>OY997272.1:418813686-420013686 GCA_963921465.1 Triticum timopheevii | reverse complement strand
TTTACGAGGATTTTTATGGAATATTTGAGGAATATTAGAGCAAATAAGTACCAAAGGGGCCCACCAGGCGGGCACAACCCACCTGAGTGCACCAGGGAGCCCAGGTGCGCCATGGTGGGTTGTGCTCACCCAGGCCCACATACGTTGCCCCTCTTATGGTATATAAGTCATTTTGACCTATAAAAAATAAGGAGAGGAGTTTCGGGACGAAGCGCCGCGGTCTCGAGGCGGAACCTGGGCAGGAGCACTTTTGCCCTCCAGCGGAGCGATTCTGCCGGGGGAACTTCCCTCCCAGAGGGGGATATCATCGTCATCACCATCACCAACAACTCTCTCATCTTGTGGAGGGCTATCTTCATCAACATCTTCAATAGCACCATCTCATCTCAAACCCTAGTTCATCTCTTGTGTTCAATCTTTGTACTGGAACTATAGATTGGTGCTTGTGGGTGACTAGTAGTGTTGATTACATCTTGTAGTTGATTACTATACGGTTTATTTGGTGGAAGATTATATGTTTAGATCCATTATGCTATTTAATACCCCTCTGATATTGAGCATGATTATCATTTGTGAGTAGTTACTTTTGTTCTTGAGGTCACGGGAAAAATCATGTTGCAAGTAATCATGTGAACTTGATATGTGTTTGATATTTTCGTGATATGTATGTTGTGATTCCCTTAGTGGTGTCATGTGAACGTCGACTACCTGACACTTCACCATATTTGGGCCTAAGGGAATGCATTGTGGAGTAGTTATTAGATGATGGGTTGCAAGAGTGAAAGAAGGATAAACCCTAGTTTATGCGCTATTCCGTAAGGGACAGATTGGATCCAAAAGTATAATGCTTTTGTTAGAATTTATTATTAATACATTTCTCGTAGTTGCGGATGCTTGCGATGGGGTTAATCATAAGTAGGAGGTTTGTTCAAGTAAGAACATCACCTAAGCACCGGTCCACCCACATACGAAATTATCAAAGTAGCAAACACGAATTAAGCCAACATTATGAAAGTGACTAGATGAAATTACCGTGTATCCTCAAGAACACTTTGCTTATCATAAGAGACCATTTTGGCCTGTCCTTTGCCTCAAAAGGATCGGTCTACCTTGCTGCACTTTTGTTACTACTATCGTTACTTGCTCGTTACAAATTATCTTGCTATCAAACTACTCTGCTACTTACAATTTTAGCACTTGCACACATTACCTTACTGAAAACCACTTGTCATTTCCTTCTGCTCCTCGTTGGGTTCGACACTCTTACTTATCAACAAGGCTACAATTGACCCCATACACTTGTGGGTCATCAAGGCCATCTTCTGGCACCATTGTCGGGGAGTGAAGCGCTTTTGGTAAGTGGAAATTGGTAAGGAAACATTATTACTATGTGCTGAAATTTATTGTCACTTCTTGCTATGGAAAACAATCCTTTGATGGGTTTGTTCGGGGTATCTTCACCTGGACCGGAACCACAATTAGTTGCCCCTCAACCTACTGAACCTACTGAAAATATTGAATATGAAATTCCTTCGGGCATGGTAGAACAACTGCTAGCTAATCCTCATGCAGGAGATGGAACCGAACTTCCTGATATGCACTTGATATATGTGGATGAAACTTGTGGATTGTTTAAGCTTGCAGGTTTGCCTGGAGATGAAGCTAAGAAGAAGGTTTTCCCTTTATATTTGAAGGGAAAAGCGTTGACATGGTATAGGCTATGCGATGATATTGGATCTTGGAACTCGAATCGGTTGAAATTGGAATTCCATCAAAAAAATTATCATATGCATCTAGTTCATCATGATGGGAATTATATATATAATTTTTGGTCTCGTGAAGGAGAAAGTATCACTCTAGCTTGGGGGAGGCTTAATTCAATGTTATATTCATGCCCCAATCATGATCTCTCAAAATAAATTATTATTCAAATTTTTTATGCTCGGCTTCCTCGTAATGATCAATCCATGCTCGATACTTCTTGTATTGGTTCTTTTATGAAGAAGACTATTGAATTCCGGTGGGATCTTTTAAAAAGAATTGAACGAAACTCTGAAGATTGCAAACTCGATGAAGGTAAAGAGTCCGGTATTGAACCTAATTTTGATTTTGTTAAATCTTTTATGAATACTGATGCTTTTCAAAAGTTTAGCACTAAATATGGACTTGACTCTGAGATAGTAGCTTCCTTTTGTTAATCTTTTGCTACTCATGTTGATCTCCCTAAGGAGAAGTGGTTTAAATATCACCCATCTATTAAAGAAGAAATTAAAGAACCGATAAAAGCTAAGGAAGAAACTATCATTTACAATGTTGATCTAGTTGTTCCCACTACTTATATTGAAAAACCACCTTTCCCTGTTAGGATAAAGGAACATGCTAAAGTTTCAGCTGTGGTCACCAAAAGTTATGTTAGAACACCCAAACTAGCTGAACAAATTAGAGTTGAACCTAGTGTTGCTATGGTTAAAGGTCTCTTGGTCGATAATATTGATGGGCATGTTATTTACTTCTATGATGAAGTTGCCACAATTGCCAAACCCGATGAAAAAGATAAACATAGACCAATTGTTGGCATGCATGTTGTCTCAATTAAGATAGGAGATCAATCTTATCATGGTTTATGTGATATAGGTGCTAGTGTGAGTGCTATTCCTTCTTTCCTTATATTAAGAAATTAAGAATGAAATAGCACCTGCTGAAATAGAAGACATAGATGTTACAATAGAGATATTATATCACCGAATGGGATTATTAGAGATGTTGAAGTCTTGTGTGGGAAAATAAAATGCCCTATTGATTTCCTTGTTCTTGGTTCCCCACAAGATCACTTTTGTCCCATTATCTTTGGTAGACCTTTCTTCAACACCGTTAATGCTAGGATAGATTGTGAGAAACAAACTGTCGGTGTTAGCTTTGGTGATGAATCTCATGAATTTAATTTTTCCAAGTTTAGTAGAAAACCTCATAAGAAAGATTTGCCTAGTAAGGATGAAATTATTGGTCTTGCTTCTATTGTTGTACCGCCTCCTACTGATCCTTTAGAACAATATTTGCTAGATCATGAAAATGATTTGCATATGCCTGAAAGAAATGAAATAGATAGAATCTTATTCGAACAACGACCTCTGCTTAAACACAATTTTCCTATTGAAACTCTAGGAGGTCCTCCTCCACCTAAAGGTGATCCTGTGTTTGAATTAAAACAATTGCCAGACACTTTGAAATATGCTTATCTTGATAAGAACAAGATATACCCTGTTATTATTAGTGCTAACCTTTTAAAACATGAAAAAGAAAGATTATTGAAAGTTCTAAGGAAGCACAGAGTTGCTATTGGATATACTCTTGATGATCTTAAGGGCACTAGTCCCACTCTATGTTAGCACAAGATTAATATGGAGCCTAATGCTAAACCTATTGTTCATCACCAACGTCGGTTAAATCCAAAGATGAAATAAGTGGTAAGAACGGAAATATTGAAACTTCTGGAAGCAGGTATAATCTATCCTATAGCTGATAGTAGATGGGTAAGTCATGTTCATTGTGTCCCTAAGAAAGGAGGTATAACTGTTGTTCCTAATGATAAGAATGAAATTATTCCACAAAGAATTGTCACAGGCTATAGAATGGTAATTGATTATAGAAAATTAAACAAAGCAACTAGAAAAGATCATTACCCTCTACATTTTATTGATCAAATGCTAGAAATATTATCTAAGCACACACATTTTTTGCTTCCTTGATGGATATTCTGTTTTTTCACAAATACCTGTTTCACAACCTAATCATGAAAAACCACTTTTACTTGTTCTTTTCGAACCTATGCTTATGGACGTATGTTTTTTGGTTTATGTAATGCACCTGCTACCTTTCAAATATGTATGACTATTATATTCTCTGTTTTTTGTGAAAAGATTGTTGAGGTTTTCATGGATGACTTTTCTGTTTATGGGAAGTCTTTTGATGATTGTTTAAGCAATCTTGATCGAGTTTTGCAGAGATGTGAACAAACAAATCTTGTCTTGAATTGGGAGAAGTGCCACTTTATGGTTAACAAAGGTATTGTTTTGGGCCATAAAATTTCTGAAATAGGCATTGAGGTGGACAAAGCCTAGGTTGACGCAATTGAGAAAATGCCATGTCCTAAAGATATCAAAGGTATTCGTAGATTCCTTGGTCATGCTGGTTTCTATAGGAGGTTATCGGAGACTTTTCTAAAATTTCTAGGCCTCTTACAAATCTTTTGCAAAAGGATATTCCTTTTGTGTTTGATGATGATTGTTTGGAAGCCTTCAAAACACTAAAGAAAGCCTTAATTACTACACATGTTGTTCAACCACCTGAATGGAACTTGCCTTTTGAGATTATGTGTGATGCTAGTCATTATGTTGTTGGTGTTGTTCAAGGACAAAGAGTTGATAAGAAATTAAATGTTATCCATTATTCTAGTAAGACTCTAGATAGTGCTCAATGAAATTATGCTACTACTAAAAAAGAATTCTTAGCAGTGGTGTTTGCTTGTGATAAATTTAGATCCTACATTCTTGACTCTAAAGTTGACGTTCACACCGATCATGCTGCTATAAAATATCTTATGGAAAAAGAAAGATGCTAAACCTAGACTCATTAGGTGGGCTCTTCTGCTACCAGAATTTGATTTGCATATCATCGATAGGAAAGGAGCAGAGAACCCCGTAGCTGATAACTTGTCTAGGCTTGAAAATATTCTTGATGACCCACAACCTATTAATGATAGCTTTCCTGATGAACAGTTAGCTGCAATAAATGTTTCTAACAGTACACCTTGGTATGCTGACTATGCTAATTATATTGTTGCTAAATACATACCACCTAGCTTCACATACCAACAGAAGAAAAAATTCATCTATGATTTAAGACATTACTTTTGGGATGACCCACATCTTTATAAGAAGGAGTAGATCGTATTATTAGACGTTGTGTACCTGAGCATGAACATGAACAAATCCTACGGAAATGTCACTCCGAAGCTTATGGAGGACATTGATACGTCTCCAACATATCTATAATTTTTGATTGTTCCATGCTATTATATTATCTATTTTGGATGTTTAATGGGCTTTATTATACACTTTTATACTATTTTTGGACTAACCTATTAAACGGAGGCCCAGTCCAAATTGCTGTTTTTTTGCCTATTTCAGTGTTTCGCAGAAAAGGAATATCAAACGGAGTCCAAACGGAATGAAACCTTCCGGAGAGTCGTTTTTGTAACAAACACAATCTAGGAGACTTGGAGTGGACGTCAAGGAAGCAACGAGGTGGCCACGAGGCAGGGAGGCGCGCCCCCCACCCTCGTGGCTCCCCTGACCGACTTCTTTCACCTATATATACTCATATACTCTGAAAACATCTGGGAGCACCACGAAACCCTATTTCCACAGCTGCAGCCTTTTGTACCCGTGAGATCCCATCTTGGCACCTTTTCCGGTGCTCCGCGGGAGGGGGAATCAATCATGGAGGGCTTCTACGGGTGTGTTTGGTTCTCTAGCTAAACATGCCCAGCCAGGCAATAGGATTCTAGCTCACCCGAGGCATAGCTCATACAAGCAAGGCCACTTGTTTGGTTTATTTGCCTAGCCTCCACTAAACCACGATTATAGCAGCAGTTACATGCTTAATATGCTTGTGTTCAATTCTTGCTGATGGAGGCGAGCCAAATCGGCTCTCCTGTTGGGGCAAGGATTTTCTAGCTCACGCAGGCTAGTTTGCTAGGCAAAGCTAGCTTTTTTCTACTCCACCAAACAACTTTCCTGGCTGGGCGAGGCTAGAGTAAGCCTTGCTTGAGATCCAAACGCACCCTACATCAACACCATAGCCTCTCCGGAGGTGTGAGTAGTTTACCTCAAACCTTCGGGTCCATAGTTATTGGCTATATGGCTTCTTCTCTCTCTTTGGATCTCAATACAAAGTTCTCCTCGATCTTCTTGGAGATCTATTCGATGTAATTCTTTTTGCGGTGTGTTTGTCGAGATCCGATGAATTGTGGGTTTATGATCAAGATTATCTATGAACAATATTTGAATCTCCTCTGAATTCTTTTATGTATGATTTGTTATCTTTGCAAGTCTCTTCGAATTATAAGTTTGGTTTGGCCTACTAGATTTATATTTCTTGCAATGGGAGAAGTGCTTAGCTTTGGGTTCAATCTTGCGGTGTCCTTTCCCAGTGACAGCAGGGGCAGCAAGGCACGTATTGTATTGTTGCCATCGAGGATAAAAAGATGGGATTTATATCATATTGCTTGAGTTTATCCCTCTACATCATGTCATCTTGCCTAATGCGTTACTCTGTTCTTATGAACTTAATACTCTAGATGCATGCCGGATAGCGGTCGATGTGTGGAGTAATAGTAGTAGATGCAAAATCTTTTCGATCTACTTGTCGCGGACGTGATGCCTATATACATGATCATGCCTAGATATTCTCATAACTATGCACTTTTCTATTAAATGCTCGACAGTAATTTGTTCACCCACCGTAATACTTATGCTATCTTGAGAGAAGCCTCTAGTGAAACTTATGGCCCCCAGGTCTATTTTCCATCATATAAGTTTCCAATCTATTTTATTTTGCAATCTTTACTTTCCAATCTATATCATCAAAAAAACAATCTATATCATCAAAATACCAAAAATATTTATTTTATTATCTCTATCAGATCTCAATTTTGCAAGTGGCCGTGAAGGGATTGACAACCCCTTTATCGCGTTGGTTACAAGGTTCTTATTTGTTTGTGCAGGTATGAGGGATTTGAGTGTAGCCTCCTACTGGATTGACACCTTGGTTCTCAAAAACTGAGGGAAATACTTATGCTACTTTGCTGCATCACCCTTTCCTCTTCAAGGGAAAACCAAAGCATGCTCAAGAGGTAGCAAGAAGGATTTCTGGCGCCATTGCCGGGAGTCTATGCACAAGTCAAGACATACCAAGTACCCATCACAAACTCTTATCCCTCGCATTACATTATTTGCCATTTGCCTCTCGTTTTCCTCTCCCTCACTTCACCTTTGCCTTTTCTTCGCCCTCCTTTCATTCGATCTTGTGTTACCATGTGCCTTCTTTTTGCTTGCATCTTTGCTTGCTAAAAGATTATGGATCCTCATCCCCTTGCTAATCTTTTTAAGAGATCGAATTATGATAAACCAATTTCTAGTGATTTGAGTGCACTAGATTATCTTTATGAGGTTTTGCTTGAAGTTCATGAAACTGAAAATTGTGATGAAGAAATTTATGAAGAGATTCATGATAGCTCCTTGAATAAAAAGCATGATTGCAATAATTTTACTATAAATTCTATTGATGTCAATTGTGGTAATAATATACAAAACCCTAAGCTTGGGGATGCTAGTTTTGCTATGTCTACTACTTATTGCAATGATCATGATTGGGGTGATTCTTCTTATCTTGAAAATTTATTTAATCCCCATGATGAATATGAGATTGATAATAATGTTTGCAATACTATTGAAAGTGGGTTTGGAAGAGTGTCAACTTTAGATCCCACATATTTGGAGAATGTTCAATCTTATGAAATTTTTGATAAAAGTGGGTTTGGAGTGGTCATGACTTTAGTTAATGTTAATACCACTATTTTGGAAGAGTGTCAACTTCGCATGCATATGGATCGTGTTGAGAATATGTTACGTGATAGCTATTTTGTTGAATTTGCTTATGATCCCACATGTAATTATTATGAGAGAGGAAAATATGGTTGTAGAAATTTTCATGTTACTAAATTACCTCTCGTCATGTTGAGATTGCTATCGTCTCTTTCTTATTCCTTGCATATGCTAGTTTTTGTTTACCTTGCAAATTTGTTTGCTAATAATATGCCTATGCATAGGAAGTATGTTACACTTAGATGTGTCTGTCATGTGTTCTTTGATGCTCTCTTTGCGCTTCAATTCTTGTCTTTCATGTGAGCATCATTGAAATATCAATGCCTAGCTAGGGGCATTAAACGATAGCGCTTGTTGGGAGGCAACCCAATTTTATTTTTGTTCTTTGATTTTTGTTTCTGTTTGGTAATAAATAATTCATCTAGCCTCTGTTTAGATGTGTTTTTATGTTTCAATTAGTGTTTGTGCCAAGTAAAACCTATAGGATCTTCTTGGGTGATAGTTAATTTGATCTTGCTGAAAAATAGAAACTTTTGCGCGCATGATAATAATTTTCATAAAACACAGAAACATGGTTTTCAGTTGATTCTTTTTGCAGAAGATTAATAAACAAATTATCTAGGACTTCCTATTTTGGTAGAATTTTTGGGGTTCCAGAAGTATCCGAAAGTTACAGATTGCTACAGACTGTTCTGTTTTTGACAGATTCTGTTTTCCGTGTGTTGTTTGCTTATTTTGATGAATCTATGGCTAGTATCAGGGTGTATGTACTATAGAGAAGTTGGAATACATTAGGTTTAACACCAATATAAAAAGAAAATGAGTTCATTACAGTACCTTAAAGTGGTGTTTGTTTTATTTTGCTGATGGAGCTCATGAGATTTTCTGTTGAGTTTTGTGTTGTGAAGTTTTCAAGTTTTTGGGTAAAGATTTGATGGATTATGGAATAAGGAGTGGCAAGATCCTAAGCTTGGGGATGCCCAAGGCACCCCAAGGTAAAATTCAAGGAAAACCAAAAGCCTAAGCTTGGGGATGCCCCGGAAGGCTTCCCCTCTTTCGTCTTCGTCCATCGGTAACTTTACTTGATGCTATATTTTTATTCACCACATGATATGTGTTTTGCTTGGAGCGTCTTGTATGATTTGAGTCTTTGCTTTTTAGTTTACCACAATCATCCTTACTGTACATACCTTTTGGTAGAGACACACATGAATCAGAATTTATTAGAATACTCTATGTGCTTCACTTATATCTTTTGAGCTATATAATTTTGCTCTAGTACTTCACTTATATCTTTTTAGAGCACGGCGGTGGTTTTATTTTATAGAAATTATTGATCTCTCATGATTCACTTATATTATTTTGAGAGTCCTTCAGAACAACATGGTAATTGCTTTGTTTAAATTTTTAGAGCATCCAAGATAGGTATAATAAAAACTATCATATAAAGTGCTTTGAATACTATGAGAAGTTTGATACTTGATGATTGTTTTGAGATATGAGGATGGTAATATTAGAGTCATGCTAGTTGAGTAGTTGTGAATTTGAGGAATACTTGTGTTAAAAGTTTGTTAGCATGCACGTATGGTGAACCGTTATGTGATGAAGTTGGAGCATGATTTATTTATTGATTGTCTTCCTTATGTGTGGAGGTCGGGATCGCGCGATGGTTAACTCCTACAAACCCTTCCCCTAGGAGCATGCGTGTAGTACTTTGTTTTGATAACTTGTAGATTTTTGCAATAAGTTTGTGAGTTCTTCATGACTAATGTTGAGTCCATGGATTATACGCACTCTCACCCTTCCACCATTGCTGGCCTCTCTTGTGCCGCGCAACTTTCACCGGTATCATACACCCACCATATACCTTCCTCAAAACAGCCACCATACCTACCTATTATGGCATTTCCATAGCCATTCTGAGATATATTGCATGCAACTTTCCACCGTTACGTTTATTATGACATGCTCCACCATTTTCATATTGCTTTGCATGATCATGTAGTTGACATCGTGTTTGTGGCAAAGCCACCATTCATAATTCTTTCATACATGTCACTCTTGATTCATTATCCCGGTACACCGCCGGAGGAATCCTCATAGAGTCATATTTTGTTCTAAGATTCTTGGGTTGTAAGTAGATAAAAGTGTGATGATCTTCATTATTAGAGCATTGTCCCATGTGAGGAAAGGATGATGGAAGCAATGATTCCCTCACAAGTTGGGATGAGTCTCCGGACTTTATGAAAAATAAAAGAGGCCAAAGAAGCCCAAATAAAAAAAGAGGCCCCTTTTACCACACTTGTGCTTCAAAGTTTCACCATGATCTTCATGATAGAGAGTATCCTACGTTGTTACCTTCGTATGCTAGTGGGAATTTTTCATTATAGAACTTGGCTTGTATATTCCAATGATGGGCTTCCTCAAATTGCCCTTGTCAGATATCGGGTTCCGGCAAAACCCTTAAGGTTCGAACACTAGGGTGCGCATGAAGATATCCTCCTACCAAAACACGCCCTCAGCCTCGCCGCGACCATTAAGCTAGCTCGATGAACTCACAACACAAGAGACACAAGATTTATACAGGTTCGGGCCACCGTTGTGGTTTAATACCCTACTCCTATGTGGTGGTGGTGGATTGCCTCTTGGGATGATGATGAACAGTACAAGGGAAGAACAGCCTCGCGAGGAGAGGTGTTCTTATGCTTGGTGGTTTGCTCGGGGAGGAATCGATCCGTCCGTCCTAGTGTGGTGGCTAGTCCTATTTATAGAGGCCCTGGTCCTCTTCCCGGGCCTCCTCCAAAGCTCACGAGGCCGCAAGGGCCGCCTTAGCCTTCGCGTTGTCAAGCTCGTGCTGGTGGCGTGCAATGTTGATGGCCACCTTCAGTTTACGTCGCTATTCGATCAGCCGCAGGCCCTCGGCTTCAAGGCGCGTGTCTACATCCGCAAGCTCTCCACCAAGCTGGCCCATCGCGTCCATCGCCGTTTGGAAGAACTCGTGGCGGACGATGCTTCGTTCACGCGCAAGCTTGAGCACGCTGCTGATGTCGTCCCCCGTCGCGGGCGTCGCCGGCGGGTTCCGAAGCGGTTCGCCCCCTCTCGGTAGGGGGCTGGGGGCTGGCGCCCCCACGGTCACTGGCCAGGCTCCATAAGGGACCTGGGCTGGCGCAGGCTCACCGCTCGAAGGGGAGCCCAAGACGGACGCTAACCAGCTGCCGTCCACAACTAGAGGAGGAGCCCTGGGTAGGCTGGCCGCGCTCTAGGCAAGGTTGCAAAGGAAAGGCGGCAAGGGCACTGGCTCAAGGCACCTGGCAGGAAAGCTTGCTCCTCCAGCTAACCCCGCGCCAGGGGCGGCGTGCAGGCTTGGGGCGCTCAAGGCCAGCAATGAAGGCGAGACCAGAGGAGGCTGCTTCTCAGGAGACTCTGCGGGCGTGATAGGAGGGATCCTGGAGAGCCACAGTCAGGAGAGGAGGCAGCGATTGGGGAATCACAAGGACAAGGTACTTACTCGTCTATGGCGAAGTACTTTCTATGTTTCAACGGCCGGATGGTGCCACCACTGCAGCTCGAAGACTCCTTCCTCTTGCGGAGCGCGGCGAAGTCCAGGCGGAACCGGCCTAGGCGTTGGACGTGGGGGCCAGCACAGGGCGCAGCTGGAGAAGCACCCAGGCGGTCGACCTCAGGAGCACCAAGCTGGGAAGACTAGTCAGGCTCTGCCTTGTGCTGGCTTGCCTAGGCCTCAGGAGGTCCAGCCTCAGGAGCCGCAGGCTGCTTCTCTGCCTCAAGAACCGCCTCAGGGAAGGCTCACGAGCTCCGGAGGATGAAGCCTCGGGAACCTCAAGTAGTGTCGGCACCTCGATGCCCGTGCCTCCGGCCTCAAGCGATGTTTGCCCCCCTGCACCCACTCCTGGGGCAAGCTCGGTGCTGGCGGTGAGGAGGGGAGCCATGACGACAGGATTCTCGCGAGGCCCCACAAGGCCGACCGGGCACAGCCCGCATTCGTCGAAGGAAGGCATCTATCCCGTGAACTCAACCCTGTTCGAGCAGAGATACAAGAGGCTACCCTCTTGTGGCATATCGACTGGCGAGGGGTTGCCAGTCAAGGCTTCAAGCACAGTCCTCTGCGCTTCGGGCGAAAGCTCCGACTCCTGAAGCCTCATGCGATCCTGGTCACCGGTTAGGGCCCACATCGGCGGGGAATGGCGCTGGAGAGGGGCAATGCGGCACTGGAGGAACTCCTTCACCACCCAGGGCACAGTCACGCCGAGATCTCTCAACCTCTTCAACTGGAGCCAGACAAAGGAAAGGCGAGGGCTCACGAGGCCTGCTCCCGAGCTTTGGAGGAGGCCTGCTCCCGAGCTTTGGAGGAGGCCCGGGAAGCAGATCGTCGTCACGAGGTTGCGGAGAAGCGCTCATGGGAGCTCCAAGCCTGAAGCGCCTCCCTGGAGCAGTGAGTGGAGCTGCACCAGGCCGCCCTTGCGTTGCTGAAGGGGACGCCTGTCGAGGAGGAGGATCTCTGGAAGTGCGAGGAGGCGCTGACGCCAGAGGCCGCCGAACACAGTCTTGATCTCGAGCGGTTTGAGATGAGGGAGCGGCAGGTTACCCAAGCCGAGGATGATGTTGGCACGCGTGAGGCCCGGATCCAGGAAGAGGTCGACCGACTCGTGGGGGAGGCTCGCGCAGATCTTGTGAGCACGTATAACTTGAAGCTGGGGCTGGTTGAAGCCGAGGCCGCGGGCAGGACTGCTGCCCCCAGGCCCAAGCTAACCAAAGCGGAACGGTGCGCAGAGGCCGCCGCAGCCGCCCTAGTTTCGGCGCAGGCCGAGCTGGCCTCCGCCCACGCCGAGCTGCCTCCTCTTCAGCAGCGGGTTGCCGACGCCGAATCCATCGTGCAGCAGAACAGAGAAGAAATACTTCAACGGCAGAAGCTGGAGCACATGCACGGCCCCATGCTCCAAGACCTCAGGAACAGAGCCAACGCGGCCCTGGGCAACATCTATAATGAGAATGCCCCGTGAGGGAGTCCTGGACTAGGGGGTGTCCGGACAACCGGACTATCATCGTCCGCCGGACTCCAAGTCTACGAAGATACAAGATTGAAGACTCCGTCCCGTGTCCGGATGGGACTTTCCTTGGCGTGGAAGGCAAGCTTGGCGATACGGATATGTAGATCTCCTACCATTGTAACCCACTCTGTGTAACCCTAGCCTCCTCCGGTGTCTATATAAACCGGAGGGCTTTAGTCCGTAGGACAACATACATTACAACAATCATACCATAGGCTAGCTTTAGGGTTTAGCCTCCTTGATCTCGTGGTAGATCCACTCTTGTACTACCCATATCATCAATATTAATCAAGCAAGACGTAGGGTTTTACCTCCATCGAGAGGGCCCGAACCTGGGTAAAACATCGTGTCCCTCGTCTCATGTTACCATCCGCCTAGACGCACAGTTCGGGACCCCCTACCCGAGATCCGCCGGTTTTGACACCGACATTGGTGCTTTCATTGAGAGTTCCTCTGTGTCGTCACCGATAGGCCCGATGGCATCTTCAACCAACGACGCTGTCCAGGGTGAGACTTTCCTCCCCGGACAGATCTTCGTATTCGGCGGCTTCGCACTATGGGCTAATTTGCTTGGCCATCTGGAGCAGATCGAAAGCTACGCCCCTGGCCGTCAGGTCAGATTCGGAAGCCTAAACTTCACGGCCGATGTCCACAGAGACTTGATCTTCGACGGACCCGAGCCACAGCCAAGCGCGCCGCACCGTTGCGATGGGCATGATCTAGCTCTGCCACCGAACGGTGCCTTGGTGGCCGCACACGAATCCGCTCCGGCCATTAGTCCGGAGCCGATTGCCCGGATAGAGGATCGGTGGATAGACACCGCCCCGGGGGCTTCAACTTCCACGGTGATGGAGCCGAACACTGATCTTGTCCCTCGCAAAACTCGTGATTCCGAGGTGCCGGACTCCTTGCCGGACTCCGAACCTCCCACGCCCCTACCAACTGATTCGGATTGGGTGCCGGTTATGGAATTCACCGCCGCAGACATCTTCCAATACTCGCCTTTTGGCGACATTCTAAATTCACTAAAGCATCTCTCGTTATCGGGAGAGCCCTGGCCGGACTATGGCCAGGATGGTTGGGATACGGACGACGAAGAAATTCAGAGCCCACCCACCACCCACTTTGTAGCCACTGTCGACGATCTAACCGACATGCTAGACTACGACTCCGAAGACATCGACGCTATGGACGATGATGCCGGAGACAAACAGGAACCAGCGCCTACAGGGCACTGGAAGACCACCTCGTCATATGACATATACATGGTGGATACCCCAAAAGACGGGGACGGCGAAGAAACAGCGGAGGCAGATTCTTTAAAGAAACAGCCCAAGCGTCGGCATCAGCGGCGCCGCTCTAAATCCCGCCACAGCAAGAATGGAGATTCCGGCACAAGAGATAATAATACCCCAGAAAGTGCTGAAGACTACCCCCTCCAGCAGGACTCAGTGCAGGAGGACGCAGAGGCAAGCCCTCACGAGAGGGCGGCAGACGAAGAGGTTGAGGATTACAACTATATGCCTCCCTCCGAAGACAAGGCAAGCCTCAACGATGACGAATTCGTCGTGCCCGAGGATCCCGTCGAACAAGAGCGTTTTAAACGCAGGCTTATCGCCACGGCAAACAGCCTAAAGAAAAAGCAGCAGCAGCTTCAAGCTGAGCAGGACCTGCTGGCCGATCGATGGACGGAGGTCCTCGCGGCCGAAGAGTATAAACTCGAACGCCCCTCCATAAGCTATCCAAGACGCAAGCTGCTCCCCCGATTAGAGGAGGAAGCATACATACCTCCATCACCAGCGCACAATACGGCTGACCGACCACCCCGCGGTCGTGACAGAGAGGCATCCAGGCCCCCAACCAAGACCGTACCCCGGTATCGCTCCAAAAGTACGAAGCCAAGAGGGAACGCGCCGGACTTGCGAGATATATTGGAGGACAAAGCAAGGCAATCAAGATCCATCTACGGATCACGTGGGCGCCCCACGACCCATGACGAATACCGTCGTACCGGATATAATAACCCCGGCCGGGCCGAATACGGCAGACAGCGCTCTCTCGAGCTGCGTCGCGACATTGCTCAATACAGAGGCGCCGCACACCCGCTATGCTTCACTGACAAAGTAATGGATCATCAAATCCCTGAAGGGTTTAAACCCGTAAACATTGAATCCTACGATGGCACAACAGACCCCGCGGTTTGGATCGAGGATTATCTTCTCCACATTCATATGGCCCGCGGCGACGATCTCCACGCCATCAAGTACCTCCCACTCAAGCTTAAAGGACCAGCTCGGCATTGGCTTAACAGCTTGCCCGCAGAGTCAATTGGGTGTTGGGAAGACCTGGAAGCCGCATTCCTCGATAACTTACAGGGCACGTATGTGCGACCACCACACGCCGATGACCTAAGCCACATCATTCAGCAGCCAGACGAATCGGCCAGACAATTCTGGACACGGTTCTTGACGAAGAAAAATCAAATCGTCGACTGTCCGGATGCAGAGGCCCTTGCAGCCTTCAAGCATAACATCCGCGACGAATGGCTAGCCCGGCACCTGGGCCAGGAAAAGCCGAAATCTATGGCAGCCCTCACATCATTAATGACCCGCTTCTGCGCGGGAGAGGATAGCTGGCTAGCCCGCAGTAACAATCTCCGCAAAAATTCTGGCAGTCTGGATACTAAGGACAACAATGGCAGGTCACGTCAAAACAAAAACAAACGCCGCATTAACGGCGACGACAAGGAGGATACGGCAGTCAACGCCGGATTCCGAGGCTCTAAACCCGGTCAACGGAAGAAGCCATTCAAAAGAACCACTCCGGGTCCGTCCAATTTGGACCGAATACTCGACCGCTTATGCCAGATACATGGCACCCCTGAAAAACCAGCCAATCACACTAATAGAGATTGCTGGGTGTTCAAGCAGGCAGGCAAGTTAATTGCCGAAAACAACGACAAGGGGCTAAACAGCGACGACGAGGAGGAGACCCGACCGCCGAACAATAGAGGACAGAAGGGTTTTCCCCCACAAGTGCGAACGGTGAACATGATTTACGCGACCCATATACCCAAGAGGGAGAGGAAGCGCGCACTAAGGGACGTCTATGCGATGGAGCCAGTCGCCCCGAAGTTCAATCCATGGTCCTCTTGTCCAATCACTTTCGATCGAAGAGACCATCCGACCAGCATACGCCATGGCGGATTCGCCGCATTGGTTTTAGACCCAATCATCGATGGATTTCACCTCACGAGAGTCCTGATGGACGGCGGTAGTAGCCTGAACCTGCTTTATCAGGATACAGTGCGCAAAATGGGCATAGACCCCTCAAGGATTAAACCTACAAAGACAACCTTTAAAGATCTAATACCAGGTGTGGAAGCCAACTATACAGGCTCAGTAACACTGGAAGTGGTCTTCGGATCCCCGGACAATTTCCGGAGCGAGGAGTTAATCTTCGACATAGTCCCGTTTCGCAGCGGCTATCACGCTCTGCTCGGACGAACCGCATTTGCAAAATTCAACGCGGTGTCGCATTATGCATACCTCAAGCTCAAGATGCCAGGCCCTCGTGGAGTCATCACGGTCAACGGGAATACGGAACGCTCCCTCCGAACGGAGGAACATACTGCAGCTCTCGCAGCAGAAGTACAGAGCAGCCTCTTCAGGCAATTCTCGAGTCCAGCCGTTAAACGGCCGGATACAGCAAAACGTGCCCGAAGCAATACCAACCAAGACCACTTGGCGCGATCAGAGCACGCGTAGCAATGCGGCCCCAGCCCCCGCCCGCGCATGATCGCAAGAATAACACTCCGCGTACATCATTACGCTTTGGAGATACCATGGGCGCAGGGGAAGGGGCACGATCGCAACGGACCCAGAGTGCGGTTCGACCACACCAGGGGCTCGCAAGTGCCTCCCCTTTCTTTTTTTTTGTTGTTGTTATTTTCTTTCTTTGTGTACACAGGACTCCGGTAACCAGAGGCCCTCTCCGGCGGCGAACCTGTCGAACTCGTGATGCAACAGTCAGGGACGAAAGAAGGCTGCGACAAACACTCAGGTGGTCTCAATTACAAGCATTAAATTCGATTATATACACCAAGTCCGCAGCTCACCCCTGGAGGGGGACATGTTTACTTAGTCTAAATCCCTTGCTTAACGCACTATTTGTATCAGTCCGCACTCATAGCAGACTTCCTTTAATAAATAATGCAGCACTTTCCGACTGCAATCACATTACCTTTTATATATATGTTCATTACATGACATCTTGCACCCGTATGTTCTGGTACGGCCTAATACACCAGGGGCATCTGTTCCCAACATTGTGGTGTGATAAGTCCGAACACTTTCACAAGTGCGGCACCCCGAACTTATAGCATTATATGAATCGGCTCCGAATCATGTCTTGGGTCAATAGTTGGGTTTGCCCGGCTCCCACGTTTTGGTGCCTTACGTTCCGTTCTGTCGGCTAAGGTGGCACTGGGAGAACCACTGCGATTGCGCCCCGGTTGAGCCGGGCGAGCGCCTCAGTGGAGAAAGCTAAAACTGACTGGCATGATAAGGCGAGAGACTGGTCGCTGTTCAAGAGGTTTTTTCGGGTCCTTAAAGACTGATGCCGCTTCGAGCGAAGTTCCGGACAATGTCCGACGAAGGCGTGGATAGCGCCCCGGATTCGGCCTTCCGAATACCAGGGGCTTCGCCGAAATTTAAAATTATAGAATTCTATGGCTAAGTGAGAGTGTTCAAGCATTATAAGTCCGGTTGCCTTGTTCGCTATGTTGAGCGCCTCCCTAGATGGACCCAAAAATGGGAACAAGAGCGCTCAAGGTTATCCCGAACACCCCAGCACTCGTGGCTTGGGGGCTGAAGCCAACGACTTGCCATCTCTCAGATTTTATACACGGCCGCACAGAAGGTAATATTTTAAATTAAACAAGCGTTGCTTAATGCGCACATGAACAAAGTCTCAGTGCAAAGGATAATACATAACGAGTCTACTCAAAGATTACATTTATGGGGCACTCATCCGCAATATCGCGGGCTCCCTTCAGGACAGTTTTATAATACATTTCAGGTGTGCGATACTCCTTGCCCGGTGGCGGTGGGTCCGTGAGAAGCTTCTCCACATCCAACTTGCCCCAATGCACCTTTGTGCGGGCAAGGGCCCGACGAGCACCTTCAATACAGGCGGAGCGCTTGATGACCTCCACCCAGGGGCATGCATCCACCAGCCGCCGCACGAGGCCAAAGTAGCTTCCAGGCATGGCCTGTCCAGGCCACAGCCGGACTATAAGGCCCTTCATGGCCTCCTCAGCTACCTTGTGGAGTTCGACCAGCTGCTTCAGCTGGTCGCTTGGGGGCACCGGGTGTCCGGCCTCAGCGTACTGAGACCAGAAGACTTTTTCCGTCGAGCTCCCCTCCTCGCCACTATAGAATGCGGCGGCATCGGACGCACTACACGGTAGATCTGCAAACGCCCCTGGAGAGCTCCGAATGCGGGTAAGTGTCAGGTATTTTACATTAACATGCTTGCTTTGCATGAAAAATGCCTTACCCGCCGCTATCTTCTTCACATCCTCAACCTCCTGAAGGGCCTTACAGGCCTCGGCCTTGGCGGACTTGGCACTTTCGAGAGCCGAGGCAAGCTCGGACTCTTGAGTCTTGGAGTTACGCTCCAAACTCTCATGCTTCTCCATGAGAGCCTGGAGCTCTTGCCGTACTTCCGCCACCCGTGCCTCCTGCTTCTCTCGCTCTTCCTGCTCCGCGGCCGCACTGCGTTCGGCCGCGGACACAGCCTCCTTCAGGGCTGCCACCTCGTTCGTGGCCCCTGCAATACCCATATTATCCTTGTTAATTTTATTGCAACCAAAATCCTTTTCTGTAAGGTAACTATTCAAAGTGGTGTGACTCACCTTCTTTATCCTCGAGCTGCTTCTTGGCATGGCCGAGCTCTTGCTCGAACCGCTCGAGATCCTTCTTCAACACATCGACTTCTGCTGATAGTGCGGCAGAGGTCAGCAGCGCAGCCTGCAAACCCATATTGACATATTTTAAGCAACCCTGCGTATATCTTGTTAGATCCTCAGCCCGGCTTTTCTTTCCGAACACCGAACTGAGCATTAGGGGCTACTGTCTATGCGGTATTAAATTACATAATTTTAACTTGTTACCTCAAAGCCTGTTAGAAGGCTGCTGCAGGCTTCGGTCAGCCCGCTTTTGGCGAGCTGGACCTTTTGAATCACCGCACTCATGATAGTGCGGTGTTCTTCCTCGATGGAAGCGCCTTTAAGCGCCTCCAACAAGTTATCCGGCGCCTCCGGTTGGACGAAGGCCACCGGTGTCACGGTCTGGCCCTTCTTTCGAAGGGGCCGCTTGCCGGACTCTGGAACCACTGCAGGTTCCGATGTAGAGTCCGGCGCAAAGTCCGGGAGGCTGCCTGACGGCGCCTCCCGAGCCTCCTCCTGATGGGTCCCTCTCTGGGATCCCACCTCGGCGTCCTCGTCGGCGCGTGGGGTAGAGGCAGTCGGAAGTGAATCCACATCCGACGGGGCCAATGACCCACTCGATGAATCGGGGAGATCGTCATCGGCCGGACTACGGACAGAATGCGGCATTAAGGACACTACGCGACACGAAAGAAATTGCATATAAAGGATCCGGATACTTACGATCTTGCCGGACGCCTGGCCCTTGGAGGCCACTCATCCTCGCCAACAGTGGTGTTGGCGAAACTGTCCGGGGGGATAGTCCTCCCCCTCTTGGACCCTTCAGCCTCCCCTATTGGGGAAGCCTTCCTCTTCTTCTCTCCCTCCTCCGGGAGAGAGTCCTCTTCCTCCTCCTCGTCTTCGGGGGAGGAGTCCGTCTCGTCGTCGGACGCCTGATTACGAGAACTCTTTTGAGTCCCCGCGGCCACCTTCTTGGCCTTCTTCTCCGGCACCACGTGCGGTGCCGGAACCAGTAGCCCTTCTAAGCGGGCATTCACTGGGTCTTCTGGCATGGGAGCCGGGATGATAAGTCGCTTGTCCTTCTCCATCCATTCCTGTCAAAGGAAAAGAAAGAATGAAACCCCTCTAGAATCAATTTGATTACCACAAGTGTCCCGTAAAGGGGTTGAATCACTTACCTCGTCAGCCGGATGCTGTGAGCGAAATCCGCGATCTTCTGTCACGGATGCGGGGGCTTCGGCGCCCTTAAACAGCACCCTCCAGGCGCCTTCGTATGTCGTATCGAAGAGCCCGCTTAGCGCCTGGTGCTGTTCCGGATTGAACTCCCACAGATTGAATGCCCGTTCTTGGCATGGGAGAATCGGGCGGATGAGCGTGACTTGGACCACGTCGACGAGCCTAAGCTTACCGCTCACCAGCTTCTGGATGCAGGCTCGGAGTCCCGTCACCTCCTTCGGATTGCCCCACTGCAAGCCCTTCTCTTTCCAGGAGGTGAGCTGCGTGGGGACGCCAGATCTAAACTCGGGGGCCGCTGCCCATGTGGGCTTGCGCGGCTCGGTGATATAGAACCACCCCGATTGACACCCCTTGACGGAGTCCATGAAGGCCCCTTCGAGCCAAAGGACGTTGGGCAACTTACCCAACATGGCGCCTCCGCATTCCGCTTGCGTGCCCTTCACAACCTTCGGCTTGACGTTGAAGGTCTTGAGCCACAGGCCGAAGTGGGGCCGGATGCAGAGGAAGGCCTCGCACATGACGATAAACGCCGAGGTGTTGAGGATGAAGTTCGGCGCCAGATCGTGGAAATCCAGGCCGTAGTAAAACATGATCCCCAGGACAAATGGGTGCAGTGGAAAGCCCAGTCCGCAGAGGAAGTGGGGGAGGAAGACGACCCTCTCATGGGGCCCAGGGGTAGGGATGAGCTACCCCTCATCGGGCAGCCGATGCGCGATATCGCCGGAAAGGTATCCGGTGCTGCGCAGTTTGGTGATGTGCTCCTCCTTAACGGTGGAGGCCAACCATTTGCCTCCCGCTCAGGACATATTCGGAGAAGGTTGGGGCGAGATGCGCGAGCTTGGGCGTTGGAGCTTGAGTACGCGGAGATGGATAAGCAAAGGAGGAAGAAGGCGTAGGTGAGAAGGTAAATCCTTATCCCTTATATATAGGCGGACGAAAACTATGCGTCCCCACCGGCCTGATAAAACTCGCTTATCTCCCAAATGCCACCATCAATGGCGCGGTTGGGTTACCCACGTCCATATTGATGGGAATCCCGGAATAAGGGGAACACCATCTCTGCTTCGACAAGACGTGCCAAGGAAACCTCTTCGCTAAACGTGCTGAGGTGGTATAGTAAAAAACGATTCAAACAAAAGCTTGGTAGCGGCGTGATGTCACGCCGCATAATACGTCAGCAGATTGGACTGGTGTATATTTTATTCTCTCTATGGTGGAATGTGGAATTTATTTTGCAGAGCCGGACACTATCCTGGTGTTCATGATCTTCTCTAGATTATTCAAGGAAGGAACCCGCCTTGCAATGCCGAACATTATGCGCGCCGGACTTATCGTCATTGAAGCCTGGTTCAGGGGCTACTGAGGGAGTCCTGGACTAGGGGGTGTCCGGACAGCCGGACTATCATCGTCCGCCGGACTCCAAGACTACGAAGATACAAGATTGAAGACTCCCTCCCGTGTCCGGATGGGACTTTCCTTGGCGTGGAAGGCAAGCTTGGCGATACGGATATGTAGATCTCCTACCATTGTAACCGACTCTGTGTAACCCTAGCCTCCTCCGGTGTCTATATAAACCGGAGGGCTTTAGTTCGTAGGACAACATACATTACAACAATCATACCATAGGCTAGCTTTAGGGTTTAGCCTCCTTGATCTCGTGGTAGATCCACTCTTGTACTACCCATATCATCAATATTAATCAAGCAGGACGTAGGGTTTTACCTCCATCGAGAGGGCCCGAACCTGGGTAAAACATCGTGTCCCTCGTCTCCTGTTACCATCCGCCTAGACGCACAGTTCGGGACCCCCTACCCGAGATCCGCCGGTTTTGACACCGACACCCCGCATCCCCACATGACCAACTATGCCAGTCATCTCCGCTTCTTCACTGACGTGGTGACGCGCTTGGAGAACCGCTCCGAGAGAGCTCACCAGCTTGTTGAGGAGAGGACCCGCAGCCTGCTTGGGCGCGCATTTTCCCGCGTCTTCAGCCATCTCCAGAACACGAATCCTGACTTTGACTTTGACGTCGTCATCGCCCAGGTGCCCGAGGCCATCTGGGGCGACCTGGCGCGGTGGGTGGAGGATAACGTGGATGCGCTTGTTAGGGCCTTTGCTTCCGACGATGACGGGGTGGTAGTCGCAGCGGATGGGGGCAATGTGGTCGATGGCGGTGATGGTGGCGCCGCTGATGGTGATGGTGATGCCAATGACAGCGATAGCGGCGCGAGCAATGCGTTTAGAGGTGACCAGGAGGATGCGGTGAGCGACATGTCTGACTGATCCCGTGTTTCTCTACTGTTTATACTGCATACAAAAGCTCAGGCGCGGACCCAAAGGTTGTAAGAGCAATTTGGGAGGGATGCCCCTCATGTAAAAAGATTGTCGTTTTTATGATTTCAGGGCCAAGCTGAATATATGCTTCTAGGAGTCTACGGGCTCTGCGGCAAGCTTGCTATTGTAGTTTACCTTTAGCCAGGGCAGGTCCTGAACTAGGTCGTGAGGTCGTGAGCTCCCGAGGATCCCCTGAGGGACCTGCCGACCCGGTCGAGAGGGCCTCGCGAGAGCAAGTGCTTGCCGTAGTATGGCATGCGTGCAACGCGTGCGCTTCGCCCAGCCCCGCCTGCGAGGTGCTCGCGAGGGGGAGGCAGCTGATGCGCACTCCAAATCAAGGCAGGAACCAGAACGCAAGAAGTCACACGAACGAGAAAAGGCACCCTCCCCGCATACACAAATGAAAATTCAACTCCAACTTAAATCCGAAGCAAGGAAGCACGACTATAGAAAGGGAGTCAAAAGGCAAATGGTCGCGTACGGCGCCTAATCTAGTCTTCGACGTCTTCTCACCAGCACGGAGCTAAGTGCTGCCACTAGGCGTGGGAGGGAGCCCCTGAGGCCCGAGGGCGGCTCTCCGGAGACTCCGGGGCATGGCAGCCCCACTCATTATTACGTGAGAGTGTCACGGGCGGCGAGCTTCAGAAGCACCGGGCCTTGCTTCATATCGCCAGACGAGGGCCCCACCTTGCGCCACCCTAGACCACCATTGACGGCAACTGGATAGCAGGACGACGCCAAAGGGGTAAAGGGGACGCCAGCGGTGCCCTCGGCGACCACGGGTCCTCTGCCGGGGGTAGGCTTTGCAGCACCTCCCCAACAGAGGGCCTACCTTCGGGGTACGCCTTGCTCCGCGCGCCATAGGAAGGGGCCTGGCTCCCGGCCCCTCTCCTACAGCCCCCAGTGCGATCCTCCTGGTGGGAGAAAGGCTGCTGAGCTGGGGTAGCCGTCCGCTGTTGTGACCTGCACCTCCTACAACCCATGGTTAGCATAAGCTTGCTCCTGAGGAATTAGCGGTACCCGGTAGCTGCTGCTGCCAGTGCGGTTGGTGAGGCTTCCTTGAGGCTCCTGAAAAGGCTCGGCTTCCAGCATCTCTTCCTCCCAGCCTGGCCCGAAGAACGAGCCAGGGTCATCTTCCATCGCGTACTCCTGATCCACCATGCGGGGCACGTAAGCCTCTGAGGCCGCTGCCTCGAAGACTTCACCATACTGCCCCACACTCCATGTTGCCTAGCCTAGCGCATCGTCTTGAGGATGGTAGGGCAGTGGCCCACCCGGGCCGTAGGCGGCGATGCGTAGGCCCTCGTTCATCGGGGGTGGTGCTGGTGCAGCCTAGCATCCGGCGCTGATGGTTGAGCTGGTATCGACGAAGCCTTGGGGCGCGCCTGGGGGCACGCGGGCACGGAGAGGCCCGTCGCGTGATCCGACCGGGGCCCGGGGTGGAAGCTGGAAGCAGAAGGGCAGTGCCCCTGAGGCCGTGGCATCCAGGAGTCAGGAACGTGCTCCAGCAACGCATCACGACCACTCTCCATCAACCTGCATTGTAGCAGCTCGCGAGCCACAGTGAGCGCGGCTCTCATGTTTGCTTGCTCCCGTCGGGTGTGCGCTGTCGTGGCTTGAGGCCCTTGCGGCTGCCCGCACCTGCCGCGGAGTAAGGGCGGGCAGTGCATGACCGCGCCGCCCCTGCCCCATAGTGCTATGCGGTGCGCGGGCTGCCCGGTGCGTGGGGCTGAGGTCTTCTTGGGCAGGTGGCGTGGCCCGAGCTGGCCAGGCCGCCCAGTGTTCGGCGTTGGTCATCGGGTCGCCGGACATGGATGCGATGAAGCAGTGGGACGCGGATCAGTGGAAAGAAAGCTTCGGCACACCCCTACCTGGCGCACCAAATGTCGGATATCGGGTTTCGGAAAAACTCTTAAGGTTCGAAGACTGGGTGCGCACGAAGATTTCCTCCTACCGAAACACACCCTTAGCCTCGCCACGACCTCTAAGCTAGCTCGATGAACTCACAACACAAGAGACACAAGATTTATACAGGTTCGGGTCACCGTTGTGGTGTAATACCCTACTCCTGTGTGGTGGTGGTGGATTGCCTCTTGGGCTGATGATGAGCAGTACAAGGGAAGAACAGCCTCGCGAGGAGAGGTGTTCTTGTGCTTGGTGGTTTGCTCGGGGAGGAATCGATTCGTCCCTCTTACTGTGGTGGCTAGTCCTATTTATAGAGGCCCTGGTCCTCTTCCCAAATATTGAGCGGGAAGGGATCCAACAACGGCCATTTTGAAAGGGGACAGCTAGTACAAGCTATCCTGTCTAAAGGTGGTCTTCGCTGTCAAAGGCGCTGGCGATGACACCGTCTTGGGCTCCACGATGACCTCCGTCCTGCCGTCCTGCTGGCCTTGGTCTTGTTGCACCGATATGGAAACCTTTGCTTGATGCCTTGGTACTCCGCGCCTGCGCTTGCCCCCTTAGCACCAAAGGGGAAATGAGGACACTGCGCGGGCTGGCGCCCGCCTGGCGCCCGTCTGGCCTTGGTCGTCATGGCTTGCGTCATGGGGTCCTCGCGAGGTACCCCTTGCCTTGATCTCTCCGCCTCCCTCGCGAGCTTGCCTGGTGAGGCCGCTACCGAGGAGGCCTCGTGTCGTCCACCCCGCGAGGGTCTTGAGTGTTGGTTGATGGAGACGGGCCGTACTGGGCCACCGGTGGATCCACGCCGCGGGCCGCAGGCAGGCAAGTCTGGGGACCCCCATTCCCAGAACGCCGACAGCCCTAGGTCTTCGTGAGCAAGCAAGTTGGATGCACACCCACTTAGTTTCTTTTGATGAGCTTTCATACACTTATAGCTCTAGTGCATCCGTTGCATGGCAATCCCTACTCACTCACAGTGATATCTATTAATGGGCATCTCCATAGCCCGTTGATATGCTAGTTGATGTGAGAATATCTTCTCCTTTTTTGTCTTCTCCACAACCACCATCCTATTCCACCTATAGTGCTATGTCCATGGCTCACGCTCATGTATTGCGTGAAGATTGAAAAAGTTTGAGAATACTAAAGTATGAAACAATTGCTTGGCTAAACCGGGGTTGTGCGTGATTTAAATATTTTGTGTGATAAAGATAGAGCATAGCCAGACTATATGATTTTGTAGGGATAACTTTCTTTGGCCATGTTATTTCGAGAAGACATGATTACTTTATTAGTATGCTTGAAGTATTATTACTCTTATGTCAATATTAAACTTTTGTCTTGAATCTTTTGGATCTGAACATTCATGCCACAAAAAAGAAAATTACATTGAGAATTATGCTAGGTAGCATTCCACATCAAAATTTCTGTTTTTATCATTTACCTATTCGAGGACAAGCAGGAATTAAGCTTGGGGATGCTTGATACGTCTCCAACGTATCTATAGTTTTTGATTGTTCCATGCTATTATATTATCTGTTTTGGATGTTTAATGGGCTTTATTATACACTTGTATACTATTTTTGGGACTAACCTATTAACCAGAGGCCCAGTCCAAATTGTTTTTTTTTTGCCTATTTCAGTGTTTCGCAGAAAAGGAATATCAAACGGAGTCCAAACGGAATGAAACCTTCGGGAGAGTCGTTTTTGGAACAAACGCAATCCAAGAGACTTGGAGTGGACGTCAAGGAAGCAATGATGCGGCCACGAGGCAGGGATGCGCGCCCGGCGGGTAGGCATACGCCCACCCTCATGGGCCCCTCGTGGCTCCCCTGACCGACTTCTTTCGCCTATATATACTCATATACCCTGAAAACATCCGGGAGCATCACAAAACCCTATTTCCACTGCCGCAACATTCTGTACCTGTGAGATCCCATCTTGGGGCCTTTTCTGGCTCTCCGCCAGAGGGGGAATCGATCATGGAGGGCTTCTACATCAACACCATAGCCTCTCCGATGAGGTGTGAGTAGTTTACCTCAGACCTTTGGGTCCATAGTTATTAGCTAGATGGATTCTTCTCTCTCTTTGGATCTCAATACAAAGTTCTCCTCGATCTTCTTGGAGATCTATTCGACGTAATTCTTTTTGCGGTGTGTTTGTCTAGATCCGATGAATTGTGGGTTTATGATCAAGATTATCTATGAACAATATTTGAATCTTCTCTGAATTCTTTTATGTATGATTTGTTATCTTTGCAAGTCTCTTCGAATTATCAGTTTGGTTTGGCCTACTAGATTGGTCATTCTTGCAATGGGAGAAGTGATTAGCTTTGGGTTCAATCTTAGGTTGTCCTTTCCCAGTGACAATAGGGGCAGCAAGGCACGTATTGTATTGTTGCCATCGAGGATAAAAAGATGGGGTTTATATCATATTGCTTGAGTTTATCCCTCTACATCATGTCATCTTGCCTAATGCGTTACTCTGTTCTTATGAACTTAATACTCTAGATGCATGCTGGATAGCGGTCGATGTGTGGAGTAATAGTAGAAGATGCAGAATCGTTTCGATCTACTTGTCACGGACGTGATGCCAATATACATGATCATGCCTAGATATTCTCATAACTATGCACTTTTCTATCATTTGCTCGACAGTAATTTGTTCACCCATCGTAATACTTATACTATCTTGAGAGAAGCCACTAGTGGAACCTATGGCCCCCGGGCCTATTTTCCATCATGTAAGTTTCCGATCTATTTTATTTTGCAATCTTTTACTTTCCAATCTATATCATAAAAATACCAAAAATATTTATCTTATCTTGTTATTTCTATCAGATCTCACTTTTGCAAGTTACCGTGAAGGGATTGACAACCCTTTATCGCGTTGGTTGCAAGGTTCTTGTTTGTTTGTGTAGGTATGAGGGACTTTTGAGGAGCCACATACAGGATTGATACCTTGGTTCTCAACAACTGAGGGAAATACTTACGCTACTTTGCTGCATCACCCTTTCCTCTTAAAGGGAAAACCAACGCATGCTCAAGAGGTAGCAGACATCACGTGGAGGACAGAACCACTCATAAGGTATTGCAATCTGGTTTTTATTGGCCTACTCTTTTAAGGATGCCTGTAAGTTCGTCTTATCTTCTGATGAATGTCAAAGAATAGGTAATATTGGTAAGCGTCAAGAAATGCCTATGAATTATTCACTTGCTGTTGAACCATTTGATGATCGGGGATTTGATTTCATGAGACCCTTTCCTTTCTCTAATGGGTATACTCATATTTTGGTTGTTGTTGATTATGTTACTAAATGGGTAGAAGCTATTCCAACCAGTAGTGCTGATCACAACACCTCTATTAAAATGCTTAAGGAAGTTACTTTCCCAAGGTTTGGAGTCCCTAGATATTTAATGAGATGGTGGTTCACACTTTATTCATGGTGCTTTCCGTAAAATGCTTGCTAAGTATGATGTTAATCATAGAATTGCATCACCTTATCATCCCCAGTCTAGTGGTCAAGTTGAACTTAGCAATAGTGAAATATAACTAATCCTACAAAAGACTGTCAATAGGTCCCGAAAGAATTGGCCTAAGAAACTAGATGATGCACTTTGGGCTTATAGAACAACATATAAAAATCCTATGAGTATGTCTCCTTATAAAATGGTTTATGGAAAAGCTTGTCATTTGCCTCTTGAGTTAGAACATAAAGCATATTGGGCAATTAAAGAACTGAACTATGATTTCAAACTTGCTAGTGAAAAGAGGTTATTTGATATTAGTTCATTAGATGAATGGAGAACCCAAGCTTATGAAAATGCAAAGTTATTCAAAGAAAAGGTTAAAAGATGGCATGACAAAAGAATCCAAAAGCGTGAGTTCAAGGTTGGAGAATATGTTCTTTGTACAACTCTCTTTTCAGATTCTCTGCAGGAAAACTCCTGTCCAAATGGGAAGGACCCTATGTCATCGAAGAGATTTATCGATCCGGAGCTATCAAAATAAATAATGCCGAAGGTACTAACCCGAAGGTTGTTAATGGGCAATGAATAAAACATTATATCTTAGGTAAGCCCATTAATGTCGAAAGAAATATTATCCAAACTATGACACCGGAAGAACACATAAAAGGAACCTTCCGAAACACTCCAGAATCGTGAAAAAAGGGAGGTATGTGATACGGTAAGTAAACAGACTCCGAAAAATCCGCAAAAAGATTTTCTGTCAGTTTTGGAATATTTAAAAAATTAGGAAAATAAGAAACTACCAGGAAAGTGACCCTGGTGGGCACGATACACCAGGGCGCGCCAAGCCAGGCGCACCCCAATGAGTTGTGCCCACTTCGAGTACTTTCTGGACTCTGTTTTTCTTCCGTTTTGCTTGTCCCCCAAGATAAAAAATCATTATATACCCCTCGAACCCGTTGACCTCCGTATCATGGAGAATTCTCCTCTTTTCTCTTCTTGCTATTTTCTGACATATCTGAAATTATGTCGTCCCAAGACTCAGAGGGTGAGAGCTACATTGCAGATTATATCACAAACCCTAAGGTCTATAGGGATGTGAAGCACTATGGCTGGACTTCGGAGGAAGAAGACTATGATCCTAAAAGGAAGGAGAAGACGAGCTCAAAGGAAAATGAATTTCCATTGCCCCAACCTAGGGACATGCACGTTGAATTTAAGAAGTCAAGTCTCCCCAACAAAGCAAAGAAGCCTCAGATCTAGTTTATCCCCTTTCGTATTTTGTAGGAAAACAAGCAAAATTTATGCAAAAAGGTGTTGGAACTTGAATGGGAGATCCATGAACTGAAATATGAGAATCCATCTCCTTATTCATCACCAAAAGAAAATTGAGTATCGGGTATGGTCACTCCCCTTGGCTTTTGCCAAGCTTGGGGGAGGTGCCCCGGTATCGTATCATCTCCACTATGTTTTGCCTTTACTTTTCTTAGTTCGATCCATAGTTATCTTTTGCTTTAGATGAATAAAATTTTAGTTTGATCTTTTCTTTTGGAGACTTTTCTTAGTGATCTATCTTTGTAATCGTGTGCGAGATATATAATAAAGTTTAGTTTGAGTTTTTCTTTCTTTACTTTCTTGTGTCAATAAAAGAAAGGAAATAAATAAAAAAGGTCATATGCTAATCTTATGGTAAGTGATGACATTACACAAGGAAAAGTATAAGTAGACAAACATAGCATTGGTCAATGATGCAACTCATGAAAGAATTAATAAGGGAAGAGAAGATTCACATGCAAATACACTATCATGGAAATCTTTTGTGATTGTGAGAACCCATCAAAATATTATATGCCAAAATTGTTAATGTTGGACAAGGAAGACAACGTAATGATTTATGTTTGTTCATATTCACATAGAAGTTATATTGTCATAGATCCTTCAACATGTGGTGCTTGCCCCTATCTTTGCTAGCCAAAAATTCCGCACTAAGTAGAAATACTACTTGTGCATCCCAAACCCTTAAACCCAAATCTTGTTTGAGAGTCCACCATACCTACTTATGGATTGAGTAAGATCCTTCAAGTAAGTTGTCATTGGTGCAAAAAGGCAATACAAATTGCTTCTAAAAGTGTGAGATCATTTTGTGTAAGGGAAAGTTGAGCGTTGTACGAACTTGTGATGGCGAATAATAAAAGTGACAGACTGCATAATAAAGGTTGCCATCATAAGGGGCACTATAATGTGACGTTCTCTTGCACTAAGGGGTTGAACATACAAACAAAAAGCGTGTGGCAAAACCTCTGCTTCCCTCTACAAAGGGCCTATCTTTTACTTTTATGTGTTTACTTTCATGCAAGAGTCAAAGTTCTTCTCTCTATTCCTTTTTATTTTCTCCTTTGGCAAGCATCATGTGGTGAGGAAAGATCTAGGCACATATATCCAGTTGAATATGGGTAGCATGAGTTATTATTGTTGACATCACCCTTGAGGTGAATATGTTGGGAGGCGAAACTATAAGCCCCTATCTTTCTATGTGTCCGGTTGAAACGTTTTGCTCATGTGTACGTGGTGAGTGTTAGCAATCATAGAAGACTAAATGATGGTTGAGTATGTGGACTTGCCTAAAGGCTCCGATACGTGACCCTTCCTGAAAAGATGATGAATTGTAGTTGCAAAGTTGACTGGGAACATATTTTGTTGGTTTCCATTAGAGTTTATACTTCGATTGTGTGATGAACTGTCACTTGTTCATGAGAAGTCTATGATAAAAGTTCTGTGATAAAAGCTTTTTGTTAAAGTTTGTTGTTGTTATAATAAGTTACATGATGCTGTTATGTCTGTATTTTTGTTTTTATCGACACCTCTCTCTCTAAGCATGTGGACATGTTTTTCGATTTTGGTTTGCGCTTGAGGACAAGCGAGGTCTAAGCTTGGGGGATTTGATACGTCCATTTTGCATCATGTTTACCTACTATCATTTATGTTGTTTCATTGTACAATGATGCTTTTTGGAGTAATTCTAATGTCTTTTCTCTCATAATATGCAAGGTACACACAAAGGGGGAGAATTCTGGTAGCTAGAAATCTGGACCTGAAAAAGCTACGTCAGGCTACCTATTCTACACAACTCCAAACGAGCTGAAACTTTATAAGGATTTTTATGGAATATTTGAGGAATATTGGAGCAAATAAGTACCAGAGGGGGTCCACCGGGTGGGCACATCCCACATGGGTGCACCAGGGAGCCCAGGCGCGCCCTGGTGGGTAGTGCTCAGCCAGGCCCACTTCCGGTGCCCCTCTTCTGGTATATAGTCATTTTGACCTAGAAAAAAATAAGGAGAGGACTTTCGGGATGAAGCGTAGTCGTCGCGAGGCAGAACCTGGGCAGGAGCACTTTTGCCCTCCAGTGGAGCGATTCCGTCGGGGGAAGTTCCCTCCCGGAGGTGGAAATCATCGTCATCATCATCACCAACAACTCTCCCATCTTTGGGAGGGCTATCTTCATCAACATCTTCAACAACACCATCTCATCTCAAACCCTAGTTCATCACTTGTGTCCAATCTTTGTACCGGAACTATAGATTGGTGCTTGTGGGTGACTAGTAGTGTTGATTACATCTTGTAGTTGATTACTATATGGTTTATTTGCTGGAAGATTCTATCTTCAGATTCATTATCCTATTTAATACCCCTATGATCTTGAGCTTGATTATAATTTGTGAGTAGTTACTTTTGTTCTTAAGGTCACAGGAGAAATCATGTTGCAAGTAATCATGTGAACTTGATATGTGTTCGATATTTTGATGATATGTATGTTGTGATTCCCTTAGTGGTGTCATGTGAACGACGACTACATGACACTTCACCATATTTGGTCGTAAGGGAATGCATTGTGGAGTAGTTATTAGATGATGGGTTGCGAGAGTGACAAAAGCTTAAACCCTAGTTTATGCGCTATTCCGTAAGGGACAGATTGGATCCAAAAGTTTAATGTTATGGTTAGAATTTATTCTTAATACTTTTCTCATAGTTGCGGATGTTTGCGAGGGGGTTAATCATAAGTAGGAGGTTTGTTCAAGTAAGAACAACACCTAAGCACCGGTCCACCCACATACCAAATTATCAAGGTAGCAACACGAATTAAACCAACATTATGAAAGTGACTAGATGACATTCCCGTGTACCCTCAAGAACACTTTGCTTATAATAAGAGACCATTTTGGCCTGTCCTTTGCCTCAAAAGGATTGGGCTACCTTGCTGCACTTTTGTTACTACTATTGTTACTTGCTCGTTACAAATTATCTTGCTATCAAGCTACTCTGCTACTTACAATTTTAGCACTTGCATACATTACCTTACTGAAAACCACTTGTCGTTTCCTTCTGCTCCTCGTTGGGTTCTACACTCTTATCAAAAAGGCTACAATTGACCCCATATACTTGTGGGTCATCAGCCGTCAGCCAGTTTTGTCATTGGCTAGCTGACGGCAAACCCTACTTTGTCGTCCGCTAGCCGACGACAAAGAAGTTGGTTGGTCCGGCGGTGGGCGGCTGTCCTGACGGCCCGTCCTGCCCACCTCTTTGTTAGCCGGTAGCTGACTTCAAAGATACTTTGCCGCCAGCTAGCAGACGGCAAACAAAAATCTATCTAATGGCGCTAATGCCCCGCCCCCACCCCCTCCTCTCTCTCTTATCTCTCTGTCTCTCACCCCCTCCTCTCTCTCTTATCTCTTTGTATCCCACCCCCTCCTCTCTCTTTGTCTCACACCCTCTTCTCTCTCTCCCTGACGGCACCCCCTGCCGCCCCCGACCCCAAGCCGCCCGGGCCCGCCGCCCACCGCCATCGATGGCCCGCCGCTAAGGCCCCCCGGCCCCATGCCCCTCCGCCCCCCCCCCCCCCCCCCTGATGTCTTTCCGGTCCTACAGGCCGCCCCGGCCCGCCGTCCGGCATTCGACGCACCCCCCCCCCCCCCCCCGCCCGCCCCCGACGCCCCACCGCTCTTCCACGTCGCCGACCTCATCGAGTTCTCCGATGTTATTTTAAACAAAATATATAGAGAGATATTTTACATAGTCCAACATAATTTAAATGAAATTAAAACTTCGAATGACATTAATCGTCATCGCTAGCCGCTAGCAGGTCGATCATGACGTCGCCTTCGCCGTCACCGCCGTCGTCGCTATTGTTGTCATCCCAGTCGACGGGGCCGTCGTCCTGTTGCTCCATCGCTGCCAGCGCCACCTCCTCGTCCTCCGCGGGCTCCATCGCGGCCTCCTCTACCGTCGTGGCCATGACAGCTTTGATAGCGGCTGCTACCTCGGCGGCCTCCCTCGCAGCCACTGCCGCTTCCAACACCCGTAGGGTGATGTGCCAACCCGGAGTTTCATCTAGATTGCCGTCCTCGCGGAGGACGACTTGTTTCGGCGGCAGCTCAACAGCGGGGTGAACAGCCGGTGCGCGTGCAGGTGCTACTGCCGGGGGTGCTGGCTGGAGGGCAGCTCCACAACGGCGCCCCCGCGGGGCCGGGCCATGTGCCAGTGCCGGGGAGCGAAGGCGGCCGCTCACGCCAGTGGGGTTGGGGGTGACGCCGTCTGCCGCCAGCCGAAAGGTGGTGATAACCTCGTCGTAGACCTTGCCTTTCCAGAAGGTATGACGGCTTATGATGTTGTGGCGATCGCCGATGTGGGTCCGAAACTCCTCCACCGTCACGCCATGGCCGACCGTTGGATAGCCGTCAGTGCTGATCTTCCACTGCCGGGGAAGACGGCAGCCCGGCGACATGAGGAGGCCATACCAGCATAGCTCCACCGTCTCTGGATTGCTGAGGCTGGACGGCCAGACGCTCGAGGCGTCGTCATTGCCGCCCGTGTTGCTGCTCCCGCGGTGGTAGGACATCACCGGAGCTGCACCGGTTGTCTCATCGGCGGCAGGACGTGGGGTGTGAGGTCGGGTGTGGGGGCCCGGCATCGGGGCGGGGTCTTATAGCCGTCCGGGCGACGGGAGGTGGGAGGCCGGCATTACTGCTCATTAATGTCGGCGCCTTGGGATGGGGCGCGATGACAGGACGCGGTGGCGGGGGGTGGAAGGCAAGGCGGCCGTCGAGGGGACGGGGTGTCGGGGGTGGCATATGATGCAGTTTGACTGGGCGACGCGTGTCGGTTTGACCGGACGACGCGGTTGGATGCCACACGTCATGCCGGGTACATGGGTTGACGTGTCGAAGCATGTTTTGCCGTCATCTGGCAGACGGTAAATCCTCCTATTAGCCACCTAATGTGGCTAACGTCTCTTTTATGTCGTCCAAGTTCTTTGCCATCTGCCACCGACGGCGAAGTGCCTTTGTTGTCTGCTTTGTGGAAGCAGAAGGCAAAGAACCTGTTTACCATCACTCTCTTTGCCGGGCAAGTTTGCCATCGGTGGCCGACGGTGAAGAGCTTTGTCGTCCGCTTTGGGTGCCTTTGCCGTCCACCATGGCAGATGGCAAATAAGTTGATTCCTGTAGTGGAGGTCACTATAAATATAGACTAGCCTCCACCATAGATGGGGATCAATCCACCCTCCTCGCTCAAACCCTTGCGAGGCTGCTCATACACTGTACTAGTTCATTCTCAACCTCCTCGTGAGAACAATCCACAAAAGGCAGGAGTAGGGTGTTACACCACAAGGTGGCTCGAATCTGGGTAAATCTGTGTGTTCATCCCTTCTCTGCAATCACGCGCACTCGGTGAGATCAGGCCGTGGGTGCGGCGAGATGAGCATTTGCGTGCAGTAAGGTCCTTCTTACATGCCCTAGACTTCGAATCTCATTGGGTCTGCAGAGCCCCGATTCCAACATTTGACGCGCCAGGTAGGGGTGTGTCGAAGCTTTGTCTCTTCATCAACCGCACTCCAGTCTCGCTCCACTGTGCCCATGGCTGAAGCTCGCCATGTCTGCGCCGAGCGCCCTGCTGCTCGTGTCGCTTCGACGGCACCGGTGGGCCACGAAGCACCTCATCGCTCCGCTTCCCCGGTGGTCAACGCTTCTACTGGCCCCGCTGCTCATGAGCAGCAGAATTCTTCGCTGCCTCCCTCTGAGCCGCGTGTCGGTCGCACCACCATGCCGTCCGTGCTCACCGCAGGCCGGCGAACGCTTAGGCTGCCCTCCTCATGGTGTGGGAGCTGCTATGCTACTGCCCCACCAATGAGGGCTAGGACGCCTGGCTGGGCCACATCACTTAGCTTACTCAATGCCGCCGGCAAGGCCCTGATGCACTCCCACTCGCTCCCCCCCCCCCCCGCCGCCGTCCCGTGCGGGCTAAGTGGCGCATGGCGCCCCTCCACCTCCACCTAGGCGTAGCACCATCGTCGACCCGGGACACGATGCGCATCAGCATGACCCACCGCGCGTGGCCCGAGCTCCAGCGCAGGACGAGGCCAGCTGCTAGGTTGGGCAGCAGCCGCAGAACAACGTGTGCGCTCCCTGTGCTGCTGCATTAGCATTAGGATCAAGCCGTGTTGGAGGTCGCCCCGGCTAGGCGCCAGGACCGTGCCCCTTTGGCGCTGGCCATACCCGTGAGTGCGGCGGGCTGCCGCACCTTTTCTGGCCTGTCAAGTTCAAGACTGACCTACCCCTGCGCTATGATGGCACCCCACGGAGTTCCTTCAGCTCTACAGGCTGAGCACTGAAGCGGCGAATGGCGATGACAAGGTCATGGCGAAGTGGTTCCCCATGGCCCTCAATGGTGGCGCGCGCTCCTGTATCATGAACCTCGTCGAGGGATCCATCTCCTCGTGAGACGAGCTCCGTGAGCATTTCATCGCCAACTTCCAAGGGACCCGCGACCACGGCCTGACCATCAATGACCTGCAACGCGTGAAGCAATAGCCGGGCGAGACCCTCCGGAAGTACATGCAGCGCTTCAACCAAGTCCGCCTCAAGGTCACGAAAGCGTCCGACGAGGCCATCATCTCCGTGTTTACAGAGAGCATAACCAACATCAAGATGAGCGACGAGCTCGCCATGCACGATGACCTTTGCTCGGCTCTAGAGCTATTCAACCTGGCTAACAAGTGCGCCAGGGCGGAAGAAGGCCACCTCTCCCTCCTCAAGCACCCTGAGGTCGATCCTGAAAACAAGAAGGCCAAGGCCAAGAAGGTGAAGCGCAAGGGCCCCACCATACTGAGCCTGAGCAGAAGCGCGGCCATGATCGCGACGAACCAGCCAAGGACAACCGCCCATACTGCATCTTCCACAATGTACACACCCACAACACCAACGACTACCAAGAGCTCAGGGCGATCCGCGACGAGTGCCAGTGCCGCCGCTGGAGCGCAATGACCGAGGCTACGACCGTGGAGGAGGCCACGGCGGAGGCTGCTGGGACAGCCGCAACCCCTGCTAGCCTCGGGAGGATCGCTGGCATGATGAGCCTCGTGAGGGCCCCTGGTGTGACCAGCCTCGTAAGCCACATCCTCAAGTTAATGTCGGCCTTCCACCGCTGCCACCGCCACCAAGAAGGAACAAAGACAACCATCAAGAGGATGGGGCTGGGGGCTGCCAAGAACCTCACGATTGCCTGCATCCTCGGCGGTGCCCAGGCACCTGCCTCGCACCACATCTTCAAGCAATTCTCTCTTGAGGTGAACACGGCCCTTCCGAAACTTGAGGTCGCGCGCCCCCTCAGGTTGTCGCAGTACGCCATCACCTTTGACTCCAAGGATCACCTCAAGTGTGCGGCCACTGATGGTGCGCTTCCCATGCTCTGCACGCCCACCATCAGCAACATCGCGGTTACCAAGACCCTCATTGACGGTGGTGCCGGCCTCAACGTCCTCTCTGTGGAGACGTTCGACACGCTCCATGTGCCTCATGATCAACTCATGGCCACCAAGCCCTTCTCAAGAGTGACCGATGGCTCCACCATTCCCTTGGGGCAGGTGCGCCTCCCCGTCACCTTTGGCAAGCATGAAAACTGAAGGAAATATGCCCTAGAGGCAATAATAAAGTTATTATTTATTTCCTCCTATCATGATAAATGTTTATTATTCATGCTAGAATTGTATTAACCGGAAACATGATACATGTGTGAATACATAGACAAACATATAGTCACTAGTATGCCTCTACTTGACTAGCTCGTTAATCAAAGATGGTTATGTTTCCTAACCATAGACATGTGTTGTCATTTGATTAATGGGATCACATCATTAGGAGAATGATGTGATTGACATGACCCATTCCGTTAGCCTAGCACTTGATCGTTTAGTATATTGCTATTGCTTTCTTCATGGCTTATACATGTTCCTGTAACTATGAGAATTATGCAACTCCCGTTTACCGGAGGAACACTTTGGGTACTACCAAACGTCACAACGTAACTGGGTGATTATAAAGGAGTACTACAGGTGTCTCCGAAGGTACATGTTGAGTTGGCGTATTTTGAGATTAGGTTTTGTCACTCCGATTGTCGGAGAGGTATCTCTGGGCCCTCTCGGTAATGCACATCACTATAAGCCTTGCAAGCAATGTGACCAATGAGTTGGTTATGGGATGATGCATTATGTAACGAGTAAAGAGACTTGCCGGTAACGATATTGAACTAGGTATTAGATACCGATGATCGAATCTCGGGCAAGTAACATACCGATGACAAAGGGAACAACGTATGTTGTTATGCGGTTTGACCGATAAAGATCTTCGTAGAATATGTAGGAACCAATATGGCATCCAGGTCCCGCTATTGGTTATTGACCGAGAATAGTTCTAGGTCATGTCTACATAGTTCTCGAACCCGTAGGGTCCGCACGCTTAACGTTACGATGACAGTTTTATTATGAGTTTATAAGTTTTGATGTATCGAAGTTTGTTCGGAGTCCCGGATGTGATCACGGACATGACGAGGAGTCTCGAAATGGTCAAGACATAAAGATCGATATATTGGAAGCCTATATTTGGACATCGGAATCGTTTCGGGTGAAATCGGCATTTTACCGGAGTACCGGAAGGTTACCGGAACCCCCCGGGGGGTTATTGGGCCTACATGGGCCTCGAGGGAGAAGAGGGAAGGAGGCAGGAGGGGGCCGCGCGCCCCTCCCCTTCCTAGTCCGAATAGGACAAGGGAAGGGGGGCGGCGCCCCCCCCCCCTTTCCTTCCCCTCTTCCTCCTCCTTCCCCCCTTCTCCTACTCCAACTAGGAAAGAAGGGAGTCCTACTCCCGGTGGGAGTAGGACTCCCCCCTTGGCGCGCCCTCCTTGGCCGGCCGCCTCCTCCCCCCTGGCTCCTTTATATATGGGGGCGGGGGCACCCCATAGACACACAAGTTGATCTACGGATCATTCCTTAGCCGTGTGCGGTGCCCCCTTCCACCATATTCCACCTCGGTCATATCGTCGCGGAGTTTAGGCGAAGCCCTGCGCTGGTAGAACATCATCATCGTCACCACACCGTCGTGCTGACGGAACTCATCTCCAGAGCTTTGCTGGATCGGAGCCCGGAGATCGTCATTGAGCTGAACGTGTGCTGAACTCGGAGGTGCCGTACGTTCGGTGCTTGGATCGGTCGGATCGTGAAGACGTACGACTACATCAACCGCGTTGTGCTAACGCTTCCGCTTATGGTCTACGAGGGTACGTGGACGAACACTCTCCCCTCTCGTTGCTATACCATCACCATGATCTTGCGTGTGCATAGGAAAAATTTTGAAATTACTATGTTCCCCAACAAAAACTACCACACTGAGCTCATCGACTTCGACGTCGCCCACGTCGGCCACCCATACAATGCCGTCCTCGGGTACCCTTCCCTCGCCAAGTTCAGGGCAGCAACCCACCATGGCTATAATGTCCTCAAGATGCCATGGTGCAGCGGCGTCATCACGGTTGCCTGCGACGAGAAGGACGTGGTATGTTCCCTTGAGCATGCCTACCGTGTCGCGGCAGCCAAAGACCCCAACGATGAGGGCAGCGCCCTTCCTCCCGAGGTCACCCCCGCGAAGAAGAAGCAACTCCTCCCCAAGGGGCATCCGGAGACTAAGAAGCCTACTAGTGACACCTCAGGCTCCGCGCCTATTGTCAGGGTGCCCCTTCCCCCCGCATAGGAAGGCGTGCCCAGCGCCTCCCTCAGGGCGGGCTCGAGGGCTTCCATCTGGAGAGCCTCTGACCTAACCAAGGCGACGAGGGAGGTGCTCAGGCATCACTTGGAGGCGTGCTTTGATGCGCGCCCCCGCAATCAAGGAGCGAGGCGCGAGGCTCCAGGGGCACGGGAGTTCATCACCAACGCGATCGAGGAGCTTCAGGAGGCGCAAGCCATGATTAAGGGCTCACGGGTGCCCAGATACACCTCCTCCAGTTCCGTTGTGCAAGTCACACGTACGAACGAAACATGGTTGTACACGTCGCGCAGACTCTAACATAGAGCTCCCTACCCACGTCAATTGGAAGCCCCATGCTCCGCACTGGGAAACGACACGGTCGGACAGCGACTATGCCCACGCCCAAGTGGAAGCCCCATGCTCTGCGTTGGCGGACGACACGATCGCTCAAGCGGCTATGCCCATGCCCTAGTGGAAGCCCCATGCTGTGCACTGGTGGATAAACAACCGAGGGCGCCCTAGGGGCTGCACCAAACTTAGGATAGCCTTTTGGCTCTTCACACGGTCCTGTCGCGTGGCTTTCCCCTGCGAGGCACGCGCGTGGGGGCTGGACACGGTGGCTATGCTCAAGCTAGGCCTGGCGCACACCACCTCACTAGGTCCCTGGTACCTAGTATTCTCGTGTCCCTCCCAAGCAAAAGCTAACGAGGAAATGTATGGAGGGCTCTGAATTAACCTCGTTGTCGCCCATGTTTCCTTCATGATGGCTGCTCCCATGTCAAGGGGGACCCCTGAGCATCGCGACTCAGGGGCCTCACTAGTCACGTAGCCCCTCGCCCCTTGGTCCCATCCTAGCGATCTGGACATCCAAACGGCGGTTGAGGCATGTGCGGGGCTAGGCCCTACCGACGCAGAGCACAAAGGCAAACAAGAAGGGAAAAAACACGAAAAGGAAATCACGGAGTTCAAACATTTATTACAGGCACATAATGTTTTGCAAATTCAAACAAAGTCTTAAGCCTCCATGAGGCATGATAAATGTCGCAAGATGAAATCTAGGAGGTGGGGTCATCATCGCCATAGCCGTCACCGTCGCTTGTCCCAGTCGCCATCGTCGCGAGTTCGTCATCGACATCGCTGTCGTCGCCGTTGTCACCGCCGTTTGCCTCCATCGCCAGAGGCCCAACGTCAGGGATGCAGGTGAACTTCTTCACCAGTGCGTCCACATGGTCCTTCACGACCGCCACCGCGACGGTGCGAGACACAGGAGCAACTAGGACAATCACCGCGTCGAAGTCAAAGTCGTTCTCGCGGAGGTAGAGGTGACTAAATACACGTGTCGCGGCTGTGGAGAAAAGGTTGTGGCACTCATCCTCCAGGATGGTGTCCACCTTGGCGGCAACGCCCTCGAGCACCTCAGCGAGCTTGGAGGAGAGCCCTCCGTAGCCGCTCTTAGGGGTCGCCAGCGGCTGCTTGAATCCTCCCCTACAGATTGAGTGTAGCACCTGGTGAGACCTAAGCTCAATGGAGGGGAAAGCAGCGCACTCCGCAGCCACCTTCTTCTTAGCAGCAACAAGGGTTTTATCCCGGGAACCCAAGCCGGGCCGTCACCTCGGAGAAGTGCTTGGCGTGGGACGTCTGGGCTTTGACTACTTCCTCCATCAGCTTGGTCAGGCGCTAGCGCTCCACAGCTTGATCAGCGCCCACCTTGGACAGCATGGAGTCGCGATCCGCGAGCTTTGCCTCGCGGGCGCTGAGGTCATCTTCCTTCTTCCAGAGCTACTGTGCCAGCACATCCTGCTCTTCCCGAAGGGCCTTCAGGTTGGCCTCCGCCTCGTTGCGATGCTTCTCGGCAGATGATGCGCTGGCTAGCACCACTTCATCAGCCTCCTTGGCTTCAACGGCCTCCTTCTTGCTCTCCGCAGTGGCAACCTTGGCCTGGCCCTAGGTTGTCCTGGTGGTTGTGTCAGTCTGGAGCCACCCCGAGATGATCCCAAGGAGCTCCCTCGCGAGGCACTTGTCGGCGTCTTGAAGGTCGGCCCGGATGTGGCCGAGCGTAGTGTAAGCTTCATCCAAGGCTCCGGGCCTGATCAGGGGGTCGTAGTTTGCGAGCGCGGGGGCCTGATGAGGAGGCGGCACTGGCACGACGACTGGTTCTGTGGCCAACAAAGCGGTGGCGAGGTCGACTTGGGCCGCCGGAGGATCCAGGCTCTCCTTGGGCAGGACGAGGGCGGACGATTTTACAACCTATTGGCCCACGGGGGCTGGCTCTGCCTGAAGCTGTGTCACCATGCCCTCAGGGGCGGATTCCACCAAAGGGGAGCAAGGAGTCGACCCTCCACCGGCACTAGGGTTGCCACGACCGTGGCAAGACGTGCCACCTCGTGAACCCCCGCGTCCTCGGCGGCCAGTCTCCCGAGCGGCGTCACCAAGGTGCTTGAAGTAGGCGGTACGCCCATGCGCATGGGTGCGATGTCGCCTGAGCACCCAAGGGGCACGCTGGGCTGGCGCGACGCACTTTCGCGCCTGCCACGGCCACGACTGGAGGCGGGCGACGCCCTCGGGACAGGGGGCTCCTTCAACTTAGTGTTTGCTTTCTTCTTCTTTGCCATGTTGCCACTCCTGGTCATCAAGAAGGGAAAAGATGTGAGCACATGCGCTATCAATGCTTGACCAAAGGCAAGGTGAGTTACTTACTTCTCGGGAGCGATCCACTTCCTCTTCTTCTCCTTCTCGGTAAAGGTCGCAGCGCCACCACTCTCCTTCGGTGTGGCCTTGGCCATGTCCAGGGGGGCGGCGGGGCGCTCCTCGACGGACCCCGTCGTGGCGCTACCACCTGGGGAGGTGAGGAAGTGATGTCTACTACAAAACCTTCTTCTTGTAGACGTTGTTGGGCCTGCAAGTGCACAGGTTTGTAGGACAGTAGCAAATTTCCCTCAAGTGGATGACCTAAGGTTTATCAATCCGTAGGAGGCATAGGATGAAGATGGTCTCTCTCAAACAACCCTGCAACCAAATAAAAAACAGTCTCTTGTGTCCCCAACACACCCAATACAACGGTAAATTGTATAGGTGCACTAGTTCGGTGAAGAGATGGTGATACAAGTGCAATATGGATGGTAGATATGGGTTTTTGTAATATGAAAATATAAAAATAGCAAGGTAACTAATGATAAAAGTGAGCGTAAATGGTATTGCAATGGTAGGAAACAAGGCCTAGGGTTCATACTTTCACTAGTGCAAGTTCTCTCAACAATAATAACATAGATAGATCATATAACAATCCCTCAACATGCAACAAAGAGTCACTCCAAAGCTAGTAATAGCGGAGAACAAACATAGAGATTATGGTAGGGTACGAAACCACCTCAAAGTTATTCTTTCGGATCAATCTATTCAAGAGTTCGTACTAGAATAGAACCTTAAGACACAAATCAACCAAAACCCTAATGTCACCTAGATACTCCATTGTCACCTCAAGTATCCATGGGCATGATTATACGATATGCGTCACACAATCTCAAATTCATCCAACCAACACAAAGTACATCAAAGAGTGCCCCAAAGTTTCTACTGGAGAGTCAAGAAAATGTGTGCCAACCCCTATGCATAGGTTCATGGGCGGAACCCGCAAGTTGGTCACCAAAACATACATCAAGTGGCACGTGATATCCCATTGTCACCACAGATAAACACGGCAAGACATACATCAAGTGTTCTCAAATCAAAGACTCGATCCAATAAGATAACTTCAAGAGGGAAACTCAATTCATCACAAGAGAGTAGAGGGGGAGAAACATCATAAGATCCAACTATAATAGCAAAGCTCGCGATACATCAAGATCGTGCCATAGAGAGAACACGAGAGATAGAGATCAAACACATAGCTACTGGTACATACCCTCAGCCCCGAGGGTCAACTACTCACTCCTCGTCATGGAGAACGCCGGGATGATGAAGATGGCCACCGATGATGGGTTCCCCCTCTGGCAGGGTGCCGAAATGGGCTCCCGAGAGGTTTTTGTTGGCTACAGAGGCTTGCGGCGGCGGAACTCCCGATCTATCTTGATATTCGATGGTTTTAGGGTACGTAGGCTTATATAGGCAAAAGTAGTCGGTCGGGAGGTGCTCGAGGGGCCCACGAGACAAGGGGCGTGCCCTCCTATCTCGTGGCTGCCTCGAGGATCTTCTGACGTCAACCCCAAGTCTCCAGGATCATATTCTTCCAAAAAAATCACGCTGCCGAAGGTTTCATTCCGTTTGAACTCCGTTTGATATTCCTTTTCTTCGAAATACTGAAACAGGCAATAAAACAGCAATATGGGTTGGGCCTTCGGTTAATAGGTTAGTCCCAAAAGTAATATAAAAGTATATAATAAAGCCCATAATCATTCAAAATAGATAATAAAATAGTATGAATGCTTCTTAAATTATAGATACGTTGGAGACGTATCAGCATCCCCAAGCTTAATTCCTACTCGTCCTCGAGTAGGTAAATGATAAAAGAAAGAATTTATGACGTGTGAATGCTAGAAGGTGCACAAGTTTGATCAATGATAATTTCAATCACCTTTTCTAGCATAATAATATGTCATAACAGTAGTTCATCTCATAAAACTTCTCACGATAAAGTAACAAGCAATTCACGTGTCAAAGCATAGACCATAAACTTTCTTGAAAACTAGCAAACTTCATTCTTAGTCATCAAACAATTGCAATTCATCTTATTTTCAGGAATAGCAAACTCCACATACTCAACTATCATATAGTATTCTACAATTGCTAACACTCACGCAATACTACTGGTTATGAAGTTTCAATAGGACACTGAGAAAGATAGGAACTTTTAGTGTTGCCTCCCAACGTATTCACCTTTGGGTGATGTCAACAATAATAGTTCATACTAACTTACATCCAATTGGATATATATATATATATATCAGGATCTTCCCAACACAAGTTGCTTGCCAAAGGATAAAATGAAAAAGGGAAAGGTGAAGATCACCTTGACTCTTGCATAAAAGTAAAAGACACAAAGTAAAAGATAGGCCCTTCGCAGAGGGAAGCAGAGGTTGTCATGCGCTTTTAGGGCTGGATACACAAAATCTTAATGCGAAAGAACGTCACTTTATATTGCCCCTTGTATATGGACTTTTATTATGCAGTCCGTCGCTTTTATTGCTGCCATAACAAGATCGTACAAACCTTATTTTCTCCGCACTAATAAGTCATGCATATTTAGAGAGCAATTTTTATTGCTTGCACCAATGACAACTTACTTGAAGGATCTTACTCAATCCAAAGGTAGGTATGGTGGACTCTCATGGAAAAACTGGGTTTAAGGATATTTGGAAGCACAAGTAGTATCTCTACTTGGTGCAAGGAATTTTGGCTAGCATGAGGGGGAAAGGCAAGCTCAACATGTTTGAATGATCCATGACAATATACTTTAACTGAGATGTCGGAAAACATAAACCATTACGTTGTCTTCCTTGTCCAACATCAATTCTTTAGCATGTCATACTTAATGAGTGCTCCCAATTATAAAAGATGTCTAGGATAGTGTATTTATATATGAAATCTCTCTTCCTTCAATATTCTTTCATGAATTGTTCAAATGACCAATACAACGCTTGCTAACCTTCAATAAATTTACAACCTCTACTTCTTAGATGTTAAGTCATAACTCCCCATGGGATAAGCAAATGAAACATATATAATTTTAGATTTATGACAATCAACTCATTCAACAATTTACTCATAGGATATAAGTGAAACACACGAGTAAATGAAAAACTACTCCAACAAGATATAAGTGAAGATCAATGAGTAGCTAAATAATTATGCAACTATGCGAAGAATCTCTCTATCATTAAAGAAATTCAGATCTTGGTATCTTATTCAAACAGCAAGCAAAACAAAATAAAATTACATTGCAAGGATAGCACGACTCATGTGAAGAAGCAAAAAACTTAGGCTCAACCGATACTAACCGATAGTTGTTGAAGAAGAAAGGTGGGATTCCTACCGGGGCATCCCCAAGCTTAGATGCTTGAGGCTTCCTGAAATATTATCTTGGGGTGCCTTGGGCATCCCCAAGCTTGAGCTTTTGTGTCTCCTTAATTCCTTTCATATCATGGTTTCTCTTTTTATCAAAGGCTTCATCCACACCAAACTCAACAAGAACTCGTGAGATAGGTTAGTATAAACCAATGCAAAACCTTATCATTTTCTACTGTAACAAATCACTAAAATTATTACTCAACATTGCATACTAAATGCCTCTGCATATTTAATACTCCTATCATCAAATAGAATCATTAAACAAGCAAACATATGCAAACAATGCAAACATAACAGCAATCTGCCAAAACAGTACAGTCTGTAAAGAATGCAAGAGTATCAATACTTACCTAATTCACAAAATTACGAAATAAAACTCCCACTGTAGTAAATTTATCAGATCTCATTATGCAAAAAGTTTCAACACTATATCATGCACTGACTTTTCTAGGGAATTTTTGCAACAGCAGTAAACTTTCTGTTTTCAAACAGCAACATGTATACTAGCAAAATAAGCATGGCAAAGGCTATCCTTGACATTTTTATTGAAAATAAAGATGCAAAAAATTATTCTAAATAACAGCAAGCAAATACTAACAAAATAAAATGACGCTCCAAGCAAAACACATATCATGTGGTGAATAAAAATATAGCTCCAAGTAAAGTTACCGATGAACTAAGACGAAAGAGGGGATGCCATCCGGGGCATCCCCAAGTTTAGGCTCTTGGTTATCCTTCAATATTACCTTGGGGTGCCTTGGGCATACCCAAGTTTAGGCTCTTACCACTCCTTATTCCATAGTCCATCGAATCTTTACCCAAAACTTGAAAACTCCACAACACAAAACTCAACAGAAAAATCGTAAGCTCCGTTAGTATAAGAAAATAAAACCACCACTTAGGTACTGTAATGAACTCATTCTAAATTCATATTGGTGTAATATCTACTGTACTACAACTTATCTATGGTTCATACCCTTCGATACTACTCATAGATTCATCAACATAAGCAAACAACACATAGAAAACAGAATCTGTCAAAAACAGAATAGTCTGTAGTAATCTATATCAAACGTATACTTCTGGGACTCAAAAAATTCTACCAAATTAGGAAGTCCTAAGCAATTTGTGTACCAATCTAGAGCAAAAATAATCAGATCAGAATCACGTTTCTGTGAATTAAAAAAACTAATTTACTGGATGCAAAAGTTTCTGATTTTCAGCAGGATCAACACAACTATCACCGTAAGCTATCCTAAAGGTCTTACTTGGCACTTTATTGAAACAAAAGCTATAAAACATGATTAATACAGTAGCATAATCATGTGAACACACAAAAACAGTAAGGATAAATATTGGGTTGTCTCCCAACAAGCGCTTTTCTTTAATGCCTTTTTAGCTAGGCATGATGATGACAATGATGCTCACATAAAAGATAAGAATTGAAACATAACGGGAGCATCATGAAGCATATGACTAGTACATTTAAGTCTAACCCACTTCCTATGCATAGGGATTTTGTGAGCAAACAACTTATGGGAACAATAATCAACTAGCATCGGAAGGCAAAACAAGCATAACTTCAAAATTTTAAGCACATAGAGAGGAAACTTGACATTATTGCAATTCCTACAAGCATATGTTCCTCCCTCATAATAATTTTCAGTAGCATCATGAATGAACTCAACAATACAACCAGCACCTAAAGCATTCTTTTCATGATCTACAAGCATAGAAAATTTACTACTCTCCACATAAGCAAGTTTCTTCTCATTCGGAATAGTGGGAGTATCATAAAAGACTTGAACACTAAAAATTGTTTCCACATTAAGAGAGTAATGTTCAGAAAAAGGGTAATCATAATCATGACATGATTTGTAAATATAATCATCACTACTTTTTATAGCATAAGTTTCATCACAATAATCATCATAAGTAGAACTTCGTTCTCATCATAATCGATTGAAACCTCTCCCAAGATAGTGAAACCGCTAAATAAAGTTGACACTCTTCCAAATCCACTTTCGTATTCATCACAATAAAATTCAACATTCTCCAAAATAGTGGTATCACTACTTCCTAAAGTTAACACTCTTCCAAATCCACTTTCATCAATACAATCATAAATAGGAGGCATGCTATCATCATAACAACTTTGCATATCAAAACTTGGGATACTAAAAATATCATCTTCATTAAGCATAGCATCCCCAAACTTGGGACAAACATTAATTTCAGCAAATATTCTCAAATATTTCATCCTCATCAAACATAGCTTCCCCAAGCTTGGGCCCTTTCATATCATAAGAATTATCACTCTCATCATTAAAAATATGGATAGCACCAATAGTAAAGCAATTATCATCATCACAATGAGTAGTAGGAGCAACATCATTTGGGAGGGATACCTTTGTACCTTTGTTGCTCCTTATTTTCTTTTTCTTCTTCACATTATGTGTGGGTTCAACCTTCCTCTTTGAGATCCTTATTCATGAGATTGGTTGAATAGAAAGGTCCTCCTCGTTATCTGATTCATCATAAGAAATAATAGGAGGATATTGGGAAGTCTCTTCCCTTTCATTAGTATTCTCATCATCTTCTATTTGCTTTCTTTTCTTTAGGTAATTGGCAATATAAGGATTTTCAATGCAATTTTCCACACAAAACATATAAGTCTTCTCTAGATCAAAATCAAGAAATCTATCAAGATTAAATTTTGGAATACCTTCAGTTATACATTTCATTTATTCATATCCCAAAAGCAAACTAAGTTCATTGTGATGCGTAAGGGAAATCAATTCATCACAATTTTTGGACACGATTCAATCTTGAAACAATTTGCATTGGAGATTTAAATGACCACATTCATTGCAAAGTTCACAAGGGGCGCGAAAAATATTGAATCTTTTAGCACACTCATCAAGACTTTCTTGCAAACCTTTAGTTTCTAAATACTTATGACTCTTGCAAAAACTATCTTCCCTATTTGGTGTGTACATGCAAATCCAATCTACTCCACAAAAATCAACATGCTTATAAGAGAAATTTTCATCATAACTAGTACAATCATCATTAGTACTATCGATATTCAAAGAGTTCATACTAACAACATTGCAATCATGCTCATCATTCAAAGATTTAGTACCAAGCATTTTAAAGCATTCTTCTTCTAGCACTTGAGCACAATTTTCCTTTCCATCAAACTCACGAAAGATATTAAAAAGACAAAGCGTATGAGACAAACTCAAATCCATTTTTTTTGTAGTTTTCTTTTTTTAAACTAAACTAGTGATAAAACAAGAAACAAAAAGATTCCATTGCAAGATCTAAAGATATACCTTCAAGCACTCACCTACCCGGCAACGGCGCCAGAAAAGAGCTTGATGTCTAGTACACAACCTTCTTCTTGTAGACGTTGTTGGGCCTGCAAGTGCACAGGTTTGTAGGACAGTAGCAAATTTCCTCAAGTGGATGACCTAAGGTTTATCAATCCGTAGGAGGCGTAGGATGAAGATAGTCTCTCTCAAACAACCCTGCAACCAAATAACAAAGAGTCTCTTGTGTCCCCAACACACCCAATACAACGGTAAATTATATAGGTGCACTAGTTCGGCGAAGAGATGGTGATACAAGTGCAATATGGATGGTAGATATGGGTTTTTGTAATCTGAAAATATAAAAACAGGAAGGTAACTAATGATAAAAGTGAGCGTAAACGGTATTGCAATGGTAGGAAACAAGGCCTAGGGTTCATACTTTCACTAGTGCAAGTTCTCTAAACAATAATAACATAGATAGATCATATAAAAATCCCTCAACATGCAACAAAGAGTCACTCCAAAGCCACTAATAGCAGAGAACAGACGTAGAGATTATGGTAGGGTACGAAACCACCTCAAAGTTATTCTTTCGGATCAATCTATTCAAGAGTTCGTACTAGAATAACACCTTAAGACAGAAATCAACCAAAACCCAAATGTCACCTAGATACTCCATTGTCACCTCAAGTATCCGTGGGCATGATTATACGATATGCGTCACATAATCTCAAATTCATCCAACCAACACAAAGTACTTCAAAGAGTTCCCCAAAGTTTCTACCGGAGAGTCAAGAAAACGTGTGCCAACCCCTATGCATAGGTTCATGGGCAGAACCCGCAAGTTGGTCACCAAAACATACATCAAGTGGCACATGATATCCCATTGTCACCACAGATAAACACGGCAAGACATACATCAAGTGTTCTCAAATCAAAGACGCAATCCAATAAGATAACTTCAAGAGGGAAACTCAATTCATCACAAGAGAGTAGAGGGGGAGAAACATCATAAGATCCAACTATAATAGCAAAGCTCGCGATACATCAAGATCGTGCCATAGAGAGAACACGAGAGAGAGAGAGATCAAACACATAGCTACTGGTACATACCCTCAGCCCCGAGGGTGAACTACTCCCTCCTCGTCATGGAGAGCGCGGGATGATGAAGATGGCCACCGGTGATGGGTTCCCCCTCCGGCAGGGTGCCAGAACGGGCTCCCGAGAGGTTTTTGGTGGCTACAGGGGCTTGCGGCGGCGGAACTCCCGATCTATCTTGATATTCGATGGTTTTAGGGTGCGTAGGCTTATATAGGCGAAAGTAGTCGGTCGAGAGGTGCTCGAGGGGCCCACGAGATAGAGGCATGCCCTACAGGGGGGGCGCCCTCCTATCTCGTGGCTGCCTCGAGGATCTTCTAACGTGAACCCCAAGTCTCCAGGATCATATTCTTCCAAAAAATCATGCTGCCGAAGGTTTCATTCCGTTTGGACTCCGTTTGATATTCCTTTTCTTCGAAATACTGAAACGGGCAATAAAACAGCAATATGGGATGGGCCTCCGGTTAATAGGTTAGTCCCAAAAGTAATATAAAAGTATATAATAAAGCCCATAATCATTCAAAATAGATAATAAAATAGTATGAATGCTTCATAAATTATAGATACGTTGGAGACGTATCAGGAGGTCGCCCCCGTTGGGTCATGGCCGGTGGAGCCGCGTCTGCCCAAGCAGCGGCCACCCAGCCCTTCGGCTATGACTCGGACGGGGACGAGGCTGGCGTCTCAACCGCCCTGCTAGAGCTTGGGAAGCCGCGCTCTTCCCTGAGGCCGTGCGGACGGATGCTCGCGTGGTCTGGGAAGTGTGCCCAGACTGGCTGAGGGCCCTGGTGGAGCGCGGGTAGTCCACGGCCGGAGAATCCATGGCATCGTCATCATCCTCGAGGTTGCGGAAAAGCTTGCGCTGCGATGGACGGGACGTCCCCGCCAGGCCTTCGTCCTCGATCTCCTCTGAGTCCTCCTCATTGCTGCTGTTGGCAGAGGACAGGTCCACGAGGGAATCGGGGTCAACGGGCGGGTCAAGCCCCTAGTCATTGTAGGCGGGCATGGCGGCGACCAGAGCCCTCCGGTCGTCGTGGTGGTACAACGGGGCGTATGCCTCGGTATGTCCACTGGGATGCTGCCTAATAGTGGAGCGGAGCCTCACATCATTACTCGTGCCCTGGTATTCCCACAGGGGCCTCGAGTGCGACTGGAGCGGCACCAGGCGCTGCGTCAAGAACTCCTTCACCATCATCGCTCCGGCCAGCTTCTTAGCCTCCATATCTGAGGCTACTCGCTCCAACACGGATCTCGCCCAGGGATCGATGAGTTTCGCGGAGGCCCACGCCGAGGTCTTCTCGGGTATCTCCGCTGGGAGCTCCAGGATCAAGTTGAGGCCTCGGGTGTCCAGAAAGACCCAACGGTGTCAGAAGCCCTCCACCTTATTCTTGGCCTTCAGGAGCACATTCCCGCTCTGAACCACGATGAAGGAGATGCACGCAGACTGTTGCTCCTTGTCATGAAACTGCAGACTAAAATGGTGGTGGAAGAGGGCCACAGAGGGCCTCACGCCCTGAACGGCCTCGCAGTAGAAGGCGAAGACGGACATGAGCAGGATGGAGTTGGGCTAAAGATGGAGGGCCTGAATCCCGTTGTGCTCGAGGACGGCGTTGAATAATTCCGAGAAGGGCGGGACGAACCCGGAGAAGACACTATGGACGAACAAGGGGTAGACTGTCTTTGCCAAGGTGCCCGGCTCTGCTGAGCCATACCAGACCAAGGTCTGCCCCCACTCATTTGAGTCGTCCTCCATCAGCGAGAGCACTGGGGTGAAGTCCCCCTCTTTGGCGATGGTGGAGGCCGTGAGTGCCGACGGGGGAGACGAGGGGGCCGAGCCCAGCGCCTCGGGCTTCAATTTCCCGGCGGGCGCCATCTGGGGGATCCTTGAAGTTGGGGGAGTGAGAGGAAAGATAGCACTCTGCCTGGATCCGGAGGAACTTCTCGCAAAGGAAGGGGGATCTGAGCAGGAGAAGGGAGGCGCAAGGAAGTGGAGCAGTGATGGCTTCGGATCATGTGCCTGGCTTTTGTCAGCCTGGGTTGTTGCCGAGGCAACGTGGGGAGCGGAGGTGCCCGCGTCCCGTCGCGTGCCACGCATCAAGCCTGGCCCGCAGGCGATTGGGGCCCGCGGCGCTTTGTCCTTTGTTTCTTGCCTTCGCTCTGAAGCCAGCCCGAACACACCTTGGGCCCGGGGGCTACTGTTGACGTTCAAGGATCGGGGTTACCCAGACTTGCCTGCCTGCGGTCTAGTGCGTGGTGATACGTCTCCATCGTATCTACTTTTCCAAAGACTTTTGCCCTTGTTTTGGACTCTAACTTGCATGATTTGAATGGAACTAACCCGGACTGACGTTGTTTTCAGCAGAATAGCCATGATGTTATTTTTGTGCAGAAATAAAAGTTCTCGGAATGACCTGAAACTTCACGGAGAATATTTTTGGAATTAATAAAAAGTACTGGCAAAAGAATCAAGACCATGGAGCCCACACCCTATCCACGAGGGTGGGGGTGTGCCCCCCTGTCTCGTGGGCCCCCTGAGGCTCCACCGACCTCAACTCCAACTCCATATACTCACGTTCGGGGAGAAAAAAATCAGAGAGAAGGATTCATCATGTTTTACGATACGGAGCCGCCACCAAGCCCTAAACTCTCTCGGGAGGGCTGATCTGGAGTCCGTTCGGGGCTCCGGAGAGGGGAATCCGTCGCCGTCATCATCATCAACCATCCTCCATCACCAATTTCATGATGCTCACCGCCGTGCGTGAGTAATCCCATCGTAGGCTTGCTGGACGGTGATGGGTTGGATGAGATTTACCATGTAATCGAGTTAGTTTTGTTAGGGTTTGATCCCTAGTATCCATTATGTTCTAAGATTGATGTTGCTATGACTTTGCTATGCTTAATGCTTGTCACTAGGGCTCGAGTGCCATGATTTCAGATCTGAACCTATTATGTTTTCATGAATATATGTGAGTTCTTGATCCTATCTTGCAAGTCAATAGTCACCTACTATGTGTTATGATCCGGCAACCCCGAAGTGACAATAACCAGGGACCACTCCCGGTGATGATCGTAGTTTGAGGAGTTCATGTATTCACCAAGTGTTAATGCTTTGGTCCAGTACTCTATTAAAAAGAGGCCTTAATATCCCTTAGTTTCCAATAGGACCCTGCTGCCACGGGAGGGTAGGACAAAAGATGTCATACAAGTTCTTTTCCATAAGCACGTATGACTATATTCGGAATACATGCCTACATTACATTGATGAACTGGAGCTAGTTCTGTGTCACCCTATGTTATAACTATTGCATGAGGAATAGCATTCGACTAATTATCCATCACTGATCCAATGCCTACGTGCTTTGTACGTATTGATCTTTGCTTAGTTACTTTACCGTTGCCACTATTACAATTACTACAAAACTGCCACTGTTACTTTTCCCACTTTTAGCGTTACTTCCATATTACTTTGCTACTAAATACTTTGCTACAGGTATTAAGTTTTCCAGGTGTGGTTGAATTGACAAATCAACTGCTAATACTTGAGAATATTCTTTGGCTCCCCTTGTGTCGAATCAATAAACTTGGGTTGAATACTCTACCCTCGAAAATTGTTATGATCCCCTATACTTGTGGGTTATCAAGACTATTTTCTGGCGCCGTTGCCGGGGAGCATAGCTCTATTCTTTGAGTCACTTGGGATTTATATCTGATGTTCACTATGAGGAACTTGAAAGACGAGAAAGCCAAGATTTATCCCTCAACTACGAGGGGAGGTAAGGAACTGCCATCTAGCTCTGCACTTGATTCTCCTTCTGTTTTGAGTAAACTTGTGACACCTAAACCTGCTTCTGCTATTAATTCTGATATGTCGCATGTTATTGATGATGCCACTTCTGCTATGCGTGATGCTTATGATGAAACTACTTCTATGCTTGATAATACTATGCCATTAGGTGAATTTCTTGATGAACAACTTGCTAGGGCTAGAGAGAATGAAATTATTGAAACTGATAATACTGATGAAAGTGATGATGAAGATTCTCCCCCTAGATATGAATTGCCTATTGTGCCTGAGGGTTATGTTATGGATGAAGAAACTGCTAGAGATTTTCTTGCTTGCAATGATAGATCTGATCTTAAGAAATTATTAGCTAAGTTGAAAGAAAAGTATTTGAATGCTAGAATGAAATATGACCTTGCTTTTGCTACTTCACCTATCTGTATTACTGATAAGGATTATGATTTCTCTGTCGATCCTGAGATAATTACTTTGCTTGAATCTGATCCTTTTTATGGCTATGAATCTGAAACTGTTGTGGCACATCTTACTAAATTGAATGATATAGCCACCCTATTCACTCACGAGGAAAAAAATTCATTACTACTATATCCTTAAGTTATTTCCATTCTCATTAAAGGGTGATGCTAAAATATGGTTTAATTCTCTTGATCCTGGTTGTGTGCGTAGTCCCTAGGATATGATTTATTACTTTTCTGCTAAATATTTCCCCGCTCATAAGAAACAAGCTTCTTTAAGGGAAATATATAATTTTGTGCAAATTGAAGAAGAGAGTCTCCCACAAGCTTGGGGGAGGCTTCTCCAATTACTTAATGGCTTGCCTGATCATCCTCTCAAGAAAAATGAAATACTTGATATATTTTATAATGGACTAACCGATGCTTCCAGAGGCCACCTGGATAGTTGTGCTGGTTGTGTTTTCAGGGAAAGAATTGTTGATCAAGCTGAATTGTTATTGAATAATATGTTGACTAATGAAAACAATTGGACACTTCCTGAACCAACTCCCAAGCCAACTCCGAAGAAAAGGGGTATTCTATTTCTCAGTCCTGAAGATATGCAAGAGGCAGAGATATCTATGAAAGAAAAGGGTATTAAAGCTTAAGATGTTAAGAATTTACTGCCTATTGAAGAAATACACGGTCTTGATAACCCGACATAGGTAGTAAAGGTAAATTCTCTCTATAGATTTGATGAAGGTGTTATTCCTCGTTTTAAGTCTGCTAGTCAATGCTTGGATGAGTTTGATAATTTTATTGTTACAAGAAAAATTCAATGCTTATGTTGGTAGACTATTGAAATGCAATGCTTATATGATTGAACACTTAAGTGATTATATGTCTAGAGTTAAAGGTGAACTTAAAATTATTAGTAAACATGCCTCCATGGTTACCACTCAAGCAGAACAAGTGCTTAAAGCACAAACTGATTTGCTCAATGAATTAAATAATAAGAAAAATGATAATGTTGTTAGAGTTGTGACTAGAGGTGGTAGAATGACTCAGGAACCTTTGTATCCTGAGGGCCACCCTAAGGTAATTGAGCAAGATTCACAGAGAAATAATGCTGATGCACCTAGTCCTTCTAAAAAGAAGAACAAGAAAAATGATAGGACTTTGCATGCTTCTAGTGAACCTGTTGTTGACACACCTGAGAATCCCAATGATATTTCTATTTCTGATGCTGAAACACAATCTGATAATGAACATGAACCCAGTGATGATGTTAATGATGATGTTCATGTTGATGCTCAACCTAGCAATAATAATGATGTAGAGGTTGAACCTGCTGTTGATCTTGATAAACCACAATCAAAGAATCAACATTATGATAAGAGAGACTTCGTTGCTAGGAAGCACGGTAAAGAAAGAGAACCATGGGTTCAGAAACCCATGCCTTTTCCTCCTAAACCATCCAAGAAAAAGGATGATGAGGATTTTAAGTGCTTTGCTGAAATGATTAGACCTATCTTTTTGCTTATGCGTTTGACTGATATGCTTAAAATGAATCCTTATGCTAAGTACATGAAAGATATTGTTACAAATAAAAGAAAGATACCGGGAGCTGAAATTTCCACCATGCTTGCTAATTATACTTTTAAAGGTGGAATACCAAAGAAACTAGGAGATCCAGGAGTAGCAACTATACCATGCTCCATTAAGAGAAACTATGTTAAAACTGCTTTATGTGATCTTGGAGCCGGTGTTAGTATTATGCCGCTCTGTTTATATCATAGACTTGATTTGAATAAGTTGACACCTATTGAAATCTCTTTGCAAATGGCCGATAAATCAACTGCTATACCTGTCGGTATTTGTGAGGATGTGCCTGTTGTGGTTGCAAACGTTACTATCTTAACCGACTTTGTTATTCTTGATATTCCTGAGGACGATAGTATGTCGATTATCCTTGGTAGACCCTTTTTGAATACTGCAGGGGCTGTTATTGATTGCAATAAAGGCAATGTCACTTTTCATGTTAATGGTAATGAGCATGCGGTACACTTTCCGAGGAAACAACCTCAAGTGCACAGTATCAATTGTATTGGAAAATTTTCAATGATTACTATTGGAGGTTTTGAATTTCCTCTTCCTACTGTCAAGAAGAAATATGATATTCTTATTGTTGGGAACGTGCATATCCCTATTGAGGTAACCTAGTGTTATTCGAAATTCTCCGGTTAAATGTATCCATCTCATGCTCATCAAGTGTTAATGCTTTGGTCCGGTACTCTATTAAATGGAGGCCTTAATATCTCTTAGTTTTCAATAGGACCCCGCTACCATGGGAGGGTAGGACAAAAGATGCCATGCAAGTTCTTTTCCATAAGCACGTATGACTATATTCGGAATACATGCCTACATTACATTAATGAACTGGAGCTAGTTCTGTGTCACCCTATGTTATAACTATTGCATGAGGAATCGCATCCGACATAATTATCCATCACTGATCCAATGCCTACGAGCTTTTCACGTATTGATCTTTGCTTAGTTACTTAATCGTTGCCACTGTTACAATTACTACAAAACTACTACTGTTACTTTTGCCACTGTTACCGTTACTTCCATATTACTTTGCTACTAAATACTTTTCTACAGATATTAAGTTTTCCAGGTGTGGTTGAATTGACAACTCAACTGCTAATACTTGAGAATATTCTTTGGCTCCCTTGTGTCGAATCAATAAATTTGGGTTGAATACTCTACCCTCAGAAACTGTTGCGATCCCCTATACTTGCGGGTTATCACGTGGCACCATCGACGACCCAGTCTGGCCCAGCTACAGAGCCCCAAGGACAAGACCCTTGCGAGGGCCCTGGCCTCGCAAGGAGAAGGACACCGAGACCTCCAAAGGAGCGGCCTCCCCAAGCTGCCTCCTGAGGAGTGGAGTTTTCTATGCAGACCTCCTGCCTCATGAGGCTGCGATGACGTGAGCCATGATGACCAAGGTCAGGCGGGCGCCAGCGGGCGCAGGAGGGACAGTTTCCTCTTTGGTGCTAAAGAGACAAGGACAGGCACGGGTTCCCGAGGGAGGCCCCAAAGGTTTCCCTTCTGGTGCAACGAGACCGAGACCACGAGCTCGGCAGGACAGATGACATCGTCGAGCCCACCACTGCATCATGGCCAGAAGCTTTGTAGGCGAAGACCATCTTTCGTCAGGATAAGATGTACCTCTTGTCCCCTTTCAAAATTGGCCGTTGTGGGATCCCTTCCCGCCTGTGCGATGAGGGAAGAGGACCGAGGTCACTATAAATATAGACTAGCCTCCACCATAGACGCGGATCAATCCACCCTCCTCGCTCGAACCCTCGCGAGGCTGCTCAAACGCTGTACCAGTTCATCCTCAACCTCCTCATGAGGCCAATCCACAAAAGGCAGGAGTAGGGTTTTACACTGCAAGGTGGCCCGAACCTGGGTAAATCCGCGTGTTCTTCCCTTCTCTACAATCACGCGCACTCGGCGAGATCGAGCCGTGGGTGTGGCGAGCTGAGCATCTGCGTGCCGTAAGGTCCTTCGTACATGCCCCAGAGTTCGAACCTCATTGGGTCTGCGGAGCCCCGATTCCAACAGCAGTGCCACAAGAAAGTGGTACTATCATTATCAACTCTACATCTTTTGGCATCAGGGTTATGAACACGTGTATCATCACTATCGAGATTCAATAAGAATAAACCCCTCACAAGGGGTGCATGACCATAAAATATTTTATCCATGTAAATAGAACAACCATTATTCTCTGATTTAAATGAGTAACCATCTCGCATTAAACAAGATCCAGATATAATGTTCATGCTCAACGCAGGCACTAAATAACAATTATTCAGGTTTATCACTAATCTCGACGGAAGTCGAAGAGCGAGCGTGTCAACGGCGATCACATCAACCTTGGAACCATTTCCCATGCGCATCGTCACTTCGTCCTTCGCCAGCCTCCATCTATTCCGTAGTTCCTGTCAGGAGTTGCAAATGTGAGCAACCGCATGGTATAAAATACCCAGACACTACAACGAGAGCTGGTAAGGTACACATCAATAACAGGTATATCATATCTACCTTTGTTGACATTGGCCCCCTTCTTGTCGGCCAGATACTTGGGGCAATTCTGCTTCCAGTGGCCAGTTCACTTGCAATAGAAACACTCAGTTTCCGGCTTGGGTCTAGCCTTGGGTTTCTTCATGGGAGGTCAAGGGCGGGCTCATCGAATTCGAGAGCCGCCACATGCTCTGACGCGGCCTGGATGGCTACGACGTGCTCGATTCAGCACTGCAACCATGAGCGTCCAGAGCGCTTGCTGCGTCGCGCGGTGGGACGGAGAGCGCCCACTCGTTACGGAACCGAGGGATGTTGGAGAAGGAGTCCATAGGAGGACATGCGGAAATGCGCTGCACCGCGGATGGGCATCGCCTCCACGTCCAGCGGGGCCTCGTGAAGCCACGCGAACTCGTCGGCGATGAGGGAGATTGTCCCGAAACGGATTTCGCCTCCGACTAACATGGTGATGGAAAATCCACCTACGTCGTAAAACTTTGTTAGATGCCTAGCCCCTAGGTGGGCGCCAACTATCGGCTTTACGATCCTAACAATAGTACTAGGGGTACGAATAAGGGGCATAACCTAGCTATGACGCAGGTGTAACACTCGGTGTTTAACGAGTTCAGGCCCCTCTCGATGAAGGTAACAACCCTATGTCTCGTGCCCTGGGGCTTGGTTTTGATTTGGTGGGTATGGTTACAAAAGTTGCTCGACCCTAGCTCAGGAGGAGGAGTGGGGCTTATATAGAGTGCGTTGCAGCCCCATGTCCTCCACGTCGCCAGGGAACTTAATGACATTGATTGCGTCAGTTACATGTGTAAAGAGCCTCTACTACAGCAGATATAGATTACGGTAGTCTTGACTCCGCCTTAAGGGCGACTTAGGATTCCTCGACCGTTGTAGCTCTCCGTCGTCCCTTCACCTCTTTAGTCCAAGTGGTGGTTGTCCAGCAGAGTGACGGGTGGTCGTCCGAGTGTTGTCGAGGTGTCTGAGTGGACTTCCTGATATTGCATCCGAATGCTGGTATGGTCCAAGGCCCTACCCACAATGGTGTGGGACCCCATGTGGGCTCCGGATGATGTGTCCTTGACCCTACCTATAATAGGTGACCTCATCAACGACCTCAGAGTGCGAGGGTGGCATCACCACGAACCACTGTAGTCGCCGCCTCTGGGCGCCAGTTCACATGACTTGCCCATCATAGGAGTTGTAGAGGACGAGGGAAGGTGATGAAAAAGGCGGAGTGATGCGGTGAGTGCGATGTGGATGGCGCCGGAGAACGGCTTATATCCTCGGCCAGGCCATGTGAATGGTCGAGCCGCTTCAATGGGGCACATCAACCGGAGTTCGTTTCTCGTGAAGTCACGTCCATATTGAAGCGGCGGTTCCCAAAAGGTCGCGTCGGTCAGCGCCGTACTCTCCTCCGGCCACATACCGCGACATCAATGTCGGCCACTACACGCTCTAAGCTAGCATTGATGTGACACGGGAAGTGGCATGTGCATTGGACGAAAAAGCGCAAGAAAGGTGGGTTGGATTGTTTGGTTGGCTAGGTTAGTCAGACGCGGGTGTGCCAACGGTCATGATGCCCGCAAAGCCACCCTCCCCGTTTGTGTCCAGTTTGCGGGGAAAATTGCGTTTGGACTGCCGAACAGACAGATTCAAGACCACATTGAATGGCAAAACACGTCCGAACCGCTCGGTCCGGACGGTTGCGGGCGGTTTGAGGGTTGGCGTTTGTGACGCCCTGAGAAAAGACTTCTTTCTTTTCTTTTCTTTTATGGCGGGAAAACCTCCAATCTATTCATCAACTGCCAAGGTACTAAGATAGTACAAAGAACACCAGAAGTACAAAATGCATCTAGGTTCGTGGACCACCTAGCGACGACTACAAGCATTGGAGCGAGCCGAACGCGCGCCGCCGTCTTCGCCCCTCACTCATCGGAGCCGGGCAAACCTTGTTGTAGTAGACAGTCGGAAAGTCGTCATGCTAAGGCTCCATAGGACCAGCGCACCAAAACAGCAACCACCGCTGATGAAGAGAAGCATTCGGAAGGAACCAACCTGTAGACATACGAACACAAACGAGCGAAGACAGGATCACGTGGATCCATCGAAGACAAGCGTCGACCGAATCCTCCGAGATCATCCGGGGACAAACCTCCACACGCCCTCCGGCGATGCTAGAAACACCACTGGGACGGGGACTAGGCGGGGAGAACTTTATTCCACCTTTAGAGTGCTGCCGCCGCCTCGACTCTCTGAGCAGAACACAAACCCTAACAAAACTCAAAAAAGCATAAAAACGGAGCATTCCTGCTGGCAAGGGCCGGGATACACCGCGCATCCACGACCCTAAGACCCCTGGAGACGAGGTAGACCGGCGGCGGCACCAGCGGGAGGCACGAGAAACCCTAGTCAAAGGGTCCTCTTTCTTTCCCGGGAAGAAAGAAAACTATTGATTTTTTTTTACGAAGAACTATTTCTCCCGGACGAAAAAATAACTTTATTTTGGGGGGAAAACTTCTTTCTTAATATGAAGGAGTTAATTAGCATGTTGTATGTAACATAAAATGAGCCTCAAAGAGAGCTTTCAGTGGGTTACATCAAGTTCCGTTTCCGGTATTCAATAAACACAAATATATGTACTTCCTTCGATCCAAAATAAGTACTCCCTCCGTCCGGAAATACTCGTCGGAGAAATGGATGTATCTAGACATATTTTAGTTCTAGATACATCCATTTTTATCAATTTCTCCGAGAAGTATTTTGGGACGGAGGGAGTATGACAATTTTGAACTAAGGTTAATTCAAAACGGTGACACTTATATGGATCGGAGGAGTATATATAGGAAAATCCTACTCCAATCCACAATCGGTCCGTCGTCGCGAATAAGCAATGTTATACGCGAAGTAAGCAATATGTAGTACACTCAGTCGTATCTGCATTTCAGAGGCACTTGGTATCTGAAGTTTTGAACTGAAGGGGATATTTCTTTACGCGTCGTCCGCACGACCTAATCCAATGTTTATGCGTGCGTGCGTGCGTGGCGCTCTGGCGTCTCGATCACACGCAGCGAAAGTACTCGTGGCTTCGTAAATCGTAACACGCTCCATGCCGTTAATTTGAATCTTTGTGGTGGTGTAACCATGAAACTTTGGGACGCGCGAGAATATTCACTAGTGCAAAGTGTGGTCACACACCGAGCACGTACTCTACGTACTACTGTACGTAGTACCACCACCAGTGTACAGTACTCGTAATCTCGAAGTTCAAATTAATTCAAACAGAGACGGATAGAGAAGAGACGGTTGACAACAAGGGCGAAGATCGAAGGCAAGCGAATAGCATCGGAATCCGTAAGTCTGCCGCGGTAAAGATAGTCCACTAGGCCCAAGCCGAGTTCGAGGGGAGGATTTGAACGGAGGCAGCGGGGGATTACAGACCCAGCCTTTGCTTGATCACGTCTGCCTGCGACCTGCGTGCGCTCCTACGGACGTACCTACGCGCGGTGCATCCGCGATCGACCGTGCCGAGGCCCGAGGCCGGTAGGCCACGCCGAGGAGTGAGAGATGTTTGAGGCTCCATGGCATCCAGTGACCATATATACTGTAGCACAGCCCGGTCCTGAACCGGTGAACTTTGGCTCGTCAAGTCGGCCTGGTGTTCTGGAGTGTTGGCCGTTTCTTGCAGACGGGGCGCTGCTATATCCTCCTGCTGTGCTGTACCTCCACTTTGCCCCCCATCGTTGGTGTTACCTAGCGAACGAGAACGAAAAAGGAACGTGTAGTAACTGGTAAATGTTGTCGTCCCGCTTGTTATTACTGTGGTAGAACTGCCAGGCTGGTAAAAAAAACTAATGAGAACATTGGGGATATTTGAGCTAAGAAGCCTAGAAAAACTGAGAATATTTAGTACCATATATATGCACTACTACGTGGTAGATGTGCAGATTCGCTGAATACACAATTAACAAGTATACTACCTCCGTCCTGGTTTATTGATCCCCATTGTATTCCGTGCCAAATTCCGACAAAAAATTGACTAACAAAATGTTAATACATGTCAATAAAAATTATATTGTTGGATTCGTATTTGATCATAGTTTTCGATGATATAATTTATGGTGACATGCGTGGACATTTTGTTAGTTAAATTTATGGTCAAAATTTAGCACGAAATACAATGAGGACCAATAAACCAGGACGTACTACTACCTCCATTCCATATTAGTCGACGCTCACGTGGACCGTTTCATATTAGTGAACAATTAATTAAGATGATGTGTGAGTCTCAAAGTGTGTGCATCCACCGTTGCGTGAACTATATATGCCGGTCTTCACAAATAACTCATGCATATGACGGCTGCACCGCTGCTGCACACTAGATTAGTTGTGACTTAGTTAATTCTCATCTACAAGATGAGAGCTAGCCATACCCTGTTTTTCTTTTATTGTTACACTCAATTAAGTTAACGTTACTTTCCTCAACATATAGTACGCCTTCATCCGTTCATAAATATAAGATTCTTTTGGATAATTTAATATGGACTATGTACAGACTAGAATAAGTGAACAAGCACTCTAAAACATGTCTATATACATTTGATTCAAAAAAGTTAGAACATCTTATATTTTTGAATTGGGAGGGGGGGGGGGGATTATATGACACCAGGTCTCATATAAAGCAGATGAGACCCGTCCTGATGGATGACACGTGACATTCACAAATCACAAAGCATCTAATCTCTCCCCACTGATTTCAGGTTGAGGGTGGGGTAGATGCTTTGTGATTTATGAATGCCACGTGTCATCCATCAGGATGGGTCTCGCCTGCTAACCCGTGAGACCTGGTCTCATAGAATTCTTTTCCAGGACGGGAGGGGGGGTGTTAATTAAACTTAACAATGTCCCTAAATACTATCTTTTCTGTACCGAAATACTTGTAATTGGGGGAACTTGTACTAGTTTCGTCCAATTACAAGTATTTTGGTGAGTAGACTATAATTTACTTCATGCCCTCTCTTGATTTGTTTATTTTATTGACTTTCTAGTTTCTGTTGATAGCAAATAAGCATAGTACGATAACGCGAAGCTCTGTGGTTTGTGATGGACGGCAAATATGAGTGCCAACAAGTTACGAGTGTGCGATGGTGTCAAAGTCAGGTCATTTCGTATACTTGTGATAATTTGAACCTCTGAGGATTTTTTTCCTACACATATTATGTATAGTAAGAAAGAGCCACGTGGTTTCTCCAAAGTACTTGAAGATGCAACTCTTTATATTTCTAAAATATACTCCGCACTTTCTGGACGAAACGAGGTGATGTGTGAGTCTCAAGCGTGGATGTACACACTTTGAGACACTAACAAGTGACACACTGCATGCGACTCGTCACTTGTGTCGAGATCTTCGAAACCTATTTTTCAAGAAGCAGGGTTGTGCTTGGCAAACAAAATCTTCAAAACCTAGGGAACACCAAGTGAAAACCCAAAAGATGAAAAGAATCCTAAAAAATCATATATATGCAGAAAACGAGTATAGAAAAATAGAAAACCCGAAAACTACAGGGAGCATCCAACACACAACACTGGCGGCGGCTGAATGAACCACTTAACGCGCTCCCGGACCACAAAGAGCCACCCGCAAGGAGTACCTCGTAGTTTGTTGCTCTCATTAAATCCTATTCCCACGTTTATGGCTAGCTAGGGTTTCTCGTGCCGCCATTGCCGCCGTCCGCCGCCATCTTGGATCTTACATCCAAATCAGTGTACCTGTAATTGTTATGAGTGTCAATAAAGTTACAGGTGTTTCTATAATTAAATCCTATTCCCCGCACAACGTCGGAGCTATGTCTCCCTATTGCGATACATAGCTCCGGCTCGCCTCTTGCGCGACACTAGTGGGTCGACCCAGTATTGTAGCTGCATTTGTGCAAGTTTTTTGTTTGTCTTTTCTTTGTGTTTTTTCTTTTTTGGTTTTCACTGTTTGCATCGGTTTTTCTTTGTTTTTTATCATGTGTTATTCCTTTCTTGCTTTGGGTTTGTTTGGTTTTGTTTGTTTCTTTCATGAGGTTTTTTTTATTCCTTTCCCTGAAATCAAGGATGCTATCACAATATTCAATGGAATCGCTACATCAGATTTTCTATTTTAAACAGATGTCTTCTATTTTCAATAAAAATTTAAAAATTTATTTTACTTTAGAAATACTTTTATACACGTTTATCATCTTTAAAAAAAATATTAACATTTTTTAAAATATACGTTTTGATTTTTACTTTTTTCATATAGGCTATACATTTTTATACACCTAAAATATATTAATACATGCTTAATATTCTTATAATTACTTGATTAATATTTTTTTCAAATACATGTGTTTGAAGAGTTTTTAGAATATGTCTTAACCATTTTTATATGCATGTTATAATATTTTTCTGAATGATACAAACCATTTTATCAAACTATGCGAACATTTTTTGACAATGTATTTTTTTTAAATGTTAGAAACATAAACTTTAGACGTGTAATTTTTTAAAACGTAACATACATTTTTTGAATGGTATGAAACATTTTGAGTTACATGATTTTTTTACATTGGATGACATTAAAAAAATGTCAAGTACGTTTGATTTCAAATGAGTGATTCTTTTTTTTCGAAATTTCATGAACATTTTTAATGCTATTACAATATTTAATTACACTAACCAAACTTTTTCATGGCGGTAACATTTTTCAAAGTCACGGCAAGCATTTTCAAAAAGAAATAAGGTAATTAAGGTTTTTGGAAACTTATGTACACAAAAATAGTGGTAATAAACAAGTAAAAACTTATGTACACGTACCTATGTGATTATGGGCTGGCGCACTAGGGCGTTCTAGAGGCGAGACGTAGTTGTATCTCGCCTCAAGATGGCAATGGGGCCTCGAAATCAGCTTCCTTGCGGGTTTTTACCGTATTAGTGGATGGGATGGGTGTGTTTGTAACCCACGAGGGTGCTTGTGGGTAAATTATAAAACGCAGCTCGTTTTGCGTGTTCAATCCATTCAAGTAGTACCTGAACCCGATACCCACCATACCGTGGAACTACAAATGTACCGGCCCTAGAATAGACGCGAGTAACACAAAACCTACCATCTCAACCCCTCCCCCTATTCAGTTCGTCCCGCCTCCAGCCATCACTTCTACACGACCACTTGCATATTTCGTATACCAACCTACATATACTGTTATTTTTGCAGACCGCTTGTGGGGACGGGTTACGCACGGGTATAGAAAACCCGACAGGTTTAGGGGATGGGCAAAGAACACGGCCCATGAACGCGGACGGGGACGGGCTTGCGGTTTTCTTGTGGGGACGGGGATGGACGTGCAAAACCCGACGGGTTTCGTCCCCGTTGCCATCTCGAGTCTTACCCGCTTCCCAAGCATAGAGCAGGTAATAAACGACCCCAAAGGACATATCTCATTTATAGTGAGTGTACCTTTGGTCTCGCCTCAAACATTTTCGTGCTGCTACAGTATTGGGCTGGCCCATTTTTGTGTTTTTCCCCTTTCACTTTTTCCGATCAAGAAGATCGCTCGTGGTGCTTGATGTACTGGTTTCCTCTGTTTTTTCCTTTTAATTGTTCTCTTGACTTTCTGTATATCTTTATCGGTTTTATTCAGTCTAATGTTTTCTTTGTTTCTTCACCGGTTTTCTTTGTTTCTTGCATGGTTAGCAAAGATTTTTCTTTTCTTTCTTTTGTTCTTCGTCTTTCTTATTTTCTTTCTTGGTTTTCATGTTTTTTTGTTTTTCTTTCTTTCTTCATTTTTCTTTTGGTCTTTCTTGGTTTTCATATGTTTTCTTCTTTTTCTTTGTCTCTATTTCAGTTTTTTAATACATGGTCAGCATTTTCTCTATACACATTTATAAGCACATTTTTGAACACATGGTCAGTTTTTGAACACATTTTTTTAAATGGAAGATTAATATTTTTAATGCATGGTCTACATTTTTTATACACATTTAAAAATTCAAATCAATGATAAATGTTTTTTTCAAATGCGAAATTAAACATATTTTTTACAAGCTAAATTTTTTTCTATATACTTTAACCTTTTCAAATGTTTGATCAACATTTTTTTAAATATAAGTTAATATTTTTTCAATACAATACAAGATTAACTATTTTTAATACATGGAAATATTTTCTATATACAGATTTAACATTTTTAACATGCTTGACTAACATTTTTCAAATACATGTTAAATAATTTTCGAATACATGGTTAATATTTTGTCTATACACATTAAATATTTTTCAAATGCTTGATTAACATTTTCGAAATGCTTGTTTAACATTTTTTTAAATGCATGATTACTATTTTTAAATATATGACCAATTGTTTTCACACTCATTGTATAATTTATTTATACATTTTCGTATACATGAGAAACTTTTTCTATACACATTTAACGTATTTTAAATCCTTGGTTAACATCTTTCCAAATATTTTTATCTAAATGTATTTTGTAACATTTTCATTTAAAACTCAAAAATATATTTATTTAAAATATTTGGAAGGATAAAATAATTAAAGAAAAAATAAATACTAATAAACAAAAACATAAAAAAGGAACAAAAAAAATGAAGCCGTGGCCTCCGGCGCGCCTTGGCTGACCCATGCATGTAGGAAGGCACATCACGCAAGAGAGTAGGTAGGTGTCGCTGGAAATTCCAGTTTTTCCTATTTGCCGCTCGCTGCGGCAAATTGCTGGAGCGACGCACAGGGAATCTGAACGAGCGCTTGGGGTGGGCCAGCCCAATAAATGCTTGAGCATTTCCGGTTTTGGGAACTTTCTAGCTGGTTCCCAACCGGTTTTCTCCAGTTTTGGGACCTTCTATGAGGTTCCTGAAATGGCTAATTTTTTTAAATAATACATTTTTATTAATTTTCACAAATATTACGTCCGATATATAATTTTCAAAAATAATTCACCGTCGGCCCGCTGCTAGCCGACTGGGCCTAGTCAGCCCATAGCAGGTCGACTGGATGTAGTCGGCCAGTAGCAAGCCGACAGCTGGCCCGTCTGCCACGTGCCGGCCGCGCATTGGCCAGGCCACGTCGCGAGGAGGAGAGAGGTGGCTGTCGGTGCGGGCTGGTCACGGGGCGCCGCAGTCGGCCTGCTGCTGACCGACAGGGTGTGGCCCACGTCGCGCGGCTGGCCCGGCTCCCTTTCCTTTTCTTCCACGCGCGAGCTAGCTTCTCTTCTCTGTTCTTCTTCTGTTCTTTCTTTCTCCTCTCTGTACAAGAAAATGCCCCCAATTTCTACACCAAAATGAGCCGTTTTTTCGTGGATTTGGCACCGTGAATGGATTCTACTCAGTTAGAGCAACCAAAAGAGACCTCAATCTACTGATGGGGTAGCTCGTGGTGGTCGTGGTGAGCATTTAGGTGGAGTTTTTTTCCTGCTCATTGGTGGAGGTTGTTGCGGCGGTGGAGGTGGAGGTGGTGGTGGTGAAGTTGGGGCAGTGTGGTGGAGGTGGTGGAGGTGAAGCTCCAGCAGTTTGGTGGAGTTTCCAGCTCCGATTCCGGTGATTGAAGGCCACCGTTCGTCGTTTGCACGCACGCTTCAAGGGTATATTTCAACCAACATTTTATTTTTCGTAGGTGCTCCGGTAGTATTTGTTAATATGTTTCGATGTGAAATAAATTAGGTGTGTGATTATTGTTAGTTGCTCCGGTAGTATACGTAAATATATTTAGATATTAACTAATTAGTTGTGTAAAAATTTCTAGTTGCTCCGATAGTATTAGTTGCTCCGTTAATATTCCGTAATATATAGCTAGCTAATATATAGACATGTGTAATATTTGTTAGTGCGCATATTTTAAGTTGTTGCTTAATACTTGTATATCGTTGTTGAAAAAAAATAGTTGAGCCGAGATGTCAGATGTAGTGAAGTTTATATTTTACTACGGTCCTGGTACTGTCCAAACAACTGAGATGGGAGCTGATCTGAGTGAATTTACTCACATAAAGGTGCCAATGAGCGCACCTTAAACATGGTCTGTCAGTCAGTTGAAAAAATGGATTGCGGCAAGTTTAGGTCTTGATACTGAAACACACACCGTCGGTGTTCATGCATTGTGGACACGGTCAAGTACAATAATTTACTTTTATTTGAAGCCAATAGAGCGAGACTCTGATTGGGTGCGGTGGTTACAACGTTGTGAACGAAGGGGATGCAATCCTGTTGCTTTAGTGCTTCCCGTCGTGAAGGAGGTCACTGCACATGAAGGCGAGGGTGGCTACGATCCTGGGCAGAGCAGTGTAGGGAGGTAGTTATCTATGTCAAATGCTGGAGATGATGGTTACGAACAAGGACAGAGCAGTCAGATAGAAGGAGGAAATGCTGATGATTATGAACCAGGGCAGAATAGTCAGGTAGAAGGGGGAAATGCCGATGGTGAATACAATGGTGGGGTGGACGCTGATGAGGTAGATGGGCACATGCAGGACCAGATGGAAGAAGAAGACACCGATGTTGATAGGGGTCATGCCTATGATCCAGATGAGCCAGATGAAGAAGAAAATGCAGAGGAGGTCCCGAATCCTGCATCATGGAATCATGACTTCTCATCTGCTATGATCGTGAACGATGGACATGATTATGCTGGCAATATCACCAGAACAATATTGCGATGGGTGCTATGTATCCCAACAAGCAAGCTCTGAAGGATACAATAACAAACTAGGCAATGTCCACGCAAAGGGTTTTCACTGCTCAGATGTCAAGTCAGAAATACCTGACAATGGTACGCAGGAACGCAGATTGTCCTGCCAGGGTGCACGGCTATCTCCCTAAGTATGACACAAGTTGGATGATCAGTGACTTAGTTAACCACACTTGTCTTATTCCCTGCATTCCTTAAGATCATGCCAACCTTTCATCGACGCTTATTGCTCGGTTGTTTTACGATGAGATAGTGCAGGGCAAAGCTATAGAAGTGAAGGCAGTCCATACAAAAGTCTTCGCCAGGTTCAAGTACAAAATTTCTTATCGCAAGGCTTGGAGGGCTAAGCATGCGGCGCTTCAGAGGAGATTTGGTTCTTATTTTGATGCATATGACTCTGTTGTCTAGCTCCTCCACACCCTGCAGCAGCGGAATCCAAGCACCTATATCGATATCCAAGACTTGTTCATGCCAGAGTTTCCAACTGTGAGGGTGCTGCATCGTCTCTTCTTCTCTTTCGGTGTATGCATCGAAGCTTTCAGGCATTGCCAACCGGTGATATATGTTGATGGTACTTTTCTCACTGGCAAGTACAAGGGTCAGGTCCTAATAGCCATAGGTCAAGACGGCCAAAATCAAGTTGTCCCACTCGGATTTGCTTTTGTGGAGAGTGAGAACAGGCAGTTGAAAATATCAGTTGTAAAGGAGAAAACCAATGTGTGCATCCTTCATGACACGCACGCAGGTATACTCAGTGCGATAAGGACACTAACAAACCCAGTTTGGCGGGAACAAGCAAAGCAGGGAAATATGGCGGGAACGAGCAAAGCGGGGAAATATGGCGGGAACGAGTAAAGCGGAAAATATGGCGGGAACAAGCAAAGCGGGAAAATATGGCGGGAACGAGCAAAGCGGGAAATTTTGGCGGGAAGTGGCGGCCCGTGACATAAGCGGGGATCGTACGGGGGGCAAAAATGGTGGCATGCACCAGTCGGCCCACAACTGGCCGATTAGCTCCTATCGGCCTACAGATGGCTGACTGGAGCCAGTCGGCCCACAGCTGACCGACAGGAGCTGGCCGATTGGCCGGCCAGCAGCAAGCCGATAGGACTTCAGTCGGCCTGCTGTAGGCCGACTAGGCCCAGTCGGCCAGCAGCGGGCCGACGGTGTATTATTTTTGAAAATTACATACCGGGCGTAATATTTTTGCAAATTAATAAAAAATATATTATTTAAAAAAAATTAGCCCTGAAACGTTTGTTTTTTCTTTTTATTTTATTTTCGTTTTTATGTTTCATTTTTTTTTTCTGTTTTCTGTTTCTTTTTCTATCTTTTTCGTTTTTTCGTCGTTTTTCTGTTTTCAAAGTAATTTTCTTTAAAAAAAATTGTGTTGCTCACAATTGTTCAAAACCTCACAAAATGTTCTCATTTTCGAAATATGTCATGCTCTCAAAAAATTATTCAAAACTTCACAAAATGATCTCATTTTCAAATTTTGTTCCTGACCTGAAAAAATGTTCATGCTTTCAAAAAATTATTCATAGTTTAAAAAATGTTCTCATTTTCAAATTTTGTTCCCGACTTCAAACAAAATGATCTGGCTATCTATTGTTTTTTATTTCTGTTTTTTTTCTTTTTTTCCTTTTCTATTTCTTTTATTTCTAGTTTCTGTTTCTTTTATTTATGTTTTTTTCACAACACAACTTTGCAAAATTTGTTCGCAAATTAAGAAAAATGTTTGTATTTTCAACTTTTGTTCGTGAGTTTCAATAAATGTTCCTATTCAAAATTTGTTCGCATTTTTCAAAAAAAATTCGTGTTTAAAATTTTTGTTCGTGAGTTTCGTGAAATGTTCCTGTTTCCAAAATTTGTTCACATATTTCAAATTTTGTTTGGTAGTTTTAAAAAATGTTCGCAATATTTTAAACAATGTTTGTGTTTTCAAAAATATTTCACGAGATTGAACAATGTTCCCATTTGAAATTTGTACACTAATTTTTTTTAAAAAGTCACAAATTTATAAAATTTTCTTGAATTTCAGAAATTGTTCCTGTTTTCAAATATTGGTCTCAAGTTCGAAAATGTTATGTTTTTCAACAAAAACACAGGTTCAAATTTTTTGGGGGTAAGGATTTTTATAAAATATTCTATTTTTCAAAAAAAAAAACTATTCATAAAAATTGTTCACAAATTCGAAATGGTTATGTGTTTAAATTTTGTGCGAACATTCAAAAATGTTTCGGCCAATTTTCATAAAATGTTCGTGTTTTTTCAGAAAATGTTTTTCAAAATTCGTTCTGAAACTAAGAAAGTTCATGTTTTCATATTTTTTTCACAAATTATAAAAATATTTGGTGAATTTCATAAAATGTTTGTGATTTTTGTTCCTGTTTTTTCGAAAATGGTTATATTTTCAAAAAGTTATTAGTAGTTTCAAAAAATGTACTCATTTTCAATTTTGTTCCTTTTTTCAAAAAAAGTTTTAAGATTTCAAAAGATGTGAGTCTTACAAATTGTGTTTGACTTTCAAAAACATTGACTTTTGTGAAAAAGAAAAATTCTGTGCGAAATTTCAAAAAACAAAATATTAAATCTTTCGCTGCCTACAGTTTATATAAACTGAGCTGCCAGATTTAGATAACAAAATTTGCCGCCGTAGTTTGGTTCTTTAATAGTCGCATTGTTATATTTTCACGAAAGCAGCCGTTGTGTACTGATTAGCTGCTTGACCTTTCCTGCTGCAGATCTCTGGTTCGATTCCCACCACGGCAGTCTTTCTATGTTGATTTTTCACGGCGTGTTGAAAGGAAACACCCGCGTGCGGCCCACAAAGCCCGCCAAGGACGTGCGTTGCGCAAGTACTCGAGGCGACGCACAGGGCCACATCGAGGAGCGTTCGGATGGGCCGGCCTGTTAAAACGATTGAGCGATTCCGCTTTTGGGAATCTTCTATGTGGTTTCCAGCCGGGTTTTTCTGGTTTTGGGAACCTTTTGGAAGGTTCCTAGACCGGTTTTTCTATTTCCCTTTTTCCTATTTTGTTTTTTTTCGTTTTAAAAATTTCCTTTTGTTTTTCTGTTTTTTTTCTTTGCCCTTTTCGTTTTTGTGTTTTCTGTTTTCAAATATTTATTCAGAATTTTATAGCATGTTCTTGTTTTCAAAATTTGCTCCCCATTTCATAAAAAACAGAAATTTCAAAAATGTTCTCGCTTTCAAATTTTGTTCAGAATTAAAAATGTTTGTGTTTCGGAAAGTCTTTTTAGAAATTTCGTGAAATGTTTTTGCTTTCAAAAAAATAAAAATTTCAAAAAATGTTTGTCTTTTGAAAAATATTCAGTAATTTCAAAAAAATGTTCCTGGCATAAAATTTTGTTCAGAATTTCAAAAAATATGCGTGTGTCAAAACTTATTTTTAGTAATTTCATAAAACGTTCTTGTTTTCACATTTTGTTCACAATGTCATAAAATGTTCACGTTTCCAAAAATGTTCTTTAATTCAAAAAAAATATTCTCCTTTTCAAATTTTGTTCACAATTTCAAAAAATGGCCGTGTGTTGAAAAATTCTCAGTAATTTCAAAAAAATGTTCAGGATCCAAATTTTGTTCAGAATTTCAAAAAATCTTCGTGTTTCAAAATGTTATTGTTTGAAATTTCTGAAACTGCTCTTGTTTTCAAATTTTGTTCACAATTTAAAACAATGTTTGTGTTCTAAAAAATGCTCAGTAATTTCAAATAAATGTTCTTGTTTTCATATTAAATTATCTTCATGCTTTCAGAAAATGTTTAGGAAATAGGAATTTCAATAAATGTCCTGTTTCTGAAAATCTGTTTAGAATCTCATTCATAAGATGTTCATGTTTCAGAAAATGTACAGGAATGTCAAAACATGTTGACACTTCCAAAGTTTGTTCACAATTTCAGAAAAATGTCCGTGTTTCAAATAATGTTTAGGAATTCTAGAAAATGTTTCTTTTTTAAAAAATCACAGTGCTTTTAAAAGTTTGTTATCAAATTTGAAAAATGTTTGTTTTTCAAAATATATTTACTTTTGTGAAAAAAGCACCTTCGAAATTTTAAAAAAATTGCTTTTTTCGCTGCCTATAGTTTATATTAACTGAGTTGGCATTTTAACCAAAACATATCTATGAACACAGTATCTAGCCACGTGGTTCACTCACTCGAGGTCTTGTGTTCGAAGCCCCCCACACACGTTTCTGGGAATATTTCTTTCAACTTTTCTGTTGCAATCCATTTCTGTGAAATATTAATAAGGTGCAAATATTCCACTACAGTTAGCTTGTCGCACTGGTTAGCTCCGCGATTGTCTTTGGCGTTGGTCGTGGGTTCGATTCTCACCATGTTTTTGTTGATTTTTCATGGCGCGTTCAAAGGAAATGCCCCCGCGCTGCCCACAAAGCCCGCCAAGGACTGCGTCTGTGCGATAGCGCAGCAGTTTGACGCAAACGCGTCACATAGGGCCTCTTGGTGTCGCTACATCGCGAGAGCTATTTATCGCTTTAAGCGAGATGACAACTTGGTCTCGCTGATGGAATTTTGCTCTCGCCTATGACTCGGTCCGGCCCATCGCGCGTACACTACAGAAAAAGGAAACTGAATTTTTGCACCTAGGTGCCCAGGCTCCTTACCTCTGCACCGTTAGATTGCATTTAGATGTGTGTTGTTATATGGATATTGAAATTAATGAGTATACTTATTTGGAAACAATGACAACACTAATCATAAATGGGCATTATTAGCCCACACCATGCAAGGTAACATATTTCTGGCATGCAAAATAAATGACATAGATTTCATCCTTCCTTGTATATAATTAAGAGAGAGGAAAGCTTGACAATAATGCCTCATTTTTTTTGCGGTTGACAATAATGCCTCATGATTATATACTAAACAGTGTAAATGTTCATATACTTGGGTACATAGACATTTTATTTTTGTACGTATATAATTTGAGGTATGTCCATATACTTGTATACCTACAATATATTCGTACGGTTTACATAGCCGAGTATATACAAGTACAGAAACATTCGGGTGTACTACTGATCTATGTCAAACTAACATTTTCCGGTCTGTCGTACATTTCAAAATTTTAGCCGGGTATATACATAGATAGGTGTATATGTATTTTACTTTGAGTATACAGTTTGACTAGATACTTACGACATCTTCGTACCATTTACATAACGGGGTATATATATGTACACAAACATTGGGTATACTATTGATGTATATGGAACTAACATTTTCTGGTATGTTGTATATCTCAAATTTTTAGTCGGGTATATACATATTTTATTTTGGATATCACATTTTCCGATATATCGTATATCTCAAATTTTTAGGAACGTAACATTTCTGTTGTCTGGGGTATCTAGAGTACATACATGTATCCTCTTATTAAAAACAAGTAGGTACCTAAAACATATTATGTAGTTTCTTGTATAAAATATATATAAACATACTTAAAAGGGTAAATGAGTACATCATTTTAAGTTTTCTATATGTAGATAAGCTAGTGTATGTACGTACTAATAAGTCGCACATACCCAAAAATATATTGGGTATATGCATTTTTTTTGCGGGGTATATTGGGTATATGCATACTTGAGAATATCTTGGGTACTAAAAAAATTTGCATACTCGCAAATACTATATTTATAGGTATATATACAAAAAAATTGTGCACATTCAAAATATTTTCAGGTATCTGCATACTATATTTATAGGTACAAATAGCTAGTGTATGTACATAATAATATGTCGTACGTATAACAATGGTCCGGAGGCAGCGTATGAGATTCAAATTGGCATATAAAATATTGCCCACATGTAATATGTAACATGTCTTTTTTGAAAATGGATAAAGTGACAACAAGCAATTAGCACGTGATGTTTTTGGAAGGCAATCAATTGGCGTAGAGGTGCAGTGCATGCATAGATAATTTGGAAAGTGAAACATTGAATGACCAAGGTACCCAGGCACCTAGGTGCCCCAAACATTTTATATACTCCCTCCTTCCATCTATATAGGGCCTAATACATTTTTCGAGGCTAACTTTGACCAAATGTAGGAGCAATAAAATATGACATGCAACTTACACAAAGCATACCGTCAAATTCGTATGTGGAAGGAGCTTTCGATGATATAATTTTCACATTATGCATGTCATGTACTATTAATCTTGTCAATAGTCAAAGGTTGTCTTAAAAACGCATTAGGCCCTATATAGATGGAAGGAGGGAGTATATATATATATATATATATATATATATATATATATATATATATATATATATATAAACAATTTTTTTCCTACTACCGAGTGTAGTTACTCCCACTTTTATTTCATATGTTCTAGGTAGTATCTATAATATCGAAGAGCATGTACGCGTAGTATGTGGTATATAAAAATGTTTAGGTATTATACATACTACTTTTTTGTAGTATGTACCATATTTTATGCATACTCTATTTCACGTACAAATATGTATGTATTTTACAAATACAATAAAACTATGGGCTCACTTGCAATTTTTTCATATAATTAACTTTGAAGTATCTTAGATATAGTATATAAACATACTAGAAATAATAAAGTAGAGTATATACTACCACATGGTAGTATATGAGAAATGGGTGTAACTGCACCCGGTAGTAGACCCGGTAGTAGAATGCATTATATATATATATATATATATATATATATATATATATATATATATATATATATATATATGTATGTATAGGTAAAATTGTGTCTATCATAGCTTGCCACAGAACTAGTTAAAGCTTACTAAACATTTAACGGTTTAAAAGTAAGTAAAAAAATATGAAATAAATAGGGGAGCCTCACTCTAATATAATAAGATGATCCAACGGTGTGATTGTGAAAATATGCATTTATGTGTCCTCAACGGGTCCTCCTCCGCACGGAAGGAGCACATAAACCACCCCCTCACTCCTCCAGGCGACCCGACCAACGAGCGCGGGTGTGGTAGCACCATGGCTATAGCATGCCCGTGCTAGACCGATCTGGGGCCTACACCAGGGGAGAGAGCCTCAGCGGCTAGCGTTACTGGGCTGCAGGTGCACTAGCTCGTGGTGGCATGGGGGTGCGGCGGCCGCGGCGGTGCAAGAGGAAGAGAAGGGCTCGGTGCGAGATTGGATCGTGGGTTGGGGGGTGGTCATGGGGTTGTGGCTGTTTCTTTTTCCTTTTTTATCGCTACGTTCGATTGAGCCGGGGGGATCGAAAGAAGCCGGGGGGAGCGAACGAGGGATCTCGCGTGAGGGGTGAGGTCGAACCATCACGACGACTGCAGATTCCCCTTTAATAATATATATATATATATATATATATATATATATATATATGGAAAATCCACGTTTGTCCTATATATATATCACACATGCGTACACTCTTCATAAACACGTCCTTTAGCTAGGCTCCGTGCCCTAACTAAAAAGCAAACACGCCCGCACCCGACCCCTCTCTCTGTCCTCTCTCTCCGCCCCATGCCTGATCCGCCGCCGCCCCGCGCCACCCCCGTCGCCGGCCGTCCCGCCCCCGTGCCACCGCCGCCCCGCGCCACCCACATCGCCGCGCCGCCGCGGCGACCCCCTCTCCGCCCCGCGCCAACCCCGTCGCCACACCACCCCCGCCGCCCCGGCGACCCCCTCCTCTGCCCCGCGCCACCCCAACCTTGGCCGCTGCTCCTTCGACCACATGCATCAAAGTCAAGTAAGTGTGCCACTCTTCATGGTACCCCAATTGTGGCGGTTTTTTAGAGTGATTTTGTACAAGAATCAACACAGGGTAAATCCTCAATAAAAAGCCCAAATGTGGATCTTTAAATTAAAGAAGTGATTCAATGCTTGTTAGCAAATTTGCCATTTGCCACGAAACAACCAAAATGTTAAAAGAAGTGATTCAAAGCGAAGTTGCAGATGCTGGAGAAGACTAGGATTGTAGAATTAGTTGTTGCATTGCAGCGATGTTTAGATGCTTATCCTAGATTTTAGTTTATTACATAACTCATCTTGAGCATTGTCTGCTAGCTCATCCTAGTATATTGAACATTACCCAGCTTTTTTTGATGCAGAACTATGATAAATTAGTAATATCAGAGCATAGGACGAGTTTGTTGTTTCAGTTAGCACAAGTATATATCACAAATATATTATACACATATACACACACATTACATCAATTATATTATACAGTATTTAGTAGCTGTGGGAATCACTGGGTAGCTCAATGGTAAAACACATGGCCATGCTACCAAGCAACCCAGGTTCAAACCACTTTCCTTGGGTGTGCTAGTAACCCTAGGCGGCTAGGCTAAGGACAAGCTGCAATGGCTTCAAAGGTGATTTTGACCATAGTAATTAATCAGAGTAAATGAGACACAAGATGCCGCTGGTTCCAGTTAAAATAGTTTTACAAAGTATACACATAATAAAGATATAAATGAATTAGAGCAATCTAGTTTTTGAGATAGACTATTCTCTCTTGTTCCAGGGCTGTATTACTTTGTGTAGTTTCTTTAGTAGATGTGCTTAGCAAGTTAAAAGGGGAACCGCAATAATTATGTTGCTTGGCAGATCTTTTTATTGTAATTACTTAAGTTGTAATCATGGCTCATTTTGTAACAAATGGTTCATTGTGTTGGAGAGTACAACTGAGCATTGTTGGGAGTAGATCAAATTATAGCATATTGTTAGTCAAATTTTCAACGTCATGTTGCTAAGACTGCCTTTATCACAGAACTTCAATTATGCATATCTCTTCTTGCTCTAGACACTACTCCAATTAAATTAAAACCAAATGTTACTCCAAGTAACTGCAACTTGTTAATTAAAGGATCATTTGTAGTTTCAGTAGTTTTGCTTGCATCTGTAGTTTTAATTAAAGGATCATCTGTAGTTTCAATATTGTTGGTAGTGGTAATGTTTTCTTATTGGTATCACCATCAATTTGGTTTACATTTTCAGTTTTGTTTCATGTCTAAAGAAATCCCTAGTTTTGAAGGGTTCTAGCTGTTGCCATCATATGTCCACAAGTGCATTGCTTTTTGAATGTGAAATGATAACTTGGTGTAGTTGATTATGTTCTGCTCAAAACTTCTGCTGCTATAATGTTGTATGATAATGTTGTAAGGGTAGTAATTGGTCTTTTTTGCTGCTTATTAGAGATGGGAGGAGGCCGCCTACGCAGGCTACGCTCTGCCACACTGGAGTACGAGTCCGATGGTTTCAAGTTCTTCACGATCATTCTTGAGAATTCCTCCAGGAGGCAGGTCTCCCCTTCAACCATCTCTTTATGATAACTCTGCTATTTGCTACATCACTCCTTGAACCACGCTGCAGAGGCTGCCTGACACTTTTATGAAGATGTTGGACGACCATCGGCCAAAGAATGTGAAGCTGCGACAGGCCGGCAGCGGGCTTTGCAGGCATTAGGACGTGGAGGTGGTGATCAGGTACGGCCACATGTACCTACGTCGTGGCTGGGAGCAGCTTGTCCGTGCCTACGACCCGCGGCACGGGTACTTCCTTGTCTTCAGGTACGACGGCGATGCAATGCTCACTGTGAAGGTGTTCAACACGACTATGTGCCGCATGCGCTACCAGGACGACGACGATGCAGTACGTTCTGCCTCTTCTTCCTCTACATTTGGCTTTGTCTCACATCGATTGTTTAAAAAACTTTGTTGCATTTGGTCAGACAATGGGAGCAGCAACAGTGACTCTGGCTACAGCCGAAGCAGCAGCGACTCTGGCTATAGCAAAAGCAGCAGCGAGGATGATCCAGAATGGAATGGGAAGAAAGAGGACTAGAGTGGGGATGAGGAGGTGCAGCCTATTCTTTCTGACGATGACCTCGCCATGGTGGTGGCTGACGATGGCCAAGCGATGGTGGTGGCTGACGATGACCTAGTGATGGTGCTGCCTGAAGATGGCCTCACGGTGGTGGTGGTGCCTGACAATGACATCGCGATCCCATAGCTGGGCGACATGACCATGCCAATTGTGGTAGAAGGCTACATCCCACTGCCTCGTCGCTCTAAGCGCATCAGGATGATGAAGTAGAAGGAGAAGAGGAGCAGTGAAGTATGTCAGGTATGTCAGATCTCCAAAATGATCTATACTTAGCTTTGTTTCCTCCGAAATGACCTCAGTTAGCTCTAATATGCTAAGTTATCTCTAATATTCTTAGTTACCTAGGTTTGCTCAATAATGACATACACTTAGCTTACTTATGTAAAAAATGGCATAATTAGCTTACTTAGGTTTGAAATGGCATAACAATCTCGGTAACATCATATATGTCATATAGTTAGGTTATTTTCCTCGAAAATGACATAATAAGCCCAATTAGCCCCAAAATGACCTATGTTAGCTCTAAGTTAGCTCTAAAATACTAAATTAGCTCTAATATGCTTACTTACCTGGGTTAGCTGAAGAAAGACCTATATTTAGCTTATTTATGTCAAAAATTTCATAATATGTTTAGTTAACTAAAAAATGGCATAATTAGCTAGGTTATCTCCAAAATGAACAATTTTACCTAGGTTAGCTCCAATTTGATCCATTTTACCTAGGTCAGCTCCCAAATGACCAAGTTTACCTAAGTTAGCTCCAAAATGACCTAAGTTAGCTCTAAAATGCTAAATTAGCTCTAGTATTCTTAGTTACCTGGGTTAACTCAAGAAACATCTATACTTAGCTTACTTATGTCAAAATGGCATAATATGCTTAGTTAACTAAAAAATGGCATAATTAGCTAGGTTACCTCCAAAATGTACAATTTTACCTAAGTTAGCCCCAATATGATCCATTTTACCCAGGTTAGCTCCGAAATGACCAAGTTTACCTAGGTTAGAAGAAGAAGAAGATAAAGAAGAGGAGAGGAGAAAAAAGAAAGAGAAGCTAAATTCTTCTTCTTCTTCCTTTTCTTCTTTTTCTTCTAGCTAGTCTTCTTCTTCTTCTTCTTCTTCTAAATTTCATCTTTCCCAATTTGCAGATTTGTTTTACATGAGGAAGCTTGCATTGATGGAGTGTACTCTCTCTTTGTGCTTCCTTTTTGTTTATGGAAACTTGCTGGAAACTTCTTTTTGATATATATGTATATATGGATATGTTCTTGGAAACTTCTTGTTGGAAACTTGTTTTGGATATGTATGTATATATGGATATGTTGTTGGAAAGTTCTTGTTGGAAATCATTGTATGTTGGATATGTTGTTGGAAACTTGTATGTTTCTTATGTTGTTGGAAACTTATTATTGGTATGCTTGTTGAAATTATTTTCAAATGTTTGTGTGTGTGTCTATATATATATATATATATATGTGTGTGTGTGTGTGTGTGTGTGTGTGTGTGTGTGTGTGTGTGTGTGTGAAATTTTGTCAAATTGAATGAACTAAAGAAAAAAGGGACTATACAGGCACTTTGTCGTCTGCTGGCGGACGGCAAAGAGCTTTGCCATCAGCCAGCGGACGACAAAGTTGCCACGTGGGAGCTACCTGTACAACCTGGGGCACTGGGCTGGCCTATATGGTTTCTTTGCCGTCTGCTGCAAAGAACTTTGCATCTTTGCCATCTGCCAGCAAACGACAAAGCACACCGTTAACCCCTTAACGGTCCTAAGCTGGCACGTGTGCCGTCTAGGTCCTTTGCCGTCTGCTAGCTGACGACAAAGGCCATTTCATCTTTGCTATCCGCCAGCAGATGGCAAAGAGGCCTTTGCCGTAGCCTATTCAGCCGAACCTGTTGCCGTCTGCTGGCTGACGGCAAATGTCTTTGCCATCAGCCTAGCATGCCTTTGGCGTCAGCCATGGCTGACGGCAAAGTGCCTGATTCATGTAGTGAGAGGCAACACTTAAGTGGTCATTATTATATTTTCTTAATCATGATAAAGGTTTATTATTCATGCTAGAATTGTATTGATTGGAAATGTAAATACATGTGTGAATACATAAGCAAATACCAAGTCCCTAGTATGCCTCTACTAGACTAGCTCGTTGATCAAAAGATGGTTAAGGTTTCCTGACCATAAACATGAGTTGTCATTTGACAACGAGATCATATCATTAGGAGATTGATGTGATGGAAAAGACCCATCCGTTTGCTTGGCATATGACCATTCAGTTTATTGCTACTGCTTTCTTAATGTCAAATACATATTCCTTTGACCATGAGATCATGCAACTCCTGGATACCGGAGGAATACCTTGTGTGCTATCAAATGTCACAACGTAACTGGGTGATCATAACGATGCTCTAGAGGTATCTCCGAAGGTGTTTTTTGAGTTGGCGTGAGTCGAGATTGGTATTTGTCACTCCGTATGACGGAGAGGTATCTCTGGGCCCTCTCGGTAATACAACATCACAAGAAGCTTGCAAGCAAAGTGACTAAGGAATTAGTTATGGGATGATGTATTACGGAACGAGTAAAGAGACTTACCGGTAACGAAATTGAACCAGGTATGGAGATACCGACGATCGAATCTTGGGCAAGTAACATACCGATGGACAGAACTATGTATGTTGTCATAAAGGTGCGACCGATAAAGATCTTCGTAGAATATGTAGGAACCAATATGGGCATCCAAGTACCGCTATTGGTTATTGACCGGAGAAGCATCCCAGTCATGTCCACATCATTCTCGAACCCGTAGGGTCCACATGCTTAACGTTCGTTGATGATATAGTATTATATGAGTTATGTATGTTGGTGACCGAATGTTGTTCGGAGTCCTGGATGAGATCACGAACATGACAAGGAGCTCCAGAATAGTCCATAGGTAAATATTGATATATGGTATAATAGTGTTTGGTCTCCGGAAGAGTTCCGGAATTCACTGGAAGGGGTTTCGGATGTTTCCCGAAATGTTGTGGTGCAAGAACACTTTATTTGGGCCAAGGGGTAAAGCCCACGGGGCTTTAGGAAGGTGCAAAAGGAAGTTTTGCGGAGGCCAGGGGCCAGATGCCAGGGACCCTGGTGTCTGGGCCAGACGCCAAGGACGATGGTGTCTGGTCCTGGAGTTCGAGGACTCTTTCCTTACATGCCAAACCGACTTTGAGGAGGCTCTTTCTCCAAGAAATGACCCCAGGGCTCAACATATAAATAGAGAGGCAGGGCTAGCACATGGAATACATCAAGATTCACCAAGCCATGTGCTGGCAACCTCGCCCCCTCTAGTTTATCCTCCGTCATAGTTTCCGTTGTGCTTGGCGAAGCCATGCGGAGATTGTTCTTCACCACCACCGTCACCACATCATTGTGCTGCCGGAAGTCATCTATTACTTTGCCTCTCTTACTGGATCAAGAAGGTGAGGACGTCATCATGCTGAACGTGTGCTGAACGTGGAGGTGTCGTACATTTGGTACTTGATCGGGATGGATCGTGAAGGTGTACGACTACATCAACCGCGTTGATAAATGCTTCTACTTAGCGATCTACAAGGGTATGTAGATGCTCTCCCCATCTCATACCTATGCATCTCCATGGATAGATCTTGCGTGTGCGTAGAAAATTTTTGTTTTCCATGCAACGTTCCCCAAGAAAGAGGGCCCATTGATCCGCGTGTAGCGGCTGTGCGGCTCCTCCTTCACATGGAAGAGGAGCTGGGGGGGACGCCGACTCTTGCTTCATGCTACTTGTGAGCTGCGTTGGGATTTCCTCGAAGAGGAGAGGATGATGCAGTATAGTAGAGATAAGTATTTCCCTCAGTTATGAAACCAAGTAATCAATCTCGTAGGAGAACCAAGCAACAACATGTAAACAACACCTGCACACAAATAATAGATACTTGCAACCCAACATGTAGAGGGGTTGTCAATCCCTCAACGGTTATGAGCAAGATTAAATTGTATATGTTTTGATAGATATATCTGAAAAAATAGAAAATAAAATGAATAAAAGAAAATAGTTTTATTATATGATAAAAGATAGACCCGAGGGCCATAGTTTTCACTAGAGGCTTCTCTCAAAAAAATAGCATACAGTGGGTAAGCAAATTACTGTTGGGCAATTGATAAAAAAGCAAATAATTATGACGATATCCAAGGCAATGATCATACATAGGCATCACATCCAAGATTAGCAGACCGAAACGATTTTGCATCTACTACTATTACTCCACACATCTGACCGCTATCCAACATGCATCTAGTGTATTAAGTTCATGAAAAAAATGGAGTAATGCTTTAAGCAAGATGACATGATGTAGGCAAGATAAACTCACATATGAATAAATCCCATCTTTTTACCCTTAATAGAAACGATACATATGTGTCATGTCCCTTTCTGTCACTGGGATTGAGCACCACAAGATCGAGCCCATTACCAAGCACCTCTTCCCATGGCAAGATAAATCAATCTAGTTGGCCAAACCAAACCAATAAATTGGAGAAGAAATACAAAGCTATATTAATCATGCCTAAAAGAGTTTAGAGAAAACTCGAATAATATTCAGGGATAGATCTGATCATAAACTCACAATTCATCGGATCCCAACAAACACACCGCAAAAAAGAATTACATCGGATAGAACTCCAAGAACATCAAGGAGAACATTGTACTGAACAACATTGAGAGAGAAGAAGCCATCTAGCTACTAACTATGGACCGTAGGTCTGTGCTAAACTACTCACGCATCATCGGAGGGGCAACAAGGATGATGAAGAACCCCTCCATGATCATTTCCCCCTCTGGCAGAGTGCCAGAAAGGGTCCCCAGATGGGATCTCTCGAGAATAGAGGCTTGCAGCGACGGAAAAAGTATTTCATGGACTCCCTAGTAGGTTTCCTGATTTTAGGGAATTTATACAGGCGAAGTTAGGTCAAATGGAGGCTTGTGAGCCCCACTACCCACCAGGGCGCGCCCTGGTGCTTAGTGGGCCACTCCTTCATCTTCTCGTTCCTTCCCGAAGCTTCTAGGGTCTCTTATTGCCAGAAAAAAACTCCAAAAAGTTTTGTGGCATTTGGACTTCGTTTGGTACTGATATTCTGCAAAGTCAAAAACAAGCAAGAAATAGCAACTAGCACTGGTCACTAAGTTAGTAGGTTAGTCCCAAAAAATGATATAAAGTTGCTTGTAACTGTATATAAAACATCCAAGATTGATACTATAATAGCATGGAACAATAAAAAATTATAGATACGTTGGAGACGTATCACTTCACGCGACCGCCAATGTGGAGGCCGCGTTTGCGTGGCAGGGACGCCGGCTCGTCCTTCACCCGGTGTGGGGATGTCGGCTCCCGCTTAACACGGACCCGCGGCGAGGAGGGTGGCTCCTCTTTCACCCGCACCAGCGGCGGTGGCGTCGGACCCATCTGATGGAGCGAGTACTCCGCCATGATCTCCCCAACGGAGGGTGGGCCACGGTAGTCAGAAGGGCTTGGGATTGGTCCGGTCCCCCGCAAATCTCTCCCACTTTTGTCTGTAATTTCCGGGAGAAATTGCGTCAGTACCGCTCCGCGGACCGTTACAGGACCGCGTTGGATGGCTTCCTCGGTCCGGACGGTTGTGAGAGGTTTGAGGGTCGGCGTTGGAGATGCCCTAAGAACTAAAAAATTAAAAGAACATTACTTGTATGCAACATATTATAAAGATTTGTTGAATGCGATTAGCACGCACACACATACAAAATCTCTCGGTAAAAGCATCTGGACAAAAAACAATCTGATTTCTAGGGATTAAATTTAATGTAAAATAGAAAATCCTAAATCCAAGGTAGATGCCGGGCCCATCACATGCTAATAAGAAGGCTTAGTAGCCCTACATGGAGGAGTCCCGCAGAAAGAAAAATATGAGCCATACATAAAGAAAAGGGTATGTCTATATCCTCTCTTATGGCGTGCATTAGCGAGTCTTCGCCCCAGTCATGCCCTAGCGAGAATACACATACCCTAGCCGCCCCAACTAGGCCTCTTCCGGCGGCGGCTAGGATGTCAGTTTATGTATGTCTAGCCGATCCGTACATAAACGATGCCCAACTAGATCGCGTTTATAAACGTGCTCTGGGAGCAACTTAGCGAGCCTTCACCCCAGTCATGGCCGATACGTCTCCGATGTTTGTATACTATTTTTATGTTCATGTTATATTTACGTCATTTGTACATAATTTCAGCACAATTTTACGCTCCCTCCGCTCCATATTAATTATTGCTGAAATATGTTTCTAGACGTATTTCAATGCTAGATACATCCATTGAAGCAACAACTAATATGGATCGGAGAGAGTATAATTTTATTGGACGAACATACTAATCCAATGTCAAGTGTCATTTCTTATTTGCTAATGTTTCGGGCTTTTCATAAAACCAGTTTTATGAAGCGGAAAAAATTGAATAAAAATTTGCACCACAGGAGACCCAGGGGACCGAGGCCCACGTGGAGCGGACCCACAAGGCCCCTACGCACCCCTAGCTCCCACTCAGGGGGCAAGCTGGGGCCGCGAGCCTAGCTCGTAGGTGGGTTGGAGGTGCCCTTTGGCCGCGAAATTTATACGAAAGTTTCATTGTTTTCGGATTTTTCGGAGCTACGGAAATTTTGTGGTTGATGAAATGGTGAAAGACACAAATTTCAGCATCTAGAGAGAATCTAGAAATATACTGCCACAGAAACGATCCAATCTCTGTGGGGGGTCTCGCCCTTCGGGTATCATGAACACCATGCACTAGAGGGGGAAACCTTCTCCCACCTAGAGGAATGCCAGTGAAGAATAAGAAGGGAGCGGGCCTCTCTCTTCTATTTCGTCGGTGTCGGAGCACCGTCGGAGGGACCATCATCACTATGGTTGTCTTCATCGTCTCCACCGACCTTAGTATGATCTCAACCTTCTCTATAGTGGTCCACTCTCCCACAAACCCCTGTAATCCTTGGTTAAATGTCGTGTTTGATGCTATAACTTATTATCCAAATATTTGTTGCATTGTTATTATGTCTGAGTACATTCTTTTGTCATGTGATTGTTTGGTCAACTATTATGGTTGATATGAGATGCATATTATGATATGGTGCTGGCCTTTAGTGCCTATAACGTATGAGTGTGAGCGTATGTTGGATCATATTTCCCTTTTTACTATTTTTATTCTTATCTTTCCCGCTTCCTTTTGAATTGTGTGTAAACTGGAAAGTACATCCGTAAGTATTTTCAGAACCAGATCTTACATCCCCTTTAGGAAAAAAAAGATTGAACCCTCGATCAATATGTATCCCCTCACCTACAAGTTTTTGTGTGGCTAACCATGCCAACCCTGATCCCCCCCCCCCCCCCCCCCCCAAAAAAAGAACTCCTAATTGACTAGTTTCCTCCTCCTCCTGTCGGCGCTTCCGCTTGTCTTCCCCACCTCCAATGGCCTTTGGGCCATGGAGGTGCAGAGGACTTTGACCCCCGCTTGCGGGAGGGAACTCGTTGTCATGATTGTTAGGTTCAGCTTTTTGGTTGAGGTTGTGTGGCAAACAGTGATGTCCCTCAGTAGGAATATTGTAACAAACTTGAATATTGGAAAGGGGATCAAGTCGGATGTTTCATTAACGGAGGTTGTGAACTGAGGCGGACATGTGGAGATAGCAAATGCAAGAAAAAGAAGGAGAAAATTGATTAGTGTTAACAAAAACTGGTTGGCAACCCCGTCTGATGTACATGATAATTCTAGAGATACATGTTAGTCACTATTGGTATTAACCTAAAGATGTATGCCCCGTTGAAATGCACGGACAATTACCTAAGGGCATCTCCAACGCTGACCCACAAATTTCTCCGGTATATATTCGTTTTTATGTCCGAACGTGGCCCGCGGACATGATGGGTAGGGATTCATTCAATGCTAATTACAAAGTATCTGGTTGGAAGGAGAAAAAGTAGATAGGGACCATGCATGTGATTTGTGGTTTAGTGTCAGGTTGGGAGGAGAGGGAGGAGAGGGGGGCCATGCATGTGCGGTTTTTAGGAGAGAGAAGATGGGGGGTCATGCATGTGATTGGTCTTTTGGATACTGGAATCTATATGCCTGTACTGCTAAGTGGACATATACATGTTCCGTTGGATGTCAAATTGATGCGAACACTATGATCCGAACATATAGTAAAGATTTGAGGGTCCGCCTTGGAGATGCCCTGATACAAGTAAAAGATATTTGCGATCAACCATGTGATTGTACCTCTCATGAAAAACATTATAACCATTCTCAAAAACAACTAGTGAGAGAATTAAATAGAATGGATATCTGCCATCAAAAGGTTCAACAATGATGACAGCGGCTTCAGCCCCTTGTTCTTAGGGCACATGCACGAAAATTTCCCATTTGTCATCGACAAAGTAAATTTGAATCCGAGATGGAACGAGGACAACGATGCGTCGGCATTTCGTTCAAACGGCGGCAATGATAGTTAGAAGGTCCACGGACTTCGGTCTAATTTTTATTATACTCCCTCCGTTCCATAATGTAGCGCCTATAGATTTTTACAAAAGTCAAACATTACAAACTTTGACTATGTTTATAGAGAAAAGTAGGTACGTCTAGAATACCAAATGCACATCATTGGATACATCGTGAGTTATATTTTCAAAATGTACATGTTTGGTATTGTAGATGTAGACAGCTTTCTCTATACACTTGGTCAAAGTTGGCAAAGTTTGACTTTCACAAAAAATTATAGGCACTACATTGTGGAATGGAGGGAGTAATTAAGATGCTTTGTACTTTTACGAATCTATAGATCCCAGGTCATATCAAAAATGAAAATAAAATTGAATGGCTGAAAAAGACATACCGAAAATATCGTCGACACCGGGGTTGGTGAGATAGTGGCAGCTCACTCGCACTGTCCGCCTTTGTGGTCACACGTTTCTTTACATGCATTGAATACGTACTCAAGTCTAAAGTCCAAAACCAGGCTAACGCTGTTCAAACTACTGAATGGAAAATAGTTTGTTTCCATACGATTTATTGAACTGAATCGGGTTTCACTATCAATGATAACGAAACAAGGTAGAAAGAAAGGCGTCCCAAGAGAAGGTCGCAAGTGTGTCATCACAACAAACTACAAAAGCAGCAAACTAAAAAACACTCTCACAGGGTCCAACATTAGGCCCAAACCACCGCATGCACCGCTAGTGGGGAGAATGGAAAATAGTACATGTGTCTCTATTTTGGTCAGGTCGCTATATGTCGCCACAGTACCTGTTAGAAGGGATAGATATATTGTTGCGGAATATGATGAATGTATTATTGAGTCTCGAGGGCGAGTATATATTGAGTACAAGACTTGGAGTGCAACAAACTTCTCCTAGAGATAAGGTAGGAGACGGATTACAAATCCTAGACTACCAAATACAAGTAACCGAAATACATCTCTAACATGCCCCCGTAGTCGTACCGGTAGCGTGGCGGACGGTCAGGCTGGAGAGAATAGCCGACGAGTTGCTCAAGCGGATGATAACCCTTTGTGCCGTTGTCGAGGTAGCCGAGAGCGTGGGTGGTGTAGCCGTGGTCGAGGTAGCCGTGCGAAGAACGCCATGGTTGATGTCGAGTCGGGGTAGCCGGTGTCGAGATAGTCGCCGTGGAGCCGCGGGCGCAAGGAGATGCCGAGTTAGTCATGGGCGCAGTGGTGTCGAGGTAGTGGTTCGCCGGAAAGAAGACTGTGTTGACGACGGGTCGCACAGGGTTTGCCAAGCCCGGGGACACGTCGTGGACGAAGGCACGCGTCGGTGTTGCGAGTAGCAGGCATGCGTAGACAGATGAAGACGAAGTTGACGAAGTGCCAACCAGGCTTGCCAGGCCCGGGGACACGTCGTGGATGAAGGCACACATCGGTGTTGCCAGCACCGGGCATGCAGAGACGAGGGACTTGCACGAGTCGTACACCATGTCGAAGAAGTCGCACATGCCAGCAGATAAGGACTCGACGACGGTTGCGACGCCTATTGGCGAGGGCCGATGTCACCCGCGGTTATTGGAGTAGATGAAGTGGTTGGGGTAGATGATGGCGATGCTGGTGACGGGCTGGTGCTGGACAAAGACGAAGGGGCTCGACAGGCAGCGGCGGCGGCTACGGGGGTAGTCGCGGCGGCGACCGAAGAAGAGCACCGGCGGCGGCTAGGTTAGGAGCGCGTCGACAATGCTCGAAGTAGGCGAGGAACCCGACAGCGTGACGAAGACCGGCGCGGACTGTGGTGTTCCCGCACATAGGGAGACGGCGCGACGCATACCACGGGGGCTTGATGCGCGGTGACGGCGGAGTGGACCGCGGGCCGTGGCGCTACGACCCGAATGGGCGACGCGGCGGCAGCAGGCATGTCGGGGCAATGACGGGAAGACCTCGGAAAGCAGCGGGAACCGTGGGCCATGGCGCTACAACCCAAAGGGGCGGCGGAGTGCGGGTCGGTGCAACTGCGGGGACGACCTCAGGGCGGCGGGGACCACGTATCGCGGCACTACGACCCGAAGGGGCGACACAGTCGCGACACGCAAGTCGTTACAGCCGCCAGGAGAACCACGGAGCGGCGGTGCTGCGGCCTGACGGGCGACGCAACGGCAGCCCGCTGCTCGATCGATGGAGGGGCATGTTGAACTCGGGGACGATATTCACGGGACATGTGGAGGCACGAGCTACCGACGGGGCAGGTCGGTCGCGGGGCGTATATGAGGTGGATCGCGGTGGCGAGCGGGTGATCAAGCCGATCGCGCGCGAGGTCGGAGACGACGCTCGGTGGAGGCGGGATGGCAGTGGAGTCCAGGCGCGGCGTAGATCGACGGGCAGGCCGACGCGCAAACGGCGGTTATGATGGGCCGCTGCATGGTGATAACCCACAAGTATAGGAGATTGCAACAGTTTTCGAGGGTAGAGTATTCAATCCAAATTTATTGATTTGACACAAGGGGAGCCAAAGACTATTCTCAAGTATTAGCAGCCGAGTTTTCAATTCAACCACACCTAAAAGACTTAATATCTCCAGCAAAGTATTTTGTAGCAAAGTAGTATGAAAGTAACGGTAATAGTGGCAAAAGTAACAACAGTAGTTTTGTAGCAATTGCACCAGTAGCAGTAACGAAAGTAACGAAGCAAGGATCAATTTGAAACGAACTCGTAGGAAATGGATCAGTGATGGATAGTTATGTCGGATGGTATTCATCATGCAACAATTATAACCTAGGATGGCACAGAACTAGCTCCAATTCATCGATATAATGTAGGCATGTATTCCGTATTTAGTCATACATGCATATGGAAAAGAATTTGCATGGCATCTTGTGTCCTACCCTCCCATGGCAACGGGTTCCTAAATTTTAATAGAGAACCGGAACAAAGCATTAGCACTTAGTGAATACATGAACTCCTCAAACTACGGTAATCACCGAAAAAAATCCCAATTATTGTCACCTTGGGGTATGCGGATCATAACTCGTAATAGGTGTACAACTTGCAAGATCAGATCAAGAACACAAATATATTCATGAAAACATAAAGGATTCAGATTTGAATTCATGGCACTCGATCCCTAGTGACAAACATTAAGCATAGCAAAGTCCTAGCAATATCAATCTCAGAACATAGTGGATACTAGGGATCAAACCCTAACAAAACTAACTCAATTACATGATAAATCTCATCCAACCCATCACCGACCAGCGAGCCTACGATGGAATTACTCACGCATGGTGGTGAGCATCATGAAATTGGTGATGGAGGAAGGTTGATGATGATGATGGCGACGATTTGCCCTCTCTGAAGCCCCGAACGGACTCCAGATCTGCCCTCCCGATGAAGAATAGGGGGTGACGGTGGCTCGGTATCGTAAAACGCGATGAATCCTTCCCTCTGATTTTTTTTCTCATCGAACGTGAATATATAGAGTTGGAGTTGAGATCGGTGGAGGTCCAGGTGACCCACAGGGCAGGGGGCGCGCCCTAGGGGGGCACCCCCCACCATTGCGGATAGCTAGTGGGTCCTCTCTAGTTGATTGTTTCGCCAATATTTTTTATTTATTTCAAAAATATTCTCCGTAAAGTTTCAGGTCATTTCGAGAACTTTTATTTCTGCACAAAAATAACACCAAGGCAATTCTGCTGAAAACAGCGTTAGTCCGGATTAGTTCATTCATATCATGCAAATTAGAGTCCAAAACAAGGGCAAAAGAGTTTGAAAAAGTAGATACGATGCAGACGTATCAATTCCCCCAAGCTTAACACATTGCTTTCCCTCAAGCAACTCAGTTGACAAACTACAAGTGATAAAGCAAAACTTTTACAAACTCTGTTTATCTTGTTGTTGCAAGTATGTAAAGACGACATTCAGGTTTTCAGTAAAAATTATGAACTAACCACATTCACAATAACATTTAGGTCTCACAAATTACTCATATCAATGACATAATCAACTAGCGAGCAATAATAATAAATATTGGATGATAACACTTTTTCAAAACAATCATGATATGATATAACAAAATGGTATCTCGCTAGCCCTTTCTGAGACCGCAAAACATAAATGCAGAGCACGCCTGAAGATCAAGGACTGACTAGACATTGTAATTCATGGTAAAAGAGATACAGTCAGAGTCATACTCAATATTAATTAATAACAATGCATACAAATGACAGTGGTGCTCTCTAGCTAGTACTTTTTATGAGAAGATGATGACTCAACAAATAAAAGTAAATAGATAGACCCTTCACAGAGGGAAGCAGAGATTTGCAGAGGTGCCAGAGCTCGAGTTTTAAAACAGAGATGAATAATATTTTGAGCGATATGCTTTCATTGTCAACATAACAACCACTCGGTATCTTCCATGCTAAATACATTATAGGCGGTTCCCAAACAGAATGGTAAAGATCTTATTCCCCCTCCACCAACAAGCTCACTCCATGGCTGATCCGAAACAACAGGTACCGTCCATACCAACGACAGTCCTGGGGGAGTTTTGTTTGAAATTATATTTTTATTTGATTTGAGCATGGAATTGGGCATCCCAGTTACCAGCCACTTTCTCATGAATGACGAGCGGAGTCCACTCATCGTGAGAATAACACACCTAGCACGGAAGATAGTGATATCCCCCAATCGCTATATGAGCGGTTCGGGCATACAAAACAAATTATTATTTAAAGGTTTAGAGTTTGGCACATGCAAATTTACTTGGAACGACAGGTAAATACTACATATAGGTAGATATGATGGACTCATATGGAACAACTTTGGGTTTAAGGAAGTGGATGCACAAGCAGTAATCCCGCTTAGTACAAGTGATGGCTAGCAAAAGATTAAGGAGCGACCAACTAGAGAGCGACAACAGTCATAAACATGCATTGAGATTAACCAACATTGAGTGCAGCATGAGTAGGATATAAATCACCATGAACATAAATATCGTAGAGGCTATGTTAATTTTGTTTCAACTACATGCGTGAACATTTGCCAAGTCAAGCCACTCGAATCATTCAAAGGAGGATACCATCCCATCATACCACATCACAACCATTTTAATTTGTATGTTGGCACGCAAGGTAAACAATTATAAACTCCTAGCTAATTAAGCATGGCATGAGTAATTATACTCTCTAGTTGTCATTGCAAACATGTTTCATTCATAATAGGCCGAATCAAGAACGATGAACTAATCATATTTACAAAAACAAGATAGGTCGAGTACATACCAGCTTTTCCTCATCTCAATCATTTCATCATATATCGTCATTATTGCCTTTCACTTGCACGACCGAACGATGTGGATAATAATAATAGTGCACGTGCATTGGACTAAGTTAGAATTTGCAAACATTTATTCAAAGGAGAAGACAAAGTAATATGGGCTCTCTGTTAGATCAACAACAATGCATATGTGAGCCATTCAACATTGTCATCGTGGTCTTCTCCTTACGACCCAAAGAAAATTAAAAAGAATTTCAAAGAAACACACTAATTTTTTTCCAGTTTTTTTTCTGAAGAAAATAAAAACAAGAACGAGAAAAACTATTTACACAGAAAAGCTCCCAACAAGCAAAAGAAGAACGAGAAATCTTTTGGGTTTTTCTTTAATAATACAACTAAATAAACATGGAAAGGAAAACAAAAAAGAAACTATAACTAATATTTTTTTGATTTCCTGAAAGTTTTTCAAACACACGAGAAGAAAGCGAGAAAAAGAAATAAACTAACATGGATTATACAATGAAAAAGTATGAACACCGACAACTTGAATGAGAGTGTGAACATGAATTTAATGTCTGTGAGAAATACGTACTCCCCCAAGATTAGGCTTTAGGCATAAGTTAGTCTAAGCCCACAGATCAAAATAGCCCTCTCTTGGAAACTGAGGAGGATCCTGAGGGTTCCACTGGTTAGCGAGCTCCTGTGGCTCCCACTGATAAACAGACTCCCCGTACGGATCAGGTGATGGTTCTGGCTCAGGAATTGGGGATCGTGTCCGATCCCAGTATGCATAAATGTCCTCAGGCATGATGAGGTACCTACCTGAATGAATATCAAACAGAGAAGGTGCAGGCAAAGTAATAATCTAACAAGTTTTTGGCTGAATACCGGATTATATATAAGTCTCTTGTCTGTATCATCACTAATAAAATCATGTGCTGCCATACTATCATAGTATAAGTATCTAGTGGGTAGCGACATCACCTCTTCCTCATCGTGCTAATGGGTATCTCGAAGCGTCTAGCAAGGCGGAAGGCATAAATACCTCCAAAGATAGGACCCCTCGATCGGTTTAAACTCAATCGTTGAGCAACAATAGCGCCCAAACTAAAAGTTCTATCACGAAGAAGAGCATGGCGTAAAATAGCGAGGTCAAGGGCACTAAGGCATCCACTCTCTCCATGACCAATTAAACATCTCCTAGCAAATAATGAGTAATAGTGTAGAACAGGAAAATGTAAACTAGCCACTCTCGCTTCCGACACCCTTCTCCTTTCCCCTACGGTAACCTCACTAATAAAATCGTCCATATCACTGGGACATGGTTCATTGACGCTGCCCTCATAGGGTAATTTGCAAACCTCACAAAAATCATAAAGCGTCATCTCCTTATGCTCATCATATAAATAAAATTCTACCGTGGGTGGTGATTTCCTAGCATGAAAGTAAAAAATTTGTACAAAAGTATTAGTGATAAGGAGGTATTGATCATACTTATCGTGGAGGAAGTCGGCGATGCCTGCATTCTCGGCCAAATAATAGAAATCCTCATAAATTCCGGCCGCGTCCAAGAATGCATAACTTGGCCATTCACACGGGCAAACTTCTGTGGTGCGAGGAAGGTTATACTTGGGCTTCTTCTTTTCTTCATCTTCATTTTCCTTTGAACCCCGGCTTGAAGAGCCTCTTAACCATCTTTTCATCATCTCTTCTCTCTAAAAAAATTCTGAAATTTTCAGTGATTCAAAATAAAAGTGAACCAAACTCAACAAGATTTATAGTAACTACTCCTACAAGTGTCTAGAGGCTATATCATGCATCAAAACTACTTTGGACCATAAAAAATTGGACATGCAAGCTCAAGAAAAAGGTCACCACAACAGCAAAAAATTGCAATAACTAAAGCATTAGAACAAAAACTAATTGGATCATTGGAGGAGTCACATACCGAAGAACAATCCCCCAAAATAGTTTTGCAAATGGGGCTTTGCACAAGGAGATCAAAAATGGCAGCAAGATAAGCAAGAACACGAGTTTGAGCAACGAGATATTTTTTCTAGAGGAAGACGAAGTGGATGGGTGCTGGAATAAGTGAGAGGGGCCCACATGGGACCCACAAGGCAGGGGGCACGCCCTCCACCCTTGTGGTCCACTGGTGCAGCCCCCTGGTGCATGTTCAATGCCAAAAATTCTAAAATAATCTATAAAAAATCATACTAAATATTCAGGGCACTTGGAGATCTTTTATTTTCGGGACATTTTTTATTGCACGGATAATTCAAAAAATAGACAGATAATACTAGTTTTGCTTTATTTAAACTAAATAACAGAAAGTATAGGTGGGTACAGAAAGTTGTGCTTCCTAAATTCATCCATCCCATGCTCATCAAAAGGAATCCATTAACAAGGTTGATCAAGTCTTATTAACAAACTTATTTCGAGTGACATGAAACCGGAGAATTTTCGAATAACACTAGGTTACCTCAACGGGGATATGCATGTCCCCAACAATAAGAATATCATATTTCTTTTTGACAGAAGGAAGAGGAAATTCAAAACCCCCAATTGTAATAGTTGAAAATTTTCCAATAGAATTAATGGTATTAACTTGAGGTTGTTTCCTCGGAAAGCGTACCGTATGCTCATTACCATTAACATGAAAAGTGACATTGCCCTTGTTCCAATCAATAACAGCCCCTGCAGTATTCAAAAAGGGTCTACCAAGGATGATTGACATACCGTCGTCCTCGGGAATATCGATAATAACAAAGTCCGTTAAGATAATAATGTTTGCAACCACGACAGACACATCCTCACAAATACCGATGGGTATAACAGTCTATTTATCAACCATTTGCAAAGAGATTTTAGTAGGTGTTAACTTATTCAATTCAATTCTACGATATAAAGAGAAAGGCATAACACTAACGCCGGCTCCAAGATCACATGAAGCAGTTTTAACATAGTTTCTTTTGATGGAGCATGGTATAGTTGGTATTCCTGGATCTCCTAGTTTCTTAGGTATTCCACCTTAAAAGTGTATTTAGAAAGCATGGTGGAAATTTCAGCTTCCGGTATCTTTCTTTTGTTTTTAACAATATCTTTCATATACTTAGCATAAGGAGACATTTTCAGAATATCAGTCAAATGCATACACAAAAAAGACAGGTCTAAGCATTTCAACAAAGCGCTCAAAATCCTCTTCATCCTTTTTCTTGGATGGTTTAGGAGGAAAGGGCATGGGTTTCTGAACCCATGGTTCTCTTTCTTTACCATACTTCCTAGCAATGAAGTCTCTCTTATCACAATGTTGATTCTTAGATTGTGGGTTATCAAGATCAACAATAGGTTCAGTCTCCACATCATTATCATTACTAGGTTGAGCATCAACATCATCATTAACATTATCATTAGGTTCATGCTCATTACCAGATTGTGTCTCAGCATCAGAAATAGAAATATCATTGGGATTCTTAGGTGTGTCTATAACAGGTTCACTAGAAGCATGCAAAGTCCTATCAGTTTTCTTTTTCTTTTTATTAGAAGGACTAGGTGCATCAGTATTAACTCTCTGAGAATTTTTCTCAATTATCTTAGGATGGCCCTCAGGATACAAAGGTTCCTGATTCATTTTACCACCTCCACTCATAACCCTAACAGCATGATTGTTGTTCTTACTATTCATTTCATTGAGCAAATCATCTTGTGCCTTAAGTACTTGTTCTACTTGAGTTTTTACAATAGAAGCATGTTTACTAATAAGCTTAAGATCACTAATAGTTCTACTCATATAATCACCCAAGCGGTCAAGCATGCAAGCATTACGTTTCAATTGTCTACTAATATAAGCATTGAAATTTTCTTGTTTAACAATAAAATTAGCAAACTCATCAAAGCATTGACTAGCAGACTTATTATAAGGAATGACACCTTCAACAAATCTATAGAGAGACTTTACCTCTTCTACATGTGTCGGAGTATTAAGACCATGTATTTCTTCAATAGGCGGTAAATTCTTAACATCTTCAGCTTTAATACCTTTTTCTTTCATAAATTTCTTTGCCTCTTGCATATCTTTAGGACTGAGAAATAGAATATCCCTTTTCTTCGGAGTTGGCTTAGGAGTTGGTTCAAGAAGTGTCCAATCATTATCATTACTCAATATATTATTCAATAGTTTCTCAGCTTGCTCAACAGTTCGTTCCCTGAAAACACAACTATCTAGGTGGTCCCTAGAAGCATCGGCTAGTCCATTACAAAAGATATCAAGCATTTCATTTTTCTTCAGAGGATGATCAGGCAAAGCATTAAGTAATTGGAGAAGCCTCTCCCAAGCTTGTGGGAGACTCTCTTCTACAATTTTCACAAAGTTAAATATTTCCTATAAAGAAGCTTGTTTCTTATGAGCAGGAAAATATTTTTTAGAGAAGTAGTAAATCATATCCTAGGGACTACACACACAACCAGGAGCAAGGGAATTAAACCATATCTTAGCATCACCCTTCAGTGAGAAAAGAAACAACTTGAGAATATAGTAATAGCGATTTTTTCCTCATGAGCAAATAGGGTGGCTATATAGTTCAATTTAGTAAGATGTGCCACAACAGTTTCAGATTCATAATCATGGAAAGGATCAAATTCAACCAAAGTAATTAACTCAGGATTGATAGAGAATTCAAAATACTTATCAGTAAAAAAGATAGGTGAAGTAGCAAACTTAGGATCATATTGCATTCTAGCATTCAAATATTTTTCTTTCAACTTAGCTAACAATTTCTTAAGATCATCTCTATCATTGCAAGCAAAAAAGTTTCTAGCAGTTTCTTCATCCATAATATAACCCTCGGGTACCTTAGGCAATTCATATCTAGGGGGAGAATCATAATCTTCAGTTTCAATAATATCATTAGTTTCAGTAATTTCATTCTCTCTAAGCCTAGCAAGTTGTTCATCAAGAAATTTACCTAGTGGCACAGTATTATCAAGCAAAGCAGTAGTATCATCATAAGCATCATGCATAGCAGAAGTGGCATCATCAATTACTTGCAACATATCAGAATCAATAGCAGGTGTAGGTGTCGCAAGCTTACTCAAAACAGAAGGTGAATCAAGTGCAAAGCTAGATGGTAGTTCCTTACCTCCCCTCGTAGCAGAGGAATAGATCTTGGTTTTGTTGTCTTTCAAATTCCTCATGGTGATCAATAGATATAAATCCCAAGTGACTCAGAGAATAGAGCTATGCTCCCCAGCAACAACGCCAGAAAAATGTCTTGATAACCCACAAGTATAGTGGATTGCAACAGTTTCCGAGGGTAGAGTATTCAACCCAAATTTATTGATTTGACACAAGGGGAGCCAAAGACTATTCTCAAGTATTAGCAGTTGAGTTGTCAATTCAACCACACCTGAAAGACTTAATATCTCCAGCAAAGTAGTATGGAAGTAACAGTAACAGTGGCAAAAGTAACAGTAGCAGTTTTGTAGCAATTGCAACAGTAGCAGTAACGAAAGTAACGAAGCAAGGATCAACGTGAAATGAATTCGTAGGCAATGGATCAGTGATGGATAGTTATGTCAGATGGCATTCATCATGCAACAGTTATAACCTAGGGTAACACAGAACTAGCTCCAATTCATCGATATAATGCAGGCATGTATTCCGTATTTAGCCATACATACTTATGGGAAAGAACTTGCACGACATCTTATGTCCTACCCTCCCGTGGCAGCGGGGTCCTAATGGAAACTAAGGGATATTAAGGCCTCCTTTTAATAGAGAACTGGAACAAAGCATTAGCACTTAGTGAATACATGAACTCAAACTACGGTAATCACCGGAAAGAATCCCAATTATTGTCACCTTGGGGTATGCGGATCATAACTCGTAATAGGTGTCTACAACTTGCAAGATCGGATCAAGAACACAAATATATTCATGAAAACATAAAGGGTCCAAATCTGAATTTATGGCACTCGGGCCCTAGTGACAAGCATTAAGCATAGCAAAGTCATAGCAACATCAATCTCAGAACATAGTGGATACTAGGGATCAAACCCTCACAAAACTAACTCGATTACATCATAAATCTCATCCAACCCATCACCGACCAGCGAGCCTATGATCGAATTACTCACGCACGGCGGTGAGCATCATGAAATTGGTGATGGAGGAAGGTTGATGATGATGATGGCAATGATTTCCCCTCTTCAGAGCCATGAACGGACCCCAGATCTGCCCTCCCGATAAAGAAAGGGGGGTGACGACGGCTCCATATCGTAAAACATGATGAATCCTTCTCTCTAATTTTTTTCCCAAACGTGAATATATAGAGTTGGAGTTGAGGTCGGTGGAGGTCCACGGGACCCACAAGGCAGGGGGCGCGCCCCCACCCTTATGGACAGCTGGTGGGTCCTGATATGTCTCCAAGGTATCTATAATTTTTTATTGTTCCATGCTATTATATTACCTGTTTTGGATGTCTATGGGCTTTACTTTACACTTTTATATCATTTTTGGGACTAACCTACTAACCGGAGGCCGAGCCCGAATTGCTGTTTTTTTTCCTATTTCAGTGTTTTGAATAAAAGGAATATCAAATGAAGTCCAAACGAGATGAAACCTTCGGGAGTGATCTTTTTGGAACAATTGCAAACCAGGAGACTTGGAGTGGATGTCAAGAAGTCAACGAGGCGGCCACGAGGATGCCCGGTGTGCCCTATGGGGGTGGGCGCGCCCCCCACCCTCATGGGCCCCTCGTGGCTCCACCGATCTAATTCTTCCTCCTATATATCCACGTACCCCGAGAACATCCAGGAGCACCACGAAAACCTAATTCCACCGCCGCAACCTTTTGTATCCACGAGATCCCATCTTGGAGCCTTCGTCGGCGCTCCGCCGGAGGGGGAATCGACCACGGATGGCCTCTACATCATCTCCAAGGCCTCTCCGATGAGTTGTGAGTAGTTTACCACAGACCTTCGGGTCCATATTTATTAGCTAGATGGCTTCTTCTCTCTCTTTGAATCTCAATACCAAGTTCTCCTTGATCTTCTTGGAGATCTATTCGATGTAACTCTTTTTGCGGTGTGTTTGTCGAGATCCAATGAATTGTGGGTTTATGATCAAGTTTATCTACGAGAAACTATTGAATCTTCTCTGAATTATTTTATGTGTGACTGGTTATCTTTGCAAGTCCCTTCGAATTATCAGTTTGGTTTGGCCTACTAGATTGATCTTTCTTGCAATGGGAGAAGTGCTTAGCTTTGGGTTCAATCTTCTGGTGTCCTTTCCCAGTTACAGCAGGGGCAACAAGGCACGTATTGTATTATTGCCATCGAGGATAGAAAGATGGGGTTTATATCATATTGCTTGAGTTTATCCCTCTACATCATGTCATCTTTCTTAATGCGTTACTCTGTTCTTATGAACTTAATACTCTAGATGTAGGCAGGAGTCGGTCGATGTGTGGAGTAATAGTAGTAGATGCAGAATCATTTCAATCTACTTGGTGCGGACGTGATGCCTATATACATGATCATGCCTAGATATTCTCATAACTATGCACTTTTCTATCAATTGCTCGATAGTAATTTGTTCACCCACCGTAATACTCATGCTATCTTGAGAGAAGCCACTAGTGAAACCTATGCCCCTGTGTCTATCTTTTATCATATAAGTTTCCAATCTACTTTTATTTGCATCTTTTACTTTCCAATCTATATCATAAAAATACCAAAAATATTTATCTTATCTTGTTATTTCTATCAGATCTCACTTTCGCAAGTTACCGTGAAGGGATTGACAACCCTTTATCGCGTTGGTTGCAAGGTTCTTGTTTGTTTGTGTAGGTATGAGGGACTTTTGAGGAGCCACCTACAGGATTGATACCTTGGTTCTCAACAACTGAGGGAAATACTTACGCTACTTTGCTGCATCACCCTTTCCTCTTCAAGGGAAAACCAACGCAGTGCTCAAGAGGTAGCAAGAAGGATTTCTGGCGCCGTTGCCGGGAAGGTCTTCGCTCAAGTCAAGACATACCAAGTACCCATCACAAACTCATCTCCCTCGCATTACATTATTTGCCATTTGCCTCTCGTTTTCCTCTCCCCCACTTCACCCTTGCTGTTTTATTCGCCCTCTCTTTCCCGTTCTCCTTGCTTTTTCGCATGCCTTCTTGTGTGCTTGTGTGTTCGATTGCTTGTCACGATGGCTCAAGATAATACTAAATTATGTGACTTTATTGATTTCCTTAGCACTCTGATTGCTCCTATAAATGATGCTGAATCTTGTGAAATCAATGCTGCTTTGTTGAATCTTGTTATGAAAGATCAATTCTTCGGCCTTCCTAGTGAAGATGCCGCTACTCATCTAAACAACTTTGTTGATTTGTGTGATATGCAAAAGAAGAAAGATACGGATAATGATATTGTTAAATTGAAGTTATTTACGTTTTCACTTAGAGATCGCCCTAAAACTTGGTTTTTGTCTTTGCCTAAAAATATTATTGATTCATGGAATAAGTGTAAAGATGTTTTTATCTCTAAGTATTTTCCTCCCGCTAAGATCATCTCTCTTGGAAACGATATTATGAATTTTCAACAACTTGATCATGAGCATGTTGCCCAATCTTGGGAAAAATAGAAATTAGTGATTCGGAATTGTCCTACTCATGGTTCGAATTTATGGATGATCATACAAAATTTCTATGCCGGATTGATTCGGCCGCGGGAGGCACTTTTATGGAAATCACTTTAGGAGAAGCTACTAAACTCATTGATAATATTATGGTTAATTATTCTCAATGGCACACCGAAAGATCTACTATTAAAAAAGTGCATGTATAGAAGAGATTAATGTTTTGAGTGGATAGATGGATGAACTTATGAAATTGTTTGCTACTAAGAGTGCTCCTATTGATCCTAATGATATGCCTTTGTCTACTCTGATTGAGAATAATAATGAATCTATGGATATGAATTTTGTTGGTAGGAATAATTTTGGTAACAACGCGTATAGATGAAACTTTAATCCTAGGCCGTTTCCTAGTAATTCCTCTAATAATTATGGTAATTCCTACAACAACTCTTATGGAAATTTTAATAAGATGCCCTCTTATTTTGAGAATAGTGTTAAAGAATTTATGATCTCTCAAAAGAATTTTAATGCTTTGCTTGAAGAAAAATTGCTTAAAGTTGATGAATTGGCTAGGAACGTTGATAGACTTTCGCTTGACATTGATTCTTTGAAACTTAGATCTATTCCACCACAGTATGATATCAACGAGTCTCTCAAATTATTGAGAATTTCCATTGATGAGTGCAAAAGAAAGAACCGCTAGGATGCGTGCTAAGAAAGACTGCTTTATAAAAGCGTGTTCTTCTAGTTTCCATGAAAATAATGATGAAGATCTAAAAGTTATTGATGTTTCCCCTATTAAATATTTGTTTTGCAATATGAATCTTGATAATGATGGGACTGGAGATGAGTCAACTTTAGTTAAAAGGCGTCCCAATGATTCGGAGTTTTTAGATCTTGATGCTAAATTTGGTAAAAGTGGGATTGGAGAAGTCAAAACTTTACATAGCAATGAACCTACTATTATGGATTTCAAGGAATTTAATTATGATAATTGTTCTTTAATAGATTGTATTTCCTTGTTGCAGTCCGTGTTGAATTCTCCACATGCTTATAGTCAAAATAAAGCTTTTACCAAACATATTGTTGATGTTTTGATGCAATCATATGAGGTAAAACTTGAATTGGAAGTTTCTATACCTAGAAAACTTTATGATGAGTGGGAACCTACTATAAAAATTAAAATTAATGATCATGAATGCTATGCTTTGTGTGATTTGGGTGCTAGTGTTTCCACGATTCCGAAAACTTTATGTGATGTGCTAGGTTTCCATGATTTTGATGATTGCTCTTTAAACTTGCACCTTGCGGAATTCACCATTAAGAAACCTATGGGAAGGATCAATGATGTTCTTATTGTTTCAAATAGGAATTATGTGCCCGTATATTTTATCGTTCTTGATATAGATTGCAATCTTTCATGTTCTATTATTCTTGGTAGACCTTTCCTTAGAACGATTGGTGCAATTATTGATATGAAGGAAGGGAATATTAGATTATAATTTCCATTAAGGAAAGGCATGGAACACTTTCCAAGAAAGAAAGTCAAATTACCTTATGAGTCTATCATACGAGCTACTTATGAATTGAATGCCAAAGATGGCAATACTTAAATCTATTCTCGCTTTTATGCCTAGCTAGGGGCGTTAAACGATAGCGCTTGTTGAGAGGAAACCCAATTTTGTTTTTGTTTCTTGCTTTTTTGCTTCTGTTTAGTAACAAATAATTCATCTAGCTTCTGTTTAGATGTGGTTTTATGTTTTAATTAGTGTTTGTGCCAAGTAGAACCTATAGGATAACCTACGGTGATGGTTAATTTGATTCTGCTGAAAAACAGAAACTTTTGCACGCACGAGAATAATTTTAATAAATCACCGAAACGTGCTTTTGTGTTGATTCTTTGTGCAGTAGATCAATAGACGAATTTCCCAGGACTTCCTATTTCGGTAGGAGTTTTAGGGTTCCAGAAGTATTCCAAAGTTACAGATTGTTACAGACTGTTCTGTTTTTGACAGATTCTATTTTTCGTGTGTTGTTTGCTTATTTTGAGGCATCTATGGCTAGTATCGGGGGGTATGAACCATAGAGAAGTTGGAATACAGTAGGTTTAACACCAATATAAATAAAGAATGAGTTCATTGCAATACTTTATGTGGTGGTTTTTCTTTCTTGCACTAACCGAGCTTATGAGATTTCCTGTTGAGTTTTGTGTTGTGAAGTTTTCAAGTTTTGGGTAAAGATTTGATGGACTATGGAATAAGGAGTGGCAAGAGCCTAAGTTTGGGGATTACCATGGCACACCAAGATATTCAAGGACAACCGAAAGCCTAAGCTTGGGGATGCCCCGGAAGGCATCCCCTCTTTCGTCTTCGTTTATCGGTAACTTTACTTGGAGCTATATTTTTATTCGCCACATGATATGTGTTTTGCTTGGAGCGTATTGTATGATATGAGTCTTTGCTTTTTAGATCACCACAATCATCCTTGCTGTACACACCTTTTGGGAGACACACACATGATTTGGAATTTATTAGAATACTCTATGTGCTTCACTTATATCTTTTGAGCTAGATATTTTTTGCTCTAGTGCTTCACTTAAATCTTTTAGAGCACGACGGTGGCTTTATTTTGTAGAAATTGTTGATCTCTCATGCTTCACTTATGTCATTTTGAGTCTTTTAGAACAGCATGGTATTTGCTATGGTTATAAAATTGGTCCTAAAATGATGGGCATCCGAGTTGGGTATAATAAAAACTATCATAGAAAGTGAATTGGGTGCTATGATCAATTTGATGCTTGATAATTGTTTTGAGATATGAGGACGGTGATATTAGAGTCATGCTAGTGGAGTAATTATGAATTTTAGGAATACTTGTGTTGAAGTTTGTGATTCCCGTAGCATGCACGTATGGCGAACCGTTTTGTGATGAAGTTGGAGCATAATTTATTTATTGATTGTCTTCCTTATGAGTGGTGATCGGGGACGAGCGATGGTCTTTTCCTATCCCCCTAGGAGCATGCGCGTAGTACTTTGTTTTCAATGACTTGTAGATTTTTTCAATAAGTATATGAGTTCTTTATGACTAATGTTGAGTCCATGGATTATACGCACTCTCACCCTTCCACCATTGCTAGCCTCTCTTGTGCCGCGCAACTTTCGCCGGTACCATACACCCACCATACACCTTTCTCTATACAGCCACCATACCTACCTATTATGGCATTGGAGATATATTGCCATGCAACTTTCCACCGTTCCATAGCCCGTTGATACGCCTAGTTGATGTGAAACGATCTTCTCCTTTTTTGTCTTCTCCACAACCACCATTCTATTCCACATATAGTGCTATGTCCATGGCTCACACTCATGTATTGCGTGAAAGTTGAAAAAGTTTGAGAATACTAAATTATGAAACAATTGCTTGACTTGTCATCCGAGTTGTGCATGATTAAATACTTTGTGTGATGAAGATAGAGCATAGCCAGACTATATGATTTTGTAGGGATAGCTTTCTTTAGCCATGTTATTTTGAGAAGACATGATTGCTTTGTTAGTATGCTTGAAGTATTATTGTTTTTATGTCAATATGAACTTTTATTTTGAATCATTTGGATATGGACATTCATGCCACAATAAAGAAAATTACATTGAGAAAATATGCTAGGTAGCATTCCACATCAAAAATTCTGTTTTTATCATTTACCTACTCGAGGACGAGCAGGAATTAAGCTTGGGGATGCTTGATACGTCTCCAACGTATCTATAATTTTTGATTGTTCCATGCTATTATATTACCTGTTCTGGATGTTTATGGGCTTTACTTTACACTTTTATATCATTTTTGGGACTAACCTACTAACCGGAGGCCCAACCCTGGTTGCTGTTTTTTTTGCCTATTTCAGTGTTTCGAAGAAAAGGAATATCAAACGGAGTCCAAACGGGATGAAACCTTTAGGAGCGATCTTTTCGGAACAATTGCAAACCAGGAGACTTGGAGTGGACGTCAAGAAGTCAACGAGGGGCCACGAGGGTGCCCGTCACGCCCTATCAGGGTGGGCGCGCCCCCACCCTCATGGGCCCCTCGTGGCTCCACCGACCTACTTCTTCCTCCTATATATATCCACGTACCCCGAGAACATCTAGGAGCACCACGAAAACCTAATTCCACCACCGCAACCTTCTGTGTCCGCGAGATCCCATCTTGGAGCCTTCGCCGGCGCTTCGCCGGAGGGGGAATCGAACCACGGAGGGCCTCTACATCATCTCCAAGGCCTCTCCGATGAGTTGTGAGTAGTTTACCACAGACCTTCGGGTCCATAGTTATTAGCTAGATGGCTTCTTCTCTCTCTTTGAATCTCAATACCAAGTTCTCCTTGATCTTCTTGGAGATCTATTCGATGTAACTCTTTTTGCGGTGTGTTTGTCGAGATCCGATGAATTGTGGGTTTATGATCAAGTTTATCTATGAGAAATAATTGAATCTTCTCTGAATTCTTTTATGTGTGATTGGTTATCTTTGCAAGTCTCTTCGAATTATCTGTTTGGTTTGGCCTACTAGATTGATCTTTCTTGCAATGGGAGAAGTGCTTAGCTTTGGGTTCAATCTTGCGGTGTCATTTCCCAGTGACAGCAAGGCACGTATCATATTGCTTGAGTTTATCCCTCTACATCATGTCATCTTTCTCAATGTGTTACTCTATTCTTACAAACTTAATACTCTAGATGCAGGCAGGAGTCGGTCAATGTGTGGAGTAATAGTAGTAGATGCATTCGTTTCGATCTACTTGTTGCAGACGTGATGCCTACATACATGATCATGCCTAGATATTCTCATAACTAAGCACTTTTCTATCAATTGCTCGACAGTAATTTGTTCATCCACCATAATACTTATGCTATCTTGAGAGAAGCCACTTGTGAAACCTATGGCCCCCGGGTCTATCTTTTATCATATAAGTTTCCAATGTACTTTTATTTGCATCTTTTACTTTCCAATCTATATCATAAAAATACCAAAAATATTTATCTTATCTTATTATTTCTATCAGACCTCACTTTCACAAGTTACCGTGAAGGGATTGACAACCCCTTTATCGCGTTGGTTGCGAGGTTCTTGTTTGTTTGTGTAGGTACGAGGGACTTTTGAGGAGCCTCCTACTGGATTGATACCTTGGTTCTCAACAACTGAGGGAAATACTTATGCTACTTTGCTGCATCACCCTTTCCTCTTCAAGGGAAAACGAATGCAGAGCTCAAGAGGTAGCAGGTCCCCTCTGTTTGATTCTTTCGCCAATATTTTTTATTTATTCCAAAAGTATTCTCCGTAAAGTTTCAGGTCATTCCGAGAAATTTTATTTCTACACAAAAATAACACCAAGGCAAAACAGCGTCAGTCCGGGCTAGTTCCATTCAAATCATGCAAATTTGAGTCCAAAACAAGGGCAAAAGAGTTTGGAAAAGTAGATACGATGGAGACGTATCAATGGTGTGAGGCCGCGGGGTCGGGGCGATGCAGGTGTCCCGGTCGGAGCAAGGCGGTGACGGTCGGTGTTGATCGATGGGCGGGCCGGCGTGCGGACGACGACCGTGAAGGGCCGCCTATCGCGCGAGGCCGCCGGTCTGTGAAGAAGCCGGACGGTCGTGCTGGTGTGGGAGTAGAGGCGCACGAGGGTCGACGATGTTGGAAATATGCCCTAGAGGCAATAATAAAATGATTATTATTATATTTCCTTGTTCATGATAATTGTCTATTATTCACGCTATAATTGTGTTATCCGGAAATCATAATACATGTGTGAATACATAGACCATACCATGTCCCTAGTGAGCCTCTAGTTGACTAGCTCATTGATCAACAGATAGTCATGGTTTCCTGACTATGGACATTGGATGTCATTGATAACGGGATCACATCATTAGGAGAATGATGTGATGGACAAGACCCAATCCTAAGCATAGCACAAGATCGTGTAGTTCGTTTGCTAGAGCTTTTCCAATGTCAAGTATCATTTCCTTAGACCATGAGATCGTGTAACTCCCGTATGTCGTAGGAGTGCTTTGGGTGTACCAAACGTCACAACGTAACTGGGTGACTATAAAGGTACACTACAGGTATCCCCGAAAGTATCTGTTGGGTTAACACGGATCGAGACTGGGATTTGTCACTCCGTATGACAGAGAGGTATCTCTGGGCCCACTCAGTAATGCATCATCATAATGAGCTCAATGTGACCAAGTGTTTGGTCACAGGATCATGCATTATGGTACAAGTAAAGTGACTTGCCGGTAACGAGATTGAACGAGGTATTGGGATACCGACGATCGAATCTCGGGCAAGTAACGTACCGATTGACAAAGGGAATTGTATACGGGATTACTTGAATCCTCGACATCGTGGTTCATCCGATGAGATCATCGAGGAGCATGTGGGAGCCAACATGGGTATCCAGATCCTGCTGTTGGTTATTGACCAGAGAGTCGTCTCGGTCATGTCTGCGTGTCTCCCGAACCCGTAGGGTCTACACACTTAAGGTTCGGCGACACTAGGGTTGTAGAGATATTAGTATGCGGTAACCCGAAAGATGTTTGGAGTCACGGATGAGATCCCTGACATCACGAGGAGTTCCAGAATGGTCCGGAGGTGAAGAATTGTATATAGGAAGTTCAGTTTCGGCCACCGGGAAAGTTTCGGGGGTCACCGGCATTGTACCGGGACCACCGGAAGGGTCCCGGGGGTCCACCGGGTGGGGCCACCTATCCCGGAGGGCCCCATGGGCTGAAGTGGGAGGGGACCCAGCCCCTGGTGGGCTGGTGCTCCCCCCTTGGGCCTCCCATGGGCCTAGGGTTGGAAACCCTAGGGGTGGGGGGCGCCCCACTTGGCTTGGGGGGCAAGTCCCCCCTTTGGCCGCCGCCCTCCTTGAGATCCAATCTCTAGGGGGTCGGCGCCTCCCCAGGGGCCCTATATAAAGAGGAGGGAGGGAGGGCTGCGCACCCCTACTCCTGGCGCCTCCCTCTCCCCTCGTAACACCTCTCCCTCTCGCTGAGCTTGGCGAAGCCCTGCCGAGATCGCCGCTACTTCCACCACCACGCCGTCGTGCTGCTGGATCTCCATCAACCTCTCCCTCTCCCTTGCTGGATCAAGAAGGAGGATATGTCTTCCCCAACCGTACGTGTGTTGAACGCGGAGGTGCCGTCTGTTCGGCACTAGGATCATCGGTGATTTGGATCACGACGAGTACGACTCCCTCAACCCCGTTCTCTTGAACGCTTCCGCGCGTGAGCTACAAGGGTATGTAAATGCACTCCTCTCTCTCGTTGCTAGATGACTCCCTAGATTGATCTTGGTGAAGCGTAGAATTTTTTTATTTTCTGCAACGTTCCCCAACAGTGGCATCATGAGCTAGGTCTATGCGTAGTTTCTATGCACGAGTAGAACACAATCTTGTTGTGGGCGTAGATGTTGTCAATTTTCAAGCCACTACTAGTCTTATTTTGTTTCGGCGGCATCGTGGGATGAAGCGGCCCGGACCGACCTTACACGTATGCTTACGTGAGACAGGTTCCACCGACTGACATGCACTAGTTGCATAAGGTGGCTAGCGGGTGTCTGTCTCTTCCACTTTAGTCGGATCGGATTCGATGAAAAGGGTCCTTATGAAGGGTAAATAGAAATTGGCATATCATGTTGTGGTTTTACGTAGGTAAGAAACGTTCTTGCTAGAACCCTATTGCAGCCACGTAAAAACTTGCAACAACAGTTAGAGGACGTCTAACTTGTTTTTACAGCATATGTCTTGTGATGTGATATGGCCAAAAGGATGTGATTAATGAAATATATGTGATGTATGAGATTGATCATGTTCTTGTAATAGGAATCACGACTTGCATGTCGATGAGTATGACAACCGGCAGGAGCCATAGGAGTTGTCTTTATTTTTTGTATGACCTGCGTGTCATTGAATAACGCCATGTAAATTACTTTACTTTATTGCTAAACCGTTAGCCATAGAAGTAGAAGTAATCGTTGGCGTGACAACTTCATGAAGACACGATGATGGATATCATGATGATGGAGATCATGGTGTCATGCCAGTGAAGATGATGATCATGGCGCCCCGAAGATGGAGATCAAAAGGAGCAAAATGATATCGGCCATATCATGTCACTATTTGATTGCATGTGATGTTTATCATGTTTTTGCATCTTATTTGCTTAGAACGACGGTAGTAAATAAAATGATCCCTCATAATAATTTCAAGAAAGTGTTCCCCCTAACTGTGCACCATTGCGAAAGTTCATTGTTTCGAAGCACCACGTGATGATCAGGTGTGATAGATTCTAACATTCACATACAACGGGTGTAAGACAGATTTACACATGCAAACCACTTAGTTGACTTGACGAGCCTAGCATGTACAGAACATGAGTCGTATGGAAGATACGATCAACATGGAGATGTTCACCGATGATGACTAGTCCGTCTCACATTATGATCGGACACGGTCTAGTTGAGTCGGATCATGTATCACTTAGATGACTAGAGGGATGTCTAATCTGAGTGGGAGTTCATTAAATAATTTGATTAGATGAACTTAATTATCATGAACTTAGTCTAAAACCTTTGCAAAATGTCTTGTAGATCAAATGGCCAACGCTCATGTCAACCTCAACTTCAACGCGTTCCTAGAGAAAACCAAGCTGAAAGATGATGGCAGCAACTATACGGACTGGGTCCGGAACCTGAGGATCATCCTCATAGTTGCCAAGGAAGCATATGTCCTAGAAGGACCGCTAGGTGAAGCACCTATCCCAGAGAACCAAGACGTTATGAACGCTTGGCAATCGTGTGCTGATGATTAGTCCCTCGTTCAGTGCGGCATGCTTTACAGCTTAGAACCGGGGCTTCAAAAGCGTTTTGAGCAACACGGAGCATATGAGATGCTCGAAGAGCTGAAAATGGTTTTCCAAGCTCATGTCCGGGTCGAGAGATATGAAGTCTTCGACAAGTTCTACAGTTGTAAGATGGAGGAAAATAGTTCTGTCAGTGAGCACATACTCAGGATGTCTGGGTTGCACAACCGCTTGTCCCAGCTGGACATTAACCTCCCGAACGAGGCGGTCATTGACAGAATCCTTTAGTCGCTCCCACCTAGCTACAAGAGCTTTGTGATGAACTACAATATGCAGGGGATGGTGAAAACTATTCCTGAAGTATTTGCAATGCTGAAATCAGCGGAGATGGAAATCAAAAAGGAACATCAAGTGTTGATGGTCAACAAAACCACTAGTTTCAAGAAAGGCAAGGGTAAGAAGAACTTCAAGAAGGACGACAAGGGAGTTGCCGCGCCCGGTAAGCCAGTTGCCGGGAAGAAGCCAAAGAATGGACCCAAACCTGAGACTAAGTGCTTTTATTGCAAGGGAAAGGGACACTAGAAGCGGAACTGCCCCAAATACTTAGCGGACAAGAAGGCCGGCAACACTAAAGGTATATGTGATATACATGTAATTGATGTGCACCTTACCAGTACTCGTAGTAGCTCCTGGGTATTTGATACCGGTGCAGTTGCTCATATTTGTAACTCAAAACAGGAGCTGCGGAATAAGCGGAGACTGGCGAAGGATGAGGTGACGATGTGCATCGGGAATGGTTCCAAGGTCGATGTGATCGCCGTCGGCACGCTACCTCTACATTTACCTACGAGATTAGTTTTAAACCTCAATAATTGTTATTTAGTGCCAGCTTTGAGCATGAACATTGTATCTGGATCTCGTTTAATACGATATGGCTACTCATTTAAATCCGAGAATAATGGTTGTTCTATTTATATGAGAGATATGTTTTATGGTCATGCCCCGCTGGTCAATGGTTTATTCTTGATGAATCTCGAATGTGATGTTACACATATTCATAGTGTGAATAAAAAAAGATGTAAAGTTGATAACGATAGTCCCACATACTTGTGGCACTGCCGCCTTGGTCGCATTGGTGTCAAGCGCATGAAGAAGCTCCATGCTGATGGACTTTTAGAGTCTCTCGATTATGAATCATTTGACACATACGAACCATGCCTCATGGGCAAAATGACCAAAACTCCGTTCTCCGGAACAATGGAGCAAGCAACCAACTTATTGGAAATCATACATACTGATGTGTGCGGTCCAATGAGCGTTGAGGCTCGTGGAGGCTATCGTTATGTTCTCATTCTCACTGATGACTTGAGTAGATATGGGTATGTCTACTTGATGAAACACAAGTCTGAGACCTTTGAAAAGTTCAAGGAATTTCAGAATGAGGTAGAGAATCAACGTGACCGAAAGATAAAGTTCTTACGATCAGATCATGGGGGAGAATATTTAAGTCACGAATTTGGTACGCACTTAAGGAAATGTGGAATCGTTTCACAACTCACGCCGCCTGGAACACCTCAGCGTAACGGTGTGTCCGAACGTCGTAATCGCACTCTATTGGATATGGTGCGATCTATGATGTCACTCACCGATTTACCGCTATCATTTTGGGGATACACTCTAGAGATAGCTACATATACTTTAAATAGGGCACTGTCTAAATCCGTTGAGACGACACCATATGAATTATGGTTTGAGAAGAAACCTAAGCTGTTGTTTCTAAAAGTTTGGGGATGCGATGCTTATGTCAAGAAACTTCAACCTAAAAAGCTCGAACCCAAGTCGGAAAAAAACGCGTCTTCATAGGATACCCTAAGGAAACCATTGGGTATACCTTCTACCTCAGATCCGAAGGCAAGATCTTTGTTGCCAAGAATGGGTCTTTTCTGGAGAAAGAGTTTCTCTCGAAAGAAGTAAGTGGGAGGAAAGTGGAACTTGATGAAGTACTACCTCTTGAACCGGAAAGTAGCGCAGCTCAGGAAGATGTTCATGTGGTGCCTGCACCGACTAGAGAGGAAATTAATGATGATGATCAAGGTACTTCGGATCAAGTTACTACTGAACTTCGTAGGTCCACGAGGACACGTTCCACACTAGAGTGGTATGGCAACCCTGTCCTGGAAATCATGTTGTTAGACAACGGTGAACCTTCGAACTATGAATAAGCAATGGCGGGCCCAGATTCCAACAAATGGCTTCAAGCCATGCAATCCGAGATAGGATCCATGTATGAAAACAAAGTATGGACTTTGATAGACTTGCCCGATGATCGGCGAGCGATAGAAACAAATGAATCTTTAAGAAGAAGACGGACGCGAATGGTAATGTTACTATCTATAAAGCTCGACTTGACGCTAAGGGTTATCGACAAGTTCAAGGGGTTGACTATGATGAGACTTTCTCTCCCGTAGCGAAGCTGAAGTCCGTCTGAATCATGTTAGCAATTGCTGCATACTATGATTATGAGATATGGCAAATGGACGTCAAAACGGCATTCTTTAACGGCTTTCTTAAGGAAGAATTGTATATGATGCAGCCGAATGGTTTTGTCGATCCTAAGAATGCTTACAAGGTATGCAAGCTCCAGCGCTCCATCTATGGGCTAGTGCAAGCATCTCGGAGTTGGAACATTCGCTTTAATGAAATGATCAAAGCGTTTGGGTTTATGCAGACTTATGGAGAAGCCTGCGTTTACAAGAAAGTGAGTGGGGAGCTCTGTAGCATTTCTCATATTATATGTGGATGACATACTTTTGATGGGAAATGATATAGAACTTTTGGACAGCATTAAGACCTACTTGAATAAGTGTTTTTCAATGAAGGACCTTGGAGAAGCTGCTTACATATTAGGCATCAAGATCTATAGAGATAGATCGATACACCTCATAGGTCTTTCACAAAGCACATACCTTGATAAGATATTGAAGAAGTTCAATATGGATCAGTCCAGGAAGGGGTTCTTGCCTGTGTTGCAAGGTGTGAAATTGAGCTCGGCTCAATGTCCGACCATGGCAGAAGATAGAGAAAAGATGAGTGTCGTCCCCTATGCCTCGGCCATAGGGTCTATCATGTATGCCATGCTGTGTACCAGACCTGATGTAAACCTTGTCGTAAGTTTGGTATGAAGGTACCAAAGTAATCCCGGCATGGAACACTGGACAGCGGTCAAGAATATCCTGAAGTACCTGAAAAGGACTAAGGATATGTTTCTCATATATGGAGGTGACGAAGAGCTCGTCGTAAAGGGTTACGTCGACGCTAGCTTCGACACAGATCTGGATGACTCTAAGTCACAAACCGGATACGTGTATATTTTGAATGGTGGGGCAGTAAGCTGGTGCAGTTGCAAGCAAAGCGTCGTGGCGGGATCTACATGTGAAGCGGAGTACATGGCAGCCTCGAAGGCAGCGCATGAAGCAATCTGGATGAAGGAGTTCATCACCGACCTAGGAGTCATGCCCAATGCGTCGGGGCCGATCACTCTCTTCTGTGACAACACTGGAGCTATTGCCCTTGCCAAGGAGCCCAGGTTTCACAAGAAGACCAGGCACATCAAGCGTCGCTTCAACTCCATTCATGAAAATGTTCAAGATGGAGACATATATATTTGCAAAGTGCATACAGATCTGAATGTCGCAGATCCATTGACTAAACCTCTTCCGCGAGCAAAACATGATCAACACCAGAACTCTATGGGTGTTCGATTCATCACAATGTAACTAGATTATTGACTCTAGTGCAAGTGGGAGACTGTTGGAAATATGCCCTAGAGGCAATAATAAAATGATTATTATTATATTTCCTTGTTCATGACAATTGTCTATTATTCATGCTATAATTGTGTTATCCGGAAATCATAATACATGTGTGAATACATAGACCATAACATGTCCCTAGTGAGACTCTAGTTGACTAGCTCGTTGATCAACAGATAGTCATGATTTCCTGACTATGGACATTGGATGTCATTGATAACGGGATCACATCATTAGGAGAATGATGTGATGGACAAGACCCAATCCTAAGCATAGCACAAGATCGTGTAGTTCGTTTGCTAGAGCTTTTCCAATGTCAAGTATCATTTCCTTAGACCATGAGATCGTGTAACTCCCGGATGCCGTAGGAGTGCTTTGGGTGTACCAAACGTCACAACGTAACTGGGTGACTATAAAGGTACACTACAGGTATCCCCGAAAGTATTTGTTGGGTTGACGCGGATCGAGACTGGGATTTGTTACTCCCTATGACAGAGAGGTATCTCTGGGCCCACTCAGTAATGCATCATCATAATGAGCTCAATGTGACCAAGTGTTTGGTCACAGGATCATGCATTACGGTACGAGTAAAGTGACTTGCCGGTAACGAGATTGAACGAGGTATTGGGATACCGACGATCGAATCTCGGGCAAGTAACGTACCGATTGACAAAGGGAATTGTATACGGGATTACTTGAATCCTCGACATCGTGGTTCATTCGATGAGATCATCGAGGAGCATGTGGGAGCCAACATGGGTATCCAGATCCCGCTGTTGGTTATTGACCGGAGAGTCGTCTCGGTCATGTCTGCGTGTCTCCCGAACCCATAGGGTCTACACACTTAAGGTTCGGTGACGCTAGGGCTGTATAGATATTAGTATGCGGTAACCCGAAAGTTGTTCAGAGTCCCGGATGAGATCCCGGATGTCACGAGGAGTTCCGGAATGGTCCGGAGGTGAAGAATTGTATACAGGAAGTCCACTTTCGGCCACCGGGAAAGTTTCGGGGGTCACCGGTATTGTACCGGGACCACCGGAAGGGTCCCGGGGGTCCACCGAGTGGGGCCACCTATCCCGAAGGGCCCCATGGGCTGAAGTGGGAGGGGAACCGGCCCCTGGTGGGCTGGTGCGCCCCCTTGGGCCTCCCCTGCGCCTAGGGATGGAAACGCTAGGGGTAGGGGGCGCCCCACTTGGCTTGGGGGGCAAGTCCCCCCTTTTGGCCGCCGCCCCCCTTGAGATCCAATCTCTAGGGAGCCGGCGCCCCCCAGGGGCCCTATATAAAGAGGGGGGAGGGAGGGCTGCGCGCCCCTGCTCCTGGCGCCTCCCTCTCCCCTCGTAACACCTCTCCCTCTCGCTGAGCTTGGCGAAGCCCTGCCGAGATCGCCGCTACTTCCACCACCACGCCGTCATGCTGCTGGATCTCCATCAACCTCTTCCTCCCCCTTGCTGGATCAAGAAGGAGGAGACGTCTTCCCCAACCGTACGTGTGTTGAACGCGGAGGTGCCGTCCGTTCGGCACTAGGATCATCGATGATTTGGATCACGACGAGTACGACTCCCTCAACCCCGTTCTCTTGAATGCTTCCGCGCGTGATGTACAAGGGTATGTAGATGCACTCCTCTCTCTCGTTGCTAAATGACTCCATAGATTGATCTTGGTGAAGCATAGAAATTTTTTATTTTCTGCAACGTTCTCCAACAGACGATGGTGACGGGCGACGCAAACCGATCAGGCATAGATCGGAAAACCAAAAAAAAAAGCGCCGATCAAAACAACCGGCGAGAGAGCGAAAAAATCTGGAGCAAGGGCTCGGGAAAAGGACTCTCTAGGGCAGCCGGTCAACACGACCGGTGGGCGAACCCTAGGTACGGGCGGTGCAGCCCCCGGCGGTGGTCATGGAGGCCGTCCGCCACGGGGGTGGCGCGCGGGTGCGGAAGCGGCGGTGGCTAGGGTTTAGGATCGATTAGACTGATACCATGTTAGAAGGGATAGAGAGCTTGTTGTGGAATATGATGAATGTATTATTGAGTCTCAAGGCAAGGAGCCTCTCCTAGAGTATATGTTGAGTACAAGATTTGAGGGCAAGAAGCCTCTCCTAGAGATAAGATAGGAGACGGATTATAAATACTAGACTACCAAATGCAAGTAACCCAAATATATCTCTAACAGTACGCATCACTTGAGTTTTTTCTAGAAAAAAATCAGATCTAGTATATTAACTAAAATCAACATTACAAACACACACACAGAAAAAAATAAAAAGTTACATCAAGGCCTCTGGGTCGTCCATCTTCATCCTTTCAAACGGGCCAATGACGCGTCACCGCTTGCTACTCCAATTTTAGAGTGACCTTGTCATCTTGGTCATGGACGGGAATACATCAAGGCCATAGTTCTATCGTACCAACGCCCTGTAGAAACAACCATCACAATTGGAAGGGTCGTAGATCCAGAAGCCAAACATGCAATGTTTCTCATGTACTCCCTCCGTTCCGAATTACTTGTCTTAGATTTGTCTAGATACGGATATATCTAGCATTAAAATGAGTCTAGATACATATGTATCTAAAAAAATCCAAGACAAGTACTCCCTCCGTCCGGAAATACTTGTCGGTGAAATGGATGTATCTAGACATATTTTAGTTCTAGATACATCTAATTTTATCTATTTGTGCGACAAGTATTTTCGGACGGAGGGAGTAATTTGGAACGGAGGGAGTAGCTCACATCAATATTGAAGGCCGTGTAGACGTGACGGAGACCATGCCACATGCCCAAACTGCAAAAATTTCATTTATACTATCTTTTAAACAAAAATTTCAAATTAAGTTATGTTCTCATATTTGTGTTTCTTGTGACTATCGCTTTCAAATAAAATTCATTTTGAATATATTTTGCGACTTTAAAAATACATGAGCGACCGATAAAAATGAATTATTTTGTGTCTACGACCGAAAGTAAAAAATTGCTTGAAATTATATCTTTGAAACTGCTTGAAACTTGGTAATTTTAGATGCAAAAACTGTAATTTGAGGGATTTTTTTTACCCTCGTGCAGGATTAAACTACTATGCGAATCACGATACAAAAAATGGGGCGGCGGGTGAGTGCACCCACGCTCGCTTGCCCCTGCGCATTTCCGCTACTTTAGCTTATTACTGACAGCCATGTCACATATGGCAATGGCGTTTAGATAAAAACTGGTCAGAGAAATGCATCTTCCCGTTTGATTGGTTTTGAAGGTTCAAGCTTGCCTTTTTTGCGGGTGGAAAAAAAAAAGCTTACCCTGTTGCTCGGACGGCAATGCATGCAGCTCCAAATAAAGGAAATTAAAAGAGAAATCGAGGTAGCTGGATTGAGATAATTTTCCTTGATGAGCACAGGACAAAAGAAAGAATCGTCGAGATCGACCTGTCGAGTGCCGACCAAGGCTGTGCAGCCATGTGTCCGCTGGACATGGCGTCGCTGTCGTGCAACAAAGCCATCCATGTATGCTCCACCATACGTGTCAGGTATTTGCTTGGCCAGACTAGTGCAAGGTCACATCCATTGCCCGTTCTACGTTCTAAAGGGCACCAGTATAATTTGTCTTTCCCCGGCGGCACGCGTCACCCGTGGAAATTTACCAAAGCCAGTCGCCGTGGAGAAATATCGCCCATCCGCAAAAGAGAACAAACAGAGAAATCTCGCCATAGGATTTTGCTCATATATAAGAAAATTCTCCTTTTCCTTTCTCTGAAACAGGACCACTATATTTCTAGACAGCAACGTAAAATGTGTGGGCGCGGCAATTGCTGTTAGCAACGCAGGCAGAAGTGGCAACGGCACGTGGCCGCGTCAGTGCGATGCTTGGCAGTACCGCCAAAACCGGCGGCACCCACCTCGATCGAGAGAGGGAGTGCACGTCGACACAAGTGTGGTCTCAAGCATGACATTCTTGTCTTTGCTTAAGGCCGTGCCAATCGTTGCTCTTGGAATCACACGAACGAAAAAAGAATGGGATAGACGTTCGGGCCGCTATCGAGTTGGTTTTCAGGCACACGAACAAGGAACCACACCTCGGTTCGTAGACCATCATACGAATGGGGCTTGGTTATTTGGATTACCGGTTTACCATTGCGTCCAGGTCCGATGAACCTGGAGAATGCCTCGAAACCCACATTTGCCCGTGGCGCATCGAGGCCACGGTTGGTCACTGGCCACCGCCTAGGTACGAAACAAACGTTATCGTCCACGGCTCGCCGAGTACGTGTAGGGCATCTTCAGCGCGAATCACCAAAACCCAAAATGGACCGCTCAAAAAAACAAAACCCAAAACGTCCGCACTGTCCAAACCAAATTGTTTGGACATTTCCAGGCCTCCAAACGTTGACGATCAAATTCTGAAATTCTGAATAGGTTCAGACTCTGAAATTTCACAAGTCGGTTCCAAATCGAAAAGCCGTGGGTGGTCGGGATGTCCATCACGTCAGACTTCGACACCTTAGACCCATTCAAAACTCCATCCGGAGCCCGCACATTTTCACATTCATGCCACTCTTTTCACATCAACCTCCTCCCTTTATTATGATCACCTCTGCCCTTGTCCATTCCGCCGTCCGTCACCGTCATGGTGGATCCATCAAAACCCTTCATCGTGTTTGTTGCCCTGTCAGACCCGGACAAGCCTATCTGCGCGGTCAGATCCACAGAATAGCAAGGGCAATGCTTGGCGGTCATGGCCACCAAGAAGGTGACGTCTGCGGCCGCAATTGCTCGAATCGGAGCTCCTTCGCCATAGCAGACCGCCATGCCTTTGTGACCTGGGTAATCACAACCCTGACCTCGCAGCTACAAGCAGATGTACTAGTACATCGACCATAGAGATGGTTAGAACAAGACACAAGTCGCCGCGATACTTCGCCACCTCTGTCCACCATCCATCATACGTCGTCGACCTCAACACAGACTAGGTGTTCACGGAATCGCAAGCATTGCAACTCGCCCGACCGTGGTTTCCATCCGATGAGCCCTCGTGTAGCGGTGCTCGGTCGTTGTTCGGTGGAATGCCTCCCCCAAGCTCGCCGACAGCCACCGACAAGGATACGATGAATATGATCCACAATGGCGGCGGCCATGAGGACGACCACCCACCGCAACTAGAGGAAGACATGCCAATGGACACCTAGCAGACAGAGCCAAACTTGCCCGATGCGAACGCGAAGAGGAAGAAAGGTCCGTCGTATTAGATGAAAGAGGATGAATTGTTGTGCGACACGTGGTTGGGCACGAGTGTTGATTTGTTGCAAGGCATGAACAAATGGGCTCGGCTTTTGTGTGCATGAGGTCTATCATGAGCAAAAGAACTACGCTCCCTACGACAAAGAAGTGATCCATGGTTGCAACGCGAAATCACTAGGCCATTGATGAAACACCATTCAACATGAGATCAAGTATTGTGGCGCGTATACACAGATGAAAAATCAATGGCCGAGTGGTGCATAACTCTTTGAGCTCGGAAGTTTCTCCTTGTGTTGTTCTATGTGTTGGTCACCTGAGTTGATTTTCTCTATATTGCAACTTGTTGATCATGTCGTTGTCTTTCTTTGCTATCCAAACCAGGCATGTGCCATGTACTGCTGGACCGAGGGTAAGCCATTCACGCTGATGCATTGTTGGTTCAAGTTGAATAGACAAAGAAAGTGGGCAAGCATTGTCCATTGCACAAAGACCGCCGACGCTGTAGCCGATGACGATGATGTTGATCCAACCGTCAGATGGCTTGCACTAGCCACCCGTTTCGCTAGGTCGAGGGGGAGGAAATAAGAGTCGGACAAGGAGAAGGAAGAAGGGGCGACAACCAAGATCACTACGAGAAAATAAAACATTCGTGACATTTTGGCTCGGACGAAAATATTTTCTGTCGACACTTCCATAACAAAAATACTGACGAAAACACGTATTATCATGGATGTGTTGGCCACATCCTTCTATGACAAAATAATTATACGAGCTAATATGAGGGCCACAAGCTGGCTTCACACAACATTGGGAAATCCAATTGTTGAGCATCCAAACAAGGGAGACTATGATGGTATGATCGTATAATGAATTATGCATGCTGCAAATACGAGGGTCACCTATCCACAACCATGATAAATCAAGAAAGTCCTTTCTCATATATGGATAGGTCTTGAACCTTCACACCCGAAGTTTTGCTGAGAAATGGAATAGAGTGTCCTTCTTGCAGTAAAACAACTCCTATCCATGTGTCACAAGCGTCGATCTCCGCCTCAAATTACTTGTTAAAATTTGGAAATGCCGGGTGTCGGTGTCAAAACCGGTAGATCTCGGGTAGGGGATCCTGGATCTCAGATCGATGGGTAACAGGGAACATAGAGACAGTGTTTACCCAGGTTCGGGCCCTCTCTGGGAGGTAAAACCCTACGTCATGCTTGATTGTATTTATATGTTTGTATTAGGATTATAGGGTTGATCTACTACGAGATCAGATGAACTAAACCCTAGATGGGATGGTAACAATGGTTCCCCTTTCTACAGGCTAAACCCTATGGTTTATATAGACACTGTTGGGGAACGTAGCAATTTTAAAAAAAAATCCTACGCACACGCAAGATCATGGTGATGCATCGCAACAAGAGGGGAGAGTGTTGTCTACGTACCCTCGTAGACCGTAAGCGGAAGCGTTATGACAACGTGATTGATGTAGTCGTACGTCTCCACGATCGACCGATCCTAACACCGAAAGTACGGCACCTTCGCGATCTGCACACGTTCGGCTCGGTGACGTCCCACGAACTCACGATCCAGCAGAGTGTCGAGGGAGAGCTTCGTCAGCACGATGGCGTGATGACAGTGATATTGAAGCTACCGGCGCAGGGCTTCGCCTAAGAACTGCAACGATACGACCGAGGTGGATTATGATGGAGGGGGGCACCGCACACGGCTAAGAGATCAATGATCAACTTGTGTGTCTATGGGGTGCCCCCTGTCCACGTATATAAAGGATGGAGGGAGGAGGAGGCCGGCCCTCATAGGGCGCGCCCAAAGCGTGGAGTCCTACTAGGACTCCCTAGTCCTAGTAGGATTCTACCTCCCACGTGGAATAGGAAAAAGGGAAGGAAGAAAGAGAAGGAAGGAAGGGGGCGCCCCCTTTCCCTAGTCCAATTCGGACCAGTCCATGGGGAAGGGGCGTGGCCACCCTTGAGGCCTTTCTCTCCTTTCCCATATGGCCCATTAAGGCCCAATACGAATTCCCGTAACTCTCCGGTACTCCGAAAAATACCCGAATCACTTGGAACCTTTATGATGTCTGAATATAGCCTTCCAATATATCGATCTTTACGTCTCGACCATTTCGAGACTTCTCGTCATGTCCCCGATCTCATCCGAGACTCTGAACAAACTTCGGTCATCAAATCACATAACTCATAATACAAATCATCACCGAACGTTAAGCGTGCGGACCATACGGGTACGAGAACTATGTAGACATGACTCATCTCCGGTCAATAACCAATAGCGGAACCTGGATGCTCATATTGGTTCCTACATATTCTACGAAGATCTTTATCGGTCAAACCGCATAACAACATACGTTGTTCCCTTTGTCATCGTTATGTTAGTTGCCCGAGGTTCGATCATCGGTATCTCAATACCTAGTTCAATCTCGTTACCGGCTAGTCTCTTTACTCGTTCCGTAATGCATCGTCCTGCAACTAACTCATTAGTCACATTGCTTGCAAGGCTTATAGTGATGTGCATTACCGAGAGGGTCCAGAGATACCTCTCCGACAATCGGAGTGACAAATCCTAATCTTTATGTATGCCAACTCAACAAGTACCTTCGGAGACACCTGTAGAGCATCTTTATAATCACCCAGTTACGTTGTGACGTTTGGTAGCACACAAAGTGTTTCTCCGGTATTCGGGAGTTGCATAATCTCATAGTCATAGGAACATGTATAAGTTATGAAGAAAGCAATAGCAATGAAACTGTAACGATCATAATGCTAAGCTAACGAATGGGTCTTGTCCATCGCATCATTCTCCCAATGATGTGATCCCATTCATCAAATGACAACACATGTCTATGGTTAGGAAATATAACCATCTTTGATAAACGAGCTAGTCAAGTAGAGGCATACTAGGGACACTTTGTTTGTCTATGTATTCACACATGTACTAAGTTTCCGGTTAATACAATTCTAGCATGAATAATAAACATTTATCATGAAATAAGGAAATAAATAATAACTTTATTATTACCTCTAGGGCATATTTCCTTCAGACACCTGGGGTATCTAGGGTTACATACGATCGGTCACCATAAGGGGATAAACATAAAGATTTCGCTAACCAAACTTGGAGGATACGCCAAGTCTTCGGAGATTTCCTTCCAGAGTCGATGGCCCATCAGTCCGGCCTTCCTTTGATGAATCGGGAGCGGCTCATCAGTTCGGCCCATGATAGATAGGCCGGTGGTCCAAGGTCACCTTAGTCCGGGACACCCTTAGTAGCCCCCGAACTAGTCTTCGAAGCCGAGGTATGTACGGACATCATCAGTTTTGTGGATCAGTTCCTTCTCTTCTGTAGTCAGCTTAATAATTTCTGGCAACACGTCCCCTGAGCCACGTCATAGCGTCAGAGGTGTAGAAGTAACTTAGCCCTGAAGGTTAGTCGCTCAAGTATGAACAATACCCTTATCTGACAAGTTTTGCCGAAGGGTCACGACCGGTCATAGCCACAAGCCAGTTACAAAAACTCGATTCACGGTTCGAGGCGGTTTCTCCATTGGCACGTCCCATCAATATGGAGACCGTGCCCCATTTTAAGGGATACGATCAATGATTTGTGATATCCCACGCGCGTATAATGATGCAATTATATCAGGAAGTGGTAAGGACCGTGGCGTAGTAAAAGGACACTTGGCCTCTCCGTAGCCCATAAAAGGGGAGCAGATACCATTTCCTCGACACGCTCTCTCTTCCCCCTTCGCCATTGTCTTCCCAATCTTCTAAGCTCCAGTGCCCAGATCCATTCTCCCCACCAAGAACCCCTTCGGCCATTTCTTGAATCCGACCATGGCTGGCTCTGGGTCCAAGGGCAAGTGGGATGCCTCCATCGTCACCAAGGATGCCATCTAGGAGCTGAAAACACAGGCTATCTTCCTGCTGATGTCGCCCACCGTGCTCCGGAGGCGGGTCAAGTCATCCCCACGCCGAGGCCAGGGGAGAGGCCGGTGTTCCTCCCTCATTTCATCTGGGGACTGGGATTTCCCCTCCACCCCTTCATCAGGGGGTTGATGTTTTTCTGCGGGTTAGATTTCCACGATCTCGCCCCGAATTCTTTTCTGCACATCTCGGCCGTCATCATCATCTGCGAGGACTTTCTTTGGGTCCAGCCACACTTTGGCCTGTGGCTGCAAGTGTTCGACGTTAAGCCAAAGATCGTCGACGGCCAGCAGGCGGACTACGGAGGCGAGGATCAGTAAACTCCCCAGATGGATTTTCCAGAAGGCACCTTCATCGAAACTGTCAAGATCTAGCAGAAGGAGTGGTTTTACATCATAGAGCCACGAAGTGCAGATTAGGCAGCGATTCCTGCTTTTAGATCCAGGCCCCCCATAAAGCTAGTCTCATGGACCAAAAAGGGCCTCGACTGGGGATCGACCAAGGAGGTGGTGTCGCTGTAGAACCGGATATCCAAGATAATAGAGCAAGGGGCTTAACTGACCAACATGATTCAAATCATGCTCCATCGTCGCCTCCTCTCCTTTCAGGACCGGACCTCCCCCATGTGGGCTTACAAGCCCGAAGACCATGCCACCATGCTCAGCTTCTACCATACTACCCACGCCAAGTTGTGGAAGGTGTTGTTCAAGCCGCAGAAGGGCTGGCCGGCCAAGGAGGAAGACATTGGCCTCGATGCCACAAACCCCCCTCGCGAGATATGATAAGTTTTACCCTTATGTTCGGATATTCCTTTTTGACAAAGTCTTTAACTCCCATTTCCTTCCATCCACAGAGCTGGCTGAAGAAAGCGGAGCGGATCAACAGCCCCACGCTGCTGCCCGAGGGACCCAGGACAACCATACTGACGGCCATGTTGGTTGTGGAGCCCTACAAGGCGCTAGAGAAGAAGGAGAAGAAGAAGAAGGAGGAGGAGGAGGAGGAGGAGGAGGAGGAGAGGGAGGCCAGAGAAGGCCTACACCCCAGAGGACCCCCGTACGCGGGGACACCCATGCTCCCTCTACCCTTGAGGAGGAACAGGAACAGGGAGAGGACGGGGTGTGTTGGGGATATGACCACGCGGTATGACTCGCCTGTTTAGGGCCGGATCATTCAGTGGTGACTTAAGCAGCATGGTTTGATGATGGGCCGAGGCAACCACAAGTTTAAGCCCCAAGAGATGAGTCGGCCAGGTGGGCCGACTCATGGCCCAGAAGTACAAGTCATCGATACTTGCCATGACGCCGAAGGAAGTTTCCTTACTTAGGAAGCAAGACAAGTAGGAAACATATTAGGGTACATGTTGTAATACGACCCAAACTCTGTTGTAAGCCCATCGCCTCAACCTGTATATAAAGGGGAGTCCCTGAGGGTAGGAGGACTAAGTTACAATCTCTTGAGCGCTAGGTTAGCCAAGTGGAACCCTTGTAATCAAGATCACCATCATCAATATCAATCAAGCAGGAGTAGGCCTTTACCTCCCCTGTGAGGGGCAAAACCTGGGTGAACCCTTGTCTTTCGATTCCGATCAACCACATTCAAGCTACTACCTTCCGGCGATGGCCTCACGACTAAGTTCTTTCACGAGGACATCTACCGTGACAAAACCACGACAGAGGCGCCCACCGTGGGGCTATCGCTCAATGGTATTGAGTTCTTGGAGGGAGCTCTCCTGGGGATCAAAGGATACACGATCGTCCGCATGACCAAGAGTAGCCGCGACAAACTCTACATCAATGATTCAGGCTGGGACCCCGAGGCCGACTCAATCGAGTATGGTTACTGGGTCCCCTTCGGCAAGATCCACGTCTTCATCGACAAAATTGGCGAATTTGGACCCAAGTCGGACATCTACACTGACATCGTCGAGCCGGCTCGGCGCATGCAACTTGCCCGGGCTCAAGATAATCGGAACCACGTTTTTGTTGGCTTTACCCAGGGGGTCGATCTCGCGAATAACTCCACGTCTGATGGCGATACCCTGGTCTACTCTGACAGTGATTCATCGTTCGGAGACACAGAGTCAGTTCTCCCACTATATGACGACAGACTTGGGGGCTATTCTGATGATGAGTCAACCCCAATCGATCATGAGCCGCCTCGTTGGACCATCATCTACATGGCAGGGACTGCGCTGACAATTGACTCTACCGCAACATGTGCCATGGGAGGAATCAGCGCCACGGCGACTGACCCAAGTGCGTCTGGCCCGGTCAAGCCGCCGGCTTAGGTCCTGTCAGAGTTAGTCACCTCATTGATGACACTCCTTGGATCGCCCGTGAGAGGAGAAAATCAGGACGAGCGCAACGCAGAGATTGCAAAAATTCACGAGCAGATGGCTAAAACCCCAGAGGATATCAATGGTGAGAAAACTCGCCTGGTGGAGTTGCGAGCCCAGATGCATAAGGAAGCAGAAGTCATAAGGACAAAGGCTTGGTGCATGGGTCTCCGACAGAATGCTTACGATGTGGTTCACTAGAGGAGGCACGAGAGCCGTCTGCCTGTTGATTATGAGCCTAGGCATCTATTCAACACACCGGGGGATGGGACGAGTACCCCGGGGGCTCTGGTTATACCCCAATTGAACCTTGTAGTGCCCCAAGATGGGGGAAGATAGACGCCTCTGGCTCATCTTCATCAGCTAGCTCAGCAGCACCAACTCGAGCTGGCCCAGCGCCCGCCACCTGCCGAACGACTCCCAGCCATTTCGTCACATCGATGAGTCATTTTTCCAATCCCGTGGATAACTTGTTAGCATAAGCTACCAACCTTTCGGCGCTTCCAATCACAAGGAACACTCCGGTTGTGATCGAGGCCCTAAATGCCACCGAGATGTTGAAAATTGTGGTTGCCCAGCAAGCAAACTACTCCTATAGCCAGCAACGATTCCACTCCATCCCACATCCAAGCTGCAGTAGGAGTCACCATGCTGAGTCGCTCGTAGTCTCCAGCAATGCCCAACAAAGAAGCGAGCAACAACGTGACCCGCCCCGACATGATGCTTTGGATGCTTAGGAGATCGTCGACACAACCTACGCACGACAAGAAATAGAAGAGGCCCGCGCAGCAGCTCAACCTTCGCCCACTTCAACTCCTTTGGCGTCACAAGGGGTAGGATCGAGTACCATAACTATTGGGATTCCGTGCTTAGTACCAGTCCTACGCAACGAGCGCATGCCAAGGATTTCAACGGTCCTCGTAAAGTTCCCAACTACACGACCGATCTAAAGGCGACTGCTTGGATCGAGAGCTATGAGATTACCATGGATATGTTGGATGTTAGTGATGCTGTCTGCACCAAATATCTGACTATGATGCTGAAGGGACCGGCTCTTACATGGCTCAAAAACTTGCCTCCAACTCCATCAACACTTGGGTAGAGCGTTTCATCAAGAATTTCCAAGGAACTTGCAAACGCCCAATGATGATTGTCGACTTACAACATTGTGTTCAACATGATGGGGAGTGGGCTCATCACTGGTCGCGCCGGGTTGCTGTTATTATCCACTCTTTCGACAACATAATGGCGGTCCAGGCTATTTTGATCCTGGAGAAAAAAAATGCCATTTTGATCCCCTTGTTCAGAAACTTGGGCGGCTCAAGAGAAAGGTGCAGGACATGGGCGAGCTCATGGATGTCCTCACCAGATATGCTGAGTCAGATACCACAAAGGATCCTAGCCCTGATGACGATCAAGCCGGCAAGGGCAAGAAAAATGGTGGCAGCAAGTGAGGGAGTCCTGGATTAGGGGGGTCCTCGGATAGCCGGACTATGTACTTGTGCCGGACTGTTGGACTATGAAGATACAATATTGAAGACTTCGTCCCGTGTCCGGGTGGGACTCTCCTTTGCGTGGAAGGCAAGCTTGGCAATTCGGATATGTAGATTTCCTTCTCTGTAACCGACTCTGTGTAACCCTAGCCCCCTCCGGTGTCTATATAAACTGGAGGGTTTAGTCCGTAGGACAACAACAATCATAATCATAGGCTAGCTTCTAGGGTTTAGCCTCTACGATCTCGTGGTAGATCAACTCTTGTAATACTCATATCATCAAGATCAATCAAGCAGGAAGTAGGGTATTACCTCCATAGAGAGGGCTCGAAACTGGGTAAACGTTGTGTCCCCCGCCTCCTGTTACCATTAGCCTTAGACGCACAGTTCGGGACCCCCTACCCGAGATCCGCCGGTTTTGACACCGACATTGGTGCTTTCATTGAGAGTTCCACTGTGTCGTCACGGTAAGGCTTGATGGCTTGCCTTGTTATCAAGGACAACATCACCTCTGGGGGAGTGATAACCCACAAGTGTAGGGGATCGCAATAGCTTTAGAGGGTAGAGTATTCAACCCAAATTTATTGATTCGACACAAGGGGAGCCAAAGAATATTCTTGAGTATTAGCAGTTGAGTTGTCAATTCAACCACACCTGGATAACTTAGTATCTGCAGCAAAGTGTTTAGTAGCAAAAGTGGTATGATAATAATGGTAACGGTAGCAAAAGTAAAGATGGATGTTTTGGGTTTTTGTAGTAGTTGTAACAGTAGCAACGGAAAAGTAAATAAGCGATGACCAATATGTGAAAAGCTCATAGGCAATGGATCAGTGATGGATAATTATGCCGGATGCGATTCCTCATGCAATAGTTATAACATAGGGTGATATAGAACTAGCTCCAATTCATCAATGTAATGTAGGCATGTATTCCGTAAATAGTCATACGTGCTTATGGAAAAAAACTTGCATGACATCTTTTGTCATACCCTCCCGTTGCAGCGGGGTCCTTACGGAAACTAAGGGATATTAAGGCCTCCTTTTAATAGAGAACCAGAACAAAGCATTAGCACATAGCGAATACATGAACTCCTCAAACTACGGTCATCACCGAGAAGTATCCCGATTATTGTCACTTCGGGGTTGTCAGATCATAACACATAATAGGTGACTATAGACTTGCAAGATAGGATCAAGAACACACATATATTCATGAAAACGTAATAGGTTCAGATCTGAAATCATGGCACTCTGGCCCTAGTGACAAGCATTAAGCATAGCAAAGTCATAGCAACATCAATCTCAGAACATAGTGGATACTAGGGATCAAACCCTAACAAAACTAACTTGATTACATGGTAAATCTCATCCAACCCATCACCGTCCAGCAAGCCTACGATGGAATTACTCACGCACGGCAGTGAGCATCATGAAATTGGTGATGGAGGATGGTTGATGATGACGACGGCGACGAATCCCCCTCTCCGGAGCCCCGAACGGACTCCAGATCAGCCCTCCCGAGAGAGATTAGGGCTTGGCGGTGGCTCCGTGTCGTAAAACGTGATGAAACTTTCTCCTTGATTTTTTCTCCCCGAACGCGAATATATGGAGTTGGAGTTGACGTCGGTGGAGGTCCAGGGGGCCCACGAGATAGGAGGCCGCTCCCTAGGGGGGCGCCCCCTGTCTCATGGACAGGTTGTGGGCCCCCTGGCATTAATTCTTTCGCCAAAAATTCTTATTAATTCCAAAAAGTGCCTCCATGGATTTCGAGGACATTCCGAGAACTTTTCTTTTCTACACATAAAACAACATCATGGCAGTCCTGCTGAAAACAACGTCAGTCCGGGTTAGTTTCATTCAAATCATGCAAGTTAGAGTCCAAAAGTAGGGCAAAAGTGTTTGGAAAAGTAGATACGTTGGAGACGTATCAACTCCCCCAAGCTTAAACCTTTTCTTGTCCTCAAACAATTCAGTTGATAAACTGAAAGTGATAAAGAAAAACTTTTACAAACTCTATTTGCTCTTGTTGGTGTAAACATGAAAAGCCAGCATTCAAGTTTCAGGAAATATTATGAACTAACCATACTTACAGTAACACATAGCTCTCACAATTACTCATATCAATAGCATAATCAGCTAGCGAGCTATAATAATAAAACTCGGATGACAACACTTTCTCAAAATAATCATATCATGATATAACAAAATGGTATCTCGCTAGCCCTTTCTGAGACCACAAAACATAAATGCAGAGCACCTTTAAAGATCAAGGAATGACTAAACATTGTAATTCATGGTAAAAGAGATCCAGTCAAGTCATACCCAATATAAACCAATAGTAATGAATGCAAATAACAGTGTGCTCTCCAGCGGGTGCTTTTAATAAGAAGGGATGATGACTCAACAGAAAAGTAAATATATAGGCCCTTCGCAGAGGGAAGCAGGGATTTGTAGAGGTGCCAGAGCTCGATTTTAAAATAGAGATTGAATAGCATTTTGAGCGACATACTTTCGCTGTCAACGCAACAACTATGAGATGGTTGTGTCTTCCATACTACATGCATTATAGGCAGTTCCCAAACAGAATGGTAAAGGTTTATACTCCCCCAACCACCAACAAGCATCAATCCATGGCTTGCTCGAAACAACGAGTGCCTCCAACATACAACAACCCTGGGGGAGTTTTGTTTAATTATTTTGATTTGGTTTGATCTTTTTGGATCATGGGACTGGGCATCCCGGTTACCGGCCCTTTCTCGTGAATGAGGAGTGGAGTCCACTCCTCTTGAGAATAACCCACCTAGCATGGAAGATATAGGCAGCCCTAGTTGTAACATGAGCTGCTCGAGCATACAAAATAGAATTTCATTTGAAGGTTTAGAGTTTGGCACATACAAATTTACTTGGAACGGCAGGTAAATACCACATATAGGAAGGTATAGTGGACTCATATGGAACAACTTTGGGGTTTAAGGAGTTTGGATGCACAAGCAGTATTCCCGCTTAGTACAAGTGAAGGCTAGCAAAAGATTGGGAAGCGACCAACTGAGAGAGCGACAACAGTCGTAAACATGCATTAAAATTAATTTACACCGGGTACAAGCATGAGTAGGATATAATCCACCATGAACATAAATATCATGAAGGCTATGTTGATTTGTTTCAACTACATGCGTGTGAACATGTGCCAAGTCGAGTCACTCAATTTATTCAAAGGAGGATACCATCCCATCATACCACATCATAATCATTCTAATAGCATGTTGGCACGCAAGGTAAACCATTATAACTCATAGCTAATCAAGCATGGCACAAGCAACTATAATCTAAATGTTATTGCAAATATGTTTACTTCATAATAGCTGACTCAGAAATGATGAATCATCATATTTACAAAAACAAGAGAGGTCGAGTTCATAACAGCTTTTCTCATCCCAATAGTCCATCATATATCGTCATTATTGCCTTTCACTTGCATGACCGAACGATGTGTATAATAATAAGAGTGCACGTGCATTGGACTAAGCTGGAATCTGCAAGCATTCAACTCAAGAGAGAAGACAAGTAATATGGGCTCTAAGCTAAATAAACAATCATGCATATAAGAGCCACTAAGCAATTTCAATATGGTCTTCTTGACCCCCCCAAAGAAAGAAAATAAAATAAAACTATTTACACGGGAAAGCTCCCAACAAGTAAGAAGAGGAACTAGAAATCTTTTTGGGTTTTCATTTTAATTCCTACTACAAGCAAGGAAATTAAACTAACTAATTTTTTTGGTTTTTCTTAAGGTTTATCAAACACACAAGAAGAAAACTAGAAAAAGAAATTTAAACTAGCATGGATAATACAATGAAAGAGTATGAGCACCGACGACTAGTGTGTGAACATGAATGTAAAGTCGGTGAGAAATACATACTCCCCCAAGCTTAGGATTTTGGCCTAAGTTGGTCTAGTACCAAGGACCGCCGCTACTCTTCCTGGTGTACTGGGAGGTGTAATCAGGATACCACTGGCTGGTCATCTCCGGATCCCACTGGACAGATGATGCACGATAAGGGTCCAGCTCAGGTTCCGGCTCAATTTCAGGTTCTGGAGTAAAAGCTTGAGCTCGGTGATTGTTCACCGCTTCCAGCGTGACAAGTCGATTTTCTGCAAGCAAATCAAATAACAGAGGTGCAGGCAAAATAATAAACTCAAAGTGTTTCTTATTGAATCTAATTCTATACAAGAGCATCTTCTCTTCATTGTCAACAATAAACTTGTGTGCTACCATGCTCTTGTAATCTAATGTGAGGAGGTAATTTTGTCTCCTCCTCCTCATAGTGCCTAATGGGTATCTGAAAATGTTCAGCAAGACGTGCAACATAGATACCTCCAAATATGGGGACTTTTGTATGATTGAGGGCTAGCTGTTTAGCAACGACGACACCCATACTAAAAGTATTGTCTCCTAGCAAAGCATGTTGAAGAATAATAATATCTAGAACTCTCAAGTTTCCACTATTTCCTTGACCAATCAAGCATCTACTAGCAAATATGGCAAAGTAGCGTAAAACAGGAAAGTGTATGCTAGAGACCTTCGCCTCTACAGCAATGGTATTAACAAAGCCACCCTCATCATCACGATGGCGTTCATCTAATTCTCCCTCGTAAGGTATCCTACATACCGCGCCAAAATGACGTAAAGACATTTCTTTGAATTCATCATATAAATGAAATGATACCGTAGGCGGTGATTTCTTAGGATAATAAAAGAAGTTTTGCATGAAAGTATTGGTGAGTAAGAGGTACTGATCGATTCGGTCGTTCATGAAACCGGTGAGGCCTGCAGTCTCGATTAAAGCATAAAAGTCTTCATGAATTGCGGCTTCTTTCAAGAAATCCTCACATGGCCATTCGCACGACTGTACTTCCGCTAAGCGAGGAAGATTATACTTGGCTTTTTCCTTCTCTGTGGTTTGTTTTTCCTGAGAGCTTTGGCTTGAAGAGCCTTTAAAAAGCCTCCTTAACATTTTCTGAGAATTTCTGAAATTTTAGTAACTTCAAAATAAAAGTGAATAAAACTAAACAAGATTGATAGCAACTACTCCTACAAGTGCCTAGAGCCTATATCATGCATTGGAATTGCTTGGGGCCTCAAAACTTTAACATGCAAGCTCAAGAACATGATCACCTATGCAGCAAAAATTTGCAATGAATAAAGCACTAGAACAAAAACTAATTGGACCAATGGAGGAGTCACATACCAAGCAATAATCTCCCAAAGCAGTTTTGCGAATGGAGCTTTGAGCTAAGAGATCGAAAATCATAGCAAAACGAGCTAGAACTCGTGCTTGAGCTGGATGGGGATTTTTTTGGGTAGAAGATGAAGTGTGTGGGTGCTGGCATAAGTGGAGGGGAGCCACCAGGGGCCCACGAGACAGGGGGCGCGCCCTATAGGGGGGGGGGCGCCCTCCTCTCTTGTGGCCTGGTGCTTGCCCCTCCTGTAGTGTTTTCAGTGCCTAAAATCCTCAAATATTCCAGAAAAAATCATACTAAATTTGCAGGGCATTTGGAGCACTTTTATTTTTGGACTATTTTTTTAATGCACAAATAATTCAGAAAATAGACGGATAATACTATTTTTGCTTTATTTATTCTAAATAACGGAAAGTAAAAAGAGGGTACAAAAGGTTGTGCCTTCTAGTTTCATCCATCTCGTGATCATCAAAATGAATCCACTAACAAGGTTGATCAAGTCTTGTTAACAAGCTCATTCCGAATAACACGGGACCGGAGAAATTTCAAATAACACTAAGTTACCTCAACGGGGATACGAAAATCCCCAACAATAAGAATATCATACTTTTTCTTGACAGTAGGCAGAGGAAATTCAAAACCTCCAAAAATGATAGTTGGAACTTTTTCAATAGAATTGATACTATGAACTTGAGATTGTTTCCTCGGAAAGTGTACCGTATGCTCATTACCATTAACATGAAAAGTGACATTGCCTTTATTGCAATCAATAACAGCCCCTGCAGTATTAAGAAAAGGTCTACCAAGGATAATAGACATACTATCGTCCTCAGGAATATCAAGAATAACAAAGTCCATTAAAATAGTGACATTTGCAACCACAACAGGCACATCCTCACAAATACCGACAGGTATAGCAGTTGATTTATCAACCATTTGCAAAGATATTTCAGTAGGTGTTGAGGAAGTCCTGGATTAGGGGGTATCCGGACAGCCGGACTGTGTACAACGTCCGGACTATTGAAGCGTGAAGATACAAGACTCAAGACTTCGGCCCGTGTCCGGATGGGACTTTCCTTGGCGTGGAAGGCAAGCTTGGCGATCCGGATATTATTTTTCCTTCCTTGTAACCGACTCCATGTAAACCCTAGCCCTCTCCGGTATCTATATAAACCGGAGAGGTTGGTCCTTAGAAGGCCGATCACAATTACAATCATACCATCATAGGCTAGCTCTTAGGGTTTAGCCTCTATGATCTCGTGGTAGATCTACTCTTGTACTACCCATATCATCAATATTAATCAAGCGGGAAGTACGGTTTTACCTCAATCAAGAGGGCCCGAACCTGGATAAACATCTGTGTCCCTTGCTTCCTGTTACCATCAGCCTTGACGCACAGATCGGGACCACCTACCCGAGATCCGCCGGTTTTGACACCGACGTTGGTGCTTTCATTGAGAGTTCCTCTGTGTTGTCGCTGCCAGGCTCGATGGCTCCTTCAATCATCATCAACGACACTGTCCAGGGCGAGACTTTCCTCCCCGGACAGATCTTCGTGTTCGGCGGCTTCGCACTGCGGGCCAATTCGCTTGGCCATCTGGAGCAGATCGATAGCTATGCCCCCGGCCACCAGGTCAGGTTCGGAAACTTGAACTACACAGCGGATATTCGCGGAAACTTGATCTTTGACGGATTCGGGCCAGCACCAGGAGCGCCGAACAGGCACGATGAGCACGGCTTAGACCTGTTGTCAGATGATGCTTGGGATATCACCCTGGCAGAAGCCCCGGATCTAAATCCGGGGCAGGTTGCGTTGCCTAAGGACAGAGGGCTGGACCCCGCCCTGCAGGCCATACCCTCATCGGCGATGGAGCCGAACATAGGCCTCACTTCTGAGGGAGCCCGTGACTCTGGACCCCCGGATTCATACCTGGTTGTAGGTTCCAGTCCGCGCGTCCATGAGCCCGCAGAACCTGGTTGGGCTCCGGTGATGGAGTTCACCGCGGCGGACGTCTTTCAACACTCGCCCTTGGGTGACATGCTGAACTTATTGAAGACTCTCTCTTTGTCAGGAGACTCTGGGCCGAACTATGTCCGGCTTGAGTGGGAAGCAGATGACGACGGAATTCGTTGCCCACCCACCACCCACTTCATTGCCACGATCGATGATCTAACCGACGTGCTTGACTTTGACTCCGAAGACATCGAAGGTATGGACGACGATGTAGGAGAATTACAGGAGCCACCGCTCACAGGGCGGTGGACGGCCACCTCCTCATACGATATATATATGGTGGACACTCTGAAGGAAACCAATGGCGATGAGGCAACGGAGGATAACCCCTCGGGAAGAAAAGCAAAGCATGGGCGTCGTCGGCGCCGCTCCAAGCCCCGCCACAGCAATACCGGCCCCGGAGACGAAAATAATCCGGATGGCGCCGAAGAGGAATATGACCCTGACCAGCCCGCCTGCGAGCAGGCCGAACAGGAAGGTGAGCAGGCTAGCCCAGAAGAACAGGCGACGGATGCATACCCGGAGGAGGACAACTACATGCCCCCCTCCGAAGACGAGATTAGCCTCGGCGACGACGAATTTGGCGTGCCTGAGGATCCCGTAGAGCAAGAGCGCGTCAAGCGTAGGCTTATAGCCACTGCGAGGAGCCTAAAGAAGAAGCAGCAACAACTCCAAGCTGATCAAGATCTGCTCACAGATAGATGGACTGAAGTCCTGGCAGCCGAGGAATACGGACTTGAATGCCAAACGGCTGACCGGCCACCCCGTGGCCGGGATAAAACGAGATATCAGCCCGGATACCAGCCCGCACCCCCACGCCAATACACTACGGCTCAGGGCAACATGCAAGACCTGCAAGATATTCTAGAAAACAAAGCAGGATAGCCAAGATCGATCTACAGATCGCGGGGGCGTGCCCCAGCGCGCGACGATCATCGTCGCGCCAGATACGTCATCAACAAGTCCGGCCGGGCCGAACACAACAACCCAGACCAATCCGACCTGTGTAGCCACATAGCCCGGCATATAGGCGCCGCACACCCCCTCTGCTTCACTGACGAAGTGATGGATCATGAATTCCCATAAGGGTTCAAACCCGTAAACATCGAATCATACGATGGCACAACAGACCCCGCAGTATGGATCGAAGATTTCCTTCTCCACATTCACATGGCCCGCGTAGATGATCTACACACCATCAAATATCTTCCCCTTAAGCTCAAAGGACTAGCCCGGCATTGGTTAAACATCTTGCCAGCAAATTCCATTGGCAGTTGGGAAAACCTGGAAGACACATTGCTTGATAACTTCCAGGGCACATATGTGCGACCACCGGACGGTGATGACCTGAGCCACATTACTCAACAGCCCGGAGAGTCAGCCCAGAAATTCTGGACTCGGTTCCTAACTAAAAGGAACCAAATAGTCGACTGTCCGGATGCCGAAGCCTTGGCAGCTTTCAAGCGTAATATCCGTGACGAGTGGCTCGCTCGACACCTCGGCCAGGAAAAACCCAAGTCCATGGCAGCTCTCACAACACTAATGACCCACTTTTGTGCGGGTGAGGACAACTGGTTGGCTCGCAACGGCACCACGCCACATTCCGGCACTTCGGATGGCCGCGATACTAACGGCAAGCCACGACGCAACAGACACAAGAGACAGAACAACGGTGATAGCACTAAAGACACGGCGGTCAACGCCGGATTCAGCGAATCTAAGTCCGGACAGTGGAAAAAGCCGTTCAAAAGAAATAATCAGGGACCGTCCAGTCTGGACCGCATACTGGAGCGCTCGTGCCAAATTCATGGCACATCGGACAAACCAGCCAACCACACCAATAAATACTGCTGGGTGTTCAAACAGGCCGGCAAGATAAACACCGAAAACAAGGACAAGGGGCTGCACAGCAACGATGACGAAGAGCCCCAGCGTCCGAACACGGGGGGACAAAAGAAATTCCCCGCCAAGGTGAAAACAGTCAACATGATCTTCGCCACCCACATCCCCAAGCGGGAACGGAAGCGGGCACTACGGGACGTCTATGCGATGGAGCCAGTCGCCCCCAAGTTCAATTCATGGTCAGCTTGTCCGATCACCTTCGACCGTAGGGCTCACCCTACTAGCATCCGTCACGGCGGCTCAGCCGCATTGGTCTTAGACCCAATCACCGACGGATTCCACCTCACGCGTGTCCTTATGGACGGCGGCAGTAGCCTGAACCTGCCTTATCTGGACACAGTGCGCAAGATGGGCATTGATCCTTCAAGGATCAAGCCCACCAAAACTACCTTTAAAGGTGTAATTCCTGGAGTAGAGGCCCGCTGTACGGGCTCTATAACATTGGAAGTGGTCTTCGGATCCTCGGATAACTTCCGGAGCAAAGAGTTAATCTTCGACATCGTCCCTTTTCGTAGTGGTTACCACGCACTGCTCGGACGAACCGCATTCGCTAGATTCAATGCAGTACCACATTACGCATACCTCAAGCTCAAGATGCCAGGACCGCGCGGGGTCATCACTGTCAATGGAAATATGGACCGCTCCCTTCGAACAGAAGAGCATACAGTAGCCCTCGCGGTAGAAGTACAATGCGGCCTACTCCAACAAACCAATCTGACGACAACTTCGAGCACAGTCAAGTGAGTCCGGAGCACCCCGCAACAGGATCATCAAGAGTGTGATTAGCAGTCCGGCCTCCGCTCAAGCCCCTTCAAAGCAGCATTCGTGCCACGCGTACACAATTACGCACTCAAGATACCATGGGCATAGGCGGAGGCACATCAACAACTCAGTCAATAGTGCGGGTAACCGCCAAATACCTTCATACTCTTTTCCTCTTGCATTTCAGGACATCGCGTTAGTGCAGCATCCTCCGAAGAGCCGAATTGCCGGACTCATATGGGAGAGACATCCAAGGAGGCAACAAACGTTGTGCATAGAAGGAAATACCCAGGTGGAATCTATTTACGATCATTATACCTGCTTTATCTATCTGCACACAGCCTGCCCCTATATAGGACATGTCAAATAGTCCTATTTTTATCTCTGCTTAATGCATCCATTGTAAACATACGCTTAAACGTATTTTTCGTCAACGGGAGAATATATATAGTATCAGCTTATTATCCTTATTTGAGCATTTTCTTCCCTTATAAATGTTTATTTGGTATTGCATCCGTACACCTTAGTACGGTCAGTTTGCTAGGGGCTTCTCATGGCGCCCCGTAATATGGCAAATAAAGTCCGAACACTTTCAACAGTGCGGCACCCCGAACTTATAGCACTATATGCATCAGCTCCGAATCATGTCTTGGGTCTATAGTTGGGATAGCCCGGCTCCCTTGTTTTGGTGCCTTACGTTCCGTTATATCGGCTAAGGTAGCACAGGGAGAACTACTGCAATTGTGTCCCGGTTCTTCCAGACGAGCACCTCAGTAGAGAAAGCCGAAAACTGACCGGCATGATGTGGCGAGAGCTGGTCGCTGTTCGAGAGGTCTTTAAATCCTTAAAGATTTTCCGCTTTAGGCGATAAATCGGCTTTGTCCGATCTAGGCGTATATAGCGCCCCAATTCAGCCTTCCGGATTCTAGGGGCTTCGCAGAAATTTAAAATTGTAGACTTCTATGGCTAAGTGAAAGTTATAAAGCCGTATAGTCTGATTGCCTCGTTCGCTGCATCAGACACCTCCTTAAGGGACCAAACATTTGGATAAAGAGTGTCCGGGTTTTCCACGAACACCCAGTGCTAGTCACGTGGGGGCGGAAGCCGACGACTGGCCTACTTTCAGGACTTTATAAACAGCCGCACAGAACGTAATATTTTTAATAACAAAAGCGCTACATAGCGCAAGTAACTTCGTCCTTAAATTACAAACATGACAGAAGTGAATTCACTCTAAAATGACGTCCTTGGTACACTCATCGGCGACGAGACGAGCACCCTTCATCACGCCATCATAGTACATCTTGGGATGGTGATGTGCCTTGCCCTCCGGCGGCCCGTCCTTGACTAGCTTCTCCGCATCCAGCTTGCCCCAATGCACCTTGACGCGGGCAAAGGCCCGGCGGGCACCTTCGATGCAAACGGATCGCTTGATCACCTCAAGCCGCAGACAAGCATCTACCATCCGCTTGATCAGGCCAAAGTAGCTACTGGGCAGGAGCTCAGCCGGCCACATCCGGACTATGAAGCCCTTCATAGCCAGCTCAGCCGCCCTGTGGAGTTCGACCAACTGCTTCAGTTGGTCGCTCAGAGGCATCGGATGTTCGGCCCCATCATACTGGGACCAGAATAGCTTCTCCATTGAGCTCCCCTCCTGGGCACGGTAGAACTCCGCAGCATCTGATACGCTACGTGGCAGATCTGCAAATGCCCCTGGAGAGCTCCGAATTCGAGTAAGTAAAAGAAACGCCTCCTCAACATATTTGCTTTGCATAAATAACTTCTTACCCGCTGCTATCTTTTTGGCCTCTTGGATCTCCTGCTGTGCTTTCCCGGCTTCAGCCTTGGCGTCTTTCAAATTTACAAGGGCCTTCGCAAGCTCGGCCTCTTTCACCTTCAGCTCATGATCCACGGACTCGCACTTCCTGCCGAGGTCCCGGAGCTCTTGTTGTACCTCGCCCACCCTAGCACTTTGCTTTCCGCGCTCCTTACATTCCGAGGCCGCCTTGTCTTCGGCCTCGGACAGCGCCTTCTTCAGGGACGCCACTTCGGCGGTGGCCCCTGTTACACAGTCACGACACTTATGTGTTAGACTCACCAATTCTGCCTATCCTTAAATGCATAAGAGCGGGAATCACTTACCCTTGTTCTCTTCGAGCTGCCTCTTCGTGAGGTCAAGCTCTCCCTGCGCCTGCTCCAGGTCCCGCTTCAGTTCAGCAACCTCGGCAGTACAGGCAGCAACAGCAAGCAGCACAGCCAGCTTATTCACAATAAAACTTATTATTAGACTCTTGCGGATTATAATTGACCCTCCGTTTGGCTTTTCTTTCCGAACACCAAACAGAGTATCAGGGGCTACTACCTATCGGGTGGTAATTTTGCACATATTTATTACTTACCTCAAAGCCTGTCAGGAGGCTGGTGCAAGCTTCGGTTAGTCCGCCTTTGGCAGACAAAACCTTTCGAATCACCGTACTCATAAGAGTACGGTGCTCTTCATCCATGGAAGCACCGCGAAGCGCTTCCAGTAGACATTTCAACGCCTCATGCGCAACGGAAGTCCTCGATACAGACGGCTCGCCCTCCCTAATGAGGGGTCGCCCGCCTGAGTCCGAAACCATCGAAGGTTCCGGAATGGTGTTCGGCTGAGAGCCCGGCTGGCCATGGCTCTCGTCGACACGACCCGTGGGGATCTTGAACCCCGCGTGTCCGATGTCTGGGACCCCGCCTCGGGGCGTCTCCAGAGTCACCTCCCCCCGCTCTGGGAGCCTTTGGGACAACACCTCCGTGTCGTCCGCGGGTTGAGGAGTAGTGGCTGTCGGAAGCGAATTCATCTCTGAATCGCTAAGGGACCCGGAGGAAGATACCTCGGGGTGGTCCCTAGCCGGACTGCATATATGTTTAGCATTATAAGTATAAAAACTTTGAAGTGAAACCATGATAGAATGCGGACACTTACGATCACACTGGGGGCTTCCCCCTGGGCAGCCACCCTTCCTTACTATGAGCGGTTGTGGCGGAGTAGTACAGAAGGGGCACCTTCCCCTTCTTAGACGCCCCAGCCTCCCCCTCCGGGGCGGCTTTTCTCTTCTTACCCTCCCCAGTGCGGGGAGGTGGAATTTCTTCTTGATTCCCCCCACCTCCGTGAGAGGAATCAGTCTCGTCGTCATCAGACGACAGGGGTATGACGGCCTTGCGCCGAGGGCCTTTTCCGCCCCCCTGGTCCGCCTCCTCGGGCCCCTCATCCTTTTCGAATGGGGCGTCTTCTTCTTCTTCCTCCTCCCCTTCGTGGGATGAGTCCGCCTCGTCGTCTTCGGATGAGGCTTCTGGCACAACCTTGCGCTGGAGACCCTTCGGATCCCCGGGGCCTTCTTCTCGGCCTTCTTCTCCGGCACCTTGTACAGTGCCGGGACCAGCATCTCTGTCAGGAGAGCATCAGCTGGGCCTTCTGGCAGCGGAGCCGGATAGTAAACCTGCTCCGCCATCTCCACATAATACTGAAACAAATATGCATAACTACTTATGGCTCTCCTATAAATATATTGGGAAGAACCAAGTCCGGTGGTAATCTGAGAACTCACCTGACTAGGGGCCCGCGCGGCGTGGAGCCCGCGGTCCTCGGATGTGGGAGGAGGTACTTCGGAGGCCTTGAAAAGCACCTTCCATGCGCCTTTATGCGTCATGTCATAGAGCTTCCGGAGCGTCAGGTGTTCGGCCGGGACGAACTCCCACAGATTGACTGCCCGCCTCTGGCAGGGCAGGATCCGGTGAACGAGCATGACCTGGATCACGTCGACAATCTTGATGTTCTTGTCCTTCATGCTCTTGATGCATGTCTGGAGTCCGGTCAGCTCCGTAGAATCGCCCCAGGACAGGCCCTTACTTTCCCAGGAGGTGAGCCACATGAGGGCTCCGGATCTGAATTTGGGGGCCGCCGCCCAGTTGGCGCCGCGTGGCTCGGTGATGTAGAACCACCCCGATTGCCATCCTTTTACGGTCTCCGCAAAGGAGCCGTCGAGCCATGTGACGTTGGGAATTCTGCCCGCCATGGCCCCTCTGCACTCTGCTTGTTGGCCGCTCACATCCTTCGGCTTCATGCAGAAGGTTTGCAGCCATAAGGTGAAGTGAGGCCGGATGCGGAGGAAGGCCTCGCATACGATGATGAACGCCGAGATGTTGAGGATGAAGTTCGGGGCTAGATCATGGAAATCTAGCCCGTAGTAGAATATGATCCCGCGGACAAAGGGATGAAGTGGAAATCCCAGTCCACGGACAAAGTGGGCGACGAATACGACCCTCTTGTAGGGTCCTGGGGTTGGAATGACCTGCCCAGCGTCCGGTAGCCGGTGCGCTATGTCCGCGGCCAAGTATCCGGCTGCCCGAAGATTTGTGATGTGCTTCTCCTTGACGGTGGAAGCCACCCACTTGCCTCCTGCTCCGGACATGTTTAGTTGTGCGGAGAAGACTTGGGCTTGGGCGCTGGAGCTCGAGGGGGCAAGAGTGGGTAAAGGAGGAAGAAGGCGTGGGTGAAAATGGGGAAATCTTATCCCTTTATAGAGGCGCCGAAAGCGGTGCGCCTTCCCACTTGCCCATCGGGAATCGCTTGTTTCCCAAGCACCACGATTAATGGCGTGGTGGGATTACCCATACCAGTATTGATGAGAATCCCGTGATAAGGGGACACGATCTCTGCTTTGACAAGACGTGTCAAAGAAACCGCCTCGCAATATGCGCTGTAGCTGGTTGTGGGAAAACGGTTCGAATAATGATCCGATAGTAATAATATGTCACGTCATCAGAAAAAGTTGTCAGCAGATTGCGTTTGTGGAATATCATTCTCTCTACAGCGGTGTGTAAAGATCATTTTGTGTCCGGACACGATTTGAGTGTTTGATGACTACTTTGGAGTATTCCGAGAAGGAACCCGCCTTGCAATGCCGAAGACAATACTATGTGCCGGACTCATCGTCATTGAAGCTTGGTTCATGGGCTACTGAGGGAGTCCTGGATTAGGGGGTATCCGGACAGCCGGACTGTGTACAATGTCCGGACTATTGAAGCGTGAAGATACAAGACTCAAGACTTCGGCCCGTGTCCGGATGGGACTTTCCTTGGCGTGGAAGGCAAGCTTGGCGATCCGGATATTATTTTTCCTTCCTTGTAACCGACTCCATGTAAACCCTAGCCCTCTCCGGTGTCTATATAAACCGGAGAGGTTGGTCCTTAGAAGGCCGATCACAATTACAATCATACCATCATAGGCTAGCTCTTAGGGTTGAGCGTCTACGATCTCGTGGTAGATCTACTCTTGTGCTACCCATATCATCAATATTAATCAAGCAGGAAGTAGGGTTTTACATCCATCGAGAGGGCCCGAACCTGGGTAAACATCTGTGTCCCTCGCTTCCTGTTACCATCAGCCTTGACGCACAGATCGGGACCCCCTACCCGAGATCCGCCGGTTTTGACACCGACAGGTGTCAACTTATTCAATTCAAGTCTACGATATAAAGAGAGAGGCATAACACTAACACCGGCTCCAAGATCACATAAAGCAGTTCTAACATAATTTCTTTTAATGGAGCATGGTATAGTTGGAACACCCGGATCTCCAAGTTTCTTTGGTATTCCACCCTTAAAATTGTAATTAGCAAGCATGGTGGAAATTTCAGCTTCCGGTATCTTTATTTTATTTGTGATGATATACTTCATATACTTAGCATAAGGATTTACTTTTAGCATATCAGTTAAGCGCATACGTAAGAAAATAGGTCTAATCGTTTCAGCAAAACGCTGAAAATCCTCATCATCCTTTGACTTGGATGGTTTAGGAGGAAAGGGCATGGGTTTCTGAACCCATGGTTCTCTTTCTTTACCGTGCTTCCTAGCAACAAAACCTCTCTTATCATAACATTGATTCTTTGATTGTGGGTTATCAAGATCAACAGCAGGTTCAATCTCTACATCATTGTTTTTGCTAGGTTGAGCATCAACATGAACATTATCATTAACATTATCACTAGGTTCATGTTCATCACCTGATTGTGTTTCAGCATCAGAAATAGAAATATCATTGGGATTCTTAAGTGTGTCTACAGTAGGTTCACTAGAAGCATGCAAAGTTCTATCGTTTTTCTTCTTCTTCTTTTTAGAAGAACTAGGTGCCTCTAAATTATTTCTCTGAGAATCTTGCTCGATTCTCTTAGGGTGGCCTTCAGGATACAAAGGTTCTTGAGTCATTCTACCAGTTCTAGTAGCCACTCCAACCGCAAAGTCATTTTTATTATTCAATTCATCAAGAAAATCATTTTGAGCGTTAAGTACTTGCTCAGCTTGAGTAGCAGCCATAGAAGCATATTTGCTAACGCGGTGAAGTTCATCTTTAACTCTAGCCAGATTATCACCTATGCGTCCTATCTCGAAAGCATTATTCTTTAACTCTCTACCAACATAAGAATTAAAACTTTCTTCTCTAGCCATAAAGTCATCAAATTCATCTAAGCATGGGCTATGAAATTTAGTAGAGGGTATTTCAACTTTATCATATCTATAGAGAGGATTTACCTTTACTACCTATGTCGGGTTATCAAGACAATGTGGTTCTTCAGGCGGTATATTAAGACCATGTATTTCTTCAATAGGTGGTAAATTCTTAACATCTTCAGCTTTAATACCTTTTTCTTTCATTGATTTCTTTGCCTCTTGCATATCTTCAGGACTGAGAAATAAAACACCTCTCTTCTTTGGAGTGGGTTTAGGAATAGGCTCAGGAGTTGGCTCAATTGGTTCAGGAATTACTTCAGGAACTGGCTCAGGATGAGTCCAATTATTTTCATTAGTCAACATATTATTCAATAATATTTCAGCTTCGTCGACTGTTCTTTCCGTGAAAACACAACCAGCACAACTATCCAAGTAGTCCTTGGAAGCATCGGTTAGTCCATTATAAAAGATATCAAGTATTTCATTTTTCTTAAGAGGATGATCAGGCAAAGCATTAAGTAACCGGAGAAACCTCCCCCAAGCTTGTGGGAGACTCGCGTCTTTGATTTGCACAAAATTATATATTTCCCGCAAGGCAGCTTGTTTCTTATGAGCAGGGAAATATTTAGCAGAGAAGTAATAAATCATATCCTGGGGACTACGCACACAACCAGGAGCAAGAGAATTATACCAAGTCTTAGTATCACCCTTTAATGAGAACAAAAATATCTTAAGGATATATAAATAGCGAGACTTCTCATCATTAGTAAACAGGGTGGCTATATCATTCAACTTGGTAAGATGTGCCACAACAGTTTCAGATTCAAGGCCATAAAAAGGACCAGATTCAACTAAAGTAATAATATCAGGATCAACAGAGAATTCATAATCCTTATCAGTAATACAGATAGGTGAAGTAGCAAAAGCAGGATCGGGTTTCATTCTAGCATTAAGAGACTGCTGCTTCCATTTAGCTAATAATTTCTTAAGATCATTTCTATCATTGCAAGTAAGAATTTCCATAGCAGCTTTTTCATTCATAACATAACCCTTAGGAACAACAGGTAATACATAATCATTGGGGGAACCTTCATCATCACTATCATCAATAATAGGTTCTTCAATATTTTCATTCCCTCTAACTCTAGCAAGTTGTTCATCAAGAAATTCACCTAATGGCACAGTAGTATCACGCACAGAAGTAGTTTAATAATGCAAAGTAGAAGTTGCATCATCAATAACATGCGACATATCAGAATTCATAGCAGGTTTAGGTGTTGCAAGCTTACTAATAACAGAAGGAGAATCTAGTGCAGAGCTAGATGGCAGTTCCTTACCTCCCGTCATAGTTGAGGGCAAAATCTTGGTCTTAGTGTCTTTCAAGTTCTTCATAGTGATCAATAGATATAAGTCCCAAGTGACTCAGAGAATAGAGCTATGCTCCCCGGCAACGGCGCCAGAAATCAGTCTTGATAACCCACAAGTGTAGGGGATCGCAACAACTTTCGAGGGTAGAGTATTCAACCCAAATTTATTGATTCGACACAAGGGGAGCCAAATAATATTCTTGAGTATTAGCAGTTGAGTTGTCAATTCAACCACACCTGGATAACTTAGTATCTGCAGCAAAGTGTTTAGTAGCAAAAGTGGTATGATAATAATGGTAACGGTAGCAAAAGTAAAGATGGATGTTTTTGGTTTTTTGTAGTAGTTGTAACAGTAGCAACGGAAAAGTAAATAAGCGAAGAACAATATGTGAAAAGCTCGTAGGCAATGGATCAGTGATGGATAATTATGCCGGATGCGATTCCTCATGCAATAGTGTAACACCCCGGATTCGATGCGCCAGGTGTCTGCAGGTTATTCGCCATCGTTGCCATGTCATGTGCTTGCGTGTTGCATTTTGCCATGTCATCATCTGCATTTCATATCATGTCATCATGTGCATTTCATTTTGCATACGTGTTCGTCTCATGCATCCGAGCATTTTCCCCGTTGTCCGTTTTGCAATTCGGCACTCCTATGTCCTCCGGCATCCCCCATTTGTCTCTCGTTGTGAGCGGGTGTTAAACTTTCTCGGAATGGACCGAGGCTTGCCAAGCGGCCTTGGTATAGCACCGGTAGACCGCCTGTCAAGTTTCGTGCCATTTGGAGGTCGTTTGATACTCCAATGGTTAACCGGGTAACCGTAAAGCCCTCTTTTGTTGCAGCCCAACACCCCTTCCAAAGTGTCCCAAAACCCAGCAAACTCCCCTCCATGCTCTCGGTCGTTCGATCACGATCGCGTGGCCGAAAACCGCTCCTCATTTGGACTCTCCTAGCTCCCTCAATCTATATATATGCCCCCCCCTTCCAAATTCGCGGATGAAATTCCACCCTAACCCTAGCCTCTTCCCCCGCGCGCCGCCGAACACGTCCGTCCGCGCCGGACGCTTCGCCGCCGCCGCCCACAGCCAATGGGAGGCTGCCACGTGTCTCCGCCACCGTCCCCGCGCCCGCGGCGCCCGTCCGCCGCCGGCCGCTGGCCCGCGCGCCGCCCGACCGCGCCCGGCGCCGCGCCGCCGCCCGGCCGCGCCACCGCCCGGCCGCGTCGCCGCCGCCGGCTGCCATCTCCGCCGCCGCGCCCCTACACTCCGCCGCCGCCGGCCAAGGCCGCGCCCGGCATCGCCGCCATCTCACCGGGGCGCGCCCCCGCACCGCCGGCGGATCGCAACCGCCGCCGGTGCGCCCCGCCGGCGCTGCGCCCCGCCGCCTGCTCACCGCCGCTCGCCCTAGCGCCTCCGCGCCGCCCGCCGCCGGCCGGATCCGGTCCGGGGCCACCTCCCCGCGCCTCCCCGGCCACCGTCGCCTCTTCTCCAGCGGAGATCCGGCGAGATCCGCCGCCGCCTCGGGATCCGTGCCGCGGTCAACCCTAATCCGCTAGGTGAAATTCGTCTAAGTCCCCGATTCTGCAATAATTATCATGCCATGTTCATCATGTCGTATCTCTGCATCCGTAGCTCCGTTTCGTGCGTATAATATGTCAAGTTGTTCGCCTCGACGAGTACTTCATTTCATTTCATTGCATCATTTTCATTTGAGCTCATCTTGGTGCCCGAAATGCTGTTGGAAGAGTGCATGTTGATGTTAACCTGCTGAAACTGTTATAACTTGCTCATTTGTCATTTTTGCCATGATTGATGTGTGCATCCTATGAGGTTGAAGTCTTCATGTGTTTTGATCTATGCCATGCAATATTTCCAGGGGTGTATGCCATGTATTTTTGTGATCAATGTGGTGACTATCACAAGCATGCAAACTAATCTTCGTGATATTGCTGATTTTAGTCCCTTTTCTGCTATTATTTTGATGCCATGTAAACTTGATGCTACAGAGAGATCCATGCATATTTTGAGATACTTCAGTAAGGGTGTTTTGAACATATGGTTGTTGTCTATCCATCCCTGCCCTTGGTTGCAATTATGGAGTAGCCTAGCATGTCATTTGAGTGCTCTACTTTTGCTTCAAAATGTTTCCTGGCAGATTGTTTACATGTTATTCAATTTGGCCAAGGTTGCTATATTTGATCCTTGCATGCTATGGACTTGTTCTTGACTTGGTTTGTTTTATAAACATGTCTTCTTGATGATGCTATGCTTATCTTGTCATGCAATGACTTGTGGTGAGTGAATCGAGCTTGTTAAGGAGGGTACTTGCTGTTGCTGTTTTGCTAGACAGATTCTGTTATATTTTGTTGCTATGTAAACATGCTTCTACTAGTCATTTCGCGCATAATCTGGAGATGTTCTATAAACATGTTTTGATCTACATGTCATGCTCTATCCAATCATGCCCTTGGTTGCAATTATAGCCTGCTGGAACATGTTGTTATCTTGCTCCAAAGTTGCTTGATGATGTTGCTGTCAACCTGTTAACATTAAGTTCAATGTTTCCATGATTGTTTGCTAGTGATCCATGCACCCTATAAACTTGCTCTTGCCATGCTTAGCTTCATAAACATGTCTTCTTACTGTTGGTTGCCTTGCCATGCCATGTATTGCTCTGTGGTGAGTGATTCAAGCTCACCAACATGCCTACTTATTGTTGTTCCTGCCATGTTTGAATCTGTAATATAACTTGCCATGTTTACATGGGTGCCATCATATTTTCTATGCCCTTTTGGCTCATGGTCAGTAAGGGACTGTTGTTCTGTGAATTTAGTAGTATCATGCCATGCCTTTGTTTGCCATGATATGTTCCTGTAACATGTTGTTTGATAGCTCTAAACATTGCAACCTGATGTTATTTCTGCTAAAGTCTGAAACTGTTATTATTTGCAATCTTACCATGTCTTTTTGAGCATGTTCTAGTGATTTCTGGAGATAGCTCAGTGTTCATGTTTTGTTATGCTTTACCTGTACTTCATGCCCATTCCTTTTGTTATTATGTTGGGGTGCTGTAGCATATTGTTTTGATGCTTGCAATATGCCTTGTTGCTGTTTTGGACAGATTGTTGTTAGGACTTGTATAGAGTGTATGTGTTGCACCGTTGCTCCGTTTTAAGTGTGCTCTATATGAAACTTGCTTGATTTTGCATGTAGCTTCATATTATCATGTTGCATCCTTGTTTTGGTGTGTTTTCTTGATGTTTGGATGCGTTTTGCATCAATGCCATGCTTAACTTGTTTTGCTCATATCTTCTAGGCGTAGCTCCAAATCTAATGAACTTTATATGTAACTTGACTAGAATTTCGTGTAGATCATCTTGGTGCATCTTAAATTGATGTTTAACAACTTGAAAATAATGTTTATTCAGATCTGGACCAATTTCGAAATATGCGTATGAGGACTTACCGGAATTGTTATATGTTGTTCCCGGCCTCATTTAAACTTGCCTTGATGTGTTGTTCTTGTTTGCATCATCTCTTGCCATGAGTAGCTTCATGTAGCCTTGTCATACATCATGCTTGTTGTGCATCATGTCTTGTCATGTGTGGTGTGTTTACCATGTTGTGTGCTTCTTCTCGATAGTTCCCGTTTCGTTGCGATCGTGAGGATGCGTTCGTCTACGTGTGGTTCGTCTTCGTGGCTCCATCTTCTTCATGGACTCGTTCTTCTTCCTTGCAGGATTTCAGGCAAGATGACCGCTACCCTGGATCTCACTACTATCATTGCTATGCTAGTTGCTTCGTTCTATCGCTATGCTGCGCTACCTATTACCCGTTTTTCAAGCCATCCCATATTGCCATGAACCTCTAACCTTTGACACCTTTCCTATGCAAACCGTTGTTTGGCTATGTTACCGCTTTTGCACAGCCCCTCTTATAGCGTTGCTAGTTGCAGGTGAAGTTGAAGATTTCTCCATGGTGGACAGGATTTTGGTTGGGATATCACAATATCTCTTATATTATTAATGCATCTATATACTTGGTAAAGGGTGGAAGGCTCGGCCTTATGCCTGGTGTTTTGTTCCACTCTTGCCGCCCTAGTTTCCGTCATACCGGTGTTATGTTCCCGGATTTTTGCGTTCCTAACGCGGTCGGGTGATTTATGGGACCCCCCTGACAGTTCGCTTTGAATAAAACTTGTCCAGCAAGGCCCAACCTTGGTTTTACCATTTGCCTCACCACCACCTATACCTTTCCCTTGGGAGTAATTAACCCAAGGGTCATCTTTATTTTAGCCCCCCCGGGCCAATGCTTGTCTAAGTGTTGGTCCGAACCGAGCAAGCTGCGGGGCCACCTCGGGGAAACTCGAAGTCTGGTTTTACTCGTAGCTTGACTTATCCGGTGTTGCCCTGAGAACGAGATATGTGCAGCTCCTATCGGGATGTCGGCGCATCGGGCGGCTTTGCTGGTCTTGTTTTACCATTGTCGAAATGCCTTGTAAACCGGGATTCCGAGACTGATTGGGTCTTCCTAGGAGAAGGTCTATTCCTTCGTTGATCGCGAGAGCTTGTCATGGGCTAAGTTGGGACACCCCTGCAGGGTATAAACTTTCGAGAGCCGTGCCCGCGGTTATGTGGCAGATGGGAATTTGTTAATGTCCGGTTGTAGATAACTTGACACCAGATCCGAATTAAAACGCATCAACCGAGTGTGTAGCCGTGATGGTCTCTTCTCGGCGGAGTCCGGGAAGTGAACACGGTTTCTGGGTTATGTTTGACGTAAGTAGGAGTTCAGGATCACATCTTGATCATTACTAGTTGACGGCCGTTCCGTTTGCTCTCTTCTCGCTCTTATTTGCGTATGTTAGCCACCATACATGCTTAGTCGCTGCTGCAACCTCACCACTTTACCCATTCCTTACCCATTAAGCTTTGCTAGTCTTGATACCCATGGTAATGGGATTGCTGAGTCCTCGTGGCTCACAGATTATTACAACAACAGTTGCAGGTACAGGTTATGCGATGATCATGACGCGAGAGCAATGCTTGCTTGCGTTGATTTCTTCTTCTGCTTCTTTGATCAGGGGATAGGTTCCAGGTCGGCAGCCTAGGCTAGCAGGGTGGATATTGTTTGAGTTTCTGTTTATGATTCATCCGTAGTCGGATGTTGTTCTTGTATGTTGTATTGTTGTATTCATGTGACATTGTATGTGTTGGTTGTATCCCCATCTATTATGTAATGTTGATGTAATGATATCCACCTTGCAAAAGCGTCTTCAAGATGCGCTTCTATCCTTGGTGGGACCTTCGAGTTCCTTTAGGATAGGGTCGCATCTTGGGCGTGACAAATAGTTATAACATAGGGTGATATAGAACTAGCTCCAATTCATCAATGTAATGTAGGTATGTATTCCGTAAATAGTCATACGTGCTTATGGAAAAGAACTTGCATGACATCTTTTGTCCAACCCTCCCGTTGGAGCGGGGTCCTTACGGAAACTAAGGGATATTAAGGCCTCCTTTTAATAGAGAACCGGAACAAAGCATTAGCACATAGTGAATACATGAACTCGTCAAACTACGGTCATCACCGAGAAGTATCCTGATTATTGTCACTTCGGGGTTGTCGGATCATAACACATAATACGTGACTATAGACTTGCAAGATAGGATCAAGAACACACATATATTCATGAAAACGTAATAGGTTCAGATCTGAAATCATGGCACTCGGGCCCTAGTGACAAGAATTAAGCATAGCAAAGTCATAGCAACATCAATCTCAGAACATAGTGGATACTAGGGATCAAATCCTAAACAAACTAACTTGATTACATGGTAAATCTCATCCAACCCATCACTGTCCAGCAAGCCTACGATGGAATTACTCGCGCATGACGGTGAGCATCATGAAATTGGTGATGGAGGATGGTTGATGATGACGACGGCGACGAATCCCCCTCTCCGGAGCCCCGAACGGACTCCAGATCAGCCCTCCCAAGAGAGATTAGGGCTTGGCAGCGACTCCGTGTCGTAAAAAGCGATGAAACTTTCTCCCTGATTTTTTTCTCCCTGAACGTGAATATATGGAGTTGGAGTTGATGTCGGTGGAGGTCCAGGGGGCCCACGAGATAGGTGGCCGCGCCCTAGGGGGGGGGGGGCTATCTCGTGGACAGGCTGTGGGCCCCCTGGCATTAATTCTTTCGCCAAAAATTCTTATTAATTCCAAAAGGTGCCTCCGTGGATTTCCATGACATTCCGAGAACTTTTCTTTTCTACACATAAAACAACATCATGGCAGTTCTGCTAAAAACAACGTCAGTCCAGGTTAGTTTCATTCAAATCATGCAAGTTAGAGTCCAAAACAAGGCCAAAAGTGTATGGAAAAGTAGATACGTTGGAGACGTATTAGGGAGCCTTGGCTTTAGGCCAAACCCTCTGACTAGGCGGCTTCGTCATGACCGCCCGTTCGGCCGCCACGCCAATGATGACTTCTCGGGTCATCAAAAACAGCCTCCATGTCAGCTCGGAATACACCGAGCAGATGGATCCAATGGAGCTCTCGTCCTTGAACGAGCTCTTGGATCGCATCGCCGCCTTGGAAGTCCCTCTGCCCCTGGGTTTCAGATCGGGTCAGGGTTCAGACTTAAATCCACCCACCCACCCAGATACAAGCGATCTTTCCCACATTAGACAACAATCCCAAGAGACAGTATATATCACTTTTGGGCCAGATTCCTCCTTGCAATGAGCAAGGTCAAGGATTGTCGCGAGGAAGATGCAATCTCATTCTTTTGCATAAATTGCACGGACAAGGGAATCCTCAACGCCATAAGTCACCATGACATAGCACACTTCGCTGACTTGGCGGCCATAGTACAGAAGTACTGTGCGATGGAAAGCGCCTGGAAAACCCAAGCAAAATTCTGGGATCCTCCGGCTCTCACTAAACCCCTTATCCGAACTAAAAGGGTGCACTCTCGCAAGTCACCCGATCCAACTACAAAGAAACCAAAGCCCACTACAGATCATGGAACCGTATTGGAGGGATGGCTCAATGGGCCATGCAAAATTCACACCACGCCGGATACCATACCAACACACAGCCTTAGAGCATGTTGGATACTTCTGCAGGTGTCCAAGAGTGGCGAGGATATCCTCATCAACGATACCGTAGAGCATCATCCCGCAGAAAACAACAATACATTATTAACAATCTTCAAGACTTTCACTTCAAATAACAGGCGCAAGAGAGCACTCCGCAGCCTTGCCGAAGTCTGCCATGTTGCAGCAATAAATCCGTGGAACGACACGGCCATAACCTTCAATGTCAGTGACAAACCTCAATTCCGAACAGTCCGAGCACCAGCCGCTTTGGTCCTTAGTACAATTGTGGACGGCTTCTGGCTTACTAAAGTGCTCATGGACGGTGGCAGCGGATTAAACCTCATCTACGAGGAAACCCTCAACAAAATGGAAATAGACAAGAGCCGCATTGAGCAAAGCAGCACGACCTTCAGAGGAATTATCCCTAGTCGGGAGGCATGATGTGCGGGAAAAATCACACTAGATGTGGTATTCGGTACACCGGAGAATTACAGGTCCAAAGAAATCACATTTCAAGTGGCCCAGTTCAGTAGCGGATACCACGCCCTTTTAGGGCGGGATGCATTCACGAGCTTCCAAGCTATACTCCATTACGGGTACATGAAGCTCAAGATGCCTGGGCCGAATGGAATCATCACTCTAGCCAGTGATCCAGAAGTAGAACTCCGCGCCGAAAACAAAACCGTTGCCCTGGCCCTTGAGGCATTATCCGAAGCCCTCGCGGCCGAAGAACTAACTGCGCTGCGCTCCATAGTGGACAGGGACGACGTGATACTCGACAAACGGTCCAAGTCCACCTCTTTCAAACCAGCGGACGAAATAGTCAAATTCCAAGTCCACCCAACGAACTCTACAAAAACGGCATCCATCGGGGCACAACTGAACCCCACAATAGACGCCGCACTGCGGGCATTCTTGCGCGAGAATTGGGACATCTTCGCCTGGCACCCTTCAGACATGCCAGGTATCCCACGCAGGCTGGCCAAGCACAGCCTAAACATACTGAAAGGATACAAGCCGGCCAAGCAGACTCTTCAGCATTTTTCAGAACCTAAATGACAAGCCATGGGAGAGGAGCTAGCCAAATTACTCGAAGCCGGATTCATTAGAGAAATAAAACACCCAGACTGGCTAGCAAACCTGGTGATGGTACCAAGGAAGGACAAATCCTGGCGCCTATGTGTCGATTTCAAGGACCTCAATAAGGCTTTCCCCAAGGATCCCTTCCCCCTCCCTCGCATCGATCAAATCATCGATGCTACCGCAGGGCACGACTCATTGTGCTTCCTCGACGCATACTCCGGATACCATCAAATCAAGATGGCAGAATCTGATCAAGCCACAACGACATTCATCACTCCATATGGCCCCTTCTGTTTTAACACCATGCCTTTCGGGCTCAAAAATGCTGGTGCAACCTATCAACGCATGATTCAGACATGCCTGGAAAAACAAATCGGCAAAACAATTGAGGCATATGTAGATGACGTGGTCATCAAAACCAGACACGTCGAATCTTTAATAGACAACCTGAGGCTTACGTTTGACAATCTCTGAACATATGACATCAAGCTCAATCCGGAAAAATGCGTTTTCGGCGTTCCTGCCGGAAAGCTCCTGGGTTTCATCGTCTCCAATAGATTAATTGAAGCAAATCCGGCTAAAATCCGAGCTTTGTCATAGTTGGCTACCCCAACACACCTCAAGCAAATCCAAAAATTAACTGGATGCATGGCTGCCTTAAGTCGCTTTATCTCCCGATTGGGAGAAGAGGCACTACCTCTCTAACGCCTTCTTCGGCGCACCGAACACTTCGAGTGGAAGGATGCGGCTACGGCCGGACTGGAAGAAATAAAGGCCCTCTTGGCTAGCAATCCAATCCTAGCCGCACCAAACATCAGCGAACCCATGCTATTATATATAGATGCAACGCACTAAGTTGTAAGCGTAGTGCTCGTCGTCGAATGAGAGGAGGACGGACATAAGTTCCCGCTTCAAAAGCCGGTATACTACGTATCCATTGTCCTCACACCATGCAAGTCACGGTACCCACATTATCAAAAGATAGCATACGCGGTCTTCATGGCATCCCGGAAACTACGACATTACTATCAAGAGTGTTCAATCACGGTGGCCTCCAAAGTACCACTCAACGATATAATAAATAACCGCGATGCCACGGGTCGGATTGCTAAGTGGGCTATCGGGCTCCTCCCGTTCGACATCATATACAAACCACGGCGAGTGATGTCTACTACACAACCTTCTTCTTGTAGACGTTGTTGGGCCTGCAAGTGCACAGGTTTGTAGGACAGTAGCAAATTTCCCTCAAGTGGATGACCCAAGGTTTATCAATCCGTGGGAGGCGTAGGATAAAGATGGTCTCTCTCAAGCAACCCTGCAACCAAATAACAAAGAGTCTCTTGTGTCCCCAACACACCCAATACAATGGCAAACTGTATAGGTGCACTAGTTCGGCGAAGAGATGGTGATACAAGTGCAATATGGATAGTAGATATAGGTTTTTGTAATCTGAAAATATAAAAACAGCAAGGTAACTAATGATAAAAGTGAGCATAAATGGTATTGCAATGATAGGAAACAAGGCCTAGGGTTCATACTTTCACTAGTGCAAGTTCTCTCAACAATAATAACATAGATAGATCATATAACAATCCCTCAACATGCAACAAAGAGTCACTCCAAAGCCACTAATAGCGGAGAACAAACGTAGAGATTGTGGTAGGGTACGAAACCACCTCAAAGTTATTCTTTCGGATCGATCTATTAAAGAGTTCGTACTAGAATAACAACTTAAGACACAAATCAACCAAAACCCTAATGTCACCTAGATACTCCATTGTCACCTCAAGTATTCGTGGGCATGATTATACGATATGCATCACACAATCTCAGATTCATCCAACCAACACAAAGTACTTCAAAGAGTGCCCCAAAGTTTCTACCGGAGAGTCAAGAACGTGTGTCAACCCCTATGCATAGGTTCATGGACGGAACCCGCAAGTTGGTCACCAAAACATACATCAAGTGGCACATGATATCCCATTGTCACTACAGATAAGCATGGCAAGACATACACCAAGTGTTCTCATAAAAGACTCAATCCGATAAGATAACTTCAAAGGGGAAACTCAATTCATCACAAGAGAGTAGAGGGGGAGAAACATCATAAGATCCAACTACAATAGCAAAGCTTGGAATACATCAAGATTGTGCCATAGAGGGAACACGAGAGAGAACACGAGAGAGAGAGAGAGAGATCAAACACATAGCTACTGGTACATACCCTCAGCCCCGAGGGTGAACTACTCCCTCCTCGTCATGGAGAGCGCCGGGATGATTAAGATGGCCACCGGTGATGGATTCCCCCTCCGGCAGGGTGCCGGAACGGGCTCCAGAGAGGTTTTTGGTGGCCACAGAGGCTTGCGGCGGCGGAACTCCCGATCTATCTTTATTTCTGATGGTTTTAGGGTACGTACGGTTATATAGGCGAAAGAAGTCGGTCGGGGGGTGCTCGAGGGGTCCATGAGACAGGGGGCCGCGCCCTGTAGGGGGGGGCGCCCCTATCTCCTGGGCTCCTCGAGGATCTTCTGACTTGATCTCCAAGCCTCCAGGATGATAATCTTCCAAAAAATCACGTTGCCGAAGGTTTCATTCCGTTTGGACTTCATTTGATATTCCTTTTCTTCGAAATACTGAAACAGGCAATAAAACAACAATATGGGCTGGGCCTCCGGTTAATAGGTTAGTCCCAAAAGTAATATAAAAGTGTATAATCAAGCCCATAATCATTCAAAACACATAGTAATATAGCATGAATGCTTCATAAATTATAGATACGTTGGAGACGTATCAGCATCCCCAAGCTTAATTCCTACTCGTCCTCGAGTAGGTAAATGATAAAGAAAGAATTTATGAAGTGTGAATCCTAGAAGGTGCACAAGTTTGATCAATGATAATTTCAATTACCTTTTCTAGCATGATAATATGTCATAACAGTAGTTCATCTCATAAAACTTCTCACGATAAAGTAACAAGCAATTCACATGTCAAAGCATAGACCATAAACTTTCTTGAAAACTAGCAAACTTCATTCTCAGTCATTCAAACAATTGCAATTCATCTTATTTTCAGGAATATCAAACTCCACATACTCAACTATCATATAGTCTTCTACAATTGCTAACACTCACGCAATACTAATGGTTATGAAGTTTTAATCAGACACAGAGAAAGATTGGGGCTTATAATGTTGCCTCCAAACGTATTCACCTTTGGGTGATGTCAACAATAATAGTTCATGCTAACTTACATCCAATTGGATATATTATCAGGATCACTCCAACACAAAGTGCTTGCCAAAGGATAAAATAAAAAAGGGAAAGGTGAAGATCACCTTGACTCTTGCATAAAAGTAAAAGACATAAAGTAAAAGATAGGCCCTTAGCAGAGGGAAGCAGAGGTTGTCATGGGCTTTTAGGGTTGGATACACAAAATCCTAATGCGAAAGAACATCACTTTATATTGCCCCATGTATATGAACCTTTATTATGCAGTCCGTCGCTTTTATTGCTTCCATAACAAGTTCGTACAAAGCTTATTTTCTCCGCACTAATAAGTCATGCATATTTAGAGAGAAATTTTTATTGCTTGCACCGATGACAACTTACTTGAAGGATCTTACTCAATCCATAGGTAGGTATGGTGGACTCTCATGGCAAAAACCGGGTTTAAGGATATTTGGAAGCACAAGTAGTATCTCTACTTGGTGCAAGGAATTTGGCTAGCATGAGGGGGAAAGGCAATCTCACCATGTTTGAATGATCCATGACAATATACTTTAACTGAGATGTCGGAAAACATAAACCATTACGTTGTCTTCCTTGTCCAACATCAACTCTTTATCATGTCATACTTAATGAGTGCTCCCAACTATAAAAGATGTCTATAATAGTATATTTATATATGAAATCTCTCTTCCTTCAATATTCTTTCATGAAATTGTTCAAATGACCAATACAATGCTTGCTAACCTCCAATAAATTTACAACATCTACTTCTTAGACGTGACGTCGTTACTCCCCATGGGATAAGCAAATGAGGCATATATAATTTCAGATTTATGACAATCAACTCATTCAACCATTTACTCATAAGATATAAGTGAAGCACACGAGTAAATGACAAACTACTCTAAAAAGATATAAGTGAAGATCAATGAGTAGCTAAATAATTATGTAGCTAATGTGAAGACTCTCTCTCATTAAAGAATTTCAGATCTTGGTATTGTATTCAAACAGCAAGCAAAACAAAATAAAATGACATTGCAAGGATAGCACAACTCATGTGAAGAAGCAAAAACTTAGGCTCAAACGATACTAAACGATAGTTGTCGAAGAAGAAAGGTGGGATGCCTACCGGGGCATCCCCAAGCTTAGATTCTTGAGACTTCTTGAAATATTATCTTGGGGTTCCTTGGGCATCCCCAAGCTTGAACTTTTGTGTCTCCTTAATTCCTCTTATATCATGGTTTCTCTATTTCTCAAAAGCTTCATCCACAACAAACTCAACAAGAACTCATGAGATAGGTTAGTATAAACAATTGCAAAACCTTATCATTTTCTACTGTAACAAATCACTAAAATTATTATTCAACATTACATACTAAATGCCTCTGCATATTTAATACTCCTATTCTCAAATAGAATCATTAAACAAGCAAACATATGCAAACAATGCAAACATAACAGCAATCTGCCAAAACAGTACAGTCTGTAAAGAATGCAAGAGTATAAATACTTCCCTAACTCTAAAAATTATGAAATAAAATTCCCACTGTAGTAAATTTATCAGAGCTTATTATGCAAAAGGTTTCAACATTATATCATGCTTTGAATTTTCTAGGGAATTTTTGCAACAGCGGTAAACTTTCTGTTTTCAAACAGCAACATGTATACTAGCAAAATAAGCATGGCAAAGGCTATCCTTGACATTTTTATTGAAACTAAAGATGCAAAACATTATTCTAAATAACAGCAAGCAAATACTAACAAAATAAAATGACGCTCCAAGCAAAACACATATCATGTGGTGAATAAAAATATAGCTCCAAGTAAAGTTACCGATGAACGAAGACGAAAGAGGGGATGCCATCCGGGGCATCCCCAGGCTTAGGCTCTTGGTTGTCCTTGAATATTACCTTGGGGTGCCTTGGGCATCCCCAAGATTAGGCTCTTGCCACTCCTTATTCCATATTCCATCGAATCTTTACCCAAAACTTGAAAACTCCACAACACAAAACTCAACAGAAAACTCGTAAGCTCCGTTAGTATAAGAAAATAAAACCACCACTTAGGTACTGTAATGAGCTCATTATAAATTCATATTGGTGTAATATCTACTGTACTACAACTTATATATGGTTCATACCACTTAATACTAGCCATAGATTCATCAAAATAAGCAAACAACACATAGAAAACAGAATCTGTCAAAAACAGAACAGTCTATAGTAATCTGTATCAAACTTATACTTATGGAACTACAAAACTTCTACCAAATTAGGAAGTCCTAGGAAATTCGTGTACCAATCCATATAAAAAAGAATCAGATCAGAAGCACGTTCCTTTGAATTAACAAAACTAATTTACTGGGTGCAAAAGTTTCTGATTTTCAGCAGGATCAACACAACTATCGCCGTAAGCTATCCTGAAGGTCTTACTTGGCACTTTATTGAAACAAAAGCTATAAAACATGATTACTACAGTAGCATAATCATGTGGACACACAAAAACAGTAAGTATAGATATTGGGTTGTCTCCCAACAAGCGCTTTTCTTTAATTTCTTTTTAGCTAGGCATGATAATGACAATGATGCTCACATAAAAGATAAGAATTGAAACATAACGGGAGCATCATGAAGCATATGACTAGCACATTTAAGTCTAACCCACTTCCTATGCATAGGGATTTTGCGAGCAAACAACTTATGGGAACAATAATCAACTAGCATAGGAAGGTAAAACAAGCATAGCTTCAAGATTTTCAACACATAGAGAGGAAACTTGACATTATTGCAATTCCTACAAGCATATATTCCTCCCTCATAATAATTTTCAGTAGCATCATGAATTAATTCAACAATATAACCAGCACCTAAAGCATTATTTTCATGATCTACAAGCATAGAATTTTTACTACTTTCCACATAAACAAAATTCTTCTCATTCGGAATAGTAGGAGTATCATAAGAGACTTGAACACTAAAAATTGTTTCCAAATTAAAAGAGTAATGTTCAGAAAAAGGGTAATCATAATCATGACAAGATTTGTAAATATAATCATCACTACTTTTTGTAGCATAAGTTTCATCACAGTAATGATCATAAGTAGCAACTTCGTTCTCATCATAATCGATTGAAACCTCTCCCAAGATAGTGGAATCACTAAATAAAGTTGACACTCTTCCAAATCCACTTTCGTATTCATCACAATAAAATTCAACATCCTCCAAAATAGTGGGATCACTAATTCCTAAAGTTGACACTCTTCCAAACCCACTTTCATCAATATAATCATCATAAGTAGGAGGCATGCTATCATCATAACAACTTTGCATATCAAAACTTGGGACGCTAAATATATCATCTTCATTAAACATAGCATCCACAAGCTTGGGAAAAACATTAATTCCTGCAAATATATTCTCAAATATTTCATCCTCATCAAACATAGCTTCCCCAAGCTTGGGCCCTTTCATATCATAAGCATAATCACTCTGATCATTAAAAATATTGATAGCACCAATAGTATAGCAATTATCATCATCACAATGAATAGTAGGAGCAACATCATTTGGGAGGGATACCTTTCTACCTTTGTTGCTCCTTCTTTTCTTTTTCTTCTTCACATTATGTGTGGGTTCAACCTTCCTCTTTGATCTCCTTATTGATGAGATTGGTTGAATAGAAAGCTCCCCCTCGTTACCTGATTCATCATGAGAAATAATAGGAGGATATTGGGAAGTCTATTCCCTTTCACTAGTATTCTCATCATCTTCTATTTGCTTTCCTTTCTTTATGTAATTGGCAATATAAGGATTTTAATGCAATTCTCCACACAAAACATATAAATATCCTCTAGATCAAAATCAAGAAATCTATCAAGATTAAATTTTGGAATACCCTTAGTTATACGTTTCATTTCTTCATACCCCAAAAGAAGGCTAAGCTCTTTATGATGCCCAAGGGTAATCAAGCTATCACAATTTTTGGACACGATTCGATCATAAAACAATTTTCATTGGAGATTTAAATGACCATGTTCATTGCAAAGTTCACAAGGAGCACGAAAAATATTGAATCTTCTAGCACACTCATCAAGACTTTCTTGCAAACCTTTAGTTTTTAAATACTTATGGCTCTTGCAATATCTATTTTCTCTATTTGGTGTGTCCATGCAAATCCAATCTACTCCACAAAAATCAACATGCTTATAGGAGACATTTTCATCATAACTAGTGCAATCATCATTAGTACTATGGATATTCAAAGAGTTCATACTAACAACATTGCAATCATGCTCATCATTCAAAGATTTAGTACCAAGCATTTTAATGCATTCTTCTGCTAGCACTTGAGCACAATTTTCTTTTCCATCAAACTCACGAAAGATATTAAAAAGACGAAGCGTACGAGACAAACTTAACTCCATTTTTTTGTAGTTTTCTTTTATAAACTAAACTAGTGATAAAACAAGAAACAAAAAGATTTGATTGCAAGATCTAAAGATATACCTTCAAACACTCACCTCCCCGGCAACGGCGCCAGAAAAGAGCTTGATGTCTACTACACAACCTTCTTCTTGTAGACGTTGTTGGGCCTGCAAGTGCACAGGTTTGTAGGACAGTAGCAAATTTCCCTCAAGTGGATGACCTAAGGTTTATCAATCCGTGGGAGGCGTAGGATAAAGATGGTCTCTCTCAAGCAACCCTGCAACCAAATAATAAAGAGTCTCTTCTGTCCCCAACACACCCAATACAATGGCAAATTGTATAGGTGCACTAGTTCGGTGAAGAGATGGTGATACAAGTGCAATATGGATAGTAGATACAGGTTTTTGTAATCTGAAAATATAATAACAGCAAGGTAACTAATGATAAAAGCGAGCATAAATGGTATTGCAATGATAGGAAACAAGGCCTAGGGTTCATACTTTCTCTAGTGCAAGTTCTCTCAACAATAATAACATAGATAGATCATATAACAATCCCTTAACATGCAACAAAGAGTCACTCCAAAGCCACTAATAGAGGAGAACAAACATAGAGATTATGGTAGGGTATGAAACCACCTCAAAGTTATTCTTTCGGATCAATCTATTAAAGAGTTCGTACTAGAATAACACCTTAAGACACAAATCAACCAAAACCCTAATGTCACCTAGATATTCCATTGTCACCTCAAGTATCCGTGGGCATAATTATATGATATGCATCACACAATCTCAGATTCATCCAACCAACACAAAGTACTTCAAAGAGTGCCCCAAAGTTTCTAACGGAGAGTCAAGAACGTGTGCCAACCCCTATGCATAGGTTCATGGATGGAACCCGCAAGTTGGTCACCAAAACATACATCAAGTGGCACATGATATCCCATTGTCACCACAGATAAGCACGGCAAGACATACATCAATTGTTCTCATAAAAGACTCAATCCGATAAGATAACTTCAAAGGGGAAACTCAATTCATCACAAGAGAGTAGAGGGGGAGAAACATCATAAGATCCAACTACAATAGCAAAGCTCGGGATACATCAAGATGGTGCCATAGAGGGAACACGAGAGAGATCAAACACATAGCTACTGGTACATACCCTCAGCCCCGAGGGTGAACTACTCCCTCCTCGTCATGGAGAGCGCCGGGATGATTAAGATGGCCACCGGTGATGGATTCCCCCTTCGGCAGGGTGCCGGAACGGGCTCCCGAGAGGTTTTTGGTGGCTACAGAGGCTTGCGGCGGCGGAACTCCTGATCTATCTTTATTTCTGATGGTTTTAGGGTACGTAGGGTTATATAGGCGAAAGAACTCGGTCGAGGAGTGCTCGAGGGGTCCACGAGACAGGGGGCCGCGCCCCCTATCTTCTGGGCTCCTAGAGGATCTTCTGACTTGATCTCCAAGCCTCTAGGGTGATAATCTTTCAAAAAAGCACGCTCCCGAAGGTTTCATTCCGTTTGGACTCCGTTTGATATTCCTTTTCTTCGAAATACCGAAACAGGCAATAAAACAGCAATATGGGCTGGGCCTCCGGTTAATAGGTTAGTCCCAAAAGTAATATAAAAGTGTATAATAAAGCCCATAATCATTCAAAACACATAGTAATATAGCATGAATGCTTCATAAATTATAGATACGTTGGAGACGTATCAGCGAGCCATTAAGTCACAAGTACTGGCTGACTTCGTCGCCGAATGGACTGAAGCTGAACTCCCTAAAGAGTATGATGCGTACTCCAATTGTTTCATGCACTTTGACGGCTCTAAGATGTTGGCTGGTCTGGGAGCGAACGTTGTCCTGACATCCCCCACCGGAGATACAGTCCAATACGTACTCCAAATTTTATACATAGACTCCAACAATGCAGCCGAATACGAGGCTCTATTGCATGGTCTTCAGATGGCGGTCTCCGTGGGCATTCAACGCCTAGAAGTGTGTGGGGATTCGAACCTCGCAATATCTTAAATAAATGGAGACTTTGATGCCAAGGACCCGAAAATGGCAGCTTACCGCAACGCCGTCCTCAAGATGTCAGCTCGGTTCGAGGGGCTCGAATTCCATCATGTGGTTCGAGAAAACAATCAAGCGGCGGACATCCTCGCCCGCATCGGCGCTAAGCGCGACCCCATCCCACCTAATATCTTCTTGGAAAGGCTGTTCAAGCCATCCATGGTGTGGCAAGGGGAGACCGGCAATACTAGTCCGGATCCGACAACAGCCCCAGATCCTGAACACACTGACATAATCGGAGGCTCCGCCATCGAAATAACACCTTCGGCCCACGTGATCATGGCTGTCATCGCCCCATGGACAGAACCCTTCTTAGCCTACCTAAATAGGCAAGAACTCCCCGAGGACCAAAATGAGGCACGTTGCATTGTGCGGCGCTCTAAAGCCTACAAGGTCCACGAGGGAGAGCTTTATAAGAAAAGCACTACCGGAGTACTCCAAAGGTGCATCTCCGGAGAGGAAGGGCGGCAGGTTTTGGCTGAAATTCATGCTGGACTCGGCGGCCACCACACTGCAGCTCGGGCCCTTGTAAGCAAGGCCTTCCGCACAGGTTTCTACTGGCCGACAGCCCGAGCAGACGCACAGGACCTCGTCCAACATTGCGTCGGTTGCCAGCTTTTTGCAAATCAAAGCCATATGTCACCTACCGCTCTCCAAACAATCCCCATAACTTGGCCCTTTGCGGTCTGGGGGCTCGATATGGTCGGACCCCTTAAAGGAGGAAGCCATAAGAAAAAATACCTATTGGTCATGGTAGATAAATTCACCAAATGGATAGAGGCCAAACCAGTTAAAACGGCCGAATACGTACCAGTGATAGACTTCATCTCAGGGGTTGTACACGGTGTCCCCCACAGCATCATCACTGATAATGCCTCCAACTTCACAGCTGACGAGGTGAAAACTGGGTGCGATAACATGGGCATTAAGCTCGATTACACCTCAGTCTATCACCCCAAACAAACGGTCAAGTCGAACGAGCAAATGATCTTATTATGAGCGGCATCAAACCCAGACTAGTGCGATCCTTGAAGGAATCAGATACGCACAGGGTCGAGGAGCTCGACTCTGTACTATGGGGACTGCGAACCACGTCGAATCGCACCACTGGATACACACCATTCTTCATGGTGTACGGCACAGAGGCGGTATTGCCCTGCGATATCATTCATGACTCACAACGAGTGCGCATGTATGAAGAGAGAGAAGCCGAGCTTGATCGGCAGGACAGTCTAGATGCGCTGGAGGAGGAGTGCGACGTAGCAAAAGCCCGTTCCGCATTCTATCAACAACAAGCTCGAAGGTACCAAAGCAGAGAAGTACGGGCCAAAACTTATAACGTTGGCGAACTTGTTCTACGCCTACTGGAGAAGAAAAAGGACAAGCTCAAGCCCAAGTGGGAGGGTCCCTTCATCATTGATAAAGTTCTCACCGGAGGAGCATACCGCCTGCGTGATGCATCAGATAATCGACTCGAACTGAACCCATGGAACGCGGCCAGACTTCAAAGATTCTATGCCTAGCGCCGAACTATGTGTTCGTCTCCTTAACTCCGCACGTTTTAAATTATATCCTCTTTCTTTCTTTCTTTTTTTATGGCCCTAAAAAGCTGCAAGTGTGACTCGACTACACAATCTTGACGCGCTATGGGCGCTCACTATACATGGGGGCTTCTTATACAGAAGCTTAATACAATTATATTTCGGGCTTCATGCCCACTACATATGTGTCACTTTTCCATATGTACCTTTTCGTCACCATTATATGCATCGATATGACTTATTTTTGGCCAAGATGGGTTGCCTGGCTCCTGTGTTATGCCCTACGTTCCTGTTAGTTCAGCTAGGGCATAAGGGGAGCACCTCTGTGATTGTTACTGCCGGGTCCGCCGGATGTGTACCTCAGACTGGGTGAAGCCGAAAGCTAGCGTTCTTAACGGAATATTCGGTCGGTGAACAAAAAATGCTTCTTACCTATTACAATATAAACCCCCAGATGTTTCATATCCCGCGTCTCTGTTCGCAGTTCGGACATGCACATTAATGCATGCGTACCCAGGGAAAGGAACCCTTAACGGAACTATTCTCCCTGGAAGATGTTTCTTACTATCCATGTAATATAACATAGCTAGTTGGGTACTTGTCTGCTCAAGCACTTATGACCCCTACGCCTGGTTTCCACGTGTACCCCAGTTTAAATAACTGAGCCGGTATTCGGATACACTCCGGACTGTCGGGTCCGGAGGTTGAAGCGAAAAGGTCTGCCATGACAAATGATTTACAATCCGGCTAGGGACAAAATATGTCATTTGAAGTACACAGTCACTTAGACTGGCTAAATTCTTCTTCTATACCATCCAACAGACTGTCTAGCCTACAATCCTGTTGGGAATACTTTGCAGCTAATCCTACCTGGTCATATACCAGACTAACGGGGATCTCTTTCCCATCTGACCCTACAGGTACGACCAGGGCCATGTGATTCGGATCAACCTTGGTGTACCGCGTCTTTACCATGGCCGAGGCTTCCCTCGCACCTTGTCGGCAGGCTGATATTTTCCATAATCGGAAGCGCCGCCGCTCTCCCTTGAGCATCTCCACAAGCTCCCCCATGCCTCCTGGTAGGGAGGCGGATGGCCACAAGGCCTGGGCAATACCTTACATCACCTGTCGAACTTGTTCGTGCAGTTGTGAAAGTTCTTGCAGAAGATCGCCTGCGGATCCGGGCATCTCCTCTTCGGGACGACCTGTCAGCATACCTACAGACATAACTCTGTTAGCCCATTTCTTCGCCGAACTGTATAAAGGTTCATTTGAGCACATACTAAAAATGCCGCGTCGAAGCCTTTTATTCTCCTTCACGGAGTCAGCAAGCTGGGCCCGAACATCTTCCAATTCAACGCCCAGCCGGGTATTGGCATCCTGGAGATTGTTTTTCTCTCGCCTAACCCATGTAAGCACGCGCTCGCCAGCCTCTAGTTGTCATTGAGCTCGTTGCTCATCCTCTTGTACGATCTCCGGATCCACTCCGGGGTTGTCTGCAGATTCTATTGTTAGATTTGCAAGCATGTCGAATACTAACTGGTACACATAATTACATTTTTTTGATCAAGATAAGTATTACCAGATGAGGCCTTCTTGGGTTCCTCCATTCCGGCAACTGCGGTCCTTAGCTGGGCTTTGCACTCCTCCAGCTCTTGAGACAATTGGGTGTTCTTCTCTGTAAGAACCTATTCATACAATGATCCTTAAATCAGTTGTGCCAACTGTTTCAAGTATCAGGGGCTACTGATATACATAATTATCAGATTTTTCTTACCCGTATATCCTTTAAATACTGGTCTGTGGTTCTAGCAAGCCCACCTTGCGCAGCTCGGATGTATGCGTCTCCCGAGTTGAAGGCATTGAACGCCTCTTCGGAGAAATTAGGGTCGCGGAGTACGGCCCGTCGACGCCTGTGATTCATAGCGCTCTCCACTTTGGAATTATTAGCGGATATTTTATTCGCATCCTTTGTAGGAGGACCGTCCGGCATTGTCCCCACGTTAGCCTCCGCCCTTGAGTCCAGTTCTGGAGTCCGGCTGGTGGAGGCGTGGCTGGCAGGTGCTTTTTCTACCAGGGGACATGGGACAATGTTATATTTTAAAGACGATAATCACGAAGCAGGTTTTAAATCATACCTATGCGATGGCGTATTGGTCTTGACCGCCTTTCTATTAAGCCTACCCGGCTTGGGTGCCCCTTGTTGGTGAGTCGCCGCGGGTTCGGCATGGCGCCCTGATGGCCTTCCCTATAAAGTGCAATATGTGTGCCGTGGGTAAGGCGTAAAGAAGGGATCCTTTTCGGAAGTTAGGACTCCGGTTTTACTTACATATGATGTAGGGAGTAGGCCAGGATAGTCGGCTATGATGGCCACCAAAGCACCGTCACAGCTTGCCTGGTAAAATGTCCTGTCGACGAGCTCCACAGATTTGCCCGAATCTTCTTCAAGTCCGGGGGCGAGGGCCCGTTTGTGGTCCTCTGGCTGTGGAGGCGGGCTGTGGACCTCCCTCACAACTTTTCATAGTTCCTGCTATGAATTAGCAAGGTAAATATTTGTGATGGAAGAATGCGGGAATGAATAGAGTTGACTAAAAGATAGCAGCTCACCCAGCTTGGGGGGTTGTACATGGAAAATCCATCCCGTGGCTTAATGCAGGTAAACTCCTCTTCTTCTCCTTTATACAAATCGGACAATATTTTCGCCAGGGCGGTGGCGGAGTCCGGACCATTCCGACCGCAGCGGGTGGCCAACCGGGTAAGGAACCTTTCTTTTATCTTCCTCCTGGGGGCTCCGGGTAAGGGAGTCCTGGATTAAGGGGTCCTCAGATAGTCGGACTATATACTTTGGCCGGACTGTTGGACTATGAAGATACAAGATTGAAGACATCGTCCCGTGTCCGGATGGGACTCTCTGAGGGAGTCCTGGACTAGGGGGTGTCCGGACAGCCGGACTATCATCGTCAGTCGGACTCCAAGACTACGAAGATACAAGATTGAAGACTCTGTCCCGTGTCCGGATGGGACTTTCCTTGGCGTGGAAGGCAAGCTTGGCAATACGGATATGTAGATTTCCTACCATTGTAACCGACTCTGTGTAACCCTAGCCTCCTCCGGTGTCTATATAAACCGGAGGGCTTTAGTCCGTAGGACACAACATACATCACAACAATCATACCATAGGCTAGCTTTAGGGTTTAGCCTCCTTGATCTCGTGGTAGATCCACTCTTGTACTACCCATATCATCAATATTAATCAAGCAGGACGTAGGGTTTTACCTCCATCAAGAGGGCCCGAACCTGGGTAAAACATCGTGTCCCTTGTCTCCTGTTGCCATCCGCCTAGACGCACACTTCGGGACCCCCTACCCGAGATCTGCCGGTTTTGACACCGACATTGGTGCTTTCATTGAGAGTTCCTCTGTGTCGTCACCGATAGGCTCGATGGCATCTTCAATCAACAACGTTGTCCAGGGTGAGACTTTTCTCCCCGAACATATCTTCGTATTCGGCGGCTTCGCACTGCGGGCTAATTCACTTGGCCATCTGGAGCAGATCGAAAGCTACGCCCCTGGCCATCAGGTCAGATTCGGAAGCCTAAACTTCACAGCCGACATCCGCGGGGACTTGATCTTCGACGGGCTCGAGCCAAAGCTAAGCGCTGTGCACTGTTGCGATGGGCATGATCTAGCTTTGCCGCCGAACAGTGCCTTGGTGGCCACACACGAATCCGCTTTGGCCCTTAGTCCGGAGCCGATCGCCCAGATCGAGGACCGGTGGATGGACACCACCTCGGGGGCTTCAACTTCCACGGCGATGGAGCCGAACACTAACCTTGTCCCTCGCGAAACTCGTGATTCCGAGGTGCCGGACTCCTTGCCGGACTCCGGACCTCCCGCGCCCCGGCCAATCGAATCGGATTGGGCGCCGGTTATGGAATTCACCGCCGCGGACATCTTCCAATACTCGCCCTTTGGCGACATCCTAAATTCGCTAAAGCATCTCTCGCTATCGGGAGAGTCCTGGCCGGACTATGGCCAGGATGGTTGGGATACGGACGACGAAGAAATTCAGAGCCCACCCACCACCCACTTTGTAGCCACTGTCGACGATCTTACCGACATGCTAGACTACGACTCCGAAGACATCGACGCTATGGACGACGATGCCGGAGACGAACAGTAACCAGCGCCTACTGGGCACTGGAAGACCACCTCGTCATACGACATATACATGGTGGATACCCCAAAGGACGGGGATGGCGAAGAAGTAGCGGAGGCAGATTCCTTAAAGAAACAGCCCAAGGGCCGGCGTCAGCGGCGCTGCTCTAAATCCCGCCATAGCAAGAATGGAGATTCCGGCACAGGAGATAATAATACCCCAGAGAGTGCCGAAGATAATCCCCTCCAGCAAGATTCAGCGCAGGAGGACGCAGAAGCAAGCCCCCACGAGAGGGCGGCAGACGAAGAGGTCGAGGATTATAACTATTTACCTCCCTCCGAAGACGAGGCAAGCCTCAACGACGACGAATTCGTCGTGCCCGAGGATCCCGTCGAACAAGAGCGTTTTAAACGCAGGCTTATCGCCACGGCAAATAGCCTAAAGAAAAAGTAGCAGCAGCTTCAAGCTGATCAGGACCTGCTGGCCGATCGATGGACCGAGGTCCTCGCGGCCGAAGAGTTTAAACTTGAACACCCCTCCAAAAGCTACCCCAGACGCAAGTTGCTCCCCCGATTAGAGGAGGAAGCATACATACCTTCATCACCAGCGCACGATACGGCCGACCGACCACCCCGTGGTAGCGACAGAGAGGCATCCAGACCCTCCACAAAGACCGTACCCCGGCATCGCTCCAAAAGTACGAAGCCAAGAGGGAACGCGCCGGACTTGCGAGACGTATTGGAGGACAAAGCAAGGCAATCCAGATCCATCTACGGATCACGAGGGCGCCCCCCGACCCGCGACGAATACCGTCACGCCGGATACAATAACCCCGTCCGGGCCGAACACAGCAGACAACGCTCTCTCGAGCTGCGTCGTGATATTGCTCAATATAGAGGCGCCGCACACCCGCTATGCTTCACTGACGAAGTAATGGATCATCAAATCCCTGAAGGGTTTAAACCCGTAAACATCGAATCCTACAACGGCACAACAGACCCCGCGGTTTGGATTGAAGATTATCTCCTTCACATCCATATGGCCCGCGGCGATGATCTCCATGCCATGAAGTACCTCCCACTCAAGCTTAAAGGACCAACTCGGCATTGGCTTAACAGCTTCCCGCAGAGTCAATTGGGTGTTGGGAAGACCTAGAAGCCGCATTCCTCGACAATTTCCAGGGCACGTATGTGCGGCCTCCAGACGCCGATGACCTAAGCCACATAATTCAACAGCCAGAGGAATCGGCCAGACAATTCTGGACACGATTCTTGACAAAGAAAAACCAAATCGTCGACTGTCCGGATGCAGAGGCCCTCGCAGCCTTCAAACATAACATCCGCGACGAGTGTCTAGCCCGGCACCTGGGACAGGAAAAGCCGAAATCCATGGCAGCACTCACATCATTAATGACCCGCTTTTGCACGGGGGAGGATAGCTGGCTAGCTCGCAGCAACAACCTCAATAAAAATTCTGGCAGTCCGGATACTAAGGACCACAACGGCAGGTCACGTCGAAACAAAAACAAACGCCGCATTAACGGCGATGAGAAGGAGGATACGATAGTCAACGCCGGATTCCGAGGCTCCAAACCCGGTCAGCGGAAGAAGCCATTCAAAAGAACCACTCCGGGTCCGTCCAACTTGGACCGAATACTCGACCGCTTATGCCAGATACATGGCACCCCCGAAAAGCCAGCCAATCACACCAACAGAGATTGCTGGGTGTTCAAGCAGGCAGGCAAGTTAATTGCCGAAAACAATGACAAGGGGCTAAACAGCGACGACGAGGAGGAGACCCGACCACCGAACAATAGAGGACATAAGGGTTTCCCCCCACAAGTGCGGACGGTGAACATGATTTACGCAACCCATATACCCAAGAGGGAGAGGAAGCGCGCACTAAGGGACGTCTATGTGATGGAGCCAGTCGCCCCGAAGTTCAATCCATGGTCCTCTTGTCTGATCACCTTCGATCGAAGAGACCATCCGACCAGCATACGCTATGGCAGATTCGCCGCATTGGTTTTAGACCCAATCGTCGATGTATTTCACCTCACGAGAGTCCTGATGGACGGCGGTAGTAGCCTGAACCTGCTTTATCAGGATACAGTGAGCAAGATGGGCATAGACCCCTCAAGGATTAAACCTACAAAGACAACCTTTAAAGGTGTCATACCAGGTGTGGAAGCCAATTGTACGGGCTCAGTCACACTGGAAGTGGTCTTTGGATCCCCGGATAATTTCCGGAGCGAAGAGTTAATCTTTGACATAGTCCCATTTCGCAGCGGCTATCACGCTCTGCTCGGACTAACCGCGTTTGCAAAGTTCAACGCGGTGCCGCATTATGCATACCTCAAGCTCAAGATGCCAGGCCCTCGTGGAGTCATCACGGTCAACATAAATACGGAACGCTCCCTCCGAACGGAGGAACATACAGCGGCTCTCGCGGCAGAAGTACAGAGCAGCCTTTTAAGGCAATTTTTGAGTCCAGCCGTTAAACGGCCGGATACAGCAAAACGCGCCCGAAGCAATACCAACCAAGACAACCTGGCATGATCAGAGCACGCATAGCAATGCGGCCCTAACCCCCGCCCTCGCATGATTGCAAGAACAACCCTCCGCGTACATCATTACGCTTTGGAGATACCATGGGCGCAGGGGAAGGGGCACGATCATAATGGACCCAGAGTGCGGCTCGACCACACCAGGGGCTCGCAAGTGCGCCACCCATTTTTTATTATTTTCCTTTTTTGTATACACAGGACTCCATTAACTAGAGGCCCTATCCGGCGGTGAACCTGCCGAACTCACGATGCAACAGCCAGGGAAGAAAGAAGGCTACGACGAACACTCAGGTGGTCTCAATTACGAGCATTAAATTCGATTATATACACCAAGTCTGCAGCTCATCCCTGGAGGGGGACATGTTTAATTAGTCCAAAACCCTTGCTTACCGCACTATTTGTATCAGTCCGCACTCATAGCAGACTTCCTTTAAATAAATAATGCAGCATTTTACGACTGCAATTACATTACTTTTTATATATATATGTTCATTACAGGACATCTTGCACCCGTATATTTTGGTACGGTCTAATACACCAGGGGCTTATGTTCCCCTCATTATGGTGTGATAAAGTCCGAACACTTTCATAAGTGCGGCACCCCGAACTTATAGCATTATATGAATCGGCTCCGAATCATGTCTTGGGTCAATAGTTGGGTTTGCCCGGCTCCCACGTTTTGGTGCCTTACGTTCCGTTCTGTCGGCTAAGGTGGCACTGGGAGAACCACTACGATTGCGCCCTGGTTGAGCCGGGCGAGCGCCTCAGTGGAGAAAGCTAAAACTGACCGGCATGATAAGGTGAGAGACTGGTCGCTGTTCGAGAGGTCTTTTCGAGTCCTTAAAGACTCACGCCGCTTCGAGCGAAGTTCCGGATAAATGTCCGATGAAGGCATGGATAGCGCCCCGGATTCGGTCTTCCGAATACCAGGGGCTTCGCCAAAATTTAAAATTATAGAATTCTATGGCTAAGTGAGAGTGTTCAAGCATTATAAGTCCGGTTGCCTTGTTCGTTGTGTTGAGCGCCTCCCTAGATGGACCCAAAAATGGGAACAAGAGTGCTCAAGTTTATCCCGAACACCCCAGAACTCGCGGCTCGGGGGCTGAAGCCAACGACTTGCCATCTCTCAGATTTTATAAACGGCCGCACAGAAGGTAATATTTTAAATTAAACAAGCGTTGCTTAATGCGCATATGAACAAAGTTTTCAGCTCACAGGATAATACATAGCGAGTTTACTCAAAAATTACATCTCTGGGGCATTCATCCGCAATATCGCGGGCTCCCTTTAGGACAGTTTTATAATACATTTCGGGCGTACGATATTCCTTGCCCGGTGGCGGCGGGTCAGTGAGAAGCTTCTTCGCATCCAACCTGCCCCAGTGCATCTTTGTGCGGGCAAGGGCCCGACGAGCACCTTCGATACAGGCGGAGCGCTTGATGACCTCCACCCAGGGGCACGCATCCACCAGCCGCTGCACGAGGCCGAAGTAGCTCCCAGGCATGGCCTGTCCAGGCCACAGCCGAACTATAAGGCCCTTCATGGCCTCCTCAGCTACCTTGTGGAGTTCGACCAGCTGCTTCAGCTGGTCGCTTGGGGGCACCGGATGGCCGGCCTCAGCGTACTGAGACCAGAAGACCTTCTCCGTCGAGCTCCCCTCCTCACCACGATAGAATGCGGCGGCATCGGACACACTACACGGCAGATCTGCAAACGCCCCTGGAGAGCTCCGAATGCGGGTAAGTGTCAGGTAGTTTACATTAACATGCTTGCTTTGCATGAAAAATGCCTTACCCGCCGCTATCTTCTTTACATCTTCAACCTCCTGAAGGTCCTTACGGGCCTCGGCCTTGGCGGACTTGGCACTTTCGAGAGCCGAGGCAAGCTCGGACTCTCGAGTCTTGGAGTCATGCTCCAAGCTCTCATGCTTCTCCATGAGAGCCTGGAGCTCTTGCCGTACCGCCGCCACCTGTGCCTCCTGCTTTTCTCGCTCTGCCCGTTCCGCGGGCGCACTGCGTTCGGCCGCGGACACAGGCTCCTTCAGGGCTGCCACCTCGTTCGTGGCCCCTGCAATACTCATATTATCCTTGTTAATTTTATTGCAACCAAAATCCTTTTCTGTAAGGTAACTATTCAAAGTGGTGTTACTCACCTTCTTTGTCCTCGAGCTGCTTCTTGGCATGGCCGAGCTCTTGCTCGGACCGCTCGAGATCCTGCTTCAACGCACCGACCTTCGCAGTCAGTGCGGCAGAGGTCAGCAGCGGAGCCTGCAAACCCATATTGACATATGTTAAGCAACCCTGCGTATATCTTCTTAGATCCTTAGTCCGGCTTTTCTATCCGAACACCGAACTGAGCATCAGGGGCTACTGTCTATGCGGTATTACATTACATAATTATAACTTCTTACCTAAAAGCCTGTTAGAAGGCTGCTGCAGGCTTTGGTCAGCCCGCTCTTGGCGAGCTGAACCTTCTGAATCACCGCACTCATGATAGTGCGGTGTTCTTCCTCGATGGAAGCGCCTTTAAGCGCCTCCAACAAGTTGTCCGGCGCCTTCGGTTGGACGGAGGCCACCGGTGTCATAGTCTTGCCCTTCTTTCGAAGGGGCCGCCTGCCGGACTCTGGAACCGTTGCAGGTTCCGATGTAGAGTCCGGCGCAAAGTTCGGGAGGCTGCCTGGCGGCGCCTCCGGAGCCTCCTCCTGATGGGTCCCTCTCTGGGATCCCACCTCGGTGTCCTCATCGGCGCGGGGGGTAGAGGCAGTCGGAAGTGAATCCACATCCGACGGGGCCAACGACCCGCTCGATGAAGCGGGGAGATCATCATCGGCCGGACTGCGGACAATATGCGGCATTAGTAGGACACTAGGTGACGCGAAAGAAATTGCATATCAGGGATCCGGATACTTACGATCTCGCCGGAGGCCTGGCCCTTGAAGGCCACTCCTCCCCGCCAACGATGGTGTTGGCGGAACTGTCCGTCGGAATAGTCCTGCCCCTCTTGGACCCTTCGGCCTCCCCTATTGGGGAAGCCTTCCTCTTCCTCTCTCCCTCCTCCAGGAGAGAGTCTTCTTCCTCCTCCTCGTCTTCGGGGGAGGAGTCCGCCTCGTTGTCGGACGCTTGATTGCGGGAACTCTTTCGAGTCCCCATGGCCACCTTCTTGGCCTTCTTCTCCGGCACCACGTGCGGTGCCGGAACCAGCAGCCCTGCTAGACGGGCGTTCACTGGGTCTTCTGGCATGGGAGCCGGACAGATGAGCTGCACGGCCTTCTCCATCCATTCCTACCAAAGGAAAAGAGAGATTGAAACCCTCTTAGAATCAATCTGTTTACCACAAGTGTCTCGTAAAGGGGTTGAATCACTTACCTCGTCAGCTGGATGCTGCGAGCTGAATCCGCGATCTTCCGTCGCGGATGCGGGGGCTTCGGCGCCCTTAAACAGCACCCTCCAGGCGCCTTCATACGTCGTGTTGAAGAGCCCGCTTAGCGCCTCGTGCTGTTCCGGATTGAACTCCCACAGATTGAATGCCCGTTCTTGGTATGGGAGAATCCGGCGGACGAGCATGACTTGGACCACGTCGACGAGCCTGAGCTTATTGCTCACCAGCTTCTGGATACAGGCTCGGAGTGCCATCAGCTCCTTCGGATTGCCCCACAACAAGCCCTTCTCTTTCCAGGAGGTGAGCTGCGTGGGGATGCCAGATCTGAACTCGAGGGCCGCCGCCCACGTGGGTTTGCGCGGCTCAGTGATGTAGAACCACCCCGATTGCCACCCCTTAACGGAGTCCACAAAGGCCCCTTCGAGCCAAAGGACGTTGGGAAACTTGCCCAACATGGCGCCTCCGCATTCCGCTTGCGTGCCCTTCACAACCTTCGTCTTGACGTTGAAGGTCTTGAGCCACAGGCCGAAGTGGGGCTGGATGCAGAGGAAGGCCTCGCACACGACGATGAACGGCGAGATGTTGAGGATGAAGTTCGGCGCCAGATCGTGGAAATCCAGGCCGTAATAGAACATGAGCCCCCGGACGAAAGGGTGCAGTGGAAAGCCCAGTCCGCGGAGGAAGTGGGGAAGGAAAACAACCCTCTCATGGGGCCCGGGGGTGGGGATGAGCTGCCCCTCGTCGGGCAGCCGATGCGTGATGTCACTAGAAAGGTATCCGGCACTGCGCAGCTTGGTGATGTGCTCCTCCTTAATGGTGGAGGCCAACCATTTGCCTCCCGCTTCGGACATGATTGGAGAAGGTCGAGGCAAGATGCACGAGCTTGGGCGTTGGAGCTTGAGTGCCCGAAGATGGATGAGCAAAGGAGGAAGAAGGCGTGGGTGAAAAGGTGAATCCTTATCCCTTATATAGGCAGGGCGAAAACTATGCGTCCCCCACCGGCCTGGTAAAACTCGCTTATCTCCCAAGCGCCACCATCAATGGCGCGGTTGGGTTACCCACGTCCGTATTGATGAGAATCCCGGAATAAGGGGAACACGATCTCTGCTTCGACAAGACGTGCCAAGGAAACCGCTTCGTGAAACGTGCTGAGGTGGTATAATAAAAAACGATTCAAGTAAAAGCCTGGTAGCGGTGTGATGTCATGCCGCATTATACGTCAGCAGATTGAACTTGTGTACATTTTATTCTCTCTACGATGGAATGTGGAATTTATTTTGCAGAGCCGGACACTATCCTGGTGTTCATGATCTTCTTTGGATTATTCAAGGGAGGAACCCGCCTTGCAATGCCGAACATTATGTGCGGTGGACTTATCGTCATTGAAGCCTGGTTCAGGGGCTACTGAGGGAGTCCCGGACTAGGGGGTGTCCGGACAGCCGGACTATCATCGTCCGCCGGACTCCAAGACTACGAAGATACAAGATTGAAGACTCCGTCCCGTGTCTGGATGGGACTTTCCTTGGCGTGGAAGGCAAGCTTGGCAATACGGATATGTAGATTTCCTACCATTGTAACCGACTCTGTGTAACCCTAGCCTCCTCCGGTGTCTATATAAACCGGAGGGCTTTAGTCCGTAGGACACAACTTACATCACAACAATCATACCATAGGCCAGCTTTAGGGTTTAGCCTCCTTGATCTCGTGGTAGATCCACTCTTGTACTACCCATATCATCAATATTAATCAAGCAGGACGTAGGGTTTTACCTCCATCAAGAGGGCCCGAACCTGGGTAAAACATCGTGTCCCTTGTCTCCTGTTACCATCCGCCTAGACGCACAGTTCGGGACCCCCTACCCGAGATCCGCCGGTTTTGACACCGACACTCTCCTTTGCATGGAAGGCAAGCTTGGCAATTCGGATATGTAGATCTCCTTCTCTATAACCGACTCTGTGTAACCCTAGCCCCCTCCGGTGTCTATATAAACCGGAGGGTTTAGTCCGTAGGACAACAACAATCATAATCATAGGCTAGATTCTAGGGTTTAGCCTCTACGATCTCATGGTAGATCAACTCTTGTAATACTCATATCATCAAGATCAATCAAGCAGGAAGTAGAGTATTACCTCCATCTAGAGGGCCCGAACCTGGGTAAAACATCGTCTCCCCTGCCTCCTGTTACCATTAGCCTTAGACGCACAGCTCGGGACGCCCTACCCGAGATCCGACGGTTTTGACACTGACATTGGTGCTTTCATTGAGAGTTCCACTGTGCCGTCGCGGTAAGGGTTGATGGCTCCTTCAATCATCTTCAACGATGCAGTCCAAGGGGAGGTTTTCCTTCCCGGATAGATCTTCGTATTCGGCGGCTTCGTACCGCGGGCCAACTCGCTTGGCCACCTAGAGCAGATCGATAGCTACGCCCCTGGCCATCAGGTCAGGTTTGGAAGCTTGAACTATACTGCTGATATCCACGGAGACTTGATCTTCGACAGATTCGAGCCCATGTCAGGTACGCCGAACAGTCACGATGAGCATGACTTAGAACTGCCATCAGACAGTGTTCGGGAGATCGTACCAGCGGTGGCCCCAGGAATCAATCCGGAGCGGATCGCGTCCTCCGAGGACGGGTGGATAGACCCCACCACGGAGGCCGAACATTCATCGGCGTTGGAGACGTACACTGAAGCCACCTCCTGTGAGGATGGTATCCTCGGATCCTCAGACTCGTCTCCGGCTATAGGATCCGAACCGCGTACGTCCATGCCTATCGAATCTGATTGGGCACCAGTCATGGAGTTCAGCGCCGCGGATATTTTTCAGCACTCGCCCTTGGGTGATGTGCTAAATTCATTAAGGTCTCTTTCCTTGCCGGTAGACTCTTGGCCGAACTATGTCCGGCTCGAGTGGGAAGCGGACAACGAATAAATTCGTCCCCCACCCACCACCCACTTAATAGCCACTGTCGATGACTTAACCAACGTGCTTGACTTCAACTTTGAAGACATCGACGGTATGGACGACGATGCAGGAGAAGAACAGGAACCACCGCCTATAGGGCGCTGGACAGCCACCTCATCATACGATATATATATGGTTGACACCCCCAAAGAAAGCAATGGCGATGAGGCAAAGGAAGATAACCCCGTGGAGAAGCAATCTAGGCACCGGCGTCATAGGCGCTGCTCCAAGCCCCGCCATAGCAAAAATAGTGATACCGACACAAGAGACAACAATCCGGATGGTGCCAAAGACGAAAAAATCCCGCCCAGCTAGGCTTCGAGCAGGCCGAGGAAGGGGATGGGCAAGCTAGCCCTAAAGAATAGGCAACAAATGGAGAATCAGAGGATGATAACTACATGCCTCTCTCCAAAGACGAAGTGAGCCTTCAAACGCTTCATCGTACCTGAGGATCCCGTTGAGCAGGAACGCTTCAAACGCCGGCTTATAGCCACTGCAAAAAGCCTGAAGAAAAAGCAGCAATAGCTCCAAGCTGATCAAGGTCTGCTAACTGATAGATGGACCGAAGTCCTGGCTGCCGAGGAATACGGACTCGAGCGCCCTACCAAAAGTTACCCAAAGCACAGGTTGCTACCTCAACTTGAGGAGGAGGCGTTAAAGCCCACACTACCAGCGCATGATGCGGCTGACCGGCCACCCCGTGGCCGAGACAAAGCGGCATACCAGCCCGAAGTCCAGACCGCACCCCGTCGCTAACCAAACGATAATACTAAGGCTCAGGGCTACACGAAGGACCTGCAAGACGTATTGGAAAACAAAGCAGGACAGTGAAGATCGATCTACAGATCACGGGGGCGCGCCATAACACGTGACAATGACCGTCACGCCTGATACAATAAACCAAAGTCCGGCCGGGCCGAATACAACAGACCAGATTCATTTGAATTACGTCGCGATGTAGCCCGACATAGAGGCGCCGCACACCCCTATGCTTCACTGATGAAGTTATGGATCATGAATTCCCAGAAGGGTTTAAACTTGTAAACATTGAATCTTATGATGGCACAACAGACCCCACGGTATGGATTGAAGATTTTCTCCTACACATTCACATGGCCCGCGGTGATGACTTACATGCCATAAAGTACCTACCACCTAAGCTCAAAGGACCGGCTCGGCATTGGCTGAATAGCCTGCCAACAAGCTCCATTGGCAGTTGGGAGGATCTGGAAGATGCATTCCTTGATAAATTCCAGGGCACTTACGTGCGACCACTGGATGCTGATGACTTAAGTCACATAACCCAATAGCCCGGAGAGTCAGACATGAAATTATGGACTCGGTTCCTAACTAAGAAGAACCAAATTGTCGATTGTCCGAATGCTGAAGCCTTAGCAGCCTTCAAGCATAACATCCGCGATGAATGGCTTGCCCGACACCTCGTACAAGAGAGGCCAAAATCCATGGCAGCCCTCACGACACTCATGACCCGCTTCTGCGCGGGCGAGGACAGCTGGCTGGCTTATAGCAACATCACACCCAAAAAACCCGGCGATTCAGATGCCAGGGACAGCAACGGCAAGCCACGACGCAATAGACACAAGCGTCGCAACAATGGCGATAACACCGAAGACACGGAAGTCAATGCCGGATTCAGAGACTCTTAATCCGGACAGCAGAAAAAGCCATTCAAAAGAAACAATCCGGGCTCGTCCAGTTCGGACCGCATACTTGATCGCTTATGTCAAATTCACGGCACCCCCGATAAACCAGCCAATCACACCAACAGAGAATGTTGGGTGTTTAAACAGGCCGACAAATTGAATGTCGAAAATAAGGAAAAGGGGCTGCATAGCAATGACGACGAGGAGCCCCAGCCACCGAACACAGGAGGACAGAAGAAATTCCCTCCCCAGGTGAAAATAGTGAATATGATATACGCAACCCACATTCCCAAAGGGGAACGGAAGCATGCACTAAGGTACGTCTATGCGATGGAGCCAGTCACCCCAAAGTTCAATCCATGGTCCTCTTATCCGATCACTTTCGATCGCAGGGACCATCCTACCAGTATCCGTCATGGCGGTTGGGCCGCATTGGTCCTTGACCCCATCATCAATGAATTCCATCTCACACGAGTCCTCATGGACGGTGGCAGCAACCTGAACCTGCTCTATCAGGATACTGTGCGCAAAATGGGCATCGACCCCTCGAGGATCAAACCCACAAAAACCACCTTCAAAGGTGTCATACCCGGTGTGGAGGCCTGTTGCACGGGCTCAATCACATTGGAAGTGGTCTTCGGATCTCCGGACAATTTCCGAAGCGAGGAGTTAATCTTCGACATCGTCCCCTTCCGCAGTGGCTATCATGCACTGCTCGGACGAACTGCATTCGCCAGATTCAGTGCAGTACTGCATTATGCATACCTCAAGCTCAAAATGCCAGAACCTCGCGGGGTTATAACAGTTAATGGAAACACAGAGCGCTCACTCTGTATGGAGGAGCACACTGTAGCCCTCGCGGCGGAAGTACAAAGCAGCCTTCTTAGGCAAACAGCCCATTCGGCGATAAAGAACCTGGACACCGTTAAGCGAGTCCGGAGTACTCCGCAACAGGATCATCTGGCATGTTCAGAGCTCGACTAGCAATTCGGCCTCCGCCCTAGTCCTAGACAAGCGGCGAAATTTGTGCCGCGCATACATAATTACACACTTAAAATACCATGGGCATAGGCGGAGGCACGACTATGACACGGTCCACAATGCGGTTCAATCTCCCCAGGACCCACGCATCTTTGCACCCTTTTTTCTTTCAGGTCCTCATCTTCGGGAGGCTCCTCCAATAGACAGACTATTGGACACATAGCGGGATGGACACATCAAGAATACAAGAAGCCGGGGCGTCCAAGGGAATCCTCAGGTGGTCTCTGATAACGATCGTTATACCTATTTTACATACCCGCATACAGCCCGCTCCTGGTCAGGATGTGTCAAACAGTCCTATTTTGCTTATCGCACTACTTGTATATGTACGCTTTGACGTATCATTTGAATAACAAGGGAAAATAGTGTACAACGTCAGTTTACTATTACGTTTATTTACCCCTTTCCTCTACTACTTATTTATTACCCGTGCATTTTCACACGACCAGTTTGCCAGGGGCTTCAGTGTACCCCATAACCTGGCAAGAAAAGTCTGAACACTTTTGACAGTGCAGCACCCCGAACTTATAGCACTATATGCATCAGCTCCGAATCATGTCTTGGGTCAATAGTTGGGTTTGCCTGGCTCCTATGTTTTGGTACCTTACGTTCCGCTATATCGGCTAAGGTAGCGCAGGGAGAACTACTGCGATTGTGTCCCGGTTCTCCTGAACGAACACCTCAGTAGAGAAAGCTGAAAACTGACTGTCATGATAAGGCGAGAGCTGGTCGCTATTCGAGAGGTCTCAAATCCTTAAAGATTTTTTCCGCTTCAGGCGAGGAATCGGCCTCGTCCGATTTAGGCATGTATAGCGCCCTGAGTCCGGCCTTCCGGATACTAGGGGCTTTGCCAAAATTTAAAATTGTAGACATCTATGGCCAAGTGAGAGCGATAAAGCTGTATAGTCTGATTGCCTTGTTCGCTGCGCTAAACACCTCCTTAAAAGGACCAAAAATTTGGATAAAAAGTGTTTATACTTATCCCGAACACCCCAGTAGTAGTTACATGGGGGCAGAAGCCGACGACTGGCAACTCTCAAGAATTTATAAACGGCCGCACATAAGGTAATATTTTAAATTAACAAGCGCCATATAGCGCACATGAACTCATTTTCATATTACAGGATGACATGAGTACATTCATTCAAATATTACATCCTTGCTACATTCATTCGCGACAAGGCAGGCACCCTTAATGACATTGTCATAATATTGTTCGGGGTGGCGATGCTCCTTGCCCTTCGGTGGCCCCTCCGTCACCAGCTTCTTGGCGTCCATTTTCCCCCAGTGCACTTTCACACGGGCCAAAGCCCTGCGTGCACCCTCAATGCAGACGGACCGCTTAATGACTTCAAACCGCGGACAGGCATTCACCATACGCTTGACAAGTCCAAAGTAGCTGCTGGGCAGGGGCTCGCCAGGCCACAGCCGGACTATGAATTCCTTCATGGCCAGTTCGGCCGCCTTGTGAAGTTTGACAAGTTGCTTCAGCTGGTCGCTCAAGGGCATCGGATGTTCGGCCCCAATATACTGGGACCAAAACAGCTTATCCGTCGAGCTCCCTTCCTCAGCCCGGTAGAACTCTGCGGCATCAGAGATGCTGTGCAGCGAATCTGCGAATGCTCCTAGAGAGCTCCGAATTCAGGTAAGTAAAAGGAAAGTATCCTTCACATGTCTACTTTGCATAATGAAAGCCTTACCCGCAGCTATCTTCTTGGCCGCTTCAATTTCCTGGAGGGCCTTCTGGGCTTCAACCTTGGCCTCTTGCGTGCTCTGATGGGCCTTCGCAAGCTCCAACTCTTGCGTCTTGGAGTCACGCTCCAAGGACTCGAATTTTTTGACAAAATCCTGGAGCTCTTGCTGGACCTCATCAACCCGAGCCTCTTGTTTTTCGCGCTGGGTGCGCTCCTTGGCCGCTTTGTTTTCGGCCTCGGACAGTGCCTACTTAAGGTCCGCCACTTCGGTCGTGGCCCCTAGTAAAATTCATCGTGCTTCTATTAGCATCAACGATTTTTTCCTTTATATAACATTCAGACGGGGTATTACTTACCTTTGTTCTCCTCGAGCTGCCTCTTCATGAGGCCGAGCTCTTCTTCGTCCCGCCCCAGGTTCTTCCTCAGTCCGGAGACCTCCGCAGTGGCGGCGGCAGCTAGTAACGACCCCTGACATAATATGATTAGACTCTTGGGAATAATATTTGATCCTTTGTTCGGCCTTTCTTTTCGAACACCAAACAGAGCATTAGGGGCTATTGTCTATACTGTGATACTTTCTCATAATTTAAATTATTTACCTCAAAGCCTGTCAGGAGGCTGGCGCAGGCTTCGGTCAATCCGCTTTTGGCAGACTGAACCTTCACAATCACCGTACTCATAAGAGTACGGTGTCCTTCATCAAGGGAAGCGCTCCGAAGCGCTTCCACCAAGTTATCCGATACCTCTGGATAGACAGAGGTCATCGGCACAGGCGGCTCGCCCCCCTTGGCGAGGGGCTGCCTGCCTGAATCCGGAACCACTGGAGGTTCCAGCGCAGTATCTGGCTGGGGACCAAGCTTACTGCGCCCCCCCTCATCGAATCCATGGGGATCTTCCCCCCATGAGTCCGGCATCGGGGGTTTCACCTTGAGGCGTCTCCATAACTATCTCTCCCTGGCCCGGTACCCTCTGAGATAGCACCTCGGTGTCATCTGTGAGCCGGGGAGTGGAGGCCATTGGGAGCGAATAGCTGTTCATCTCCGACGAGCTCAAGGACCCATCCGAGGAGGATAAGTGGATATGGGCTTTGGACGGACTGCACAAACGTATTTTGACATAATAAGAAGCCATATAGCCAAAACATGCAAGAAGTATTATGGTATCCCGATACTTACGACTTCGCCAGGGGCTTAGCCCTGGGTACCCACTCCTCCTCGCTGTAGGCGGCCGTTGTGGAGTGGTCCAGAGGGAGGGTCCATCCCTTCTTGGACCCTTCAGCCTGCCCGAAAGGGGCGGCCTTCCTTTTCTTCTTCCCCTCATTTTGGGGGAGAGGGTTTTCTTCTTCCTCCTTGTCGTTGTTGTTGGAGGAGTGCGCCTCGGTGTCTTCGGACGATGAGTCCAACACCACCTTGCGCCGGAGACTTTTTCTGGTCCCCGTGGCCTTCTTCTTGGCCTTCTTCTCTGGCACTTCATAGGGCCGGAAACAGCATCTCCGTCAGGAGAGCGGTTGCTGGATCTTCAGGCAACAGAGCTGGACAGTCGATCCGCTCCGCTATCGCCACATTGTCCTATTCAATCAGTACGATGGCTTAGATTCCTCCCACAAACATACTAAGGAAGGGCACACCTCGTGAAATATAGAGAGCTTACCGGATTGGCGGGGCGCCTTGCGCTGAGCCTGCGGTCCTCGGTGGTGGGAGGAGGAACTTCGGCGGTGTTGACCAACACCTTCCAGACATCTTTATTCATCGTGTCGAATAGCTCTCGTAGCGTTGGTGTTTGGCCGAATCGAACTCCCACATGTTGAATGCCCGTCTTTGGCACGGGAGGATCCGGCGAAAGAGCATGACCTGGACCACATTGACAAGCTTGATCTTCTTGCTTATCATATTTTTGATGCAGTTCTGGAGTACGGTCAGCTCCGCGGGTGCAACCCAGGCTAAGCCCTTCCTCTTCCAGGAGGTGAGCCGCATGGGGATGCCATATCGAAATTCGAGGGCCGCCGCTCAGTTGGCGTCGCGTGACTCGGTGAAGTAGAACCACCCCGACTGCCACCCTTTCACGGTCTCCACATAGGAGCCTTCGAGCCAGGTACGTTGGGCATCTTGTCCACCATGGCACCTCCGCACTCCGCTTGCTGGCCGACCACTATCTTCGGCTTCACATTGAAAATCTTCAGCCACAGGCCGAAGTGGGGCTTGATACGGAGGAAAGCCTCGCACACAACGATAAACGCCGAGATGTTGAGGATGAAATTAGGGGCCAGATCATGAAAATCTAGCCCATAGTAAAACATGAGCCCTCGGACAAATGGGTGGAGGGGGAATCCCAGTCCACGGACGAAGTGGGGGAGGAACACAACCCTCTCGTGGGGTTCCGGAGTCGGAATGATTTGCCCCGCATCTGGGAGCCGGTGCGTGATGTCAGTGGCCAAGTATCCAGCCTCTTGGAGTTTCGTAATGTCCTCCTCCGTGACGGGGGAGGCCATCCACTTGCCTCCCGCTCCGGATGATTGGAATGGTTGTACGGAGAATGTGAGAACTGGGGCGCTGGAGCTCGAGCGTGCGAGAATGGATGAGCAAAGGAAGAAGAAGGCGTGGGTGAAAAAGGGGAATCCCTATCTCCTTATAAAGGCGGTAGAGACTGTGTGCCTCCCCACTCGCCCGTTAAAATCGCTTATTCCCCAAGCGCCACGATTAATGGCACGGTTGGGTTACCCATGCCCGTATTGATGAGAATCCCGCGATAGGGGGACACGATCTCTGCTTCGACAAGACGTGCCGATAAAACCACCTCGTGATATGTGCGGTGGCAGGTTATGAAAAACGGTTCGAATAATGACCGGACCGTGGTGTGACGTCACGCTATGAAAAGTTGTCAGCAGATTAGATTCGTGGAATATTGTGCTCTCTACAGTGGTATGTGAAATTTGTTTTGCACAGCCGGACACGATTCTCGTGTTCAAAATCTTCTATGGAGTATTTGGAGAAGGAACCCGCCTTGCAATGCCGAAGACAATCTGCGCGCCGGACTCATCGTCATTGAAGCCTGGTTCAGGGGCTACTGAGGGAGTCCTGGATTAAGGGGTCCTTGGACAGCCGGACTATATACTTTGGCCGGACTGTTGGACTATGAAGATACAAGATTGAAGACTTCGTCCTGTGTCCGGATGGGACTCTCCTTTGCGTGGAAGGCAAGCTTGGCAATTCGGATATGTAGATCTCCTTCTCTGTAACCGACTCTGTGTAACCCTATCCCCCTCCGGTGTCTATATAAAACGGAGGGTTTAGTCCGTAGGACAACAACAATCATAATCATAGGCTAGCTTCTAGGGTTTAGCCTCTACGATCTCGTGGTAGATCAAGTCTTGTAATACTCATATCATCAAGATCAATCAGGCAGGAAGTAGGGTATTACCTCCATCGAGAGGGCCCGAACCTGGGGCCTCCTGTTACCATTAGCCTTGGACGCACAGTTCGGGACCCCCTACCCGAGATCCGCCGGTTTTGACACTGACACCGGGGACGCCAGCTGCGGTGTTTCTTCAGTGGGGCATTGGTAAACTTGGGAAGGCCCACCCGGATAGGGTCCAGAACGGGGACGTCCTCTGTATAAAACCGCTCCAAAGGCCAGTCTTCTGATGACTTCTTTGGAGTGCCGGACAGGTATCCGTTCCCGGCGATGCGCCATATTTTGGCTCTGCCCACTTGGTATATCGATCCCTCCTGATTGCGAGGGACGAGGCAGAATAGCCTCTTCCATAGCTCGAAATGAGCTTCACAGCCCAGAGATAGCTCACAAAGGGCGATATAACCTGCGATGTGCAGTATGGAGGCAGGAGTGAAATTATGTAGCTGGAGGCCGTAATACTCTAGGAGCCCTGGAGGAACGGATGGATTGGAAATCCGAGGCCCCTCAGCAAGTAAGGGACAAGGCATACTCGCTCCCCCCCTGGATGGGTTGGGGAAACTCTCTGCTTGCTCCCCGCCATCGTAAGTGTCTAGTCCGGCTCGGACGCGGACAAGATATGCAGGCGGGAGAAACCCCTGGGTCTGCAACTCCACCAATCGGCCGTCGGATATGGTACACTTCACCCAATCACCTGGCTTAGCGCTATGGGAGCGAGGGGAGGAGCTGCGGTGGCCGGCCATGACGGAATGGTTTTTTCGGGCGCGCTCTGATGATTCCTCGCTTGGGGAAGATGGTGTGATTTGGATCTAAGGATCCCCATCTCTTTAATAGATGATTTACTTACATGGTCAGGGTGGCAAATGTAAAAATGCCCCGGCTTCTCGCATTCCTCGACACGTGGAGACTGCCATTATTAAGGTACAGAAGCCGAGGAGTGCAACATAAATGGGAAGCCAGACATTACTCGTTACAATAGGTACTCAGGGATTTGGAGAAGAACCCACCTTGCAATGCCGAAGACAATCTGCACGCTGGACTCATCGTCATTGAAGCCTGGTTCAGGGGCTACTGAGGGAGTCCTGGATTAGGGGGTCCTCGGACAGCTGGACTATGTACTTGTGCCGGACTGTTGGACTATGAAGATACAAGATTGAAGACTTCGTCATGTGTCCGGGTGGGACTCTCCTTTGCATGGAAGGCAATCTTGGCAATTCGGATATGTAGATTTCCTTCTCTGTAACCGACTCTGTGTAACCCTAGCCCCCTCCGGTGTCTATATAAACCGGAGGGTTTATTCCATAGGACAACAACAATCATAATCATAGGCTAGCTTCTAGGGTTTAGCCTCTACGATCTCGCGGTAGATCAACTCTTGTAATACTCATATCATCAAGATCAATCAAGCAAGAAGTAGGGTATTACCTCCATAGAGAGGGCCCGAACCTGGGTAAACATTGTGTCCCCCGCCTCCTGTTACCATTAGCCTTAGACGCACAGTTCGGGACCCCCTACCGGAGATTCGCTGGTTTTGACACCGATAGCAAGGGTCACCAATAGGGCAACCCGGGGCACAATGGCAATCATGGTAGTCAGGACAATGGTGGCTAGTGCAAACACAAGGAGGGTGGCTTAGATTATGTTGCCAATACCAACACTGGCTTCAAGGGCCAAAGAAGGAATAATTCAGGGAGGCCTTACAATGGAAACAAGGCTCGTAATTTTGAGGAATCCCTTAAAGGCCCGTGCCCTAAGCATAGCCTTCCTGATAAGCCGACAAATCACTCCTAGGAGAATTTTCACATCATGCAAGCTTATACAAAAGACGTCCTTGCTACTTCTTGAGCTTGCATTGTTTTTTCCCTTGAAGAGGAAATGGTGATGTAGCAAAGTAGAGATAAGCATTTCCCTCAGTTAAGAACCAAGGTATCAATCTAGTAGGAGGTACAAGCAAGTCCCCAATAGACGAACCTGCACAAACTAACAAACACTTGCACACAACGCGAAAAAGTGGTTGTCAGTCCCTTCACGGTCACTTGCAAGGGTGAGATCTGATAGAGATAGATATAAAAGATAAATAAAAGTGCAAAATAAAGTAAATATAAATAAAGTGCAACAAGGTATTTTTGTATTTTTGGTTTTATAAATCTGAATGTATGTGATGGTAAATAGACTTGGGGGCCATAGTTCTCACTAGAGGTACTCTCTTGAAAGAAACATACGGTGGGTGAACAAATTACTGTTGAGCAATTGATAGAAAAGCACATAGTTATGATGACATCTAAGACAATGATCATGAATATAGGTATCACGTCCATGACAAGTAGACCGAAACAATTCTGCATCTACTACTATTACTCCGCACATCGACCACTATCCAACATGCATCTAGTGTATTAAGTTAACAAGAACAGAGTAATGCTTTAAGCAAGATGACATGATGTAGAGGGATAAACTCAAGCAATATGATATAAACCCCATGTTTTTATCCTTAATGGCAACAATACAATACGTGCCTCACTACCCCTTTTGTCACTGGGTGAGGACACCACAATATTGAACCCATCACAAAGCACCGCTCCCATTACAAGATAGATCAATCTAGTTGGCCAAACCAAATCAATAGATCAGAGAGAAATACAAAGCTATGTTAATCATGCATAAAAGAGTTCAGAGGAGACTCAAATAATATTCATAAATAATCTGATCATCAATCCAGAATTCATCAGATCTCAACAAATGCACCGTAAAAGAAGATTACATCGAATAGAACTCGAACAACATCGAGGAGAACATTGTATTCAAGATCAAAGAGAGGGAAGAAACCATCTAGCTACTAGCTATGGACCTGTAGGTATGTGGTAAACTACTCACACATCATTGGAAGGCCAACAAGGTTGATGTAGAAGCCCTCCGTGATCGAATCCACCTTTGGTGGAGTGCTGGAGAAGGCCCCAAGATGGGATCTCACGAGAACGGAAGCTTGCGGCTGCGGAAAAGTATTTTTGGTATGCCCTCTGGTGTGTGGGGATATTTGGGTATTTATGGAGCAAGAATTAGGGTTAGGAGGTCTACGAGGGGCCCACAAGCCTGTGCACCCCCGGGCGCGCCCCTAGGGCTTGTGGCCACCTCATAGATCTTCTGGCCTTCTCTTGAAGCTTCCTAGGTTTCTTCTGGTCCAAGAAAAATCACCGTAAATTTTATTCTGTTTGGACTCTGTTTGATATTGATTTTCTGTAAAAGACAAAAACAAGGAAAAGACAGCAACTGGCACTTGGCACTAGGTTAATAGGTTAGTCCCAAAAAATGATATAAAATAGCATATTAATGCATATAAAACATCCAAGATGGACAATATAATAGCATGGAACAATAAAAAAATATAGATATGTTGGAGACGCATCAAGCATCCCCAAGCTTAATTCCTGCTTGTCCTCGAGTAGGTAAATGATAACCAGAATTTTTGATGTGGAATGCTACCTAACATGTTTATCAATGTATTCTTTCTTATTGTGGCATGAGTATTCACATCCATAAGATTCAAAACAAAAATTGAATATTGACATAAAAAATAATACCTCAAGCTACTAATAAAGCAAACATGTCTTCTCAAAATATCATGGCTAAAGAAAGTTATCCCTACAAAATCACATAGTCTTGTCATGCGCTATCTTCATCACACAAAGTATTTATCATGCACAACCCCGATGACAAGCCAAGCAATTGTTTCATAGTTCTAATATTCTCAAGCTTTTTCAACTCTCATGCAATACAAGAGCGTGAGTAATGGATATAACACTATAGGTGGAATAGAATATGGTGGAGGTTGTGAGGAGAAGACAAAAAGGGGAAAGTATCACATCAACTAGGCTAATTAATAGGCTATAGAGATGCCCGTCAATATATATCGATGCAAGTGAGTAGGGATTTCCATGCAACGGCGCACTAAAGCTATAAGTGTATGAAATCTCAAAAGAAAACTAAGTGGGTGTGCATCCAACTTGCTTGCTCATGAAGACCTAGGGAAATTTGAGAAAGCTCATCATTGGAATATACAAGCCAAGTTCTATAATGAAAAATTCCCACTAGTATATGAAAGTGACAAAATAGGAGACTCTCTATCTTGAAGAACATGGTGCTACTTTGAAGCACAAGTGCAGAAAAAGGATAGTAACATTGTCCCTTCTCTCTTTTTCTCTTATTTTTTATTTTTGGGCTCTTTGGCCTCTTTTTTTTTGTAAGTCCATAGTCTCATCCCGACTTGTGGGGGAACCATAGCCTCCATCATCCTTTCCTCACATGGAACAATGCTCTAATAATGATGATCATCACACTTTTATTTCCTTATAACTCAAAGACTACAACTCGATACTTAGAACAAATATGACTCTATATGAATGCCCCATGCATATGAGAACAATATGACAATGATGGTTGATACGTCTCCAACGTATCTATAATTTTTGATTGTTCCATGCTATTATATTACCCGTTTTGGATGTTTATGGGCTTTACTTTACACTTTTATATCATTTTTGGGACTAACCTACTAACCGGAGGCCCAGCCCATATTGCTGTTTTTTTTGCCTATTTCAGTGTTTCGAAGAAAAGGAATATCAAATGGAGTCCAAACGGAATGAAACCTTTGGGAGCGTGATTTTTTGGAACGAACGTGATCCAGAGGACTTGGAGTGGAAGTCGATAAATAAACGAGGCGGCCACGAGGGTGGAGGCCCCCCCTACTAGGCGTGCCCCCTGTCTCGTGGCTGTCGTGGTTCTAAGCCAGACAGTAGAATAGGGGGGTAGGTATGGAGAGGCAAGATCCTAGCTATGGAGTAGTTGTATACGCAAGGGATTTACGAGTTCAGGCCCTTCTCGGAGGAAGTAACAGCCCTACGTCTCGGAGCCCGGAGGCAGTCGACTGGATTATATGTGTATGAGTTACAGGGGTGCGAACCCTTTACACTGAGGAGGGGGGTGGCTTATATAGAGTCTGCCAGACCCCTACGGCCCTCAGTTATGTGGGGTTTAAAGTACATTAAGGCCTAGCGTTACTGGTAATGCCTTACATAAAGTGCTATCATGGCCATAAAGACTACTTAATAACAGACCGTTTGGGTGCAGAGTGACTCTTGATCTCCTGGTGGTCGAGTGAGGCTTCATGGTCGAGTGTCTTCGTGTCCGTCGAGTGGGATCCTTCCAGGTCGACTGAAAGGTAGTTTCTTCTAGAGATGTCCTAGGGGAGGGTACTTTGGACAGGTCCATGACCCTACCCTAGGTATATGGCGTCATCATTAGCCCCCGAATGGATCGAGGTTTGAGTGAGGAAGGAGTTGAAGATTCTTCCGACCTGTTTTTCGTGCTATGAGTGTGTCTTGTTCTGGATCAGAGACCTTAATCGATGGCATCAACTTCTTTTTCAGTCGCCTTGATCCATTCTTTGTATCTGTCGAGTGACTTCTATGAGCTTGGAGATTTCCGAGCGACAGATCGGAGGAAATCTCTGGTTTGACAAGTTGCTCTGTTGTTCGCGGATTTAGCGGGATCCAAATTTCGGGAAGCGCACGAGGCGGAGGAAGCCTCAGTACTCGGACGGGATAAGGCAGGGAAGCCTCGATCTTCACGCCACCTTTTTTGCCACGTATCGCGTGCGCAGCTGTTGCGGGATTTGACAGGATCGTCCGGGCCTACTAGTCAGCCACTCGGAAGGGACTTCATATAAGGTGCCGGACGGGGTTTTTTTGAACAGTGCACCCTCATTTTCCCCTCCCTCTTCATGAGATTCACTTGCTGCGTTCGCCACCGTCCCAGTGCTGCTGCCTTGTGCCTGCTTCGCCGGCGACGATGGTGAAGGAGAAGACGGCGGCTTTGGAGCGGGCGAAGAAGGCGACGGCAAAGGCGAAGGGGAGGGCGACCAGTCGGGGCGGATCCTCGTCGCGGGCTGGTCTGCCACAAGGCTGGATCCAGGGAGACTGGATCCGCTCAACCATCCGCCAGAAAGACCTCAACGACCTGGCTAATGAGGGACTGATCCCTCATGGAGCAGCGAGGCTCCCGGGGAAGGAGTGGCAGCCGCAGCCTCAGGAGGGTGAGTGCGTCCTCTTAGCTACTCACGTCGACCGCGGGTTTTCTCTGCTGCCCAACCCTTTTTTCGGGGATTTCTGAACTTCTTTGGGGCACAACTCCACCACTTCACACCCAACTCTATCGTCTATCTTGCTGCTTTCGTGTCCTTGTGTGAGAACTTCTTGGGTTGTCGGCCGCATTGGGGCCTTTTCAAACACATTTTCACCTGTCGCTCTAAGATGGTGAAAAAGGCTAATCCGAGTGATGAGAGAACCCAAGTAATCCAGATGTGTGGGGGTCTTGGGGTTCAGATGAGGAGTAGAAGTGCTTTTCCAACCATGATCCTTCCCGTGTCAGTCCACAGGTGGCAGTCGACCTGGTTCTACTGCCAAGACCAGCCGACGCCAGGGCAGTCGACTGGACTCCCTCCATTCTCCATGGACCGAGTGAACAAGCCATCCTCTCTGAAGGTGGTCCCAGAGGAGAAGGCTCAGGTTAAGGTGTTGGTAGAGCGTGTATTCCAGCTCATCCGTGACGGGGTGACTGGCATGGATCTTCTGGAGGTTTTCCTTCGATGGTGCATTCAGCCACTTCAATATCGAGGCCACCTGATGTGGATGTACTCTGGTACCGAAGACACCACTCGGGTCCACCCGGAGGAGGTCAACGATGCCACACTGGAAAGGTGGATGACTGCCATCATAGGGAACAAAGATAACCCCCGTGGAGCCAGGAGGATCCCTCCACTCGACCAGTCGTACGAACCAGACAAGGTCTAATCACTTGCCTCCGACCGTAATCCTGTTTCCTTCATTCCGTTTTGCTACAATTCGATCGACTGACTTTTGTCTTGTTTGTTGTCTTCCAGGTCACTACCGAGATGTATTCGATGCCCAACGGGGCGCAAGAACAGACTGAAGAGGAGGAAGGGAGCGGGGTGAAAGTTAGGAGGAGTGGGAATCCGATGAAGAGGAGGGTGAAGAAGATGCCGGCTCTGATGAGGAAGAGGAGGAGGAAGTCGAGCCTCCCCGTACTGAAAGACGATCCAAGCTCGTCCATGACCCTGCAGTCGAGCGCGGCAAGGCGACCGTGCCTGTTGGGCAGTCGACCAAACATCCTCGGACGACCTCTTCGGTGCCGACTAAGAAAGCGCCGAAGCAACCCCGAGCGGCATCATCAAAACGGATGAAGGCCGTGCCGAAGATGAGGATGGTGATTCCCACTATTTCCGGGTAATGGCATAACTTGTGTTTTCTTGTTTAACATGGATACACTCTTGGTCGACTCGTTCACTGAACGACTGATTTCTGAAACCGCAGTGCTGCTACTTCTGAGACCTCAATCAGACATGACGATCAAGAAATGGAGGATGTTGTCACTTCCAACCCTGGTATGATCTCTGTAGTTTCGCTTTCGGTCGACAGGATCTTCATTTTTAACTTTAAATCTTTTCTGTAGCTCCACCTGATATCATCATTGACCTCCCTGATGATGACGATGAGGAGCCACTGAGGCAGAGGAGGAACAGGAAGACATCAGCTGGCAAGACTGCTCAGGTTGTATCAGCACCTGAGACGCTGGTTCTGGAAGGGGGCAACGTCACTCGGGCTACCGTATCCTTTGCTGTGCCGCTAACGAGTGCTCGCCCTTCGTCATCGAGTGCTGATCCGCCTTCCCTTTTCTCCACCCACCACGTCCCAGAGGACCAAGCAGGCGCTGCTAAAGAAGCTATACGCCAGGCGGGGGTCATAATGGAGCAGGTGAAGGCGATCCGATACGCCAGCCAAGCAGCTTATGATGCAAGTTCAGCCCTTCAGAGCAATGTCCAGGTTAGTTGATCACTGCCTGATATGTTAGGATATGGTACCTGAAAACTTTTCTTTCTGAAGATCTTAGTATCTGTACACCCACTGGGTGTGTCGATTGAATATCTGGATTGGTGGGGGCACGCTGAGTGCACCCACTGGGTGTAGTCCCCGAGACTATGGTGGACTGCTGGCAGTCGACAATAGTCTTTATACCTTGAACTTTTTCTCTTTACTTTCTCCACTCGATCTGGTTGAATGAAATCATGGAACCAGTGGGGGCACGCTGAGTGCACCCACTGGGTGTAGTCCCCGAGACCGTGGTCGACTGCTGGCAATCGACTATGGTCTGAAGAACATTTTTTTGAAACTGTGGTTAATTGCTGGCAGTTAGCCTTTTTGTCTCTTTTGGTCGACTGATCGACCCGAGCCGATAGAACCAGTGGGGGCAAGCTGAGTGCACCCACTAGGTGTAGTCCCCGAGACTACAGTTGAATATTTTGATTCGGCTGTAGTCTTAGAAATACTACGATTTTTCTCTTAGTCACTCAGAAGTGACCTATCTTTGATGTCTGTCGATTGATCTTTCGCAGAAATCTTCCGAGCTTGTGGCTCGTTATACTGAGTTGGAGAACAAGCATATCCAGCTCGAACTTGACCTGAAGCTTGTCCAGGAGAACTTCACGAAGGCGAAGGAGGAGGCAAAAGGTATGTTTGGTGAGAACCTTGACGACTGCCCTTATTTCTTGTCCATTCCTGAGTCTGATCTCACTGTCATTTTGCAGAAAAACTGAAGGATGCTCTGAAGAAGAAGGATCTTGACCTCGCTGAAGCGCAGAAAGTGGCTTCGGACAAGACGAAACTCGCATAAGAAAAGCTGGCTTCAATCAGCAAACTTGAAGAGGAGAATACCAATCTGAAAGCTGCTCTCAACGCGGCCAACAAGGAGGTCAGTCGACTGAAGAATGACAAGATAACCCTGAGCGACAAGGCTAGTGAACTGGCGGGAAAGAAGAATGATCTAGAGGTTTATCTGGGAGGCCTCACCAAGAAGTTATTCCACATGCTTGAAGGTAATCCCTTGTATCCGACTGGCTTGTGATTATGGACTTACCACAAAACTGCTGGCTTATCTTTGGGTTGTGTCTACAGAGTTCTGCCAAAACTTTGAGGAAGAGACTGGTCGAGTGGAGACAAGCCTGGATCCCATCAACTCTCCTGTGAAGGATGAAGCCACCATGAACGTGCTCCGACTGGAGTCTCGTGTTGCTGCTATGGTCGACTATCTTGCTAGACTGAAGGTTGCAACGTCGCGCATCGACACAACACTCTGGCCAGGGGAAACACTTCAGAATGACCTCGAGTCTCTGATGACTCGACTGAATGAAGTTCCAAGTCGAGTGCAAGAATGGAAGAAGTCTTCTGCCAGGTGTGGTGCTGATGTTGCTCTGTCTCGGGTCCGTGTTCACTGCAAGGACGCGCGAGAGGACAAGCTGGCGTCTCTCAAGGTGGCCAATACCAAGAAGCATGACTTCTGATCTTTCATGGAGACCTTCATTGCTGCTGCCACTCGGATTGCAGATGGAATCGACCTGGACGAGTTTGTCGCACCTTTCAGTCCTCCACAGGAGGAGTAAAAAACTTCTATGCTTGATGCCTTAAATTTGCCTCGGAATGCCGAGTGGTTTTTGTAACCGGTAAACTTTAACAGGCTTGGTGCCTGAGCACTTCTAGATCCGTAGGATGCTATCTGAACTTGGGTTTGTCGTTGAATATGTTTGCATTTGTCTTTGAACTAACATTGTTCTTCGCTCGGAATATATGCTAGTGCTCGTGATGCACTCTAGCAGGTAGGAATGAAGCACAGATTGCAGTCGACTTGCGTCCTTGCGGATTGGGATGTAGAGCACATTGTATTTGTGGAGGAGCTTTGAAGGGGAAGGTAGCAGTCGACTTGCACCTCGCCATCCTTGCAGAGAGGAATAAATCTCATACTTAGGCTAGCACTGGGCTGCAGCTAAGCCCCCGAGTGGGAGGTTTGCTCTCCACTCGGTAGGATTTTCAAAAACTTAGGCGAGCACTGGGCTGCAGCTAAGCTCCCGAGTGGGAGGTTTGCTCTCCACTCGGTAGGATTTTCAAAAACTTAGGCGAGCACTGGGCTTCAGCTAAGCTCCCGAGTGGGAGGTTTGCTCTCCACTCGGTAGGATTTTCAAAAACTTAGGCGAGCACTGGGCTGCAGCTAAGCCCCCGAGTGGGAGGTTTGCTCTCCACTCGGTAGGATTTTCAAAAACTTAGGCGAGCACTGGGCTGCAGCTAAGCCCCCGAGTGGGAGGTTTGCTCTTCACTCGGTAGGATTTTCCAAAACTTAGGTGAGCACTGGGCTGCAGCTAAGCCCCCGAGTGGGAGGTTTGCTCTCCACTCGGTAGGATTTTCAAAAACTTAGGCGAGCACTGGGCTGCAGCTAAGCCCCCGAGTGGGAGGTTTGCTCTCCGCTCTGTAGGATTTGTGTGATGTACTTTCGAAGGAGAAGGCGGCAGTCGACCTGCACCTCGTCCTCCTTACGGAGCGCACATTGTATTTTTGGCGTAGCTCGGAAGGAGAAGGTAGCAGTCGACCTGCACCTCGTCCTCCTTGTGGAGTGCACATTGTATTTGTGGCGTAGCTCGGAAGGAGAAGGTAGCAGTCGACCTGCACCTCGTCCTCCTTGCGGAGCGCACATTGTATTTGTGGCGTAGCTCGGAAGGAGAAGGTAGCAGTCGACCTACACTCGTCCTCCTTGGGGAGTGCACATTGTATTTGTGGTGTAGCTCGGAAGGAGAAGGTAGCAGTCGACCTGCACCTCGTCCTCCTTGCGGAGCGCACATTGTATTTGTGGCGTAGCTCGGAAGGAGAAGGTTGCAGTCGACCTGCACCTCGTCCTCCTTGCGGAGCGCACATTGTATTTGTGGCGTAGCTCGGAAGGAGAAGGTAGCAGTCGACCTGCACCTCGTCCTCCTTGCGGAGCGCACATTGTATTTGTGGCGTAGCTCGGAAGGAGAATGTAGCAGTCGACTTGCACCTCGTCCTCCTTGCGGAGCGCACATTGTATTTGTACTTAGGCGAGCACTGGGCTGCAGCTAAGCCCCGAGTGGGAGGCTGGCTCACCACTCGGCATGATTTTGTTAAACTTAGGCGAGTACTTGGACTACAGCTAAGCCCCCGAGTGGGAGGCTGGCTCACCACTCGGCAGGATTTTGCTAAACTTAGGCGAGTACTTGGACTGCAGCTAAGCCCCCGAGTAGGAGGCTGGCTCACCACTCGGCAGGATTTTGTTAAACTTAGGCGAGTACTTGGACTGCAGCTAAGCCCCCGAGTGGGAGGCTGGCTCACCACTCGGTAGGATTTTGTTAAACTTAGGCGAGTACTTGGACTGCAGCTAAGCCCCCGAGTGGGAGGCTGGCTCATCACTCGGTAGGATTTGAAAGTACTTAGGCGAAACGGATTCGCAGCTAAGCCCCCGAGTGGGAGACTGGCTCACCACTCGGCAACTATTTTTTTTACAAACTTAGGCGAAACGGATTCGCAGCTAAGCCACCCACTGGGGGACTGCTCATGTAAACAAAAGTAACAACAATCAATGGGAAAATTGTCTTTGATAAATAAACTACAGAAGTACTTTTATTACATCTCATCCGAGTGAATACTTAAGTATAAAAGGGGCGAAGCAGCTCCACGTTCCAAGCTCGAGGCTCGTCAATCTGGTGACCGACATTGTAAAGACGGTACGCCCCATTGTGGAGAACTTTGGTGACGATGAAGGGACCTTCCCAAGTAGGAGCAAGCTTGTGTGGCTTCTGCTGATCCACTCGGAGAACCAAATCTCCCTCTTGGAAGGCTCGACTCTTCACGTTTTTGGCATGGAAGCGACGTAAGTCCTGCTGATAAATGGTCGGATCATGGCCATCTCTCTTTCTTCTTCTAGAAGATCGACTGCGTCTTGTCGGGCTTGCTCTGCTTCATCTTCAGTGTAGAGTTCGACTCGGGGTGCGTTGTGAAGCAGGTCACTCGGCAAGACTGCTTCAGCTCCGTAGACCAAGAAGAACGGAGTTCTCCCAGTCGACCGATTAGGTGTGGTCCTTAATCCCCAAAGTACTGACGGAAGTTCGCCGACCCATGCACCAGCCGCGTGCTTGAGATCGCGCATCAGTCAGGGTTTCAGCCCCTTGAGAATTAAACCATTTGCTCGTTCTGCCTGTCCATTTGACTGGGGGTGAGCGACTGAAGCATAGTTGACTCGTGTGCCCTGAGATGTGCAAAAGGCTCTGAATTCCTCAGAATCGAAGTTTGACCCATTATTAGTGATGATGCTATGTGGAACTCCATATCTGAATATCAACTCCCTGATGAAGCTGACAACAGTGCCGGCATCAAGATTCTTGATGGGTTTAGCTTCAATCCACTTAGTGAACTTGTCGACTGCCACCAGCACATGGGTGAAGCCGCTTTTGCCTGTTCTCAGTGGTCCAACCATATCCAATCCCCACACAGCGAAAGGCCAGATGAGTGGAATGGTCTTCAAGGCTGAGGTGGGCTTGTGTGACATATTGGAGTAAAATTGACATCCTTCACACTTGTTAACTATCTCCTTTGCCATTTCATTTGCTCTTGGCCAGTAAAATCCCGCTCGGTATGCTTTAGCCACAATGGTTCGAGAGGACGCATGATGGCCACAGGTCCCCGAGTGGATATCGTCAAGGATTATCCGACCTTCTTCTGGCATTATACATTTCTGACAGACTCCAGTCGCACTTTCTCTGTACAACCGTCCCTTTATCATGGTAAAGGCTTTGGATCGACGGACGATCTGTCGAGCCTCTTCTTCATTCTATGAGAGCTCTTTCCTTAAGATATACGTGATGTACGGCTCTGTCCAGTCGGGAGTGATGACCAACGCTTCCATGATCTGGAACTTCAACTTCGGTTGGATCTGTGACACTTTTTGGCTGCGGAGCTTCTTCGGTAAAAGGATCTTCCTGAATTGATGGATTATGGATATGTTCCAAAAACACATTACTGGGAATGGCTTCTCTCTTGGAACCTATTTTTGCCAAATCATCAGCCGCTTGATTCTTCAGTCGGGGTATATGATGGAGCTCTAACCCTTCAAATTTCTTTTCAAGCTTCCTTACTGCATTGCAGTAACCAGTCATGGCTGGGCTTCTGACGTCCCACTCCTTCATCACCTGATTGACCACCAAATCTGAGTCGCCATAAACCATAAGGCGACGGATGCCGAGTGAAATGGCCATGCGCAACCCATACAAAAATGCTTCGTATTCTGCTTCATTGTTGGAGGAATCAAAGTGGATCTGGAGCACATATTTGAGCTTATCTCCTCGGGGGGAAACCAATACCACCCCAGCACCGGAACCATTCAACATCTTAGAACCGTCAAAGAACATGGTCTAGTGCTCTGAGTGAACTTGAGTCGGTAACTGCTGTTCAATCCACTCGGCGATGAAATCTGCTACAGCTTGGGACTTGATGGCTTTCTTTGCCTCAAACTTAATATCAAGGGGAAGGAGTTCAATCGCCCATTTTGCCACTCGACCAGTTGCATCTCTGTTGTGCAAAATCTCTGACAATGGGGCGTCACTGACGACTGTAATGGAATGATCAGAGAAATAATGTGCAACCTTCTTCGTGGTCATGTAAATCCCATATACAAGCTTCTGATAATGAGGGTATCTTTGCTTCGATGGGGTCAACACTTCGGAAAGATAATATACTGGGCGCTGAACTTTGAAGGCTTTCCCTTCTTCTTCCCGCTCGACCGTACGTACTGTACTGACGACTTGTCCTGTGGCTGCAATGTAAAGCAACAAAGGCTCTTTGCTGATGGGAGCAGCAAGCACCGGCTGGGTGGAGAGCAGAGCTTTTTAGCTCTGCAAACGCTGCATCAACTTCTGGAGTCCACTCGAACTTGTCTGACTTCTTCATCAGTCGGTAAAGAGGCAATGCCTTTTCACCGAGGCGAGAGATCGACTTAGCGCGGCCAAGCATCCAGTAAGCTTCTAAACATTGTGCACACGCACGGGGCGTTTCATTCGGAGAATAGTGCCAACTTTTCTGGGTTGGCGTCGATTCCTCGTTTGGAAACGAGAAAACCGAGTAACTTTCCGCCAGGAACTCCGAATGTGCACTTTGACGGATTAAGCTTGATATCATACCTCCTGAGACTGGCAAATGTTTCAGCGAGGTCAGTCAATAGGTCGGAACCCTTCCGTGATTTGACCACAATATCATCCATGTATGCTTCCACGTTCTGACTGATTTGAGTGAGTAAACACTTCTGAATCATCCTCATGAACATGGCTCCGGCTTTCTTGAGGCCGAATGGCATGGTGACATAGCAGAAACACCCGAATGGAGTGATGAAAGCTGTTTTGATCTCGTCGGGTCCATACAGACGGATCTGATGGTAACCGGAATAAGCGTCTAAAAAAGACAGGCGCTCACATCCCGTAGTTGAGTCGACTATTTGGTCGATGCGGGGAAGAGGAAAATGATCTTTTGGGCAGGCCCGATTGATATGTTTGAAATCAATGCACATGCGAAGTGACTTGTCCTTCTTGGGGACCATGACGACATTGGCGAGCCACTCAGAGTGGTAAATTTCTCGGACAAACTCTGCTGCCAGGAGCCGAGCCACCTCCTCGCTAATGGCCTTTCTCTTCTGGACGGCGGACCGTCGAAGATGTTCTTTGACAGGTTTCACCTTTGAGTCGACTCGTAGGCGATGCTCAGCCAGTCCCCTGGGAACACCCGGCATGTCAGCAGGCTTCCATGCGAAGATGTCCCAGTTCTCACGGAGGAACTGGATGAGCGCTTCTTCCTATTTAGAGTTGAGTGTTGTGGAGATATGAGTCGGAGCAACACTGGGGTCGGTCGGGTGAATGTGAACGGGCTTCGTCTCACCAGACGACTGGAACGCTGACTCTATGGCAGGCTTCTTGGCCTGCAATAAATCACTCGGATCTGCATTTTTCTGGTATTCTTGCAGCTCCACCACTGTTGTCTGAGCATCGGCAATCTTTGAGCCCTTCTGAAAGCACTCTTCTGCCTTTTTCCGATTGCCAGTGATGGTGATCACACCCTTGGGACCAGGCATCTTCAATTTGAGGTACACATAACATGGTCGAGCCATGAATCGTGCATAAGCTGGCCTGCCGAAAATAGCATGATAAGCACTCTGGAAATCCACAACTTCAAATGTTAACTTTTCTTTGCGGAAATGCTTTGAATCACCGAAAACCACGTCAAGACCAATTTGGCCGAGTGACTCAGCCTTCTTCCCAGGAATGACTCCATGGAAACTCATGTTGCTGGAACTGAGTCTGGACATCGGAATGCCCATTCCCTTCAGCGTCTCCACATACAATATATTCAGTCCGCTGCCACCATCCATCAGAACCTTAGTCAGTCGAGTGCCTTCGACGACTGGGTCGACCACCAAAGCTTGCCTCCCAGGGGTGGCTATGTGTGTTGGATGATCAGACTGGTCGAACGTGATGGCGGTCTGAGACCATTTCAGATAACTGGGTATCGTTGGAGCAACCATATTCACCTCACGGTTGATAACTTTCAATCAACTTTTGCTCTCAACATCAGCAAAAATCATCAGGGTGGAATTGACATGGGGGTATCCTCCATCACTGTCCTCTTTGTCCTCAACCTTGTCCGACTCCTTTTCCTTATCCTTGGGTTGTTTCCCCTGAAACTGCTGGATTAAGAGCCGGCACTGGCGAGTGGTATGTTTCGGGTAAATGAAGTTACCCTCCTCGTCTTTCTTCGTGTGGATGTGGCATGGCAAATCCATCACGTCGTTTCCTTCCTTGTCCTTCACCTTCTTGGGGTTCCAAGATCCTTTGGGCTTCCCTTTAAACTTGCCCTGAGTCACGGCCAAGGCTTCTCCAGGAGCAGCTGGCTCGGCTTTCCGCTTCTGCTTCCGACTGGAGTTCCCTCCTCCGGTTTCATGAGCAGTCGGCTTGTACTTGCCACTCCGGAGCCGATCCTCTTCTTCACCATTTGGTGGCAATCTCCATCATTCGACTTAGAGTCATGTCTCTGGTCCAACCGAACTTCAAACTTAACTCTCTGTTCTTAACACCTTCCTTGAAGGCACAGACTGCTTGGTGATCAGATACATTCTCCACCGTGTGATGCAATGTGATCCACCTCTGGATGTAATCCCTCAGGGTCTCATTCAACTTTTGCAAGCAAACCTGCAGCTCTGTCAACCCTGCTGGTCGCTTGCAAGTTCCTTCAAATGTCCTGACGAACACTCGGGCAAGATCTTCCCAAGTGTAAATGCTGCTAGGTGCCAACTGATTCAACCATGCCCTGGCCGAGCCCTCCAACATGAGAGGTAAGTGTTTCATGGCCACCTCATCGTTGCCGCCGCCAATCTGAACAGCCACTCGGTAGTCCTCAGGCCAAGTATCAGGCTTGGACTAACCAGTGAACTTACTAACTCCAGTCGCCAACCTGAAGTTGGGAGGAATCACCGCGGCCCTGATGGCCCTGCTAAAACACTCTGGTCCTGAGACATGAACTCTGCTGCTGGTGGGCACGTCTTTGTCATGGCCTTCTCGGTGGGCTCTGTTCTGGTCGACCAAACCTTGCTCGATAATCGATCTCGCGTCAAAGCCTGGTTCTCTGGGGTCGACTGGAACCCTTAGCCCAACACTATGCTAACGTCTGTCATCTTGCTGTCGAGGAGCGTACGACCCACCCCTTGGGGGAGGAGTGGGCACTCGACGCCGATCATTGCGATCGAATCGGTCATCATACTGATCACGCCGACCTCCATGTCCCTCACGTCTCGGGGGCGATCTCGGGCTATGGGCCGACTGGACTGTATTCGCAGCGACAGATCTGCTGTGAATTCAGTTTCGCGACTGCGATACAGCTGAATTCTGATCTCCTGCTGCCCGGAGCAAATCTCTGATTCGCATCAAGCCTCTGCCGGCCTCTGACTGGGAGGGCTGACTCCACTCTGCTATCCGGGCTTCAGTCGCTAAATTCTGAATCGGAGTTCGATATACCTGAGTCGGTGGTGGAAAGAGTTGACGCCGACTGGAGTCTGGAACTCGTTGCCGCGCGCGCTCGTCGAGTGCTTGCTGGAGGTTCTCCAGTTGAGTGTGCTCAGCCAAGTTGGCCAAACGCGCATCCTCCAAGGCACGTGCCTCGGGGGTTTCTCCTACGATAGGAGTATGCAGAGCATCCATGTTCCGGCGGCGAAGATCTTCCCTTTGCAGCGAAGTGAGTGGCTCGGGTTGATACTCCTCATGGACCTGCGCTGGGTCGCCTCCGCCGTCCCCTCCGTCAGTGCGGGGGAAGCCGGGAGGACTACGCGGTCCATTGACCATCAGGACCTCCGCCGCTGGATCACTACTGTCACACTCGGATGCAGTCTCTACGGAGCCAGTCGACAGGTCGAACAGGGCGTACAGAGATTCGTCGGGCTCGATCGCCGCGACTTGGGGGTGGCCGACTGGCGGGGCGCTGCGTGCCTTACCCACCGTTGAAGCCTCGACCAACCGGAGCGCTTGTGCTGGCGGGAGACAGGGAGGGAGGACGACGCAGGGGTCGACCGATACGAGGCCGACGGTTGCCGCAGCAGAACGCCGCCGACACATGCGCGAAAGTGTGTCTCCTCGCGGACTGGAAGCGCGTCGATGTCGAGTGGAGCCTCCTGGAGCCAAGCGGAGTCGTCGGTGATGAACGTGAGCGCGCCGAGACGGATCTCGCGGCCCTCAACCAAAACTCCGCCAGAAACCATGATGAAGGTGATCGGAACAATCGCAACTTCTCCAATAAGTCGCTAAGACACCTGGCCCAAGGTGGGCGCCAACTGTTGTGGTTCTAAGCCTGACAGTAGAATAGGGGGGTAGGTATGGAGAGGCAAGATCCTAGCTATGGAGTAGTTGTATACGCAAGGGATTTACGAGTTCAGGCCCTTCTCGAAAGAAGTAACAGCCCTACGTCTCGGAGCCCGGAGGCGGTCGACTGGATTATATGCGTATAAGTTACAGGGGCGCGAACCCTTTACACTGAGGAGGGGGGTGGCTTATATAGAGTCTGCCAGACCCCTCCGGCCCTCAGTTATGCGGGGTTTAAAGTACATTAAGGCCTGGCGTTACTGGTAATGCCCTACATAAAGTGCTATCATGGCCATAAAGACTACTTAATAACAGACCGTTTGGGTGCAGAGTGACTCTTGATCTCCTGGTGGTCGAGTGGGATCCTTCCAGGTCGACTGAAAGGTAGTTTCTTCTAGAGATGTCCTAGGGGAGGGTACTTTGGATAGGTCCATGACCCTACCCTAGGTATATGGCGTCATCACCCCTCAGGCGTCCACCGACCTACTTCTTCCTCCTATATATACCCATGTACCCTGAAAACATCAGAAGTGACCAGGAAAAACTATTACCACCACTGTAACCTTTTGTTTCCGCGAGATCCCATCTTGGAGCCTTCGCCGGTGCTCCGCCGAAGGGGGAATCGACCATGGAGGGCTTCTACATCAACACCATAGCCTCTCCGATGAGTTGTGAGTAGTTTACCACAGACCTTCAGGTCCATAGTTATTAGCTAGATGGCTTCTTCTCTCTCTTTGAATCTCAATACCATGTTCTCCTTCATCTTCTTGGAGATCTATTCGATGTAACTCTTTTTGCGGTGTGTTCGTCGAGATCCGATGAATTGTGGGTTTATGATCAAGTTATCTATGAGAAATATTTGAATCTCCTCTGAATTCTTTTATGTGTGATTAAGTTATCTTTGCAAGTCTCTTCGAATTATCAGTTTGGTTTGGCCTACGAGATTGATCTTTCTTGCAATGGGAGAAGTGCTTAGCTTTGGGTTCAATCTTGCGGTGTCATTTCCCAGTGACAGTAGGGGCAGTGATAACCCACAAGTATAGGGGATAATTGTAGCCTCTTTTGATAAGTAAGAGTGTCGAACCCAACGAGGAGCTAAAGGTAGAACAAATATTCTCTCAAGCCCTACCTGCCACTGATACGACTCTACGCACGCTTAGTGTTCGCGTTACATAGAAGAAGTATGAAACTAGAAGTACCTTGTAGGTGTTGTTGGATAGGTTTGCAAGATAATAAAGAGCACGTAAATAAAAAGTAGGGGCTGTTTAGATAAAGAAGCAATAGAGTAAATATAATGAGTGTGGAAAAGTGGTGGTAGGAGTTGTGAAATTGTCCCTAAGCAATTGACTACTTTACTAGACCAATAGCAAGTTTTATGTGGGAGAGACATAAGCTAACATACTTTCTCTTCTTGGATCATATGCACTTATGATTGGAACTCTAGCAAGCATCCGCAACCACTAAAGATCATTAAGGTAAAACCCAACCATAGCATTAAAGCATCAAGTCCCCTTTATCTCATACGCAACAATCCCCTTACTCGGGTTTAAGCTTCTGTCACTCTAGCAACCCACTATAAGCTAATCATGAATGTATTGCAACACAATATAGCGGGAATACCTCACGCTTGCACGACACGGAGGGCACAATAGGACAGCAACATAACCACAAGAAAATTAAACCAATCATAGCAATTCATATCACTGATAGGACAACGAAAATCTACTTAGACATCATAGGATGGCAACACATCATTGGATAATAATATGAAGCATAAAGCACCATGTTCAAGTAGAGGGTACAGCGGGTTGCGGGAGAGTGGACCGCCGAATATAGATGGGGGAAGGTGATGGAGATGTTGGTGAAGATGGCGGAGGTGTTGGTGAAGATTGCAGTGATGATGATGGCCCCCAGTGGCACTCCAGCGCCACCGGAAGCAAGGGGGAGAGAGCCCCCCTTCTTCTTCTTCTTCCTTGACCTTCTCCCTAGATGGGAGAAGGGTTTCCCCTCTGGTCCTTGGCTCCCATGGCTTGGGAGGGGCGAGAGCGCCTCCAAGATTGGATCTATCTCTCTGTCTCTCTCTGTTTCTGCGTTCTCAGGTTCTGCCCTTTCACTGTTTCTTTTATATCCGGAGATCCGTAACTCCGACTGGGGTGAATCTTTCGCCCAAATTTTTCTCATAAATTAGCTTTATTGTGGCAAAATAAGAGCGTCAACCGCCTTACGGGGTTCCTAGGAGAGTCCAGGGCACGCTCCCTATCTCGTGGCCCCCTCGGGCACCGTCTCACGTTGATTCTTCCTCCCAAAAATCACAAATATTCCAAAATAATTCTCTGTCCGTTTTTATCCCGTCTGGACTCTGTTTGATATTGGGTTTCTGCGAAACATAAAACATGCAACAAACAGGAACTGGCACTGGGCACTAGATCAATATGTTAGTCCCAAAAATAGTATAAAAAGTTGCCAAAAGTATATGAAAGTTGAATAATATTGGCATGGAACAATCAAAAATTATAGATACAATGGAGACGTATCAGCATCCCCAAGCTTAATTCTTGCTCGTCCTCGAGTAGGTAAATGATAAAAAAGATAATTTTCGATGTGGAATGCTACCTAGCATAATCTTGATCATATGTCTAATCATGGCATGAATATTAAGACACGAGTGATTCAAAGCAATAGTCTATCATTTGACATGAAAACAATAATACTTCAAGCATACAAATAAAGCAATTATGTCTTATCAAAATAACATAGCCAAAGAAAGCTTATCCCTACAAAATCATATAGTTTGGCTATGCTTCATTTTCGTCACACAAAATGCTCCCATCATGCACAACCCCGGTTTCAGCCAAGCAATTGGTTCATACTTTTTAACGCGCTTCAGCTTTTTCAACCCTCACTAGGGTTGGAAAAAAGCTCGAAGCTCGCGAGCTAAACAAGTAGCTTGTGACTCGGCTCGAATCGAATCAAACTCCAAGAATAACGAGTCGAGCCGAGCTTTAGTTTAAGATCGTTTATAGAACAAGTTAAACGAGCCAATCTCACGAGTACTCGTGTAACTCGTTATACTCGATACAATAGATCAGCCACTCCCAATACAAAGAAAGACCAGTCACTAAACAACCTACGTCCCAGACGCACAACGCAAGGCCCAACCGTTGAAAGCCTAGCCTCCTGGGAGACTCATGTGTTACAAGGAAATTACAATTGTTTAGTGATATATATGTTTAATATAAACATAATCATTTTTATCATATTTGAGGGCTTTATGTTTATATCTTTAACAAGCTAAACAAGCCAACTCGCGAGTTATACGAGTCGAGCCAATCTTGGGTTTGAGCTCGTTATAGTAACGAGTCGAGTCGAGCTAGCTCGTTAACGAAACGAGCTCTAGCGAGTCGAGCCGAGCTGGCTCGACTCGGCTCGAATTCCAGCCCTAACCCTCACACAATACATGAGCGCAAGCCATGGATATAGCACAATAGGTGGAGTAGAGTATGATGATGGAGGTTGTGTGGAGAAGACAAAAAGGGAGAAAGCCTCACATCGACGCGACTAATCAACGGGCTATGGAGATGCCCATCAATTGATGTCAATGCGAGGAGTAGGGATTGCCATGCAACGGATGCACTAAGAGCTATAAGTGTATGAAAGCTCAAACTGGAAACTAAGTGGGTGTGCATCCAACTTGCTTGCTTATGAAGACCTCGGGCGTTTGAGGAAGCCCATCATCGGAATATACAAGCCAAGTTCTATAATGAAAATTCCCACTAGTATATGAAAGTGAAAACTCAAGAGGCTCTCTATATGAAGAAAATGATGCTACTCTGAAGCGCAAGTGTGGTAAAAGGATAGTAACATTGCCCCTTCTCTCTTTTTCTCTCATTTTTTTATTTTATTTTTTCATTTTTTTATTTTTTTGGTGGGCTTCTTTGGCCTCTTTTTATTATTTGGGCTTCTTTGGCCTCTTTTATCTTTCATAAAGTCCGGACTCTCATCCCGACTTGTGGGAGAATCATAGTCTCCATCATCCTTTCCTCACTTGTTCACCGTCGGGCACCGTCTCGCGTTGATTCATCCTCCCAAAAATCACAAATATTCCAAAATAATTCTCCATCCGTTTTTATCCCATTTGGACTACGTTTGATATTGGGTTTCTGTGAAGCATAAAACATGCAACAAACAAGAACTGGCACTAGGCACTAGATCAATATGTTAGTCCCAAAAATAGTATAAAAAGTTGCCAAAAGTATATGAAAGTTGAATAATATTGGCATGGAACAATCAAAAATTACAGATACGACGGAGACGTATCAGGCAGCAAGGCACGTATTGTATTGTTGCCATCAAGGATAAAAAGATGGGGTTTATATCATATTGCATGAGTTTATCCCTCTACATCATGTCATCTTTCTTAATGTGTTACTCTGTTCATTATGAACTTAATACTCTAGATGCATGCTGGATAGCGGTCGATGTGTGGAGTAATAGTAGTAGATGCAGGCAGGAGTCGGTCTACTTGTCATGGGCGTGATGCCTATATACATGATCATGCCTAGATCTCATAATTATTCGCTTTTCTATCAATTGCTCGATGGTGATTTGTTCAGCCACCGTAATACTTGTGCTATCTTGAGAGAAGCAACTAGTGAAACCTGTGGCCCCCGGGTCTATCTTTTATCATATAAGCTTTCAGTCTACTTTTATTTGCATCTTTACTTTTCCAACCTATATTATAAAATACAAAAAATATATTTATCTTATCATATTATCTCTATGAGATCTCACTTTCGCAAGTGGCCGTGAAGGGATTGACAACCCATTTATTGCGTTGGTTGCGAGTTCTTGTTTGTTTGTGTAGGTGCGTGGGACTTTTGAGGAGCCTCCTACTGGATTGATACCTTGGTTCTCAAAAACTGAGGGAAATACTTATGCTACTATTGCTGCATCACCCTTTCCTCTTCAAGGAAAACCGATGGAAGATCAAGACGTAGCAAGGAGGATTTCTGGCGCCGTTGCCGGGGAGGTCTTCACTCAAGTCAAGACATACCAAGTACCCATCACAAACTCATCTCCCTCGCATTTACATTATTTGCCATTTCCCTCTCATTTTCCTCTCCCCAACTTCACCCTTGCTGTTTTATTTGCCTTCTCTTTTCCAACCTCCTCTCTCTTTCACTTGCCTTTTTTGTTTGCTTGTGTGTTGGATTACTTGTCGCGATGGTGCAATATAATACCAAATTGTGTGATTTTTCCAACACCAATAATAATGATTTCCTTAGTACTCCGATTGCTCCTCTTAATGATGTTGAGTCTTGTGAAATCAATGCTGCTTTGCTGAATCTTGTTATGAAAGATCAATTCTCCGTCCTTCTTAGTGAAGATGCCGCTACCCATCTAAACAACTTTGTTGATTTGTGCGAGATGCAAAAGAAGAAAGATATGGATAATGATATTGTTAAATTGAAGTTATTTCCATTTTCACTTAGAGATCGTGCTAAAGTTTGGTTTTCGTCTTTGCCTAAGAATAGTAGTGATTCATGGAATAAGTGCAAAGATGCTTTTATCTCTAAGTATTTTCCTCCCGCTAAGATCATCTCTCTTAGGAACGATATTATGAATTTTAAACAACTTGATCATGAGCATGTTGCCCAATCTTGGGAAAGAATGAAATTGATGATTCGCAATTGCCCTACTCATGGTTTGAATTTATGGATGACCATACAAAATTTTTATGCCGGATTGAATTTTGCTTCTAGAAATCTTTTAGATTCGGTCGCAGGAGGCACATTTATGGAAATCACCTTAGGAGAAGCTACAAAACTCCTTGATAATATTATGGCTAATTATTCTCAATGGCACACCGAAAGATCTACTAGTAAGAAAGTGCATGCTATAGAAGAAGTTAATGTTTTGAGTGGAAAGATGGATGAACTTATGAAATTGTTTGCTACTAAGAGTGTGAAAGAATTTATGATCTCTCAAAAGAATTTTAATGCCATGCTTGAAGAAAAATTGCTTAAAGTTGATGATTTGGCTAGGAATGTTGATAGACTTTCGCTTAATGTTGGTTCTTTGAAACTTAGATCTACTCCTCCTAAGCATGATATCAATGAGTCTCTCAAAACTATAAGAATTTCCATTGATGAGTGCAAAGAAAGAACCACTAGATCACGTGCTAATAAAGATTGCTTTGTAAAGGCGTGTTCTTCTAGTTTCCATGAAAATAATGATGAAGATCTAAAAGTTATTGATGTGTCCCCTATTAAATCTTTGTTTTTCAATATGAATCTTAATAATGATGGGATTGGAGATGAGTCAACTTTAGTTAAAAGGCATCCCAATGATTAGGAGTTTTTAGATCTTGATGCTAAATTTGGTAAAAGTGGGATTGGAGAGATCAAGACTTTAAATTTGAACCAACTATCTTGTGTTTCAAGGAATTTAATTATGATAATTGTTCTTTAGAAGATTTTATTTCCTTGTTGCAGTCTGTTGTGAATTCTCCTCATGCTTATAGTCAAAATAAAGCTTTTACGAAACATATTGTTGATACCTTGATGCAATCTTTTGATGAAAAACTTAATTTGGAAGTTTCTATACCTAGAAAACTTAACGATGAGTGGGAACCTACTATAAAGATTGAAATTAAAGATCATGAGTTTTATGATTTGTGTGATTTGGGTGCTAGTGTTTCCACGATTCCGAAAACTTTATGTGATATTCTAGGTTTCCATGATCTTGATGATTGCTCTTTAAATTTGCACCTTGCGGATTCCATCATTAAAAAGCCAATGGGAAGGATCAATGATGTTCTCATTGTTGCAAATAGGAATTTGGTGCCCGTAGATTTTATCGTTCTTGATATAGATTGCAATCTTTCTTGTCCTATTATTCTTGGTAGGCCTTTCCTTAGAACGATTGGTGCGATTATTGATATGAAGGAAGGGAATATTAGATTCCAATTTCCATTAAGGAAAGGCATGGAGCACTTTACAAGAAAGAAAGTCAAATTACCTTGTGAATCTATCATGCGAGCTACTTATGAATTGTGTGCCAAAGATGGCACTACTTAGATCTATGCTCGCTTTTATGCCTAGCTAGGGGCGTTAAACGATAGCGCTAGTTGGGAGGCAACCCAATTTTATTTTAGTTTTTTTTTGTTTTTGCTTCTGTTTAGTAATAAATTTTGAATCTACCTTCTGTTTAGATGTGTTTTTATGTTTTAGTTAGTGTTTGTGCCAAGTAGAACCTATAGAATGACCTATGGTGATAGCTAATTTGATTCTGCTGAAAAAATAGAAACTTTGCGCGAACGAAAATAATTTTAGTAATTCACAGAAACGTGATTTTGTGTTGATTCTTTTTGATGTAGAGCAATATACAAATTGGCCAGGACTTCCAATTTTGGTAGGATTGTTAGAGTTCCAGAAGTATTCGAGAGTTACAGATTGCTACAGACTGTTCTGTTTTTGACAGATTCTGTTTTTCGTGTGTTGTTTGCTTATTTTGATGCATCTATGGCTAGTATGTAAGGGTATGAACCATAGAAAAGTTGAAATACAGTAGGTTTACCACCAATATAAATAAAGAATGAGTTCATTACAGTACCTTATGTGGTGGTTTTTCTTTCTTGCACTAACGGAGCTTATGAGATTTCCTGTTGAGTTTTGTGTTGTGAAGTTTTCAAGTTTTGGGTAAAGATTTGATGGACTATGCAATAAGGAGTGGCAATAGCCTAAGCTTGGGGATGCCCATGGCACCCCAAGATATTCAAGAATAGCCAAAATCCTAAGCTTGGGGATGCCCCGGAAGGCATCCCCTCTTTCGTCTTCATTTATCGGTAACTTTACTTGGAGCTATATTTTTATTCGCCACATGATATGTGTTTTGCTTGGAGCGTCTTGTATGATATTAGTCTTTAATTTTTAGTTTACCACAATCATCCTTTCTGTGCACACCTTCTGGGAGAAACCCACTTGATTGGAATCTATTAGAATAATCTATGTGCTTCACTTATATCTTTTGAGCTAGATAGTTTTTGCTCTAGTGCTTCACTTATATCTTTTAGAGCACGGCGGTGGCTTAATTTTGTAGAAATTGTTAGTCTCTCATGCTTCACTTATATTATTTTGAGAGTCTCTTAGAACAACATGGTATTTTCTATGGTTATAAAATTGGTCCTAGAATGATGAGCATCCAAGTTGGGTATAATAAAAACTATCATAGGAAGTGAATTGGATGCTATGATCAATTTGATACTTGATAATTGTTTTGAGATATGGAGGTAGTGATATTAGAGTCATGATAGTTGGGTGATTATGTATTTAAAGAATGCTTGTGTTTAAGTTAGCAAGTCCCGTAGCATGCACATATGGTGAAATTTGTGTAACAAATTTGAAACATGAGGTGTTCTTAGATTGTGCATCCTTATGAGTGGCGGTCGGGGACGAGCGATGGTCTTTTCCTACCAATCTACCCCCCTAGGAGCATGCGCTAGTGCTTGCTTTTTGATGACTTGTAGATTTTTGCAATAAGTATATGAGTTGTTTTTGACTAATGTTGAGTCCATGGATTATACGCACTCTCACCCTTTCATCATTGCTAGCCTCTTCGGTACCGTGTGTTGCCCTTTCTCACCTTGAGAGTTGGTGCAAACTTCGCGGGTGCATCCAAAGCCCGTGATACGATATGCTCTATCACACATAAACCTCCATATATCTTCCCCAAAATAGCCACCATACCTACCTATTATGGCATTTCCATAGCCATTCCGAGATATATTGCCATGCAATTTTCCACCGTTCCGTTCATCATCATGACATGCATCATCATTGTCATATTGCCTTGCATGATAATGTAGTTGACATCGTATTTGTGGCAAAGCCACCTTGCATAATTTTTCATACATATCACTCTTGATTCATTGCCTTTCCCGGTACACCGCCGGAGGCATTCATATAGAGTCATATCTTGTTATAGTTTTGGGTTGTAATTCATGAGTTGTAAATAATATAAGTGTGAGGATCATCATTATTAGAGCATTGTCCCCAAATAAAAAAAGGGAAAGGCCAAAAAAACGGCCAAAAAAGAAAGGCCAAAAAAAGGCCCAAACAAAGAGAATAAATAAAAAAGTGGGCAATGTTACTATCTTTTTCCACACTTGTGCTTCAAAGTAGCACCATGTTCTTCATATAGAAAGTCTTTATGTTGTCACTTTCATATACTAGTGGGAATTTTTCATTATAGAACTTGGCTTGTATATTCCTATGATGGGCTTCCTCAAAATGCCCTAGGTCTTCGTGAGCAAGCAAGTTGGATGCACACCCACTAGTTTCTTTTGTTGAGCTTTCATACATTTATAGCTCTAGTGCATCCGTTGCATGGCAATCCCTACTCCTCATGTTGACATCAGTTGATGGGCATCTCCATAGGCCGTTGATTATCCTTGTCAATGTGAGACTTTCTCTTTTTTTTGTCTTCTCCACACAATCCCCATCATCATATTCTATTCCACCCATAGTGCTATATCCATGGCTCACGCTCATGTATTGCGTGAAAGTTGAAAAAGTTTGAGATTATTTAAGTACGAAACAATTGCTTGGCTTGTCATCGGGGTTGTACAAGATGGGAGCATTTTTGTGTGACGAAAATGAAGCATGACCTAACTATATGATTTTGTAGGGATGAACTTTCTTTAGCCATGTTATTTTGAGAAGACATGATTACTTTGATTAGTATGATTGAAGTATTACTATTTCTTATGTCAATATAAACTTTTATTTTGAATCATTTGGATCTGAACATTCATGCCACAATAAAGAAAATTACATTGAGAATTATGCTAGGTAGCATTCCACATCAAAAATTCTGTTTTTATCATTTACCCACTCGAGGACGAGCAGGAATTAAGCTTGGGGATGCTTGATACATCTCCAACGTATCTATAATTTTTGATTGTTCCATGCTATTGTATTACCTGTTTTGGATGTTTATGGGCTTTACTTTACACTTTTATATCATTTTTGGGACTAACCTACTAACCGGAGGCCCAACCCATATTGATGTTTTTTTGCGTATTTCAGTGTTTCGAAGAAAAGGAATATCAAACGGAGTCCAAACGAAATGAAACCTTCGGGAGCGTGATTTTTGGAACGAACGTGATCCAGAGAACTTAGAGTGGAAGTCAAGAAATAAACGAGGCGACCACGAGGGTGGAGGGCGCGCCCCCCTACTAGGCGCGCCCCCTGTCTCGTGGGCCCCTCGGGCATCCACCGACCTACTTCTTCCTCCTATATATACCCATGTATCCCAAAAACATCAGAACCGACCACGAAAAACTATTTCCACCGCCGTAACCTTCTGTATCCGCGAGATCCCATCTTGGAGCCTTTGCCGGCGCTCCGCCGGAGGGGGAATCGACCACGGAGGGCTTCTACATCAACACCATAGCCTCTCTGATGAGTTGTGAGTAGTTTACCACAGACCTTCGGGTCCATAGTTATTAGCTAGATGGCTTCTTCTCTCTCTTTGAATCTCAATACCATGTTCTCCTCGATCTTCTTGGAGATCTATTCGATGTCACTCTTTCTGCGGTGTGTTTGTCGAGATCCGATGAATTGTGGGTTTATGATCAAGTTTATCTATGAGAAATATTTGAATCTCCTCGGAATACTTTTATATGTGAATAAGTTATCTTTGCAAGTCTCTTTGAATTAGCAGTTTGGTTTGGCCTACTACATTGATCTTTCTTACGGGAGAAGTGCTTAGCTTTGGGTTCAATCTTGCGGTGTCCTTTCCCAGTCACAACAGGGGCAGCAAGGCATGTATTGTATTGTTGCCATCGAGGATAAAAAGATGGGGTTTATATCATATAGCATGAGTTTATACCTCTACGTCCTGTCATCTTTCTTAATGCGTTACTCTGTTCTTTATGAACTTAATACTCTAGATGCATGCTGGATAGCGGTCGATGTGTGGAGTAATAGTAGTAGATGCAGGCAGGAGTCGGCCTACTTGTAACGGACGTGATGCCTATATACATAATCATGCCTAGATAATCTCATAATTATTCGCTTTTCTATCAATTGCTCGACAGTAACTTGTTCACCCACCGTAATACTTATGCTATCTTGAGAGAAGCCACTAGTGAAACCTATGGCCCATGGGTCTATCTTTTATCATATAAGCTTTCAATCTACTTTTATTTGCATCTTTACTTTTCCAATCTATATTACAAAATACCAAAAATATATTTATCTTATCATATTATCTCTATGAGATATCACTTTCGCAAGTGGCCGTGAAGGGATTGACAACCCCTTTATTGCGTTGGTTGCGAGTTCTTGTTTGTTTGTGTAGGTGCATGGGACTTTTGAGGAGCCTCCTACTGGATTGATACCTTTGTTCTCAAAAACTTAGGGAAATACTTATGCTACTATTGCTACATCACCCTTTCCTCTTCAAGGAAAACCAAGGCAAGCTCAAAACGTAGCAATGGTGTGTGTCATAATAAACGGAACAATGGAAGTTGTGCGACAATATTTTTCGGAATGGATATGGAAGTGTCTTAATAGGTAGGTATGGTGGCTGTTTTTAGGAAGGTATATGGTGGGTTTAATGCATCGGCGAAAGTTTCGCGGTACTAGAGAGGCTAGCAATGGTGGAAGGGTAAGAGTGCGTACAATCCATGGACTCAACATTAGTCATAAAGAAGTCACATACTTATTGGAAAACTTTATTAGCCATCAAAGCAAAGTACTAATACACATGCTCCTAGAGGGATAGATTGGTAGGAAAAGACCATCGCCCGTCCCAGACCGCTACTCATTAGGAAGACAATAAAAAATAAATCATGCTCTTACTTTATCACATGACAGTTCACCATACGCGCATGCTTCGGGAATCACAAACTTTAATATAAATACTCTTAGTAATCCACAATTACTCACCAGCATGACTCTAATATCACCATATTCATATCTTAAAACAAATACAAGGAATCAAACTTTTCATATATTTAATGATCTTCATGAAAGTTTTTATTATATCCCTGTTGAATAAGCATCATATTAGGACTAAATTCATAACCTAAGCAAATTGCCATACTATTTTTAAGACTCTCAAAATAATATAAGTGAAGCATGAGAGTTCATAAATTTCTACAAAATAAAACCACCATCGTGCTCTAAAAAGGTATAAGTGAAGTACTAGAGCAAGTGCCTAGCTTAAAAGATATAAGTGAAACACATAGAGCATGCTAATAAATTCACGATTAATGTGTGTCCCTCTCAAAAGGTGTGTACAACAAGGATGATTGTGGAAAACAAAAAATCAAAGACTCATATAATACAAGACGCTCCAAGCAAAACACATATCATGTGGTGAATAAAAATATAGCCTCAGGTAATTTTACCGATGGATTGAAGACGAAAGAGGGGATGCCATCCGGGGCATCCCCAAGCTTAGATGCTTGGATGTCCTTGAATATTACCTTGGGATGCCTTGTGCATCCCCAATCTTAGGCTCTTGCCACTCCTTATGCCATAATCCATCAAAACTTTACCCAAAACTTGAAAACTTCACAACACAAAACTCAACAGAAAACTCGTAAGCTCTGTTAGTATAATCAAACAAATCACCACTTTTAGGTACTGTTGTGAACTAATTATAAATTTATAATAGTGTTATATATGCTGCATTCGAACTTATCCATGGTTCATACCCCCCGATACTACCCATAGATTCATCAAAATAAGCAAACAATACATAGAAAACAGAATCTGTCAGAAACATAATAGTCTGTAGAAATCTGGAAATTTCATATACTTATGTAACTCTAAAAATTCTGAAAAATTAGGACAATCTGGGAAATTTGTATACCAACCTTTTGTAAGAATTTCAGATCAAAAGCATGCTTCTTTGAAGTTTCAAAATTCCAGCAATGAGCGCAAAAGTTTCTATTTTTTAGCAAATCAAATCAACTATCACCATAGACCATCCCAAAGGCACTACTTGGCTCAGGCACTAATTGAAACACTTAAACACAATTACTACAGAAGTGATATTGTGTATTTATTGAAAAATAGAAGCAAAAACAAAAAAACACAAAATAAAATTGGGTTGCCTCCCAACAAGCGCTATTGCTTATCGCCCCTAGCTAGGCATAATGCATAGATATAGGTATTGTCATCTGTGGTATTCAATCCATAAGTGGCCCTCATAATAGTTTCATATGGCAAGTTAATTTTCTCTCTTGGAAAGTGATCCATGCCCTTCATTAATGGAAATTATAATATAATGTTTCCTTCTTTCATATCAATGATCGCACCAATCGTTCTAAGGAAAGGTCTACCAAGATTAATAGGGCATGAAGGATTGCAATCTATATCAAGCACAATAAAATCTGTGGGAACATAATTCCTATTTGCAACAATTAGAACATCATTAATCCTTCCCATAGGTTTCTTAATAGTGGAATCCGCTACATGCAAATTTAAGGAACAAACATCAAGTTTATGGAAACCTAGCACATCACATAAAGTTTTCGGAATAGTGGAAACTCTAGCACCCAAATCACACAAAGAATTGCACTCATAATCTTTCATCTTGATTTTAATAGTAGGTTCCCACTCATAATCTTTAATATTGATTTTAACTTCTAAATTAAGTTTTTCTTCAAAAGATTTCATCATGGCATCAACGATATGTTTAGTGAAAGCCTTATTTTGATTATAGGCATGAGGTTAATTTGACTTAGGAGGGGATTATTATTTTTGCTCTAGGATGACATGCATGATACACTTTGAGGACACACATATGCATGTGTACGCATGAATCCCTCCCACCGAGTTGAAGTGGCTAGTACAACGACACCATCATGAACCGATCTCGCTTTGTGTGGGGAGCTAGTGTACGATTTTTGACACACGCGCCAGATCAATGTTGTGTATTCAAACATGCATGCACGCATCACCTCCATACATATGCATGTAGTGGTTGCCTTCGAACAATACACTTCCTCGTGTGGTTATCAGTGACAAGCCTATATATTCGTGGGCCCGCGTGGACATCCATGATCACCTTGACCAACAACAAGATAGGTTACCATGGCGGATTCTTCATTTGGTTAGTGTTATCGTAGTATAGGTCGTGGTGAGATTCAGACCTAATTAAGTTTGAGCGCATATACTATGCACGCATGCATGCATATATGAATCACCGTTGTTGGCTTGAAGTGTGGTGTAACATACATATTCATCGTCAACCTAACCCTCACTCAGTATGGCGATTTGTAGTTTGAAATCACGGTGCCACATCAAAGTTGTTCATTGTTACTCAAAAACACACCTCTCCATACATATGTTTGGGCCACACGCATGCAGTGGTTGTCTTCGGGGACTAGCTACTTGCATGATTATTGGCGAGCTAGCCCATCTCTAGGGTCGCATGGACGGCCATCACTTTGACCAACAACAAGAGAGAGGTTGTACGACCAAGGTGGATTATTCTTGGTCTGTTTTATGATCCATCTTGGTGAGATATATGCCTCTCTGGCCTACCGAATGAAAGTGTATGTGTGTGTGTGGGGGGGGGGGGGTTGCTACATTGCACTTTGCTAGGTGAACCTTGGTTGGGGGGCATGCATTCATAGCTTAATTAGGATTCCCTTCGTGGTGACACGAGGGGGTGGGGGCTGCTAGCTACTTCGCACTTTGCTAGGTGAACCTCGGTTGGGGGGGGGCATGCTCTTAGCTTAGGATTCCCTTCGTGCCGAAATGAGGGGGGCTGCTAGCTACTTCGCACTTTGCTAGGTGAACCTCGGTTGGGGGGGCATGTGCATTCATAGCTTAGGATTCCCTTCGTGCTGAGATGAGGGAGGGGTGGCTGCTAGCTACTTCGCACTTTGCTAGGGTGAACCTCGGTTGGGGGGGGGGGAGGGCATGCATTCATAGCTTAGCTAGGATTCCCTTCGTGCCGACACGAGGGAGGGGGCTGCTAGCTACTTCGCACTTTGCTAGGTGAACCTCGGTTGGGGGGGCATGCATTCATAACTTACCAATCCCTTCGTACCGACACGAGGGTGGGGGGCTGCTAGCTCTACTTCACACTTTGCTAGGTGAACCTCGGTTGGGGGGCATGCATTCATAGCTTAGGATTCCCTTCGTGCCGACACGAGGGAGGGGGGCTGGTAGATACTTTGCACTTTGCTACGGTGAACCTCGGTTGGGGGGGCATGCATTCATATATAGCTTAGGATTCCCTTCGTGCCGACACGAGGGAGGGGGGGCTGCTAGTTACTTCGCACTTTGCTAGGTGAACCTCGGTTGGGGGGGGGCATGCATTCATATATAGCTTAGGATTCCCTTCGTGCCGACACGAGGGAGGAGGGGGGCTGCTAGTTACTTCACACTTTGCTAGGTGAACCTCGGTTGAGGGGGAGGGGGCATGCATTCATATATAGCTTAGGATTCCCTTCGTGCCGACACGAGGAGGGAGGGGGGCTGCTAGCTACTTCGCACTTTGCTAGGTGAACCTTGGTTGAGGGGGAGGGGGCATGCATTCATAGCTTAGGATTCCCTTCGTGCCGACACGAGAGGGTGGGAGCAAGCAATACCATGCACTTTGCAAGAGAGGTGCCACATCGAAGTTGCATTTGGTATTTGAAAATCAAACCACCCTTTTGATACATAAATTTGGTCCACATGCAAGTGTGTTCATGTTCTGACCCTCTCCCGCAACATTTTTCGCCAAATTTATGAACATTAGACAAGTCGGATGACGCAACAGACACAGTTCACTCAAACTAACCGTGTGCTACGCCGGTGCACCTGTCACACACACATCCGCATAGTACATTGGGCTCCACGAGGCTCCCCCTCTCAAAAATATCTACCCGCTTCGAGGGTTTTTCTGTTTCATAACACACGGTTGTTATCTCCAGACCGTGTGCGATGTTTCTTGTTCCCAATCCTGCCTGCATCGAAAATATCTGCCCACCTCAAGGGTTTTTCTTTTTCATAACACACGGTTGTTATCTCCGGGCCGTGTGTGATGCACTATCATCAAAAATTTCAATAGTCCGGCATTTCACTCCCGCGTTTGACTCCTGCATAGTAAAATTTTCAGTACCCGCGTCATTTCCTCAAACACCCCACGCCCCCCTCCACACACACACACACACACACACACACACACATGCACCAAAACCTCCTCGGGCATGCGCGCGCGCACACACACACACCCTCCCTCGCTCGAAACCCTAGAAAAGTCCCCGCCGCTGCTGCTGCCGCAAGGCCTCCATTATCAAAATCTGTCGGTTTGCCCGTGCAGCTTACCCACCGATCTCCATACCCAGGCCGCCCTGAGTTTCTTACATGACGCCTGCCAAATGCCTCCTTTCCCACAGATCCCCATCCCCATCCTCATCCCCCACTTCAGAGCATCGCAGCCCGTGGAGAGCAAGGAGCGCAAGGAGCGACTGGCCCAAAAGAGGTGTATAGCGGTCTCTTCGCCTGACGTCACCGAGATAGCTGATGAACATTACTGGCGGCAGGCACTCAAGCAGCGGGCTAGAGTATGTGGGCATGTCTCGTCCGCTGGCTACGACTTCAAGGTCATTGACAGCGACGCCCTGAGGCGGGCTGTGTCACAGGTTAAGTGGCCCATCCCCAACCCCTCGGGTTCAACTGCCGTCGATCTCATCCATGGCCCCGCCGCTGATCTCCTCTGGCTAGCTGTCAACAATTTGCCATTCTACATCGCCATCGAGCCCCTTTTGTCATTTCTGAAGGACACATTCTGCAGCACTGGCTTGGGATCCACAGCTTCCCAGTCAGACCTCATCGACGGCGACCACGAGGAGGGCACCCTATCCAGATCTTCCGAGGGGAAAGAGCCCATCTACGCTTCCAAGGGAAAGCGCCTGTCTGCGACATCAGGGAGGGCACCCTGCAGCCGTGCTCTTCCAAGGGGAAGGAGCCCATCTACGACAACATGGAGCGCATTCAGGGTCCGTGCTCTTCCCACGGGAACGAGCCCATCTGTGACAAGTGAGGAAACCCATGATTTGTTTATTTCACTTGTTCACAATGTGATGCTCTATATGTGCAATTATATATTGTGCAGTACATTTCATCAATCCAGTTTTAAACATACCGATAGGAATGCATATATTTGCTTGTTGTTAAGCCTGTTATAGCTAGAATATGCCTCTTTTAAAGTTTTTTGATTGTTCGGTTGTTTGTAGTTAGCATATGTTCAGTTTCAAATGCTATATTTGGTTGTTCGTAGTATGCCTTGTTTATTCCAGTTATTCACAACGTGATGTTCTATATGTGCAAGTATGAACTGTGCAGTTCAATTTCATCAGTACCAGTTTCAACAATACCACTATGAATGACTACATTTGGTTGCTGCATCTTGTAGTTAACATGCGTTTCCATTTTTATTTAACCATAACCAATGTACTTAGACCGGAACAATACCAATTTGAATGACCATGTTTGCTTGTTGTTAAATGTTAGGCCTGTTGAAGTTAGCATACCTTTCCACTTGTTTTGCTTTACTAGCATGCTTAAACCTGCACACTGAAGCTATCTTTTGGAGATTATTTTGTCTGCCATGTGTAATTTTGGTTGATGTTTAGCCTGTTGTGCTTAACATGCTTCTTGATGTACCTACACAGGACAATTTTGGGAATGACTGTTGTTTTCCATCGAGGTTAGTTTCATCCCATGGCTTATATCTACTCACTGTTCAGGATATTCGTAGCTGGTACCATATAGGCCGGCGGCTGATAAGGGACTAATCGATGAATCGGACTTTTAACTAAATATATCTGCAACCCATTTTTCCTTAGGTTAACTAGGGACATATGTAATATATCTGAGGCCACATTGCAACATGCACTGTACTTAATGTCTAAATATGCAATCCTAGGCTACATAGCAACAAGGAAGAGTGTTACATTAATGTTCTAATGATGTCTAGATATACGTAGAAGAGAAGCAGCAGCAGCAGCAACAACAACACAACCCTGTTTGGATACTCAACTTAGCTAGAGGTTAGATTTAGTTTCTAGCTCATTACTAACCCGGAACTAACTCCATCCAAAGAGTTGTTTGGATGGCAGGGTTAGATTGACAATAAATGCACTAGGAGAACTAGCTCCAATTAGCACCTCTTGGGTTGGATACTAGCTTTTTTGGGTGGGTTATAGATGCAACTAGCTCAAACTAGCCCTCATGTTTAGATATACTTTAGGGCTATTTGAGCACGAACTAGCTCAAACTAACTGTAACCCGTGGATACAGCATCAGATAATTTTTAAGAACGAACTAAACTCCTTCCGGCCCATAATATAAGATGTTAATTCATCTAATATGTGAGTATATTGGATGTTATAAGATACTTCCTCCGTTCCTAAATATGTTTATTTTTAGAGATTTCAAATGGACTACCACATATGGATGTATATAGACATATTATAAAAGAGTGTTGTACTACATCATTATGCCATTGTTGTTTAGCTTCTAATATTAACTTGGTGCTTTTAGGTACATATGTCATTGGTAAAGATCCGCGTTTTGACCCTTTCTGCGTATGGGGCAATGAGATATCAATGAACCAGCATCAAGTGAGGAAGCTGATAAAGTTTGTTAGTAAAATGGGTCCAAAGATGGCAATTAAACTATTTGTTTACACTTTATCCAAGACAACAGCGAACTGCAGGATGGTAAGTAAGAACTCTGCAGCCTTCTTTTTACTGCCCATAATGAGTTATCTTAGGTGACAATGTCTGAAATCTTATTCCTTTGTAGTGGTTGCTAAAGCAGTTTACTCAAGATTACCTCTCAAACTACATGATTGGTGGGCATGCAAAGGTTAAAGTATTTTCACCAGAACACGATGATTATCTAGATGTTTTCATGAAGATCGTGAAGGATGGCGGTCGGCCATCACAAGGGGTTGGACTAGAGTCGTGCGTGCCTTCTGCATGGAGGAGGGCACAATATGGGCATTCCGCTTCACCTTGTGCGGCAACCAAAATATATTTCGCCTCTTTCTTTACCGTCTTTGATAGTACAAGTATACAACTGTGGTTTATCATTCTTTATTTGGTTCTTATGTAATTCTTGAACATATGTACCTATGAATCGAATAATGCATTGGTTGTTTGAACCTGATGGATATGAATAAAGCTGTAGCATACATTCAAATTCAAATCCAAATCCGGTACAATTTGGAAAAGCAGCAATTAAATTACGGTGAAATTACGCTCTCCAGGTTGTTTCGGCACACACTGTTGGTAAAACACAAACGTTTGCGATATGCACCATAATCCGAGATGGTTCACAGAGAGGAAACGTGTGCAAGCATGCACACAATTGTCGTTTGCAAAGCATGTGCGATGTCAGACAATATCACAAACAGTGCGGGCAAACTAAACGTTTGTGGTAGTTGCCTTATCGTACACGATTCGCAACCATGAACTGTTTCTTATGAAGTATGCATCGTAACCGTTGCACCACAGAATAGCATGTGCGATAGTTGTCGTGTACGACGATGTTACGACGGTCCGACGTTTCATAATCCTGTCCGACACTCGTACGACTGGCTAATCTTCTTAATGGTAAACCGTTTGTGATGGGCCGCGCATCATACACGTTCTATAATAGTGAACCGTTTGTGATGGGCCACGCATCATAAACGTAGCACCACAGAATACCGACTGCGATGGTAATGCGAGCAGAAACGAGTAGGAGTATTGTAGGGGCCCTATCCTCGACGGTTTCTGGGTCGTGTGGGAAGGACCCCCTATCGCCCACACTCACTTTGCGACGGTTCCAAATGCTGTCGCGGAAAGGGGTTTTAAACCATTTGTCAGATCATTAATCCACAATTCATCAGATCTCAACTAACGCACCGCAAAAGAAGATTACATCGGATAGAACTCCAAGAACATCGAGGAGAACATCGTATTGAAGATCAAAGAAAGAGAAGAATCCATCTAGCTACTAGCTATGGACCCGTAGGTCTGTGGTAAACCACTCACACATCATTGGAAGGGCAGCAAGGTTGCTGTAGAGGCCCTCCGTGATCAAATCCCCCTCCGACAGAGTGCCAGAAAAGGCCCAAAGATGGGATCTCACGAGAACAAAAGTTTGCGGCAGCAGAAAAGTATTTTTGGTGTGCCCTCTAGTATATGGGGAATATTTGGGTATTTATAGAGCTGAGATTAAGGTTAGATGAGCCATGGGGGGGCACAAGCTCATAGGGCGCCCCCCTAGGATGCGCCGGGTGAGCTTGTCGCTCACCCGTGGACCTTTTGGCCTCCTCTCGAAGCTTCCTGGGTGTCTTCTGGTCTAAGAAAAATCATCAAAAAGTTTTGTTTCGTTTGGTATAGATTTTTTGTAAAAGACAAAAACAAGGAAAAATCGGCAATTGGCACTAGGCACTAGGTTAACTAGATGATACCCCGCGCGTTGCTACGGGAACTGCTTGCAATATATTCGGATAATGTTTGGTTGTAAGGAATATGAACATTGGATTAATAAAATGAGAATTGAAACTGAAAATAATATAACTGACTATATTTCACTACTGTATAGTTTTGGAATATCCATTACATATAAGTAGCATAACATAATGCACGGTGAGTGTTTATTCACACATGGATCTGCCAAACTCATTTTTAGAAAACCAAGCCCGATAGTTGGCTTATAACATAGTAAAGAGAGATAATCTTGCATCTCTAAAAATTTGTATAGTTAGATTGCACTTAGTTTTTTTCACACTTTTACTTGGAATTAATAGCTAGCATGGATGCTGAAGATAAAATGCAATCTTGGGAATTCCTGATGAAAAAGCTTATCCGCTAATGTGATTAATCACTTCGTTCTACTTAGTTGCAGTTGTCTAACTATTTGTATAAATTTGATGTTTCATATTCTCTTTATGGAACTATAACAATCACGTAAGGTCTCACTTCCCTCTTGATCAGGCGTCAGTTTGCCTATATTACATGAATGGTATTGACAACTTATCATAGTTTAGAAAATATTAAAAGATAAATAGTTGATATATGAAGTTTGAACATGTACTTTGCCGCAAATGATTTTTTTGGCAAATATTCTTAATTTGGCAAACACATTATATATGATTAACATTTATGTTATTCATATTTAAGCCACCAACTTCTTATGTCTTCTCTCAACTGTGAATGGTCTTTGCCTATCCTATGACAATATAACCAGAGGGGTGATAAGTGAACTATGTATATTTGGAAATTAAAACAAAGTACATGAGAAGTTTAAGCAACCAACCTGAATGTGACTATAGTTTTTCCAATGATGCAGATTGTCCAGATTCAAGAGTACAAAAAATCAGAGATACTGATCCAAGATCAGAGAAGGTCATCGACTTTCACTCTTCTCTGTGGTCATGTTGTGTTCTTTGAGGTATAATTGATTTGGGAAAAATATAAAAGAATGCCTACAGTGCATGTATACCTGCAAGCATAAATGATCAAATCATCTATAACATCCAAATTGTAGTATAGAGATAATCACAAAGTGACCACATTAACCATAAGAAATCTTGAACGAACTATCTCATCATACAATGACACAATACACAGTGAAATTTGCAGAATAATAAAACTACAAATCAAAAGTAAGTACGTAATTCTATGGGTAGAATTGCCGACTGTGAAAAGGATGAAGAAAAAAATCAACAGTCAGGTAGATAGGACCATTACTCACGGTGAGATCTTGATTACTCTCGAATGAATCTTCATTGCACTTTGCTCAACAATTTGTTAACTGGTAGTAATAGTCAAAAGGAAAGAAACACAACCTTGCGGATGGAAAAAACACAACTTAGCTGTTGTGTGCAGTGATAGTCTTCTTTGCACGGTGGTTGGAGCGTGCGATGGCTGGGGCAACGGCAAGGTAGCCACAATGTCGTCGGCTCCTTGCACCGCTTCTGATGTTGGTTGCTGGTGGTTGTGCGGCTGGCCGGTGGAGGAGCAACACCATATATAACTTGACCGGAACAGAGACAGAGGAAGGAGGGTAGGACCAGGCGATCGTGGGCATCATCTCAGTGATGCACACACCACCCAGGAAGGGGATGCAGCCCGCAAGATTGGACGCCTCCGTGCGATATATGTGGGAGATCGAGATGCAATATTTTTTATTTTGAAGGTGAGAGGCCATTCGGCTCTTATGGATGGAGACTGAATATAGTAATTAATTGGTACACTAACATGACAGAGGCTGCTCAGTTGCTACGTTGTTACAGGAGAGAGGCTTCACAGTTCCTACATTGAAAACTGAACCATTAATGGGAAATCAAGCTGCTAGTACTCCATGGGAAGTAGTGTTGCGTGTGCGTTTCAGCAAGCAACTGCAGTTAACTCAAAAATAAGAGATCTATTTACTCGCTAAACAGAAAAATAAAAATGATGATATGCCAGGTTGCATGTGCTTATGTGGCATTGTGGGGTATGTGAGATGAGGTGGATAGGCTGCATGTTGAGAGAAATAAGATAGTTGGGATCAACTATTTATGTATTATAGATAAGTTAGTCCCAAAAAATGATATAAAGTAGCACCATAATGCATATAAAACATCCAAGATGGATAATATAATAGGATGGAACAATCAAAAATTATAGATACGTTGGAGACGTATCAATTTCATCAACGACGGGATTGAGCTTCGGATTCCAGAAGAGAAGCCAGACAACAGATAACTGGACAATCCACTTTTATGGATCCAGGCAATTGGAAGGCTCGGGGGCGGGGGTTATCTTATCTTTCCCTCAAGGTGACCGTTTTTTATGTTCTAAGGATTGCGTTTCCTTGTACTAACAAGGTAGCTGAATATGAGGCCCTCCTACATGGTCTCCATATGGCTAAGGAGATGAATCTTAGCCGGGTCTGGTGCCTCGGTGACTCGGATCTAGTTGCTCAACAAGTTTCTGGCAAGTGGGATTCTAAGGACCCCCTCATGGCAGCTTATCGACCTGCACTGACTAATATTGCAGGACACTTTAAAGGATATCAAATGAATCATATAGATCGGCAGCTTAATGAGGCGGCTGATACCATCTCTCGACTCGGCTCTTACCGTAAGCCCCCCCCCCCCCCCAATGTGTTCTTGGATGTTCTAAATAATCCTTCCGCTAAATTACCTTCCGAGGAAGATCTTGTTGTGCCTGACCCAGAGGCACAGTTGGTGACGGCTCTTCGGGATACTCCAGATTGGACGGTACCTTATCTGACTTATTTAACTCGAGACGAGCTCCTTGAGGATGAACTTATCACTCGTCAGATCGTTCGGCGCTCTAAATCCATGACTATTGTCAACGACGAGTTACATTGGAGAAGCATCACTGGTGTTTTTCAACGATGTGTGTCCACTGATGAAGGGCGTGAGATACTCAATGAAATTAACTCTGGAGATTTTGGTCATCATGCCGACTCAAGATCACTAGTTTCAAAGGCTTTCCGTCATGGTTTTTACTGGCTTACAGCTCATGCAGATGCTGAAGAAATAGTGTGCAAATGTGATGGTTGCTGATACGTCTCCAACGTATCTATAATTTTTTTATTGTTCCATGCTATTATATTATCTATTTTGGTTGTTTTATATGCATTAATATGCTATTTTATATTATTTTGGGGACTAACCTATTAACCTAGAGCCCAGTGTCAGTTTCTGTTTTTTCCTTGTTTTTGAGTTTCACAGAAAAGGAATATTAAACGGAGTCCAAACGGAATAAAACGTTCACGATGATTTTTCTTGGACCAGAAGACACACGAAGAACTTGGAGTCCAAGTCAGAAACCCTTGGAGTAGATGACAAGCCAGGGGGGCGCGCCATAGGGGGGCGCCCCTAGGGCTTGTGGCCTACCCTGAAGACCCCCTAACCTACTTCTTCCTCCTATATATTCACATAAATTCCAAAACCCTCAGAGGCATCCATGAAAACACTTTTCCACCGCCGCAACCTTCTATACCCATGAGATCCCATCTTGGGACCTTTTCCGGCACCCTGCCGGAGGGGGATTCGATCACACAAGGCTTCTACATCAACCCTATTGCCCTTCTGATGAAGCGTGAGTAGTTTACCACCGACCTATGGGTCCGTAGCTAGTAGCTAGATGGTTTGTTATCTCTCTTTGCTTCTCAATACCATGTTCTCCTCGATGTTCTTGAAGATCTATCCGATGTAATCTTCTTTTTTAGTGTGTTTGTCAAGATCCGATGAATTGTGGATTTATGATCAGCTTATCTATGAATATTATTTGAATCTTCTCTGAATTATTATATGCATGATTTGGTATCTTTGTATTTCTCTTCGAATTATTGATTTAGTTTGGCCAACTAGATTGGTTTTTCTTGCAATGGGAGAGGTGCTTAGCTTTGGGTTCAGACTTGCGTGATTTCACCCAGTGACTTAGTAGGGGTAGCGAGCCACGTATTGCTTTGTTGCCATCGAGGATAACAAGATGGGGTTTTCATCATATTGCTTGATTTTATCCTAGTACATCATGTCATCTTACTTAATGCGTTACTCTGTTCTTATGAACTTAATACTCTAGATGCAGGCAGGAGTCGGTCGATGTGTGGAGTAATAGTAGTAGATGTAGGCAAGAGTCGGTCTACTTGATACGGACGTGATGCCTATATTGCATAATCATTTCCATGGATATCGTCATAACTTTGCACTTTTCTATCAATTACGCGACAGTAATTTTTTTACCCACCGTATTATTTGCCTTCAAGAGGGAAGCCTCTAGTGAAACCTATGGCCCCTGGGTCTATTTTCCTCATTATATTTTTAGATCTATATATTAAAAATACCAAAAATACCTTGCTGCAATTTATTTCCTTTTACATTTTAGTAATCTTTTACATCTATCTCTATCAGATCTCACCTTTGCAAGTGACCGTGAAGGGGTTGACAACCTCTTTATCACGTTGGGTGCAAGTGTTTGATTGTTTGTGTAGGTGCATCTATTGGGGACTTGTGCGTTTCTCCTACTGGATTGATACCTTGGTTCATAGCTGAAGGAAATACTTATCTCTACTGTGATGCATCACCCTTTTCTCTTCAAGGGAAAAACCAACGCAAGCTCAAGAAGTAGCAGTTGCCAGAAATTCGCTCGCCGGGCTCATGTGCCAGCTCGAGAGCTTCGGATGATTCCAATCACTTGGCCTTTTGCAGTCTGGGTGCTTGATATGGTTGGTCCGTTCAAATGCTCTAAGGACAAGAAAACTCATCTTCTGGTTGTTGTGGACAAATTCACTAAGTGGGTTAAAGCAGAGCCAGTCAGCAATTGTGATCCACCAACAACAGTCAAGTTCCTAAAAAAGTTGATTTTTCACTTTGGTTATCCGCACAACATCATCACTGATAATGGAACTAACTTGTCCAAGGGAGATATGAAGAAGTTTGGCAACAAGAGAACATCCGGCTTGATGTCGCCTCAGTAGCACATCCTCAGTCCAACGGCCAAGCAGAACGTGCTAACCAGGAAATTTTACGAGGCATCAAGCCAAGACTTATGGTCCCTCTTGAGCGCATTCTGGGTTGTTTGGTTGAAGAGTTGCCATCAGTCCTTGAGAGCATATGGACTACGCCCAATAGATCAACGGGCTACACGCCTTTCTTCATGGTTTATGGAGCCGAAGTTGTGCTGCCTAGTGATATTCGTCATGATTCTCCCAGAGTTGCAGCTTATGTTGACGTAGATAATGTGCAGGCTCGACAAGACTCTCTAGATGCTCTGGAAGAAGAACGTGACTTTGCGGCACCAAGATCGACAATATATCAGCAAGACCTACGACGCTATCATAGTCGTGGAGTTCACAACCGTACTTTCCAGGAGGGCGACTTAGTGCTCTGACTCGTACAAGATCAAGCCGACAAGCATAAGCTATCACCTTCATGGGAAGGGCCTTTTGTCATCAGCAAGAACCTCCACAATGGGTCTTATTATTTGGTTGACATACGAGAACATGCTAAGTATCGTACTTTTGAGGAAGAGACCAATAGGCCTTGGAACATTGCTGCTACGTCTTGAGCATGCGTTGGTTTTCCCTTGAAGAGGAAAGGGTGATGCATCAAAGTAGCGTAAGTATTTCCCTCATTTTTTGAGAACCAAGGTATCAATCTATTAGGAGACTACACACAAGTCCCTCGTACCTACACAAACAATCAAGAACCATGCAACCAACGCGATAAAGGGGTTCTCAATCCCTTCACGGCCACTTGCAAAAGTGAGATCTGATAAAGATAATAAGATAAATATTTTTGGTATTTTTGTTGTATAGATTGAAAAATAAACGATGACAGAAATAGCTAGTTGACGGGAGTTTAATATGATGGAAAATAGACCCGGGGGCCATAGGTTTCACTAGTGGCTTCTCTCAAGATAGCATGTATTATGGTGGGTGAACAAATTACTCTCGAGCAATTGATAGAAAAGCACATAGTTATGAGAATATCTAGGCATGATCATGTATATAGGCATCACGTCCGCGACAAGTAGACCGAAATGATTCTGCATCTACTACTATTACTCCACATGTCAACCGCTATCCAGCATGCATCTAGAGTATTAAGTTCATAAGAACAGAGTAACGCATTAGGCAAGATGACATGATGTAGAGGGATAAACTCAAGCAATATGACATAAACCCCATCTTTTTATCCTCGATGGCAACAATACAATACGTGCCTTGCTGCCCCTGCTATCACTGGGAAAGGACACCGCAAGATTGAACCCAAAGCTAAGCACTTCTCCCATTGCAAGAAAGATCAATCTAGTAGGCCAAACCAAACTGATAATTCGAAGAGACTTGCAAAGATATTAAATCATGCATATAAGAATTCAGAGAAGAATCAAATATTGTTCATAGATAATCTTGATCATACACCCACAATTCATCGCATCTCGACAAACACACCGCAAAAATAATTACATTGAATAAATCTCCAAGAGAATCGAGGAGAACTTTGTATTGAGATCCAAAGAGAGAGAAAAAGATATCTAGCTAATAACTATGGACCCGAAGGTCTGTGGTAAACTACTCACGCATCAATGGAGAGGCCTGTTGACGCTCAAAAATGGCATGATCGCGAAGAGTGACTTGAGTCTATAATGGGATGAGGCTAAAATTATGAGTTCCTGTCACCATTTGATGGCCCTCTTCAAGATGATCGAAATAAATATGAAGATGGACCAAAACGGAGCTCAAGTGCAAAAGATATGACAATTTTGGAGATACCCGTGTTTACACCAGATTGAAGAATGGCATGAAACCTAATTAAGACCGCCTCGGATGGAAAAAGTTACAACTGCAAAGTTGTGCGTCTCGTCGAAACAGTGGATTTTGATATAAAAATCGTCTTAATCCGAGGTCGTGTGCAACCTGTGGAGTCAAAACAAGGTCAGAAGCAGAAGCTGCAGAGTCATTTCGGACCGACCGAGTTGATTTGATCGGTGAGACCGAGTTGGTCCAAAAATTTACCAGAGAGTTGGAAATGTTAACTCAGTAGGACCGAAATGAACCAATCGGTGAGACCGAGTTGGTCCGAGAAATTACCAAAGATTCCTGTCCGAGTTAGGTTAGGGTTTTTGACGTTTTGGATGGACTTTTTAGTCCTTTTCTTGTACGGGAAGTCCAGCCGCCTCATAAATAGATGAGAGGTGACGGCCGATTGAACAACACACAATCGACAAATCAATATACTACTTTTTATCCTAGTTTTTACATCTCTCCCTTGTCCTTTTTCTCTCGTTCTTCTTCATTGCAGGGCGGCGAACCTCGAGGCCCTAGGGGCGATCAGGTCGACCTAGGGCAGCCCATAGCCGCCGCGCACCCTGACGGGGTCCCACCCTGGCGTGTGGGGTTTCAGGTCCTCAAAAGCGCCCGCCGGAGTACCTTGCGTACCGCGCTTCCGGCAGGTCTCCTTCGACGTGAGCTGCGGTGCATCACCCCCGGCGTCGAGGGTACACGTTGACGTGTTCGTGTGCGAACACACTTTTTGGCGACTCCGCTGGGGACGAAGCTTCGAACGGTCTACGGCCCGTTCTTGCTATGAAGAGATCGTCATCTAGGGTTTGCAGTCTACAAAGGTAATATGAATACCCAATCCCTTTATGTAGATGCAAATAATTCATATGGTGTTACTAGATCATTCAATGAGTATACTCTATCGGCCAACCCTAGTTTTTTTAATCATGCAACTAACTACGTGCAAGGGCCGATTCAAAGTAATTTATATACTTCAACTTCTTATGATATTAGTAACATGCACCATATGTATCCCAACTCACAAGCATCGGTAACCCAGCAAATTAATATGCCGATGAGCAACATGATGAGTTCAATTAATCAATTTGAAACACCCCAAGTTAGAATTTCCAATGCCATGTAAGAAAGTGTTTCACCCTTTTATTCATCGGCAACTAATGTGCAATATAGTAATCCAGCCATGCCGATGAATGAGAGAATTGGCCATGCTACTAGTGGCTATTCGGCCAGTTACTCTCAACCGTCATATGCTACACCTGATGTTAGTAATTCTTCGGCACCATACACAACTATAGATGCTCATAATTCGGCTTCACACCTTCCTGGTTATAGCCGAATGAATGTAAATTTTACAGGAGCGGTTGTGCCCAATATTTTAGAAGATGAGGTAGTGGTGGCTGCATTGAAGAGTTTAGCCCAAAATAAGAGAATTAGTGCTCTTTGCCTTGAACAACATGAAAAGGGGCTATTTCCTGATTATGCCGCAATAAAAGCTAGAGTTTTGCAAGAATATGAATCTTTGCCAATTGATAAAATTGGGGAGCAAAAATATGGTTTTACAACAAAACATATGCCTTCACCTAGTACTACATCATACTATACACCCCCTACACAATTGCAAAATTTCGGCAACACTCGTGTGTCATTGCCGAAAGAATCTAAAAGCATTGGGGGGCAATCATATCCGGAGTGAGATGAAATTGAGAAAAAAATTAAAGCCAATTTTGCCGCTCGCCACCAGAAACAAATAGAGAAGGAATTGGCTCAAATAAAAGAAGCATTGCCAATTGGTAGAATCAATAAAAAGAAGGATGATTCGGAACATGAAGGTGCTTCGGTTGAAAAAACCGAATCAAGTAGTTTATATTCTGAGTCCATCAAATCCAAAGAGGCAAGCATTATTGAGAAAGGGCATGGCAAGCATAGCAAAACAACCATGCTTGATTTTTCTGAAGTTAATGGAACCTACTTCCTGCCCTATGAGTTTCGTGCCATTGACAAGCCTCAAGGACAAGAACAAGTACCCGAACAAAGTTCAGCTGACATGGATCTTCAAAGCAATGATGCACGGAATCAAGAAAAATATGATGACATGGTGTTGGGGAGCCATCCAAAGACGGAGCAAGATGTTCTTCAAGTGGCACCACCATCATGCTCTCCCAACATATTTGAAGAGGTATGCATAGCGAGTAATTTACCTATTTTCAGATTTGGTCGCAACTTCATTATTGAAGCATCTATAAGAAATTTTCTCATAAGTAATTTTGAAAGACCAATGAAGAAGCGTAATTTACTTGGTAGCAATAAAATTGTTATGGAACATATCGGTCAACCCATTGCGCCATTTATAAAGACCGATAATGACTTATTGTTACAGCCAAAGCTTTTCCCGTTGCTTTATCTGAAGTTCATATCTAGTTGGGTAGCTTTGCTTATTTCGTACTTGGCTTGCACTTGGTCTCAACTGAGACATGTATGTTCTAAATATCCTCGTTTCAGAAATTTAAAGCCAAGGTTAAAATCTTTGGGGAAAACCGATGCTAGTATAGTTTCTTATTTAAGGACATCGGAAAATGAATGCGAAAGAGAATTCATAGCCGAATGGGAAGATGCCAAATCTAAACCATTCATTTGCTTAACTCCAAAGCCGTTCTCACAAAAAGATCGTCTAGAAAACAAAAGGTATACCTTCGATTCAAGCATGTGTGATCAAATATTTGATTTGTTGCTAAAAAATAATTACATAAGAATTCTTGATCACCATGTCAAGCCATCAATCCAAGGACGAATGTATTGTAAGTTGCATGATTCGTTCAAGCATAGTTTTGAGGATTGCAATATGTTTCGTCAAATAGTTAAATCGGCCATTGAAAAAGGACGATTGAAGTTTGTTGAAACATCAAGGGATGACCAGTCTATTCCGATTGGTCCCGATGGCAAAAAGTTTTTGCATCGGCTGCTTCAAGCCGGTCCATTTAAAGAGAATGTAAAAGCTGCAGGTGATGGAATCAGGCTTTCAAGTAAAGAAGTTGTTGAAGAGCATAACGAGCATAATCTTGAGGGCGAGAGTTCCATCGAAGCTACAATGGAGACGCCAAGGACTGGGGGGCAGCAAGCAAATCCAATGATCGATGAAAGCAAACCAAAAGAAAACAAAGGCCGGAATAAGCGCAAGTGTAAGAGATCAAAAATCACCTTCGCCGAACTATTGGATAAATATCAAAAGAAGGGTGAAGAGAAGAATGCTTATCGGCCAAATCATGCAAAGAAACCAAGATCACCCCCAAGGAGCAAATATGAGGATTGGTATTGGCAAAGTGATAATTTTAATGCAGCATATTCATATCCTTATTTTGGGCCGCCAATGCCAATGTCGTGGATGCCTCCCTATGCTCATATAGATACATATTCATCATGGGACAAGTATGATACAAGGGCACATTCTCCATCTTATTCTAGACCATCTCACCAATACTATGCAGCTCCAAGGAGATCAACATTTGAACAATCACGTGTCAAAGACCGTTTCAATCATAAGGAATCGGTCCAGAGCTCAAGGAAGAAGAAAGAGGTGGTAAAGCAAGTTTACCATGTGAAAAGAGATGGTCGTAAGTGTGCTTCTTCAGATTTGATCTCAAATAACAAAGAGCCAATTAAAGTGTTAACATTGGCTACAAAAGGCAAAGAAGTGAAGCGATCAATTGATAAAAATCAGAGTGCCAAATCTGAAGAAAAGAAGTTGAGAGTGCACAAAGCCAAAAAAAGAATTGCCATTGGTCAAAACAGAATCACAGCCGAGATGCCCACTCGGCTTATCATATTGGCAAAAGAAGAAATTACAAAATCTTAGTGCATAAGAGCTGAAAAAGAAGAACATGGCATGGGTTCCCAAGAAGATCAATCAAGACAAAAATGATGTGCATGCTTCTATTGCAACAAGTACAATAAAAGTGAAGAAGGAAAAGAATGAAAGCAACAAACAATTAAGCCAAAGGTGCGCATCACAACATCAAAATCTTCGGTTAGCACATCATCCATTTTCTTCAACCATGCCGTTAATGCCTTTGCCATGGAATTCATCCCTAGGTATGATCAATTACCATCCATGGATTTATTTTGATCCATGGATGCAACATAATTTTCTATATCATGAGAGGGTATTACCAAATCACTATACATTTGGTTAGTTTCATTTTTGTTGCCAATACAAAGGGGCCGAAATATTTTATTCCTATTTTATTTATTTATTTCGGCTATACATGCTTTAGTGGATGAATTCTACATGGACCTCATGGTAATGGTCGATACTTAACTATCGTCCTAAGAAACTATCTGATCATGGCCGGTGTGGAATTCTAACATCGTCCTTAGTTCAATTGGAGACCAAGACAGGGTACATGTTAAGTGATATTAGCCTTGTCTCTCTAGTACTATGGAGATTATATTTTGATGGTTCAATTCACAGCAATGGCCAAAGTGTTGGTGTTGTTTATATATCTCCTTATGGTACTATTTTTGAAGCCTTATGCCACTTAGAACATTTTTATGCATGGTTAATCAAAGCCGAATATACATTGTTATTCGGATTGAATCTTTTACTTGCTATAGGTGCTATACATATTGAGGCTTTCGGTGATTCATTATGAGTAGTGCAACAAATATCCAAGGGTTATCAATGTTTTGACGAATCACTTATAATTTATCTTGAGGCACGTCTAGATGTAATATCCTCCTTGGGTTGTTTTGAAATTATTCCCACATCTAGACATGACAATTCAAGAGAGTTGGCACAGTAGGCATCCGGCTACTATGTTAATCATGGTGTATTGAATTTCTATCAATAGCCGATGCTTTGTCTCGTCAGCAGAGTTAAGACCGAACCGAAGTCCACCTCTTCGGCCACTAATGAAATTTTTATGGAGGCGAAAGCAACGATTTGGGAAAGTTCATTGTTGATTACCTCCAAAGTCCTAGCAAAGGGGTGAACAATATGGTCCGGAGGATGATCCTGAGATGCATATCTATGGAACTTCATCATCGGATTGTTAACAAAGTTGAGAAGGTTTCACCCAAGTTTACATCAAGGATTCAAACAAATAATGGCCGATATATATTTATCTCCCTAAGCACATGCAAAGTGGCCGATGGAGTGTTGACATCGTCCTTAGAACCAACATGGTACAAGTTACTTTTCAGCACGCTACCTTTGCCGAAAAACAGGGGGGCATGTGTTGACGCTCAAAAATGGCATGATCACGAAGAGTGACTTGAGTCTATAATGGGATGAGGCTAAAATTATGAGTTCATGTCACCATTTGATGGCCCTCTTCAAGATGATCGAAATAAATATGAAGATGGACCAAAACGGAGCTCAAGTGCAAAAGATATGACAATTTTGGAGATACCCGTGTTGACACCAGATTGAAGAATGGCATGAAACCTAATTAAGACGGCCTCGGATGGAAAAAGTTACAACTGCAAAGTTGTGCGTCTCGTCGAAACGGTGGATTTTGATACAAAAATCGTCTTAATCCGAGGTCGTATGCAACCTGTGGAGGCAAAACAAGGTCAGAAACAGAAGCTGCAGAGTCATTTCGGACCGCCCGAGTTGATTTGATCGGTGAGACCGAGTTGGTCCGAAAATTTACCAGAGAGTTGGCAATGTTAACTCGGTAGGACCTAAATGAACCAATCGGTGAGACTGAGTTGGTCTGAGAAATTACCAAAGATTCCTGTCCGAGTTAGGTTAGGGTTTTTGACGTTTTGGATGGACTTTTTAGTCCTTTTCTTGTACGGGAAGTCTAGCCGCCTCATAAAATAGATGAGAGGTGATGGCCGATTGAACAACACAAAATCGACAAATCAATATACTACTTTTTATCCTAGTTTTTACATCTCTCCCTTGTTCTTTCTCTCTCGTTCTTCGTTCGTTCTTCTTCATTGCAGGGCGGCGAACCTCGAGGCCCTAGGGCGATCAGGTCGACCTAGGGCAGCCCATAGCCGCCGCGCGCCCTGACGGGGTCCCTCCCGGGCGTGTGGGGTTTCGGGTCCTCAAAAGCGCCCGCTAGAGTGTCTTGCGTACCGTGCTTCTGGCGGGTCTCCTTCGACGTGAGCTGCGGTGCATCACCCCCAGCGTCGAGGGTACACATTGACGTGTTTGTGTGCGAACAAGGCCATGGTGTTGATGTAGAAGCCCACCATGATCTATTCCCCCTCCGACAGAGCGCCGGAAAAGGCCCCAAGATTGGATCTCACGGGTACAGAAGGTTGCGGCGGTGGAAATAGGGTTTCGTGGTGCTCCTCGATGTTTTCAGGGTATATGAGTATATATAGGCAAAGGAAGTAGGTCGGTGGAGCCACGAGGCCCACGAGGGTGGGGGGCGCGCCTACCCCCCCGGGCGCACCCTCCTACCTCGTAGCCGCCTTGTTGCTTCCTTGACGTGCACTCCAAGTCTCCTGGATTGCGTTTGTTCCAAAAAGATCCTCGCAAAGGTTTCATTCCGTTTGGATTCCGTTTGATATTCCTTTTCTGCGAAACACTGAAATAGGCAAAAAAAATAGCAATTTGCACTGGGCTTTCGGTTAATAGGTTAGTCCCAAAAATAATATAAAAGTGCATAGTAAAGCCCATTAAACATCCAAAACAGATAATATAATAGCATGGAACAATAAAAAATTATAGATACATTGGAGACGTATCAATTGCTCATCTTCAGCCTTACTACACTTAGAACCATTGGTTCTATCTCATTGTACATACCTATGTGTATATATCTTTTTATGATCATTATAATAAAGTTGGGATCCCTGAAACTCGGGGCTTCTGTCATTTCATCCCATATATTGTGCATGAGTCTTTATTTTTTTGATCATAGGTCAGTTGGGGGCTTCCAACTCATCGAGTTTAGCTATTAACACCCTCTTGACCCGGCATATGCCATTATAAATATTGGTTAAACCTGCATGTTTGCTTGATGCTCATCCACCAAGATGACCCGGCGTACTCTTGATAGTCAATCTATTATGACCCTAAACTTGTCAAGGTTAAAACGCCGGCTTATGTCGTGTGAGAGCTAGATTACAAAGAGCTAGGATAAACCAAGGGCTGTCACGCCAGCTTCATTGAAGCAAGAATCGTGCCTTGAAAGCCGGTCTTTTTGTCGTGCCTCAAAAGTCGTCTTAACAATTAACTTTATCTATATTTCAACTTCTATTTTACAAGATTATTTGCTCGTTGATCAAACATTATATCAACAATAAGTCGCCAAGTCAACAATACACCATCTTATTTTGATCAAGATTGAGCTCTCAGCGATCATGAGTCGCTGGTTCATTGGTACACCGGGTTACAATGATCAAGTATTGATGTCGACCATGGAGTCATTGAAGTATACATACACATTGCATATTTTGGATCAAGATTGCAACTAATAACCATTCTCGGCGGCTCAAAATATGACTCGCCACATCATTAATTCAAACAACAGGTAAGTATCAGGATATTGGGTGGGTTAACAAAACACCGCAATGGCTCAAATGAAGCACATTATTGAACTACCCTATTACATAGCCATAGTTGGGCTCAATATGTCAAAAAAAAAATATGAGTCATCTACTCTTGTACGCAGGCTCCTGTCTCCTCCAGGTTGTCGCTTTCCGGGTTGATGGCTTAATGTTCTCCAGTGTTTGATGCCTCCGGGTTATCCTGCGCCGGCTCTTCTTCTTCTCCGGTCTGAAGGTTGTTCAGACTGCAGTCGATAGTTGTTAAAGCTTGTAAGATGGCATCATCTTGCATGATAATTGATGGGTCAACATTAGTAGTGAAGATATGCTTACACCGTGCAGGAGTCGGGCCAAAAGGCTCAAAGGTTGGTGGGTTAACCCGTGTATTCTCCTCGTCATAAGCCGGCTGATACTTGTTCAGATCCAGATCTTCAACTAGTTGACTCACCAAGACGCAAGTTTGCTTCATGCAACATGCATAGCCTATTGCAGAAATTTACTACCATCGACATTAAATCCTGGAAACCCGCCAGACATCTCAGATGGATCCATCTCTGGCAGATAAGCTTTGGCACGACTAAGAGACATCATTGTGCTGGCTCGGGCGGCTGATTTTTTTCACTCCTCAAGTTGCTTAGGGATGGTAGAGAGTTGTTTCAACACATCTCTTATAAACTATGGTGGCTCTTTCCCACCCTTCACAACCAAGACGGTAAACAAGCTTCCTGCATATAGTTGCTCAAGGAAGGTGTATACGGCTTTTAGCTTAAGCAAAGGTGCCTGGAGGGCATTCACACGTCTCTTTCCTGCAAAATTTAGACATTTGCAGGTTACAACCATTGACTTATCAATTCAACTTCAATACTTGAGCCTCCAGGCGAGTTATCAACAATTATTCCAAGTGCTGCTTACCAAAGATAGTTGTGCTCATATGTGTAATATGATGCTTTAGCATGTTCACCTCTTCAGTGACCGGCTTGAGCCGGCCCTCTTCTTCCTCAGCACGTTTCAACAACATTCCTTTTTCCTCCTCATGTGAGGCCTTCAAGGAGTTTAAAATTTCTAAGACAATCAGCATAGATTGTTGCAATGAAGATGTTGATGACTCGGCTTTTTCACATAGTCTTTTCTCAGTTTTGAGCCACTCTTGTAAGTCAACTGCCTTTGATTCAGCATAATTGACCATATCCTTTCATAACCAGCAAAATAAATACAAATATTTTGGAGTCCCAATCCGGCAAAGTTGCGTGACTCAGCACTTGGGGGCTACAAGAGGCAAATTTATTTTATATTTCAAGTCCCAAGCAGCTGCAAGCAACCTAGCTGGCACATGGGGGTTAATTCAAGTCATTTTTCCATATACAAGGAAAATACCCAGCCATCTCATCGATATGAGCCAACCCTTGGGGGCTACACGGTGTTTTTCATTACATTCGATCTGGAATTTTGAAGACCCGTCTATTCATAGAAACGAGCCGGCCCTTGGGGGCTACATGTTACTCTTTTCAACTACATGGGTCAGATTACTTTCAAAGAACTGGCTTGTTATTTTTATAACAACCCGGCCCTGGGGGGGCTACAGCTCAATTCACATAATCCCACACAAAGTCTTACACATACTTATGATTTCATATGTCTAAGACTTGGGGGGATACATAAGTATATACAACATTAAAAGGAGGGGAATTTTCATACCTCATATTTTCTTTTCAGCATGTTCACCATGCTCACTTCCATATCCTGGCTTGTGGATAGCCGGGTCAAGTAAATTTGATGAAGCTCATTCACATTGAGATCCTCAAAGTTTGGTATCTCAAGTTTTCCTTCCCCTTTTCAGACATGATCGGCTCATCTTTGGTCATAAACTTGGCCAACACGTTCAACGCCTCCGGAGCTTTGTGTGCCTCCCCAGTAACGGTGACCTCGTCATTGGTCATTGCATGTGATGGCATATCTTGAGTCACCTTTATTGGGATGGAGGCACGAGGCGGGCTTGGCGGGTCAACATTATCAGCCGCATCACCCATGCTGACTTGGCTATTCAACTGGTTTGTTTCCATTGTTGCTTCAGCACTAGTCGACTCATTCTGTTGGGGCAGCTCAACCCTTTGATTAGGGTGGCCTTCAGGCGTCCCAATTTGGACCTCAGGGGCTACCAAGAGTGGCTCTTTATACTCAGGAATTTCTGGAGCCGACGATGACTCGCTAATTTTCTCTTCTTGGCCTTCGCCCTGTGGTTACATGAATATATTCAAAGCAATGACCATGATGAAGTACGACTTATTAAAACACTTATCCTTGCTTAATGATCAAGGGCGGCAGGTGAGTGGCGGATGAATCCACAGATGACGATGGCGACTCCTGATAATTTGAATCGGAGGGGTTAAGTGGTTGCCTAATGAGTCCGGCTCATGGAAGAGATAAGGTTGGACTGTGGGGCACCTCATTCCGTTGTTTATGGGCGACTAGTTCATCTGACAAGCCGGGTGATAACTCGCCAGAATCACTCTGGAGCTTGTGTTTGGAGGTTCCTACTTGTTGCATTTTCTTCAAAAGAAATTTGGGATCTAGTTGAGCGTCTGGATGTGAAAAGGGAACGTTTCGGATGGCCCGTCTTGTTTTCTTCGGGACAAAAATATGCGAGTTAGATGAGATGAAAATTTCCTCAGCAGGGACGGCTCGACTATTTTCCGTATGATCCTAAGAATAAGTTGCTTTAGCCAGTTGCATAAACAAACGACCAAGTGAGTCAAGCTCTACCTCCGACTCATTTCCAGCAGTCGGCTCGTCATCGCTGATTGGTGCGCTCACTTGCCTAGTTGGTGCAGGAGCCGGCTTGCGGGCCTTCTTCCTTTTCCAGAATGGGGAGTCGGCCTACGCGTTTGACAGATTAAAGAAGTGAGCCCAACTCAAGCAAAGATCAATAAACAGAATAAATGAGTATAAGCATACTTACTGGAGGCGATTGGTTCATAATGCAGAAAGGATCAGGCCCCGTTTTGTTTCATGCATCTTGGGGCTCTCCCAGCAGTCTCTTCATGGCCTTGTTTATGTCATCAACTGATAAGTCATCTTGGCTGAAATGTTGCTCGTCAGTTGACTCGTAGGTATAATTACACATTAAGTTTCCCCTTCGACTTAATGGTTGAATTCTCCAGCTGATCCAACACCGGGTCAGATCAATGCCGGTGAGGCTGTTTGCTGACAAGGCCCTCAACTTAGAATATATATGGGCGACTTCTTGTCGCTCCTCCTTGGAAGGCCAACCAGGAAAGGCTTCAGTGGCATTAAATTGGTCAAGTCTATAACCCGGCAATGGATTTTCGTCGACAGGAGCAGTATTCTTACAATGAAACAAGGTTTTATTCCATCCTTTTGCATGACTCGGCAGTTTAGCTTCTGGGAAAGGGCAGTTCTCCCGTCTCTGTATAGACACCCCACCAAGCTCTATGCTAGGACCATCTACAAATTCTGTTGGTGGTTGATATAGAAAAACTCCTCGAAGATAGGAATAGTGGCCTCTATCTGAAGATAAATCTCGCAAAAGACTTGGAATTGGCATAGATTGGTCATAGAACTGGGAGCAATATCTTGAGGATGAAGTTTGTAGAAATTAAGGAAATCTCAGAAGAATTTTGACTCGGGCGATGAGAAGCCCCTATGAAGATTATGTGTGAACACAATGACCTCTCCTTCATCAGGTTGGGGGGTGATTTCTTCCTCGGGTGCCTGTCAGCCAACTACTCCTTGAGCTGGCAATAGACCTTGCCCCACAAGAACGTCGAGCACAAGCGTGGAAACTTGGGATCTGATCCAATAGCGGGCCTTGTCGGATTTGGCCATGATGAATTTCTTAAAGGTTAGAACTACAATGAAGTATAAATGGCAGGTTATCTACATGGATAATAAGTCGCCAGATGAATTGACAGAATAATGAGATCGCTATAATTTGGGGTGGCTCAATAGGTTTGTGCCATTATTAATGGATCAACAAGTTGAGTCGGTCAGCTTTAAGATGGATATGACTATCAAGTATGCAAATTACAATGAGCGATGATGAGTGATGACCCACAAGTATAGGGGATCAATTGTAGCTCTTTTCGATAAGTAAGAGTGTCGAACCCAACGAGGAGCAGAAGGAAATGACAAGTGGTTTGAAGCAAGGTAATGTCTGCAAGTGCTGAAATTGTAAGTAGCGGAGTAGTTTGATAGCAACATAATTTGTAACGAGCAAGTAACAATAATAGTAACAAAAGTGCAGCAAGGTAGCCCAATCCTTTTGAGCCAAAGGGCAGGACAAAACGGTCTCTTATGATAAGCAAAGTGTTCTTGAGGGTACACGGGAATTTCATCTAGTCACTTTCATCATGTTGGTTTAATTCGTGTTAGGTACTTTGATAATTTGATATCTGGGTGGACAGGTGCTTAGGTGTTGTTCTTACTTGAACAAACCTCCTACTTATGATTAACCCTCCCGCAAGCATCTGCAACTACGAGAAAAGTATTAAGAATAAATTCTAACCATAGCATTAAACTTTTGGATCCAATCGGTCCCTTACGGAATAGCACATAAACTGGGGTTTAAGCTTCTATCACTCTCGCAATCCATCATCTAATTGCTACTCCACAATGCATTCCCTTAGGCCCAAATATGGTGAAGTGTCATGTAGTCGACATTCACATGACATGACTAAGGGAATCACAACATATATACTATCAAAATATCGAACACATATCAAGTTCACATGATTACTTACAACATGATTTCTCCCGTGACCTCAAGAACAAAAGTAACTACTCACAAATGATAATCATCCTCAAGATCAGAGGGGTATTAAATAGCATAATGGATCTGAACATATAATCTTCCACCAAATAAACCATATAGTAATCAACTACAAGATGTAATCAACACTACTAGTCACCCACAAGCACCAATCTATTGTTCCGGTAACAAGATTGAACACTAGAGATGAACTAGGGTTTGATATGAGATGGTGTTGTTGAAGATGTTGATGGAGAGTGCCCTTCCCAAGATGGGAGAATTGTTGGTGATGATGATGATGATGATTTCCCCCTTCGGGAGGGAAGTTGCCCCCGACGGAATCGCTCCGCTGGAGGGCAAAATTGCTCCTGCCCAAGTTCCGCCTCGAGACGGCGGCGCTCCGTCCCGAAAGTCTTCTCCTTATTTTTTCTAGGTCAAAATGACCTATATATCATGAGATGGGCACCAGAGTTGGGCCTGGGTGAGCACAACCCACCAGGGCGCGCCTGGGCTCCCTAGCGTGCCCAGGTGGGTTGTGCCCACCTGGTGGGCCCCCTCTGGTAGTTATTTTCTCAAATATTCCTTAAATATTCCATAAAAATTCTCCATGAAGTTTCAGCTTATTTGGAGCTATGCAGAATAGGTAGCCTGACGTAGCTTTTCCAGGTCCAGATTTACAGCTGCTGGAATTCTCCCTCTTTGTGTATACCTTGCATATTATGAGAGAAAAGGCACTAGCATTACTCAGAAAAGCATTATTATGGATAAAAAAATCATAAATAACAGTAAGAAAACATGATGCACAATGGACGTATCAACTCCCCCAAGCTTAGAACTCGCTTGTCCTCAAGCGAAAACCGGAATCGAAAAACATGTCCACATGCTTTGAGAGAGGTGTCGATAAAAACAAAATACGGACATAGAAGCGTCATGTTCATTATTATAACAGCAACAAATTTAAACATAAGACTTCTAGCATAGAACTTTTATCATAGACTTCTCATGAATAAGTAACAATGCATCACATAATTGAAGTATAAAGCAAAAATCTCTATTAAAAACCAACAAACTATGTTCTCAGTCAATTTTGCAACTACAATTCATCATCTTTTCAGGAAGGGTCACATATGGGAGCCTTTAGGCAAGTCCACATACTCAACCATCATATAGTCTTCTATGATTGCTAACACTCACCGCGTACACATGAGCAAAACGTTTCAACCGGACACATAGAAAGATAGGGGCTTATAGTTTCGCCTCCCAACGTATTCACCTCAAGGGTGATGTCAACAATAATAATTCATGCTATCTATATTCAACTGGACATATGTGCCTAGATCTTTCCTCACCACATGATGCTTGCCAAAGGAGAAAAATAAAAAGGAATAGAAGGAAAACTGACTCTTTGCATAAAAGTAAATACATAAAAGGTAAAAGATAGGCCCTTCGCAGAGGGAAGCAGAGGTTGCCATGCACTTATTTGTTTGTATGCTCAACCCCTTAGTGCAAAAGAATGTCACGTTACATTGCCCCTTGTGATAGCGACCTTTATTATGCAGTCTGTCACTTTTATTCTTCACCACCACAAGTTCGTGCAACACTCAATTTTCTCTTACACTAAATGATCTCACACATTTAGAAGCAATTTTTATTGCCTTTTGCACCAATGACAACTTACTTGAGGGATCTTGCTCAATCCCTAGGTAGGTATGGTGGACACTTGAAAATAAGATTTGGGTTTAAGGGTTTTTGGATGCACAAGTTCTATCTCTACTTAGTGCGGATTTTTTGGCTAGCAAAGATAGGGGGCAAGCACCACATGTTAAATGATCTATGACAATATGACTTCTATGTGAATATAAACAAACATAAACCACTAAGTTGTCTTCCTTGTCCAATGTCAACAATTTTGGCATATAATATTTTGATGAGGGCTCACAATCACAAAAGATTTCTAGGATGGTATATTTATATGTGAATCTTCTCTTCCCTTATTAATTCTTTCATGAGTTGCATCATTGACTAATGCTATGTTTGTCAATCTCTAATAAAATTTTCTACTTATACTTTTCCTTATGTGGTGTCATCACCTACCATAGGATTAGTATATGATCTTTTCTCCAATTATTTCCTTTCTTTTATTTAATTCCTTTCTCTTTTTATTTCTTATTTATTTTCTTTTATTTGCAACATGAAAGTAAAGAAAGCAAAAACTCAAACTAAACTTTATTATATAACTTGCACACAATTACAAGGATAGATCATTAAGCAAACTCTCAAAGAAGAAAGGATCGAACTAAACTTTTATTCTTCTAAAGCGAAAGATCAAACTAAAATAAGTAAAGGTAAATAGATAGTGGGATAATATGACATCGGGGCACCTCCCCCAAGCTTGGCGGAAGCCAAGGGGAGTGCCCATACCCGATACTCAATGCTCTTTTGGTGGTGAAGGAGATGATGGTGGTGTTGACAATTGTGCCTTCAACTTTTTCATATTGTAGTTGAGTAGAGCAATTTCCTCCTTTAAATCATCGACTTCAAACTCCACCTTCAAGATCTTATCACATAAATCCCCTTTGCTTTTCTGCCGAAAACGAGAAGGAATAGATTGGTTTTTAGGCTGGTTAGCTCCCTTAGGGAGACTTGACTTCTTGAACTCCACGTGCATATCTCCAGGTTGAGGTAGAGGAACGTCCTCCTCCACCGAGCTTGAGCCATTTATCCTCATCAAGTGAGCATCCTCCTCGTCATCTGTAGTTCGACCATAAGGGGATAGGTTCCCATGGGTCTTTGGGTCAGCAATGAGATGTGAGACATAGCTCTCTCCGTCGGAGTCTTGTGACGACATATTTTCAAAACTACACAGAAAACAGCAAGAAAAGAGAATAGAGGATTTCTCCGTGATACGGTGGTTAACAGGTTCGGGAAGTATATATAGATTTTTTTATCTGGGCGGACAAGCAAGCTGTAGAAAAACGGAGTCCGGAAGGTGTCCCAGGTGGGCACAACCCACCTGGGCGCGCCAGGTGCGCCAGGCGCGCCCTGGTGTCTTGTGCCCACCAGGGTACGCTTCCTAGAAGTTTCTTATTTTCCTATTTTTCTAAATATTCCAAAACTGATAAAAAATATTTTTGCAGATTTTTTGGTGTCCGTTTACTTACCGTATCACGTTCCTCCTTATTTTCATGATTCTGGAGTGTTCCAGAAGGACTCTTTTATGTGTTCTTCCGGTGTCAAAGTTTGGATAATATTACTTTCAACCTTAATGGGCGTACCTGAGATATAATGCTTTATTCGTTGCCCATTGACAACCTTCGGGTTAGTACCTTCGGAATTATTTATTTTGATGGATCCAGATGGATAAACCTCCTCGATAACATATGGGCCTTCCCATTTTGAGAGGAGTTTTCCCGAATCTAAAATGAGAGTTGCACAAAAGAACATATTCTCCGACTTTAAACTCACGCTTTTGGATTCTTTTGTCATGCCATCTTTTAACTTTTTCTTTGAATAATTTTGCATTTTCATAAGCTTGGGTTCTCCATTCATCTAATGAGCTAATATAAAATAACCTCCTTTCACCAGCAAGTTTGAAATCATAATTGAGTTCTTTGATTGCCCAATATGCTTTATGTTCTAACTCAAGAGGCAAATGGCAAGATTTTCCATAAACCATTTTATAAGGAGACATGCCCATAGGATTTTTATATGCTATTCTATAAGCCAAAAGTGCATCATCTAATTTCTTAGACCAATTCTTCCTGGACCTATTGGCAGTCTTTTGCAAAATTAATTTTATTTCTCTATTGCTAAGTTCAACCTGACCACTAGACTGAGGGTGATAGGGTGATGTTATTCTATGGTTAACATCATACTTGGCAAGCATTTTACAGAAAGCAGCATGAATAAAGTGTGAACCACCATCAGTCATTAAATATCTAGGGACTCCAAACCTTGGGAAAATAACTTCCTTAAGCATTTTAATAGAGGTGTTGTGATCAGCACTACTGGTTGGAATAGCTTCTACCCATTTAGTAACATAATCAACAACAATAAAAATATGTGTATAGACATTAAAGAAAGGAAAAGGTCCCATGTAATCAAATCCTCAATCATCAAATGGTCCAACAGCAAGTGAATAATTCATAGGCATTTCTTGACGCTTACCGATATTACCTATTCTTTGACATTCATCGCAACATAAGACGAACTTACGGGCATCCTTGAAGAGAGTAGGCCAATAAAATCCAGATTGCAATACCTTGTGAGCAGTTCTAACTCCAGCATGATACCCTCCATAAGCTTCGGAGTGACATTTCTGTAGGATTTGTCCCTGTTCATGCTCAGGTACACAAAGTAATACCATCTACTCCTTCTTTTATAAAGATGTGGGTCATCGCAAAAGTAATGTCTTAAATCATAGAAGAATTTTTTCTTTTGTTGGTATGTAAAGCTAGGTGGTAAATATTTAGCAACAATGTAATTATCATAATCAGCATACCAAGGAGTAACGTGAGCAACATTTATTGCAGCTAACTGCTCATCAGGAAAACTATCATCAATAGGTAGTGGGTCATCAGGCACATTTTCAAGCCTAGATAAATTATCAGCTACGGGGTTCTCAGCTCTTTTTCTATCAATGATATGTAAATCAAATTCTTGTAACAAGAGAACGCAACGAATAAGTCTAGATTTAGCATCTTTCTTTTCCATAAGATATTTAATAGCAGGCATGGTCTGTGTGAACAGTTACTTTGGAATCAACAATATAAGGTCCAAATTTATCACAAGCAAACACCACTGCTAAGAATTCTTTTTCGGTAGTAGCATAATTTCTTTGAGCATTGTCTAGAGTTTTACTAGCATAATGAATAATGCTACCTCTTCAGCATGTGTTGGTTTTCCCTTGAAGAGGAAAGGATGATGCAGCAAAGCAGGGTAAGTATTTCCCTCAGTTTTTGAGAACCAAGGTATCAATCCAGTAGGAGACTACATTCAAGTCACCTAGTACCTACACAAACAATCAAGAACCTTGCAACCAACGCGATAAAGGGGTTGTCAATCCCTTCACGACCACTTGCAAAAGTGAGATCTGATAAAGATAATAAGATAAATATTTTTGGTATTTTTGTTATATAGATTGGAAAGTAAAGATTGCAAAATAAACAACGACAGAAATTGGCAAGTTGACGATAAACTAATATGATGTAAAACAGACCCGGGGGCCATAGGTTTCACTAGTGGCTTCTCTCAAGATAGCATATATTACGGTGGGTGAACAAATTACTGTCGAGCAATTGATAGAAAAGCGCATAGTTATGAGAATATCTAGGCATGATCATGAACATAGGCATCATGTCCGTGTCATGTAGACCGAAACAATTCTGCATCTACTACTATTACTCCACACATCGACCGCTATCCAGCATGCATCTAGAGTACTAAGTTCATAAGAACAGAGTAGCGCATTAGGCAAGATGACATGATGTAGAGGGATAAACACAAGCAATATGATATAAACCCCATCTTTTTATCCTCAATGACAACAATACAATACTTGCCTTGCTGCCCCTACTGTCACTGGGAAAGGACACTGCAAGATTGAAACCAAAGCTAAGCACTTCTCCCATTGCAAGAAAGATCAATCTAGTAGGCTAACTAAACCGAAAATTCGAAGAGACTTGCAAGGATATCAAATCATGCATATAAGAATTCAGAGAAGAATCAAATATTGTTCATAGATAATCTTGATCATAAACCCACAATTCATCGGATCTCGGCAAACACACTGCAAAAGGTATTACATCGAATAGATCTCCAAGAACATCGAGGAGAACTTTGTATTGAGAACCAAAGAGAGAGAAGAAGCCATCTAGCTAATAACTGTGGACCCGAAGGTCTGTGGTAAACTACTCACACATCATCAGAGAGGCTATGGTGTTGATGTAGAAGCCCTCCGTGATCGAATCCCCCTCCGGCAGATCGTTGGAAAAGGCCCCAAGATGGGATCTCACGGGTACAGAAGGCTGCGGTGGTGGAAAAGTGGTTTCGTGGCTCCCTTGGATGTTTTCAGGGTATAAGAGTATATATAGGCGAAAAAAGTAGGTCGTCGGAGCTACGAGGGGCCCATGAGGGTGGGGGCGCGCCTACCCCCCTGGGCGCGCCCTCCTGCCTCGTGGTCGCTTCGTTGCGTCTCTGACTTCCACTCCAAGTCTCCTGGATTGCGTTTGTACCAAGAAAGATCCTCGTGAAGGTTTCGTTTTATTTGGATTCCGTTTGATATTCCTTTTCTGCAAAACACTGAAATAGGCAAAAAAACAGCAACTGACACTGGGCCTCCGGTTAATAGGTTAGTCCCAAAAATAATATAAAAGAGCATATTAAAGCCCATTAAACATCCAAAACAGATAATATAATAGGATGGAACGATAAAAAATTATAGATACATTGGAGACGTATCAGCATCACCAAGCTTAATTCCTACTCGTCCTCGGGTAGGTAAATGATAAAAATAGAATTTTTCATGTGGAATGCCACCTAACATAATTTTCTATGTAATTTCCTTTATTGTGGAATGAATGTTCAGATCCGAAAGATTCAAGGCAAAAGTTTAATATTGACATAAAAATAATAATACTTCAAGCATACTAACCAAGCAATTATGTCTTCTCAAAATAACATGGCCAAAGAAAGTTATCCCTACAAAATCATATAGTCTGGCTATGCTCTATCTTCATCACACAAAATATTTAAATCATGCACAACCCCAATGACAAGCCAAGCAATTGTTTCATACTTTTTATGCTCTCAAACTTTTTCAATCTTCACGCAATACATGAGAGTGAGCCATGGACATCGCACTATAGGTGGAATAGAATGGTGGTTGTGGAGAAGACAAAAAGGAGAAGATAGTCTCACATCAACTAGGCGTAACAACGGGCTATGGAGATGCCCATCAATAGATATCATTGTGAGTGAGTAGGGATTGCCATGCAACGGATGCACTAGAGCTATAAGTGTATGAAAGCTCAACAAAAGAAACTAAGTGGGTGTGCATCCAACTTGCTTGCTCAAGAAGACCTAGGGCATTTTGAGGAAGCCCATCATTGGAATATACAAGCCAAGTTCTATAATGAAAATTCCCACTAGTATATGAAAGTGACAACATAGGAGACTCTCTATCATGAAGATCGTGGTGCTACTTTGAAGCACAAGTGTGGTAAAAGGATAGTAACATTGTCCCTTCTCTCTTTTTCTCTCATTTTTTGGTGGGCTACTTTGGACTCTTTTTTTTATTTTTTTTCCTCCGGAGTCTCATCTCGACTTATGGGGCAATCATAGTCTCCATCATCCTTTCCTCACATGGGACAATGCTCTAATAATGAAGATCATCACACTTTTATTTACTTACAACTCAAGAATTACAACTCGATACTTAGAACAAAATATGACTATATGTGAATGCCTCTGGACGTGTACTGGGATATGCAATGAATCAAGAGTGACATGTATGAATAATGAATGGTGGCCTTGCCACAAATACGATGTCAACTACATGATCATGCAAATCAATATAACAATGATGACGCGTGTCATAATTAACGGAACGGTGGAAAGTTGCATGGCAATATATCTCGGAATGGCTATGGAAATGCCATAATAGGTAGGTATGGTGGCTGTTTTGAGGAAGGTATATGGTGGGTGTATGATACCGGCGAAAGGTGTGCGGTATTAGAGAGGCTAGCAGTGGTGGAAGGGTGAGAGTGCGTATAATCCATGGACTCAACATTAGTCATAAATAACTCACATACTTATTGCAAAATTCTATTACTTATCAAAATGATGTACTAAGCGCATGCTCCTAGGGGGATAGATTGGTAGGAAAAGACCATCGCTCGTCTTCGACCGCCACTCATAAGGAAGACAATCAAAAAATAAATCATGCTCCGACTTCATCACATAACGGTTCACCATACGCTGCATGCTACGGGAATCACAAACTTTAACACAAGTATCTCTCAAATTCACAACTACTCACTAGCATGACTCTAATATTACCATCCTTATATCTCAAAATAATCATAAGGAATCAAACTTCACATAGTATTCAATGCACTTTATATGAAAGTTTTGATTATATCCCTTCTTGGATGCCTATCATATTAGGACTAAATTCATAACCTAAGCAAATTACCACGCTGTTTAAGACTCTCAAAATAATATAAGTGAAGCATGAGAGATCAATAATTTCTATAAAATAAAACCACCATCGTGCTCTAAAAAGATATAAGTGAAGCACTAGAGCAAAATTATCTAGCTCAAAAGATATAAGTGAAGCACATAGAGTATTCTAATAAATTCCGATTCATGTGTGTCTCTCCAAAAGGTGTGTACAGCAAGGATGATTGTGGTAAACTAAAAATCAAAGACTCAAATCATACAAGACGCTCCAAGCAAAACACATATCATGTGGTGAATAAAAATATAGCCTCAAGTAAAGTTACCGATAGACGAAGACAAAAGAGGGGATGCCTTCTGGGGCATCCCCAAGCTTAGGATTTTGGTTGTCCTTGAATTTTACCTTGGGGTTCCTGGGGAATCCCCAGTCTTAAGCTCTTACCACTCCTTATTCCAAAATCCATCAAATCTTTACCCAAAAACTTGAAAACTTCACAACACATAACTTAAACAGAAAATCTCATGGGCTCCGTTAGTGTAAGAAAACAAACCACCACTTTAAGGTACTGTAATGAACTCATTCTTTATTTATACTGGTGTTAAACCTACTGTATTCAAACTTCTCTATGGTTCATACCCCCCGATACTAGCCATAGATTCATCAAAACAAGCAAACAACACACGAAAAATAGAATCTGTCAAAAACAGAACAGTCTGTAGTAATCTGTATCAGACGAATACTTCTTGAACTCCAAAAATTCTGAAATAAATTGTTGGATATGAGAAATTTATCTATTCATTATCTTCAAAAAGAATCAACCTAAGAGCACTCTCCAGTAAAAAATGGCAGCTAATCTCGTGAGCGCTAAAGTTTCTATTTTTTACAGCAAGATCGCAAAGACTTCACCCAAGTCTTCCCAAAGGTTCTACTTGGCACAAACACTAATTAAAACATAAAACCACATCTAAACAGAGGCTAGATGAATTACTTATTACTAAACAGGAACAAAAAGTAAGGAACAGAAATAAAATTGGGTTGCCTCCCAACAAGCGCTATCGTTTAACGCCCCTAGCTAGGCATAAAAACAAGAATAGATCTAGGTATTACCATAATGATAAGGCAAATCACAAAAACTCATCTCATACTCCCTACGTTCAGCAGCAAGCTTTCTTTGCGGCAGGCAAAACTAATCAAAAGGGCTAAATTTAATGGGACAAAATTCCCCAAGATCAAGCTCGAGAGGTATTGGTTCCTCCTTTGGCCCCCCATATTTCACAACCAATTCATCATTATAAGCATTCTTTTGGCAAAAAGTCATCAGCCTATGTTCAATAGGAAATCCTAACCCATTATTCTGAATAGCAAAATTATCATTAAGTTCAGATATTCTATTAACTAGAACATTGGTAGGAACCTTCTTTCTAAGGTTTTCATTATAAGCCACATGATCTAAAGATCGTAAACGCATTATGTCTTCTTGATTAAAAAGGATAGTTTCTATGGGAGGACGGCCAGCATCCACCCTATAATGCGCAAAAATTTCATTGGCCTCTTTCATTATAAATCTGAACTCATGTGCTAAAAATATAGTAGTTGCTCGCTTAACAGAAGAATGCTCAATATTGGAAAATTCTAGAAAAATCCTTTGTATGCAAGGATGCATATGAATAAACTGTCTTTCAAGTTCAACTACGAGCAAAGATATAGCTGATACGTCTCCAACGTATCTATAATTTTTTATTGCTCCATGCTACTTTATTTACTGTTTTGGACTATATTGGGCTTTATTTTCCACTTTTATATTACTTTTGGGACTAACCTATTAACCGGAGGCCCAGCCCAGAATTGCTGTTTTTTGCCTTTTTCAGTATTTCGAAGAAACAGAATATCAAACAGAGTCCAAACGGAATGAAACCTTCAGGATCGTGATTTTCCAAAGAACGTGATCCAAGAGACTTGGACCCTACTCCAAGTAGTACCCGAGGAGGTCATGAGGGTGGAGGGCACCCCACCCCTAGGCGCGCCCCCCTACCTCGTGGGCCCCTCGGAGCTCCACCGTCGTACCCCTTCCTCCTATATATACCTACGTATCCCCGAACGATCAGAACAGGAGCCAAAAACCTAATTCCACCGCTGCAACCTTCTGTATCCACGAGATCCCATCTTGGGGTCTGTTCCGGAGCTCCGCCGGAGGGGGCATCCACCATGGAGGGCTTCTACATCATCACCATAGCCCCTCCGATGAAGTGTGAGTAGTTTACTTCAGACCTTCGGGTCCATAGCTAGTAGCTAGATGGCTTCTTCTCTCTTTTTGGATCTCAATACAATGTTCTCCCCCTCTCTCGTGGAGATCTATTCGATGTAATCTTATTTTTGCGGTGTGTTTGTTGAGACCGATGAATTGTGGGTTTATGATCCAGTATTATCGATGGAAAATATTTGATTCTTCTCTGAATTGTTTTATGTATGATTGAGTTATCTTTGCAAGTCTCTTCGAATTATCTTTTTTGGTTTGGCCAACTAGATTGGTAGTTCTTGCAATGGGAGAAGTGCTTAGCTTTGGGTTCAATCTTGCGGTGTCCTTACCCAGTGACAGAAGGGGCAGCAAGGCACGTAATGTATTGTTGCCATCGAGGATAACAAGATGGGGTTTTTATCATATTGCATGAATTTATCCCTCTACATCATGTCATCTTGCTTACGGCGTTACTCTGTTTTTAACTTAATACTCTAGATGCATGCTGGATAGCGGTTGATGAGTGGAGTAATAGTAGTAGATGCAGAATCGTTTCGATCTACTTGTTTTGGACTTGATGCCTATATACATGATCATGACCTAGATATACTCATAACTATGCTCAATTCTGTCAATTGCTCAAAGTAATTTGTTCACCCACCGTAGAATACTTATGCTCTTGAGAGAAGCCACTAGTGAAACCTATGGCCCCCGGGTCTATTCTCATCATATCAATCTATATCACTTTATTTACTTGCTTTGTTTTTACTTTGCCTTTTACTTTTTACTTTGCATCTATCTATCAAAAATATCAAAAATATTATATCTATCAGATCTCACTCTCGTAAGTGACTGTGAAGGGATTGACAACCCCTAAGCGTTGGTTGCGAGTTGCTATCGTTTTGTGTAGGTACGAGGGACTTGTGCGTGGTCTCCTACTGGATTGATACCTTGGTTCTCAAAAACTGAGGGAAATACTTACGCTACTTTGTTGCACCATCCTCTCCTCTTCGGGGAAATCCAACGCAGTGCTCAAGAGGTAGCAAGAAGAATTTCTGGCGCCGTTGCCGGGGAGGCTCACGCAAGCAAGTCAACAATACCAAGTACCCATTGCAATCCCTATCTCTCGCATTACATTATTTGCCATTTGTCTCGTTTTCCTCTCCCCCACTTCACCCTTGCCGTTTTATTTGCCCTCTCTTTCCCAATCTCCTCCTCTCTTTCCCGTTTGCCTTTTTTTCGTTGCCTTCTGCTTGCTCGTGTGTTAGTTTGCCTATTTGTTGCGATGGCTCTACCTAGATTTGGTGACCTTCACCTTAAAAGGCTAGAGGAGATCGAAAGCAATGTTAGAAAGTTTATGGTTTTGCAATTTGACCACAATAATTTCTTTAGAAACGAACTTAAGGAACAAAAAAGTTTTATGAGCTTTATGAATAAAGAACTCAATGATATGTCTAAAGAATTTGATGGTATAAGGGCCCAAATTGCTTGTCTTGAAAAGATGACCTATGAAATTTCGGATATGCAAGCTACCTTAGTCAATAAGATGGCCGCTAAACCGAATTCCTATGAAAATCAAGATGAAGATCTAAAAGTTATTGATGTGTCCCACATTAAATCTTTGTTTTGCAATATGAATCTTGATGGATCTGAAGATTATCTTCCTTTACCTAGAAGGCGTTCTAAGAATTCGGAGTTTCTAGATCTTGATGATGAAATTGATGAAAGTGGGATTGAAATAAATAAAAACCGTGATGTTGCTAAACCCACTATTTTGGATCTCAAGGAATTTAATTATGAAAATTGCTCTTTGATTGGTTGTATTTCCTTGTTGCAATCCGTGCTAGAATCTCCTCATGCTTATAGTCAAAATAAGGCCTTTACCGAACATATTGTTGATGCTTTGATGCAATCTTATGAAGAAAAACTTGAGTTGAAAGTTTCTATCCCTAGAAAACTCTATGATGAATGGGAACCTACTATTAAAATTAAAATTAAAGATTTTGAGTTTTATGCTTTGTGTGATTTGGGTGCTAGTGTCTCTACTATCCCCAAAACTTTATGTGATTTGCTAGATTTCCGTGATTTTGATGATTGCTCTCTAAACTTGCATCTTGTGGATTCCACTATTAAAAACCTATGGGAAGAATTAATGATGTTCTTATTGTTGCAAATAGGAATTATGTGCCCATAGATTTTATCGTTCTTGATATAGATTGCAATCCTTCATGTCCTATTATTATTGGTAGACCTTTCCTTAGAACGATTGGTGCAATTATTGATATGAAGGAAGGTAATATTAGATTCCAATTTCCCTTAAAGAAGGGTATGGAACACTTCCCTAGAAAGAAAATAAAATTACCATATGAATCTATCATGAGAGCCACTTATGGATTGCCTACCAAAGATGGCAATACCTAGATCTATCCTTGCTTTTATGCCTAGCCAGGGGCGTTAAACTATAGCGCTTGTTGGGAGGCAACCCAATTTTATTTTGTGTTTTTTGTTTTTGCTTCTGTTTAGGAATAAATAATCCATCTACCTTCTGTTTGTATGTGGTTTTATGTTTTAATTAGTGTTTGTGCCAAGTAGAACCTATAGGACAACCTACGATGATAGTTGATTTGATTCTGCTGAAAAACAGAAACTTTGCGCGCGCGAATTTAGTTATGATAAATCAAAGGAACGTGATTTTGCGTGATTCTTTTTGCTGCTGATCAATAAACAAATTTTCCAGGACTTCCTATTTTGGTATAATTTTTAGAGTTCCATAAGTTTGCGTTAGTTATAGATTGCTATAGACTGTTCTGTTTTTGACAGATTCTGTTTTTCGTGTGTTGTTTGCTTATTTTGATGAATCTATGGCTAGTAAATTAGTTTATAAACCATAGAGAAGTTGGAATATAGTAGGTTTAACACCAATATAAATAAATAATGGGTTCATTACAGTACCTTGAAGTAGTCTTTTGTTTTCTTTCTCTAACGGAGCTCACGAGATTTCTGTTGAGTTTTGTGTTGTGAAGTTTTCAAGTTTTGGGTGAATTCTTTTGATGGACTATGGAACAAGGAGTGGCAAGAGACTAAGCTTGGGGATGCCCATGGAACCCCCAAGATAATCCAAGGACACCAAAAAGTCAAAGCTTGGGGATGCCCCGGAAGGCATCCCCTCTTTCGTCCACTTCCATCGGTAATTTACTTGGAGCTATATTTTTATTCACCAACATGATATGTGTTTTGCTTGGAGCGTCTTGTATTATTTGTGTCTTTTCTTGTTATTTTACCACAATCATCCTTGCTGTACACATCTTTTGAGAGAGCCATACATGATTTGGATTTTGTTAGAATACTCTATGTGCTTCACTTATATCTTTTGAGCTTGATAGTTTTGCTCATAGTACTTCACTTATATCTTTTGAGCGTGATAATTTTTGCTCTAGTGCTTCACTTAGATCTTTTAGAGCACGGTGGTGGATTTGTTTTAAAGAAACTATTGATCTCTCATGCTTCACTTAGATTATTTTGAGAGTATTTAATAGCATGGTAATGTGCTTAATGTTAATATACTTGGTGTTCAAGATATGTGAAACTTTCTTTTGAGTGAGTTGAATACTAAGATAAGTTTGATGCTTGATAATTGTTTTGAGATATGGAGGTGATAATATCAAAGTCGTGCTAGTTGGGTGATTATGAATTTGAGAAATACTTGTGTTGAAGTTTGCAAATCCCGTAGCATGCACGTATGGTTAAAGTTGTGTAACAAATTTGAAACATGAAGTGTACCTGGATTGTGCATCCTTATGAGTGGCAGTCGGGGACGAGCGATGGTCTTTTCCTGCCAATCTATCCCCCTAGGAGCATGCGTGTAGTACTTGAATTTTTGATGACTTCTAAATTTTTGCAATAAGTATATGAGTTCTTTTGACTAATGTTGAGTCCATGGATTATACGCACTCTCACCTTTCCACCTTTGCTAGCCTCTTCGGTACCGTGCATTGCCCTTTCTCACCTTGAGAGTTAGCGCAAACTTTGCCGGTGCATCCAAACCCCGTGATATGATGTACTCTCACACATAAACCTCCCTATATCTTCCTCAAAACAGCCACCATACCTACCTATCATGGCATTTCCATAGCCATTCCGAGATATATTGCCATGCAAGTTCCATCATCATCATCATGACATACATTACTTTTGTCATATTACCATTGCATGATCATGTAGTTGACATCGTATTTGTGGCAAAGCCACCATGCATTATTTTCCATACATGTCACTCTTGATTCATTGCACCATCCCGGTACACCACCGGAGGCATTCATATAGAGTCATATCTTGTTTTAAGTCTCGAGTTGTAATCCTTATGTTGTAATCAATAGAAGTGTGATGATCATCATTATTAGAGCATTGCCCAAATAAAAAAAGAGAAAGGCCAAAAGAAAAAAAAGAAAGGCCCAAAAAAAAGAAAAAAAAAGAAGGGGCAATGCTACTATCTCTTTTTCCACACTTGTGCTTCAAAGTAGCACCTTGTTCTTCATGTAGTGAGTCTCATATATTGTGCTTCAAAGTAGCACCTTGTTCTTCATGTAGTGAGTCTCATAAGTTGTCTTTTCATACTAGTGGGAAATTTTCATTATAGAACTTGGCTTGTATATTCCTATGATGGGCTTCCTCAAATGCCCTAGGTCTTCGTGAGCAACCGAGTTGGATGCACACCCACTAGTTTTCTTTTGTTGAGCATTCATAGCTCTAGTGCATCCGTTGCATGGCAATCCCTACTCACTCACATCGATATCTATTGATGGGCATCTCCATAGCCCGTTGATACGCCTAGTTGATGTGAGACTTTCTCCTTTTTTGTCTTCTCCACACAATCCCCATCATCATATTCTATTTCACCCATAGTGCTATATCCATGGCTCACGCTCATGTATTGCGTGAAGGTTAAAAAAGTTTGAGATTATTTAAGTATGAAACAATTGCTTGGCTTGTCATCGGGGGTATAGAAGTTGGGAACATCTTTGTGTGACAGAAATGAAGCATAGCCTAACTATGTGATTTTGTAGGGATGAACTTTCTTTTGCCATGTTATTTTGAGAAGACATGATTGCTTTGATTAGTATCTTGAAGTATTATTATTTTTGTGTCAATATGAACTTTTGTCTTGAATCTTTCGGATCTGAATATTCATATCACAATTAAGAAGATTTACATTGAAATTAGCCAAAGTATCACTCCGCATCAAAAATTCTTTTTTATCATTTACCTACTCGAGGACGAGCAGGAATTAAGCTTGGGGATGCCTGATACGTCTCCAACGTATCTATAATTTTTGATTGCTCCATGCTACTTTATTTACTGTTTTGGACTATATTGGGCTTTATTTTCCACTTTTATATTACTTTTGGGACTAACCTATTAACCGGAGGCCCAGCCCAGAATTGTTGTTTTTTGCCTTTTTCAGTATTTCGAAGAAACAGAATATCAAACGGAGTCCAAACGGAATGAAACCTTCGGGATCGTGATTTTCCAACAGAACGTGATCCAGGAGACTTGGACCCTACTCCAAGTAGTACCTGAGGAGGTCACGAGGGTGGAGGGCGCCCCCCCTGGACGCGCCCCCTACCTCGTGGGCCCCTCGGAGCTCCACCGACGTACCCCTTCCTCCTATATATACCTATGTATTCCCGAATGATCATAACAGGAGCCAAAAACCTAATTCCACTGCCGCAACCTTCTGTATCCACGAGATCCCATCTTGGGACCTGTTTTGGAGCTCCGCCAGAGGGGGCATCCACCATGGAGGGCTTCTACATCATCACCATAGCCCCTCCGATGAAGTGTGAGTAGTTTACTTCAGACCTTTGGGTCCATAGCTAGTAGCTAAATGGCTTCTTCTCTCTTTTTGGATCTCAATACAATGTTCTCCCCCTCTCTCGTGGAGATCTATTCGATGTAATCTTCTTTTTGCGGTGTGTTTGTTGAGACCGATGAATTGTGGGTTTATGATCTAGTATTATCTATGGAAAATATTTGATTCTTCTCTGAATTCTTTTATGTATGATTGAGTTATCTTTGCAAGTTTCTTCGAATTATCTATTTTGGTTTGGCCAACTAGATTGGTAGTTCTTGCAATGGGAGAAGTGCTTAGCTTTGGGTTCAATCTTGCGGTGTCCCTACCCAGTGACAGAAGGGGCAGCAAGGCACGTATTGTATTGTTGCCATCGAGGATAACAAGATGGGGTTTTTATCATATTGCATGAATTTATCCCTCTACATCATGTCATCTTGCTTACGACGTTACTCTATTTTTAACTTAATACTCTAGATGTATGCTGGATAGCGGTCGATGAGTGGAGTAATAGTAGTAGATGCAGAATCGTTTCGATCTACTTGTTTTGGACGTGATGCCTATATACATGATCATTGCCTAGATATACTCATAACTATGCTCAATTATGTCAATTGCTCAGCAGTAATTTGTTCACCCACCGTAGAATACTTATGCTCTTGAGAGGAGCCACTAGTGAAACCTATGGCCCCGGGTCTATTCTCATCATATCAATCTATATCACTTTATTTACTTGCTTTGTTTTTACTTTGCCTTTTACTTTTTACCTTGCATCTATCTATAAAAAATACCAAAAATATTATATCTATCAGATCTCACTCTCGTAAGTGACCGTGAAGGGATTGACAACCCCTAAGCGTTGGTTGCAAGTTGCTATCGTTTTGTGTAGGTACGAGGGACTTGTGCATGGTCTCCTACTGGATTGATACCATGGTTCTCCAAAACTGAGGGAAATACTTACGCTACTTTGCTGCATCATCCTCTCCTCTTCGGGGAAATCCAACGCAGTGCTCAAGAGGTAGCAATAGCATCCACAAGACTACTAGTTCTATGAATAATAGACCCACCCATAGTGGGCAGGGCACCGGCACAAGTAAAGAAATCTTGAATAACTCCTTTTCCAATAATATTACCACTACCAATCTGAAACTTTTTAGTGTGTGAAAAAGTAGGTTCTTCATGAGGATCATCAAAAGCATCAAAGTTTCCCCCGTTATTAATATTATCCTTATCGATGATAACCTCCCCAGTTTCAGACATGATGGCAACAAACCGCACAAAGAGCGAACACACAAAAAGGTAAGCAAAAAAGAGGTGAACGGAAAAGGGCGAATAAAACGGCAAAGGTGAAGTGGGGGAGAGGAAAATGAGAGGCAAATGGCAAATAATGTAATGCAAGGGAGAAGAGTTTGTGATGGGTACTTGGTATGTCTTGACTTGAGCGTAGATCTCCCCGGCAACGGCGCTAGAAATCCTTCTTGCTACCTCTTGAGCAAGCATTGGTTTTCCCTTGAAGAGGAAAGGGTGATGCAGCAAAGTAGCGTAAGTAATTCCCTCAGTTTTTGAGAACCAAGGTATCAATCCAGTAGGAGACTACATGCAAGTTGCCTAGTACCTACACAAACAATCAAGAACCTTGCAACCAATGTGATAAAGGGGTTGTCAATCCCTTCATGGCCACTTGCAAAAGTGAGATCTGATAAAGATAATAAGATAGATGTTTTTGGTATTTTGTTGTATAGATTGGAAAGTAAAGATTTCAAAATAAATGGCGACGGAAATTGGCAAGTTGACGATAAATCGATATGATGTAAAATAGACCCGGGGGCCATAGGTTTCACTAGTGGCTTCTCTCAAGATAGCATATATTACGGTGGGTGAACAAATTACTGCCGAGCAATTGATAGAAAAGCGCATAGTTATGAGAATATCTTGGCATGATCATGAACATAGGCATCACATCCGTGTCAAGTAGACCGAAACGATTATGCATCTACTACTATTACTCCACACATCAACCGCTATCCAGCATGCATCTAGAGTATTAAGTTCATAAGAACAGAGTAACGCATTAGGCAAGATGACATGACGTAGAGGGATAAACTCAAGCAATATGATATAAACCCCATATTTTTATCCTCGATGGCAACAATACAATACATGCCTTGCTGCCCCTACTGTCACTGGGAAAGGACATCGCAAGATTGAACCCAAAGCTAAACACTTCTCCCATTGCAAGAAAGATCAATCTAGTAGGCCAAATTAAACCGATAATTCGAAGAGACTTGCAATGATATCAAATAATGCATATAAGAATTCAGAGAAGAATCAAATATTGTTCATAGATAATCTTGATCATAAACCCACAATCCATCGGATCTCGGCAAACACACCGCAAAAAGTATTACATCGAATAGATCTCCAACAACATCGAGGAGAACTTTGTATTGAGAACCAAAGAGAGAGAAGAAGCCATCTAGATAATAACTATGGACCCGAAGGTTTGTGGTAAACTACTCACACATCATCGGAGAGGCTATGGTGTTGATGTAGAAGCCCTCCATGATCGAATCCCCCTCCGGCAGATCGCCGGAAAAGGCCCCAAGATGGGATCTCACGGGTATAGAAGGTTGCGGCGGTGGAAAGTGATTTCTTGGCTCCCCCTAGATGTTTTTAGGGTATAAGAGTATATATAGGCGAAAGAAGTATGTCGGTGGAGCTACGAGGGGCCCACGAGGGTGGGGGCGCCCCCTCCTGCCTCATGGCCGCCTCGTTGCGTCTCCGACTTCCACTCCAAGTCTCCTGGATTGCATTTGTTCCAAGAAAGATCCTCGTGAAGGTTTCGTTCCATTTGGATTCTGTTTGATATTCCTTTTCTGCGAAACACTGAAATAGGCAAAAAAATAGCAACTGGCACTGGGTCTCCGGTTAATAGGTTAATCCCAAAAATAATATAAAAGAGCATATTAAAGCCCATTACACATCCAAAACAGATAATATAATAGCATGGAACAATCAAGAATTATAGATACGTCGGAGACGTATCAAATAACATTCAGTTTCTTATCAACTCTTTGTCCTAAAACAGCACCAACAGCATAATCACTAGCATCACACATAATTTCAAAAGGCAAGTTCCAATCAGGTGGTTGAACAATAGGTGCAGAAATTAAAGCTTTATTGAGTGTTTCAAAGGCTTCTAAGCAATCATCATCAAAAACAAAATGAATATCCTTTTGCAAAAGATTCGTATGAGGCCTAGAAATTTTAGAGAAGTCTTTGATAAATCTCCTATAGAAACCAGCATGACCTAAGAAGCTACGAATACTTTTGATATCTTTAGGACATGGCATTTTCTCAATTGCATCAACCTTAGCTTTGTCCACTTCAATACCCCTTTTAGAAATTTTATGACCCAACACAATGTCTTCATTAACCATAAAGTGGCACTTCTCCCAATTCAAGACAAGATTTGTTTGTTCACATCTCTGCAAAACTCAATCAAGATGGCTTAAACAATCATCAAAATACTTCCCATAAACCGAGAAGTCATCCATGAAAACCTCAACAATCTTTTCACAAAAGTCAGAGAATATAGCAGTCATACATCTTTGAAAGGTAGCAGGTGCATTACATAAACCAAAAGGCATACGTCTATAAGCATAAAATCCAAAGGGACAAATAAAAGTGGTCTTTTCTTGATCAGGTTGAGAAACATGTATTTGTGAAAAACCAGAATTTCCATCAAGGAAGCAAAAATGTGTGTGCTTAGATAATCTTTCAATCATTTGATCAATAAAAGGCAGAGGGTAATGATCTTTTCTAGTTGCGTTGTTTAATTTTCTAAAATCAATTACCATTTTATAACCTGTAACAATTCTTTGTGGAATAAGTTCATTCTTATCATTAGGAACAACAGTTATACCTCCTTTCCTAGGGACACAATGAACAGGACTCACCCATCTACTATCAGCTATATGATAGATTATACTTGCTTCCAGAAGTTTTAATATTTTCGTTCTTACCACTTCTTTCATCTTCGGGTTTAACTGAGTTGGTGATCAACAACGGGTTTAGCATCAGGTTCCATATTAATTTTGTGCTGACATAGTGTGGGACTAATGCCCTTTAAATCATCAAGAGTATATCCAATAGCATCTTGGTGCTTCCTTAGAACTTTCAATAATCATTCTTCTTCTTGTTCTGAAAGGTTAGCACTGATAATAACATGATATATCTTCTTTTCATCAAGATAAGCACATTTCAAAGTGTCTGGCAGTTGTTTTAATTCAAACACAGGATCACCTTTAGGTGGAGGAGGGCATCCTAGAGTTTCAATAGGCAAATAGTGTTTAAGCAGAGGACGTTGTTCAAAGAAAATCTTATTTATTTCATTTCTTTCATGCATGTGAAAATCATTTTCATGGTCTAGCAAATATTGTTCTAAAGGATCAGTAGGTGTTACAGCAATAGAAGCAAGACCAATTAATTCATCATTACTAGGAAGTTCTTTTTCATGAAGTTTTCTACTAAACTTGGAAAAATTAAACTCATGAGATTCATCACCAAAACTAACACCGACAGTTTGTTTCTCACAGCCTGTTTTGGCATTAATGGTGTTCAAGAAAGGTCTACCAAAGATAATGGGACAAAAGTCATCTTATGGGGAACCAAGAACAAGAAAGTCAGTAGGGCATTTTATTTTCCCACACAAGACTTCAACATCTCTAACAATCCCAATTGGTGATATAGTGTCTCTATTAGCAAGTTTAATAGTAACATCTATGTCTTCTATCTCTACGGGTGCTATGTCATTCATAACTTCTTGATATAAGGTGTAAGGAATAGCACTCACACTAGCACCTATGTCACATAAACCATGATAACAGTGATATCCTATTTTAACTGAGATGACGGGCATGCAAACCACAGGTCTATGTTTATCCCTTTTATCACGTTTGGCAATTCTAGCAGCTTCTTCACAAAAATAAATAACATGCTCATCTATATGTTCTTACAAGAGACCTTTAACCATAGCAATACTAGGTTCTACTTTAATTTGTTCATCATGTTTATGTGTTCTAATATAGCTTTTGTTAACCACAGTTGAAACTTTAGCATGTTCCTTTATCCTAACAGGGAAATGTGGTTTCTCAATATAAGCAGAAGGAACAACTGGATCAACATTATAAAATATAGTTTTTTCTTTAAATGATACCGGTTTTTTAGTTACTTCTTTAATAGGTGGGTGATATTTAAACCACTTCTCTTTAGGGAGATCAACATGAGTAGGAAATGATTCACAAAAGGAGGCTACTATCTCATAATCAAGTCCATATTTAGTGCTAAACTTTTGAAAAGCATCGGCATCCATAAAAGATTTGACACAATCATATATAAGCTTAATACCTGACTCTTTACCTTCGTCGAGTTCCCAATCTTCAGAGTTGCGCTCAATTCCTTCCAAAAGATCCCACCGGAATTCAATAGTCTTCTTCACAAAAGAACCAACACAAGAAGTATCTGAAGGAAATATACCATAGAGGCAATAATAAAGTTGTTATTTATATTTCCTTATATCATGAAAAATGTTTATTATTCATGCTACAATTGTATTAACCGGAAACTTAGTACATGTGAATACATAGACAAACAGAGTGTCCCTAGTATGCCTCTACTTGACTAGCTCGTTAATCAAAGATGGTTAAGTTTCCTAGCCATATACATGTGTTGTCATTTGATGAACGGGATCACATGATTAGAGAATGATGTGATGGACAAGACCCATCTATTAGCATAGCATAATGATTGTTTAGTTTTATTGCTATTGCTTTCTTCATGACTTATACATGTTCCTCAGACTATGAGATTATGCAACTCCCGAATACCGGAGGAACACTTAGTGTGCTATCAAACGTCACAGCGTAACTGGGAGATTATAAAGATGCTCTACATGTGTCTCCGATGGTGTTTGTTGAATTGGCATAGATCAAGTTTAGGATTTGTCACTCCGTGTATCGGAGAGGTATCTATGGGCCCTTTCGGTAATGCACATCACTATAAGCCTTGCAAGCAATGTGACTAATGAGTTAGTTATGGGATGATGCATTACGGAACGAGTAAAGAGACTTGCCGGTAACAAGATTGAACTAGGTATTGAGATACCGACGATCGAATCTCGGGCAAGTAACACACCGATGACAAAGGGAACAACGTATGTTGTTATGCGGTTTGGCCGATAAAGATCTTCGTAGAATATGTAGGAACCAATATGAGCATCCAGGTTCCGCTATTGGTTATTGATCGGAGATGAGTCTCGGTCATGTCTACATAGTTCTTGAATCCGTAGGGTCCGCACGCTTAACGTTCAATGATAATCGGTATTATGAGTTTATGTGTTTTGATGTACCGAAGGTTGTTCGGAGTCCCGAATGTGATCACGGACATGACGAGGAGTCTCAAAATGGTCGAGACATAAAGATCGATATATTGGAAGGCTATGTTTGGACATCGCAATGGTTTCGGGTGAGGTCGGGCATTTACCGGAGTACCAGGGGGTTATCGGAACCCCCCGGGGAGTTATTGGGCCTTAATGGGTCATAGTGGAGAGAGAGGGGAGGCCAGGGCAGGCCGCGCGCCCCCTCCCCATTGGGTCTGAATTGCACTAGGGAAGGGGGCGGCGCCCCCCTTTCCTTCTCCCTCTCTCCTCCTTCCCTCTTCTCCTACTCCAACTAGGGAAAGAGTGAATCCTACTCCCACCGGGAGTAGGACTCCCCCCCTTGGGCGCTCCATGAGAGGGCCGGCCCTCCCCCTCCTCCACTCCTTTATATATTGGGGAGGGGCACCCGATAGACACACAAGTTGATTGTTTAGCCGTGTGCGGTTCCCACACGATAGATTTCCACCTCGGTCATATCGTTGCAGTGCTTAGGCGAAGCCCTGCGCCGGTAGCTTCATCATCACCATCACCACACTGTCGTGCTGACGAAAATCTCCCTCGACCTCAACTGGATCTAGAGTTTGTGGGACGTCACTGAGCTGAACATGTGCAGATCACGGACGTGTCGTACCTTCGGTGCTAGGATCGGTCGAATCGTGAAGACGTATGACTACATCAACCGCGTTGTCATAACGCTTTTGCTTTCGGTCTACGAGGGTACATGGACAACACTCTCCCCTCTCGTTGCTATGCATCACCTAGATGGATCTTGTGTGTGCATAGGAATTTTTTTGAAACTACTGCGTTCCCCTACAGTGGCAACCGAGCCAGGTCTATGCGTAGATGTTATATGCACGAGTAGAACACAAAGAGTTGTGGGTGATAATAGTCATACTGCTTACCAGCATGTCATACTTTGATTCGGCGGTATTGTTGGATGAAGCGGCTCAGACCGACATTACGCGTACGCTTACGCGAGACTGGTTCTACCGACGTGCTTCACACATAGGTGGCTAGTGGGTGTCTGTTTCTCCAACTTTAGTTGAATCGAATGTGACTACACCCGGTCCTTGTTGAAGGTTAAAACAACAAACTTGATGAAAAATCGTTGTGGTTTTTGATGCGTAGGTAAGAACGGTTCTTGCTAAGCCCGTAGGAGCCACGTAAAACTTGCAACAACAAAGTAGAGGACATCTAACTTGTTTTTGCAAGGTATGTTGTGATGTGATATTGTAAAGACGTGATTATATAAGTTGTTGTATGAGATGATCATGTTTTGTAACACAACTATCAGCAACTTGGCAGGAGCCATATGGTTGTCGCTTTATTGTATGAAATGCAATCGCCATGTAATTGCTTTACTTTATCACTAAGCGGTAGCGATAGTCGTAGAAGCAATAGTTGGCGAGACGGCAATGATGCTTCGATGGAGATCAAGGTGTCAAGCCGGTGACGATGGTGATCATGACGGTGCTTTGGTGATGGAGATCAAAGGCACAAGATGATGATGGCCATATCATATCACTTATATTGATTGCATGTGATGTTTATCCTTTATGCATCTTATTTTCTTAGTTCGGCGGTAGCATTATAAGATGATCTCTCACTAAATTTCAAGGTACAAGTGTTCTCCCTAAGTATGCACTGTTGCGACAGTTCGTCGTGCCGAGACACCATGTGATGATCGGGTGTGATAAGCTCTACGTTCACATACAACGGGTGCAAGCCAGATTTGCACATGCAGAATACTCGGGTTAAACTTGACGAGCCTGGCATATGCAGATATGGCCTCGAAACACTGAGACCGAAAGGTCAAGCATGAATCATATAGTAGATATGATAGTGATGTTCACCATTGAAAACTACTCCATCACACGTGATGATCAGACATGGTTTAGTTGATTTGGATCATGTGATCACTTAGATTATTAGAGGGATGTCTATCTAAGTGGGAGATCTTAAGTAATATGATTAAATTAAACTTTAATTTATCATGAACTTAGTCCTGATAGTATTTGCATATCTATGGTGTAGATCAATTGCTCGCGTATAGCTTCTCCGTTTTATTTATGATATGTTCCTAGAGAAAACTAAGTTGAAAGTTGATAGTAGAAATGATGCGGACTAGGACCGTGTTCTGAGGATTATCCTCATTGCTGCACAGAAGAATTATGTCCTTGATGCACCGCTAAGTGACAGACCTATTGCAGAAGCAGATGCAGACGTTATGAACGTTTGACAAGCTCAGTATGATGACTAGTTGATAGTTTAGTGCACCATGCTTTACGGCTTAGTACCGGGACTTCAAAAACATTTTGAACACCATGGAGCATATAAGATGTTCCAAGAGCTGAAATTGGTATCTCAGACTCATGCCCAAGTCAAGAGGTATGAGACCTCTGACAAGTACTTTGCCTACAAGATGGAGGAGAATAGCTCAACCAGTGAGCATGTGCTCAGAATGTCTGAGTACTACAATCACTTGAATCAAGTGGGAGTTAATCTTTTAGATAAGATAGTGATTGACAGAGTTCTCTAGTCACTATCACCGAGTTACTGGAACTTCGTGATGAACTATAATATGCAAGGGATGACGAAAACGATTCCCGAGCTCTTCGTGATGCTGAAATCGACGAAGGTAGAAATCAAGAAAAGCATCAAATGTTGATGGTTGACAAGACCACTAGTTTCAAGTAAAAGGGCAAGGAAAGAAAGGGAACTTCAAGAAGAATGGCAAGCAAGTTGCCACTCCCATGAAGAAGCCCAAAGCCAGACCCAAGCCTGAAACTGAGTGCTTCTACTGCGAAGTAAATGGTTACTGGAAGCGGAACTGCCCCAAATACTTAGCGGATAAGAAGGATGGCAAAGTGAACAAAAGTATACATGATATACATGTTATTGATGTGTACTTTACTAGTGTTTATAGTAGCCTATGGGTATTTGATACTGGTTCAGTTGCTATGATTAGTAACTCGAAACAGGAGTTACAAAGTGAACAAAGACTAGTTGAGGGCAAGGTGATGATGTGTGTTGAAAGTGATTCCAAGGTTGATAAGATCACCATCGCACACTCCCTTTACCTTCGGGATTAGTGTTGAACCTAAAATAAATGTTATTTGGTGTTTGCGTTGAGCATAATATGATTGGATCATGTTTATTGCAATACAGTTATTCATTTAAGTCAAAGAATAATTGTTATTCTGTTTACATGAATAAAACCTTCTGTGGTCATACACCCAAGGTGATTGGTTTATTGAATCTCGATCGTAGTGATACACATATTCATAATATTGATGCCAAAAGATGCAAAGTTGATAATGATAGTGCAACATATTTGTGGCACTACCGTTTAGGTCATATTGGTGTAAAGCACATGAAGAAACTCCATGTTGATGGGCTTCTGGAATCACTCGATGCTTGCAAACCATGCCTCATGGGCAAAATGACTAAGACTCCGTTCTCCGAAACAATGGAGCGAGCAACTGACGTATTGGAAATAATACATACTGATGTATGCGATCCGATGAGTGTTGAGGCTTGCGGTGGGTATCATTATTTTCTGACCTTCACAGATGATTTGAGCAGATATGAGTATATCTACTTGATGAAGCATAAGTTTGAAACACTTGAAAATTTCAAAGAATTTCAGAGTGAAGTGGAAAATCATCATAACAAGAAAATAAAGTTTCTACGATCTGATCGCAGAGACGAATATTTGAGTTACGAGTTTGGTCTTCATTTGATATGATGTGGAATAGTTTCGCCACCTGGAACACCACAACGTAATGGTGTGTCAGAATGTCATAACCGTACTTTATTAGATATGGTGCGATCTATGATGTCTCTTACCGATTTATCACTATCGTTTTGGGGTTATGCATTAGACACAGCTACATTCACGTTAAATAGGGCACCGTCTAAATCCATTGAGACAACACCGTATGAACTATGGTTTGGCAAGAAACCTAAGTTGTCGTTTCTTAAAGTTTAGGGTTGCGATGCTTATGTGAAAAAGTTTCAACCTGATAAGCTCAAACCCAAATCGGAGAAGTGTGTCTTCATAGGATACCCAAAAGAAACTATTGGGTACACCTTCTATCACAGATCCGGAGGCAAGATCTTTGTTGCTAAGAGTGGATCCTTTCTAGAGAAGGAGTTTCTCTCGAAAGAAGTGAGTGGGAGCAAAGTAGAACTTGGTGAGATAATTGTACCTTCTCCCAAATTGGAAAGTAGTACATCACAGAAATCAGTTCCAGTGATTCCTACACCAATCAGTGAGGAAGCTAATGATGATGATCATGAAACTTCAGATCAAGTTACTACCGAACCTCGTAGGTCAACCAGAGTAAGATCCGCACCAGAGTGGTACGTAATATTGCTCTAAAGGTCATGTTACTTGACCATGACAACCCTACGAACTATGAAGAAGCAATGATGAGCCCAGATTCCGCGAAATGGCTTGAGGCCATGAAATCTGAGATAGGATCCATGCGTGAGAACAAAGTGTGGACTTTGGTGGACTTGCCCGATGATCGGCAAGCCATTGAGAATAAATGGATCTTCAAGAGGAAGACGGACGCTAATAGTAGTGTTACCATCTACAAAGCTTGACTTGTCGAAAAGGGTTTTTGACAAATTCAAGATGTTGACTATGATGAGATTTTCTCAGTCGTAGCGATGCTTAAGTCTGTCCGAATCATGTTAGCAATTGCCAGATTTTATGAAATCTTGCAAAAGGATGTCAAAACTGCATTCCTTAATGGATTTCTTAAAGAAGAGTTGTATATGACGCAACAAGAAGGTTTTGTCAATCCTAAAGGTGTTAACAAAGTGTGCAAGCTCCAGCGATCCATCTATGGACTAGTGCAAGCATCTCGGAGTTGGAATATACGCTTTGATAAGTTGATCAAAGCATATAGTTTTATACCGACTTGTGGTGAAGCCTGTATTTATAAGAAAGTGAGTGGGAGCACTACAGCCTTTCTGATAAGTATATGTGAATGACATATTGTTGATCGGAAATGATGTAGAATTTTCTGGAAAGCATAAAGGAGTGTTTGAAAGGAGTTTTTTGATGAAAGACCTCGGTGAAGCTGCTTATATATTGGGCACCAAGATCTATAGAGATAGATCAAGACGCTTAATTGGACTTTCAGAAAGTATATACCTTTATAAAGATTTTGAAGTAAGTTCAAAATGGAATAGTAAAAGAAAGAGTTCTTGCCTGTGTTGCAAAGGTGTGAAGTTGAGTAAGACTCAAAACCCAACCACGCACAAAATAGAAAGAGAATGAGAAGTCATTCCCTATGCCCCATTCATAGGTTCTATAAAGTATGCTATGCTGTGTACTAGACCTATTGCGTACCTCACCATGAGTTTGGCAAGAGGGTACAATAGTGATACAGGAGTGGATCATTGAACAACAGTCAGAATTATCCTTAGTGGAATAAGGAAATGTTTCTCGGTTATGGAGGTGACAAAGAGTTCGTCGTAAAGAGTTACGTCGATGCAAGCTTTGACACCAATTTGGATGACTCTAAGTCTCGATCTAGATACATATTGAAAGTCGGAGCGATTAGCTAGAGTAGCTCCGTGCAGAGCATTGTAGACATAGAAAATTGGCAAAATACATACGGCTCTGAATGTGGCAGATCCATTGACTAAACTTCTCTCACAAGCAAAACATGATCACTCTTTGGGTGTTAATCACATAGTGATGTGAACTAGATTATTCACTCTAGTAAACCTTTTGGGTATTAGTCACATTGAGATGTGAATTAATCACATAAAGATGTGAGCTATTGGTGTGAAATCACATGACGATGTGAACTAGATTATTGACTCTAGATCAAGTGGGAGACTGAAGGAAATATGCCCTAAAGGCAAAAATAAAATTGTTATTTATATTTCCTTATATCATATAAATGTTTATTATTCATGCTAGAATTGTATTAACCGGAAATATAATACATGTGTGAATACATAGACAAACAGAGTGTCCCTAGTATGCCTCTACTTGACTAGCTCGTTAATCAAAGGTGGTTAAGTTTCCTAGCCATAGACATTTGTTGTCATTTGATGAACGGGATCACATCATTAGAGAATGATGTGATGGACAAGACAAAGTTCGGGCCCTGAGTCTTAGACTACTCTAGCAAAACGAGGAACAATTAAGATTGCCTAAGACTCAACAGTAACTTAATTTCCGATAAGGGCATCTCCAATGGCGACCTGCAAACTTTCCCTGCATCCGTCCGCGGATACGGGTGCAGAAGGCGGCCATCGAATAATAACTGCAAATATTTCAACTACTCTTTGAATCAACCGGACGAAATACATGTACACACAGCAAATTTCATATAAACCGGACGAAAACATTTTCACTTTAGACATATTTTAACTAAAATGGTAAAACTATGTGCACGTACGGTCGTACGGAGCTTCATTCTCACGACACTAATACACTACACTACATATTTTAAAGACCCATATTTTAACTAAAATGGTAAAATTATGCTAAGCTAACGAATGGGTGTTGAATGGGTCTTTAAGTAATACATTTGTTCGGGCCCTGAGTATGTTTTGAAGTTTGTCCAAGAGGATTGTAAGGACCTGGTAATTGAGTAATACAAGTACTCGCAAAAAAAAGAGCCACTGCCCACCGCTGCAATCAAACTCACCTTTGATAGTATTTGATCCTGGGTTGCGCTATCCATGCCTCCGGCAAAGCAACGTGAAATTGACCACCACGCCTACCACATGGTGCGTAGATTATTATGCAGCTCAATTAAGCAAGTGGAGATTATTATGCAGCTCAGTTAGGCAAGTGGAGATCCCTAAAAAACCTTAGTCAAGTGGAGAAGAAAATAAATCGGGTGGTAGGTGATCTGACCCACCGCCAAATAATGGGGTTGGTGAGGTGAAGTGCTTCACCAACGACCACAGCACAGGTTGTGCAGTCCGAAGCGCGCCAGCAACACGCACGACCTCGCAGCAGCCTCCGCCGCTATAAAAGGCACAGCCGGGATCTTGGTACAACGCTGTGCTCACATTCCGCCTCTTCCCTCCCTTCGGTTCATCGGCCTCCCGATCGAGCAGTAGAAGCAGCGCAAAGTAGGACTCCCCCATTGGGCGCGCCATGAGAGGGCCGGCCCTCCCCCTCCTCCATTCTTTATATATAGGGGAGGGGGCACCCCATAGACATACAAGTTGATTGTTTAGCCGTGTGCGGTGCCCACCTTCACAGATTTTCACCTCGGTCATATCGTTGCGGTGCTTAGGCAAAGCCCTGCACCGGTAGCTTCATCATCACCTTCACCACTCCGTCGTGCTGACGAAACTCTCCCTCGACCTCAGATGGATCCCGAGTTAGTCGGTCGTCAACGAGCTGAACGTGTGTAGATCGTGGAGGTGCCGTACCTTCGGTGCTAGGATCGATCGGATCGTGAAGACGACAACTACATCAACCGCGTTGTCATAATGCCTCCGCTTTCGGTCTACGAGGGTACGTGGACAACACTCTCCCCTCTCGTTGCTATGCATCACCTAGATGGATTTTGTGTGTGCGTAGGATTTTTTTTGAAATTACTGCGTTCCCCTACAGTATCAAGCATGGTTTGATCATTACGAGAAAGCCGAGCATAAAAGTTCTAGATAATAATTTCTCTCGAGAGCTCATGATTAGGGAATGAATATAACATTTACTTGAGCCTCCGCCAAGCTAGAGCGATACTTTCTCCTTCACGAGGCCAAAAATTATGTATATAATTCCGATCACGATGAACTAGATGCATAGGATAATTTTTTTTGGTGGAACTCCAATTTCAAACTATTCCAATTCCAAGATCCAATATCATCGCATAGCCTATACCATGCCAATGCTTTTCCCTTCAAAGATAAATGGAAAACCTTTGTCATAACTTCATACCTGGGTAGACCTGCAGGCTTGAACAATCCACAAATTTGTTCTACATATATCAAGTGCATATCAGGATGTTCGGTTCCATCTCCTGCATAAGGATTAGCTAACAGTTGTTCTATCATACCCGAAGGAATTTCATATTCAATATTTTTAGTAGGTGCAGTAGGTTGAGGGTAGCTAATTGTGGTTCCGGTTGAGGTGAAGATACCCCTAACAAACCCCTCAAAGGATTGTTTTCCATAGTAACAAGTGACAATAAATTTCAGCACACTATATAAATGTTTCCTTACCAAATTCCACTTACCAAAGGCGCTTCACTCCCCGGCAATGGTGCTAGAAAATAGTCTTGATGACCCACAAGTATAGGGGATCAATTGTAGCTATTTTTGTTAAGTAAGAGTGTCGAACCCAACGAGGAGCAGAAGAAAATGACAAGTGGTTTTCAGCAAGGTATTGTCTACAAGTGCTGAAATTGTAAGTAGCGGAGTAGTTTGATAGCAAGATAATTTGTAACGAGCAAGTAACAGTAATAGAAACAAAAGTGCAGCAAGGTAGCCCAATCCTTTTGAGGCAAAGGACAGGCCAAAACGGTCTCTTATTATAAGCAAAGTGTTCTTGAGGGTACACGAGAATTTCATCTAGTCACTTTGATCATGTTGGTTTAATTCGTGTTCGGTACTTTGATAATTTGATATGTGGGTGGACCGGTGCTTAGGTGTTGTTCTTACTTGAACAAACCTCCGACTTATGATTAACCCTCCCGCAAGCATCCGCAACTACGAGAAAAGTATTAAGAATAAATTCTAACCATAGCATTAAACTTTTGGATCCAATCGGTCCCTTACGGAATAGTGCATAAACTGGGGTTTAAGCTTCTATCACTCTCGCAACCCATCATCTAATTGCTACTCCACAGTGCATTCCCTTAGGCCCAGATATGGTGAAGTGTCATGTAGTCGACGTTCACATGACACCACTAAGGGAATCATAACATACATACTATCAAAATATCGAACACATATCAAGTTCACATGATTATTTGCAACATGATTTCTCCCGTGACCTCAAGAACAAAAGTAACTACTCACAAATGATAATCATGCTCAAGATCAGAGGGGTATTAAATAGCATAATGGATCTGAACATATAATCTTCCACCAAATAAACCATATAGTAATCAACTAAAAGATGTAATCAACACTACTAGTCACCCACAAGCACCAATCTATAGTTCCGGTAACAAGATTGAACACTAGAGATGAACTAGGGTTTGAGATGAGATGGTGTTGTTGAAGATGTTGATGGAGATTGCCCTTCTCAAGATGGGAGAGTTGTTGGTGATGATGATGACGATGATTTCCAACTCCGGGAGGGAAGTTCCCCCGGCGGAATCGCTCAGCCGGAGGGCAAAACTGCTCCTGCCCAAGTTCCACCTTGAGATGGCGGCGCTCCATCCTGAAAGTCTTCTCCTTATTTTTCTAGGTCAAAATGACCTATATACCAGAAGATAAGCACTGGAGGTGGGCCTGGGTGAGCACAACCCACGAGGGCGCGTCTGGGCTCCCTCGCTCGCCCAGGTGGGTTGTGCCCACCTGGTGGGCCCCCTCTGGTAGTTATTTGCTCCAATATTGCTTAAATATTCCATAAAAAATTTCCGTGAAGTTTCAACTTATTTGGAGTTGTGGAGAATAGGTAGCCTGACGTAGCTTTTCCAGGTCCAGATTTCCAGCTGCCAGAATTCTCCCTCTTTGTGTATACCTTGCATATTTTGAGAGAAAAGACATTAGAATTACTCCAAAAATCATTATTATGGATAAAAACATCATAAATAACAGTAAGAAAACATGATGCAAAATGGACGTATCAATGAGCCAGCAAGACATAAGGCGACTCATCCTATTTGAAAACTTTGGGTTTTTCAGCTAAGTGTTGGGATAGAAACAAGTTTCTATTGAAACGTTTGCAGTCACAGATCTACAAAAGCATTGGAAAAGAAACATATATCAAAACATAGAGCACACAGTGGAAGCAATAGCAGGTCCATTGACAAGATTGAATGGCAATGTGAGTTTCCTAGATGCTAGAATGGTATTGCAATTGCCACCGTAGTGTTTCTATGAGTAGCACAAAACAAACTAAATATATCCCAAATTATGGTGATGAACCGCAAAGAACACCGATGAACTACAACTAGATGCGAGGAACAATGGGGTATTTCTACAGATCTGAAAGAGGAGACCAAACATACCTCGATGCAGTGGGTGTTTCGAGGGAGTTCTTGAGCAGCTTCGACGACGATGTGTGCGAAGCAGAGAACACAGACGATGTTGCCGGAGGGCTTGCAGTCGCGCGGTGGCGGAGCTCTGGTTGTGGAAGACCGAGGCGCAAGGAAGAAGACGACTGGAGGGGTGAAGAGGTAAAAGTGGAAAAAGAACCCCTACGGGTATATTTATAAGGAAAAAAGAGAAGGAGAACAGGTAGGCGCGAAAATAGAGGAGGCGTAATAACTTTTCGAGTAAGGGATGCCTCGATTTTCGGGTTTGGCAGATATACATAAAAGATTCGCTATGATGTCACGCTTGAGCTCGTGAAAATCTGGATGATGACGTTATACTTTCAAAGAGATAGAAAATGACAAGTGTGAGAGTATAAGAAGCCGGAACCTATAACCCGACCACGATGCAGATTCAAAAGGAAGATGACCCGGAATTATTATCGATCCAAAGATTGACATGAATAAATTCAAGTCAATCTAAGGCTAATGTTGGGGATATGACCCCATGGTATAACCCGCCCGTTTACATATATTTTGTCAGATTGATTCAAAGAGTACTTGAAATATATGTAGGCATTGTTCAATGGCCGCCTTCTGCACGTGTATCCGCGGACAGGTCTCCTGTCCGTGGACGGATGCAGGGAAAGTTTGCAGGTCGCCGTTGAAGATGCCCTTATAATCAAAACTCTTTTTCTTCGACCCAGACCATCTCCGCCGCTCTGCCCACCGCTGCAACCAAACGCACCTTCATAGTACCCGATCGTATCCTGGGATGCTCTATCCATGCCTCCGGCAAAGCAAGGTTAAATTGACCACCATGCCTACTGCATGGTGTGTAGATTACTCCCTTCGTCCGAAAATACTTGTCGCAGAGATGAATGTATTTAGAGGTGTTTAAGTTCTAGATACATCTATTTTATCCATTTCTCCGACAAGTATTTTTGGACGGTGGAGTATTACGCAGCTCACTTTGGCAAGTGGAGATTATTACGCAGCTCACTTAGGCAATGGAGATCCCTCCCTTTGCCATCCCGATGAGCGGCACAGCCGGACATAGAGAAGATACGCGCGAAGAATATACCTCTGGTAGTGGCGGAGCCAGCTTAGCCAGTGAGCCGGGGCAAAGTACACGACGCTCCTGCCTGCTGGTTGTTTGCCCCTGCAAAATGATGCTTGGCTCTCCATTAACTGCTAGTGGTCAAAGGAGAATGCATGGCACAGCCCGAGAAGCTGCCCCGGCTAGCCGGGAGGTGGCTCCGCCAATGCCTCCGGGGTTCCCGGCAGTTCGATGAGCGAGATGCTGGACATGGGGTAGACAAAGGGAACAACCGGGATGGCCATAGAGTAGTGTAGTGTATTTGTGTTGTGAGAATGAAGCTCCGTATGACCGTACGTGCACATAGTTTTACCATTTTAGTTAAAATATGTCTAAAGTGAAAATATTTTCGTCCGGTTTATATGAAATTCGCTGTGTTTACATGTATTTCGTCCGGTTGATTCAAAGAGTAGTTGAAATATATGCGGTTATTATTCGATGGCCGCCTTCTATACCCGTATCCGCGGACGGATGCAGGGAAAGTTTGCAGGTCGCCATTGGAGATGCCCTTATCGGAAATTAAGTTACTGTTGAGTCTTAGGCAATCTAGTATTACTCTTATTCCTCGTTGTCAAAATAAAATGAGTGATGGACAAGCTAGTAACTAGCTAGAGTAGAGGGCCGAACAATTACGTGGGTCGGTTTGGGCCCTGAGTATGTTTTGAAGTTTGTCCAAGAGGATTGTAAGGACCTGGTAATTGAGTAATATAAGTATTATTCCTGCAAAAAAAGAGCGCACTGCCCACCGCTGCAATCAAACGCACCTTTGATAGTATCCGATCCTGGGCTGCGCTATCCATGCCTCCGGCAAAGCAACGTGAAATTGACCACCACGCCTACCGCATGGTGTGTAGGTTATTATGCAGCTCACTTAAGCAAGTGGAGATTATTACGCAGCTCAGTTAGGCAAGTGGAGATCCCTAAAAAAACTTAGTCAAGTGGAGAAGAAAATAAATCGGATGGTAGGTGATCTGACCCAGCGCCAAAATAATGTGGTTGGTGAGGTGAAGTGCTTCACCAACGACCGCAACACAGGTTCTGCAGTCCGACGCGCACCAGCAACACGCACGACCTCGCAGCGGCCTCCGCCGCTATAAAAGGGACAGCCGGGATCTTGGTACAACGTCGTGCTTACATTCCGCCTCTTCCCTCCCTTCGGTTCATCGGCCTCCCGATCGAGCAGTAGAAGCAGCGCAAAGTAGGACTCCCCCATTGGGCGCGCCATGAGAGGGCCGGCCCTCCCCCTCCTCCATTCTTTATATATAGGGGAGGGGGCACCCCATAGACATACAAGTTGATTGTTTAGCCATGTGCGGTGCCCCCCTCCACAGATTTCCACCTCGGTCATATCGTTGCGGTGCTTAGGCGAAGCCCTGCACCGGTAGCTTCATCATCACCTTCACCACTCCGTCGTGCTGACAAAACTCTCCCTCGACCTTAGATGGATCCAGAGTTCGTCGGTCGTCACCAAGCTGAACGTGTGTAGATCGCGGAGGTGCCATACCTTCGGTGCTAGGATCGGTCGGATCGTGAAGATGTACAACTACATCAACCGCGTTGTCATAATGCCTCCGCTTTCGGTCTACGAGGGTATGTGGACAACGCTCTCCCCTCTCGTTGCTATGCATCACCTAGATGGATTTTGTGTGTGCGTAGGATTTTTTTTTTGAAATTACTGCGTTCCCCTATAGTATCAAGCATGGTTTGATCATTACGAGAAAGCCGATCATAAAAGTTTTGGATAATAATTTCTCTCGAGAGCTCATGATTAGGGAATGAATATAACATTTACTTGAGCCTCCCCCAAGCTAGAGCGATACTTTCTCCTTCATGAGGCCAAAAATTATGTATATAATTCCGATCACGATGAACTAGATGCATAGGATAAATTTTTTGGTGGAACTCCAATTTCAAACTATTCCAATTCCAAGATCCAATATCATCGCATAGCCTATACCATGCCAATGCTTTTCCCTTCAAAGATAAAGGGAAAACCTTTTTCATAACTTCATACCTGGGTAGACCTGCAGGCTTGAACAATCCACAAATTTGTTCTACATATATCAAGTGCATATCAGGATGTTCGGTTCCATCTCCTGCATAAGGATTAGCTAGCAGTTGTTCTATCATACCCGAAGGAATTTCATATTCAATATTTTCAGTAGGTGCAGTAGGTTGAGGGGTAGCTAATTGTGGTTCCGGTTGAGGTGAAGATACCCCTAACAAACCCCTCAAAGGATTGTTTTCCATAGTAACAAGTGACAATAAATTTCAGCACACTATATAAATGTTCCCTTACCAAAGGCGCTTCACTCCCTGGCAACGGTGCTAGAAAATAGTCTTGATGACCCACAAGTATAGGGGATCAATTGTAGCTATTTTAGATAAGTAAGAGTGTCGAACCCAACGAGGAGCAGAAGGAAATGACAAGAGGTTTTCAGCAAGGTAATGTCTGCAAGTGCTGAAATTGTAAGTAGCGGAGTAGTTTGATAGCAAGATAATTTGTAACGAGCAAGTAACAGTAATAGAAACAAAAGTGTAGCAAGGTAGCCCAATCCTTTTGAGGCAAAGGACTGGCCAAAACGGTCTCTTATTATAAGCAAAGTGTTCTTGAGGGTACACGAGAATTTCATCTAGTCACTTTGATCATGTTGGTTTAATTCGTGTTCGGTACTTTGATAATTTGATATGTGGGTGGACCGGTGCTTAGGTGTTGTTCTTACTTGAACAAACCTCATACTTATGATTAACACTCCCGCAAGCATCCGCAACTACGAGAAAAGTATTAAGAATAAATTCTAACCATAGCATTAAACTTTTGGATCCAACCGGTCCCTTACGGAATAGCGCATAAACTGGGGTTTAAGCTTCTATCACTCTTGCAACCCATCATCTAATTGCTACTCCACAGTGCATTCCCTTAGGCCCAAATATGGTGAAGTGTCATGTAGTCGACGTTCACATGACACCACTAAGGGAATCATAACATACATACTATCAAAATATCGAACACATATCAAGTTCACATGATTATTTGCAACATGATTTCTCCCATGACCTCAAGAACAAAAGTAACTACTCACAAATGATAATCATGCTCAAGATCAGAGGGGTATTAAATAGCATATTGGATCTGAACATATAATCTTCCACCAAATAAACCATATAGTAATCAACTAAAAGATGTAATCAACACTACTAGTCACCCACAAGCACCAATCTATAGTTCCGGTAACAAGATTGAACACTAGAGATGAACTAGGGTTTGAGATGAGATGGTGTTGTTGAAGATGTTGATGGAGATTGCCCTTTCCAAGATGGGAGAGTTGTTGGTGATGATGATGACGATGATTTCCAACTCCGGGAGGGAAGTTCCCCCGGCGGAATCGCTCAGCCGGAGGGCAAAACTGCTCCTGCCCAAGTTCCACCTCGAGACGGCGGCGCTCCATCCTAAAAGTCTTCTCCTTATTTTTCTAGGTCAAAATGACCTATATACCAGAAGATGGGCACCAGAGGTGGTCCTGGGTGAGCACAACCCACCAGGGCGCGCCTGGGCTCCCTCGCTCGCCCATGTGGGTTGTGCCCACCTGGTGGGCCCCCTCTGGTAGTTATTTGCTCCAATATTCCATAAAAAATTTCCGTGAAGTTTCAGCTTATTGGTAGTTGTGGAGAATAGGTAGCCTGACGTAGCTTTTCCAGGTCCAGATTTCCAGCTGCCAGAATTCTCCCTCTTTGTGTATACCTTGCATATTTTGAGAGAAAAGACATTAGAATTACTCCAAAAAGCATTATTATGGATAAAAACATCATAAATAATAGTAAGAAAACATGATGCAAAATGGACGTATCAATGAGCCACAAGACATAAGGCGACTCATCCTATTTGAAAACTTTGGGTTTTTCAGCTAAGTGTTGGGACAGAAACAAGTTTCTATTGAAACGTTTGCAGTCACAGATCTACAAAAGCATTGGAAAAGAAACATATATCAAAACATAGAGCACACAGTGGAAGCAATAGCAGGTCCATTGACAAGATTGAATGGCAATGTGAGTTTCCTAGATGCTAGAATGGTATTGCAATTGCCACCGCAGTGTTTCTATGAGTAGCACAAAACAAACTAAATATATCCCAAATTATGGTGATGAACCGCAAAGAACACCGATGAACTACAACGAGATGCGAGGAACAATGGGGTATTTCTACAGATCTAAAAGAGGAGATCAAACATACCTCGATGCAGTGGGTGTTTCGAGTGAGTTCTTGAGCAGCTTCGACGACGATGTGTGCGAAGCAGAGAACACAGACGACGTTGCCGGAGGGCTTGCAGTCGCGCGGTGGCGGAGCTCTGGTTGTGGAAGACAGAGGCGCAAGGAAGAAGACGACTGGAGGGGTGAAGAGGTAAAAGTGGAAAAAGAACCCCTACCGGTATATTTATAAGAAAAAAAAGAGAAGGAGAACAGGTAGGCGTGAAAATAGAGGAGGCGTAATAACTTTTCGAGTAAGGGATGCCTCGATTTTCGGGTTTGGCAGATATACATAAAAGATTCGCTATGATGTCACGCTTGAGCTCGTGAAAATCTGGATGATGACGTTATACTTTCAAAGAGATAGAAAATGACAAGTGTGAGAGTATAATAAGCCGGAACCTATAACCCGACCACGATGCAGATTCAAAAGGAAGATGACCCAGAATTATTATCGATCTGAAGATTGACATGAATAAATTCAAGTCAATCTAAGGCTAATGTTGGGGATATGACCCCATGGTATAACCCGCCCGTTTACATATATTTCGTCAGAGTGATTCAAAGAGTACTTGAAATATATGTAGGCATTGTTCAATGGCCGCCTTCTGCACGTGTATCGCGGACAGGTCTCCTGTCCGTGGACGGATGCAGGGAAAGTTTGCAGGCCGCCGTTGAAGATGCCCTTATAATCAAAACTCTTTTTCTTTGACCCAGACCATCTCTGCCGCTCTGCCCACCGCTGCAACCAAACGCACCTTCATAGTACCCGATCGTATCCTGGGCTGCGCTATCCATGCCTCCGGCAAAGCAAGGTTAAATTGACCACCACGCCTACCGCATGGTGTGTAGATTACTCCCTCCGTCCGAAAATACTTGTCGCGGAGATGAATGTATTTAGAAGCTGCCCCGGCTAGCCGGGAGGTGGCTCCGCCAATGCCTCCGGGGTTCCCGGCAGTTCGATGAGCGGGATGCCGGACATGGGGAAGACAAAGGGAACAACCGGGATGGCCATAGAGTAGTGTAGTGTATTCGTGTTGTGAGAATGAAGCTCCGTACGACCGTACGTGCACATAGTTTTACCATTTTAGTTAAAATATGTCTAAAGTGAAAATATTTTCGTCCGGTTTATATGAAATTCGCTGTGTTTACATGTATTTCGTCCGGTTGATTCAAAGAGTAGTTGAAATATATGCGGTTATTATTCGATGGCCGCCTTCTGTACCCGTATCCGCGGACGGATGCAGGGAAAGTTTGCAGGTCGCCATTGGAGATGTCCTTATCGGAAATTAAGTTACTGTTGAGTCTTAGACAATCTAGTATTACTCTTATTCCTCGTTGTCAAAATAAAACGAGTGATGGACTAGCTAGCAACTAGCTAGAGCAGAGGGCGAACAATTACGTGGGTCGGTTCGGGCCCTGAGTATGTTTTGAAGTTTGTCCAAGAGGATTGTAAGGACCTGGTAATTGAGTAATATACAAGTATTATTTCCGGAAAAAAAAAAGAGCGCACTGCCCACCGCTGCAATCAAACGCACCTTTGATAGTATCCGATCCTGGGATGCGCTATCCATGCCTCCGGCAAAGCAACGTGAAATTGACCACCACGCCTACCGCATGGTGTGTAGATTATTATGCAGCTCACTTAAGCAAGTGGAGATTATTACGCAGCTCAGTTAGGCAAGTGGAGATCCCTCAAAAAAAAACTTAGTCAAGTGGAGAAGAAAATAAATCGGGTGGTAGGTGATCTGACCCACCGCCAAATAATGGGGTTGGTGAGGTGAAGTGCTTCACCAACGACCGCAGCACAGGTTGTGCAGTCCGACGCGCACCAGCTACACGCACGACCTCGCAGCGGCCTCCAGCCGCTATAAAAGGCGCAGCCGGGATCTTGGTACAACGCCGTGCTCACATTCCGCCTCTTCCCTCCCTTCGGTTCATCGGCCTCCTGATCGAGCAGCAGAAGCAGCGCAAGGTTGGCTTCCCCGCCCCACGCCCTGTTCATTGTTTCGATCTTCCATGTCTAATTCATCATTTTTCTTCATCATCATACGTGGGTCGCTTAATTACTGTGGTAGCTTTATCGTGATGCGAAGAACATGCTAGTTAGTTATGAGTTGGCAGTAGCACGTCATGAACATGGAGAATATTAGTCTGTCTTCCTCGTTCGCCGACGGCGAGGCGGGGGGTCATCTCTCCTCCGCTTGTCCCTCCGGCGACGGTGGGAGGGGGGAGGAACCCTGGGTCCTCTGCGCCGGTGTGTAGAGAGTAGGAGTAGGTGTGTGGGTCGCGCTGTCCAGGCGGCGGCGCTACGTCCAATAAGTGTGCTGCTGCTCCTCGTCGGAGCGGCGAGCTTGGTGTATCCGGATCCGGGCGTACTCGACTTCGCTATGGATTTGTGTTCCTCCGGCTGCGTGGTCCTCACGCCGGCTGTTGGCTCTTGGGTTCCTGTGTGGCCGGGTGGATGTGTACGGGGAGTCGCCGGCTGGTGCTGCTTCTGATGGAGACGGCGGTGGCGGCTTCTGTTCTGGCGCAGGGTTGATTAGTCGTCGGCAGGCGGCTCCGGTGTTTCTCCTCGACGTGGTCGACCGGGGACTTCGGATCTGAGGCTCGTTGGGCAGGGGGTGGTCCCCAGACGATGTGCCACAGTGAGATGTCGGCGGGTCTTCGACCCGAAGCTCTCGCCGCTCCTTCCTCCGATGGCGGCTTAGACGGCGGCAGATGCAGGATGGTTGACCAATCAACCCCCTCAGGGACATATTTGTTATTTTTCTTGTTTTGGGGTGTTTTCTGCTGCTCTGGCTTATTTCCAGGCTGTGAGGCGTGTGCTGCGTCTATATTCTCTGTACTTGGGGACAGTACCGTGATTTTAGTCGCCTTTTCTGACTAATGGAAAAATACACGGGTAATTTCTCGTTGGAGTTTCATTCTAATTGTCGGAATTTCTTATATATGCAGAGCACCGCTAGCACTAAAGAAATGGCGGCCGAGACGTTCCTCTTCACGTCCGAGTCTGTGAACGAGGGCCATCCCGACAAGCTCTGTGACCAGGTCTCCGACGCCGTCTTGGATGCCTGCTTGGCCCAGGATGCCGACAGCAAGGTCGCCTGCGAGACCGTCACCAAGACCAACATGGTCATGGTCTTGGGCGAGATCACCACCAAGGCCACCGTCGACTATGAGAAGATCGTGCGTGACACCTGCCGCAACATCGGTTTCATCTCTGATGACGTTGGTCTCGACGCCGACCGTTGCAAGGTGCTCGTCAACATCGAGCAGCAGTCCCCTGACATTGCCCAGGGTGTTCACGGACACTTCACCAAGCGTCCCGAAGAGGTCGGCGCCGGTGACCAGGGCATCATGTTCGGCTATGCCACTGACGAGACCCCTGAGCTGATGCCCCTCAGCCACGTGCTTGCCACCAAGCTCGGAGCTCGCCTCACCGAGGTCCGCAAGAATGGCACCTGCGCCTGGGTCAGGCCTGATGGAAAGACCCAGGTAACAGTCGAGTACCTAAACGAGGATGGTGCCATGGTACCTGTTCGTGTGCACACCGTCCTCATCTCCACCCAGCACGACGAGACCGTCACCAATGATGAGATTGCCGCGGACCTCAAGGAGCATGTCATCAAGCCGGTGATCCCCGCGAAGTACCTCGATGAGAACACCATCTTCCACCTGAACCCGTCTGGCCGCTTCGTCATCGGCGGCCCTCACGGTGACGCTGGTCTCACCGGCCGCAAGATCATCATCGACACCTATGGTGGCTGGGGAGCCCACGGTGGCGGTGCCTTCTCTGGCAAGGACCCAACCAAGGTCGACCGCAGTGGCGCCTACATTGCCAGGCAGGCCGCCAAGAGCATCATCGCCAGCGGCCTCGCACGCCGCTGCATCGTGCAGATCTCGTACGCCATTGGTGTGCCTGAGCCTTTGTCTGTGTTCGTCGACTCCTACGGCACCGGCAAGATCCCCGACAGGGAGATCCTCAAGCTCGTGAAGGAGAACTTTGACTTCAGGCCCGGGATGATCAGCATCAACCTGGACTTGAAGAAAGGTGGAAACAGGTTCATCAAGACTGCTGCTTACGGTCACTTTGGCCGCGATGATGCTGACTTCACCTGGGAGGTGGTGAAGCCCCTCAAGTTCGACAAGGCATCTGCCTAAGAGCATGGCATTCTCTTGGTCTGCCGCCTCTCAAGTTCGTCAAGACGGGATCATGTTGCTCCTGGGAAGTGAGAAGAAGCATTAGACATTGAAGCGACGCTCTACACGGGTCTTGTTGTATGGTAGTCAGTGCTAAGTTTCTTACTGTCATTTCATATATTTATCCTTTCCATTTTGAGTCGCTGAAACTGCTGAGTGATGTGCAGTTTGCTCTGTTAGTCGCTCTGTCACTTCACTTTTCATATTCTTTGTTGTGTAGTTCCCTCATAATGCTCTTTCTTCCTGAGTCTCGGAAAGAATAATAAAGAGCCATGTGTAACTCTATTGCTCCGTTCTCCCCAAATTTTGTCATTATTTTAAGCAGTACTGATTGAGATACTATCCAAGGTTTTGAATCATGGTTTTGTCCAATTGGTGTAAGCCCAACTTAAGCAAAAGTGGTTTCATGAGATCTGAACTGCGAAAATAATATTGATTCACTGGACTCTGTTCTTGGCCCACACTGGGGCTCAAGAATCATATCAGCATTGATTGGGTTAAACTAGAAGGATTGGGCGTGTTTCGCTGCACGGTTGGTGTTGTTGAGAATTCATAAATAAAAGTCTTTGGTTTGGTGTGTGGAGATGATGAAGTGTTTTTTGTTTATAATGAAGTATTTGATGGTCTCTTACTGGGGTATAATTATGTGTTATTTGCAAATTAACCCACACATATGCAGGACAAATGTTTCCTACAAGCAGTGGTAGTTACCACCACTTGCGGTTTGTATGTTGTATGTAGTATCTGTCGAAACCGAAAGTATGTATGTGTAGTATGTAGTATAAAACAATGATTAGGTAGTATATATACAAATTTTTTGGTAGTATGTACCATTTTTTATGAAATACGTACATACTACCAAAAAATTATTTGGATGAAAGAGCGTCTAGAAAAATTATTGACCAAGTCAAAATTGGGAACCCAATAAAAAAACCAACGTCCTCGTTCGAATGGGAGACCTTTAACCCTAGGAAGATTGGCATAGTAGAGTTTGTTCGGAAAACTATTGAGTTGACGCTTCCTACGAATGGTTTTTCTAGAGGACGCTCTTTGGTACGTCTAATTCTTGTGTGTAAATCACTGACACATATGTCAATCCCTATTCGCTTCAATGCATCATTTTGAGCGTATGACACTGAATGTTTGTTCCCCATGGCAATCTGAGCGAATGACACGCCCGTCTTATCCCTTAACCTCCCCTCAAAATCCAACCAGATGACAAAATTTGCATCTAAGCATGGCAATTTTCAATAGTCTATCTGACGTGGCATGACAATGTCGTTCTGTCAGCATGGCAATTCCTCATGACGTAGGCAAAATTTATTTTCATATAGCATGGCAATTCTCTTATGGAGCATTGCAAGCCTATTTGATATAGCATGAAAATTCATGAACATGTGTGGCAAAAATTTCTTTTCTTTTTAGCCTGACATTTCTCTATGTTGCATCATGATAAATTGCTAAAACACATGTCAATTTACTCTGCTGCAGCATGACAAATTCCTAATAATTTTTTCTACTAGCATGGCATTTTTATCTTTTCAGCGTGGAAAAAATTTCTGTACGTTAGAAGTGCACTCTCTCATGATGTTGTTTGCTCAAACGAGCGTCCTATACAGAAAGTTCGTTCGCTCAGATGACCTGCATTGATGTTCATTTAATTTGCCTTTTTATAGCAATCCTAGTAATCAGTCTACACATATAGCAATCCTAGCAATCAGTCTACAGATCAGTGAGCAGTCCTACCAATCAGTCTAGCCATGAACACATGAGTGAGCACACATAGCAATCCTACCAATTCTCTGCCAATCAAAGCAATGCACAATCGGTGGTAAAATCGAATCTAATCTTGTCAGTTCAAATAAACAAGAAACAAAAACAATCTAGTCAGTTCAGCAGGCGTGTTTGGATCAGTGCAAACGATCCAATCCGCAAATCGGGAGAAGCAACTAACCCAAAAATTCCAATCTACAAAGAGAGGTGCATTGTACTTACAACGCCGCCGAAGGTGGAGGTGGAGCAGGAGCGGAAGAAGGAACATCAAATTGACCTCGCCATTGTCACGGTCGAAATCAGAGTCGCATCAAGCGAAGTTTTGGCCGCCTCAGTCGAGGTACCGGTCAAAGGAACATCAAATTGGGTCGGAGCAAGGGAAGAAAACCCTCGTGATGAAGTCAAAATCCCTGCCTTGGGCGAGGCCGTTGTGCCGGCACTCGCAATCCTCATCCACACTATCATAGCAAATGAAGTACTTATCGCCGCTGGCACGACTATGAACGTCGATGATTGGTCGTTAGTCGCTGACCGCGCCCTTGTGCAAAAGAGGGAAGGGACCTTCAGAGCCCTCACCAACTGAACGGGGTCCACACCCCCTTCTCGGGTCAAGTCATGAACCAGTGTGACAGATTATTGGGAACAGAGGTATCCCTAATTTTACGTAAATGGGCTTCATTGGAAAAACCAAATCAGATTAAAACTTGGAAAAAGGTTCATTTACCTTTTGACTATTACTCCCTCCGTTCCAAAATAATGATCCAACTTTGTGCTAAAGTTAGTATAAAGTTGAGTCATCTATTTTGAAATGGAGGGAGTATTTCCCACCCGAAGACATGCATTGATACATAGCTACTATGACAACACCGGTCACAAAGGATCATCGGGGAAGCAAATGGCGCCGGCAGTGACAGAATCTGGGCTGGAGCCCCGAGCAGCGAACACACGTGTCGCAAGGGCGGGTGGCCCTTGCGGAGCACTCCACTGATCGAGCATTTAATGCCCGCCCAGGCTATACCTCATAGCCCATCACCGGCCTAGGAAAATAGGCCATCATGACGAAGACCAGAATGGACGGGCGTCTCGAGCTGGTCATGGCTGGCTCTCAGCGGTTAGAATGATGTGACCCAACCCTAGCACATTCCTTAAACGGAAGAAGGACGGTGTGGTGCGTCACATCAAGCAGAAGCACTTGAGTACCTAACACTACTAGTGTCAGGTCATCTACTGACAAAACCGACGACGAGTTGCATGCAACACCTACAACTTTGTGCACCTGTTCACACACAATTAGGCGACCATTGTGGTGCCCCTAGACCTATATAAGGGGAGAACCGAGGTCATTTACATGGGAGGGAAAAGACATATCATAACTGAAAGCACAAGTGCTCCCTGGGTGATTTTGGTAATCAATGTCAACATATCTCTTGTTGGACTAATATCTTTTTCAAGTATATTTCAGAGAGTTCAACAAAGGTGTGGCATGGACAAGAGGATGTGGAACCCCTTCAAAATGCTAAGGACGAAGAAAATTGGCAAAAGCTCAAGACTCTTCATTTCTATTTTTAGTGATCCAAGATCGCATTGAGTCCATAGGAAAAGCCAATACTATTAAGAGGGGATGAGATGTTGCTTAATGGTCTACTTGCTCAAAATGCTTAGTGATATGCTCCAAAACCCTCAACCACTTTCTCAATTCCAAATATGTCCAAAATCTAAAGTCAAACTCGGGCCCACCGATTTGATTCATCTGGCGCCACCGAGTTCCTTTGACATAGCCACTACCAGAAAACCTAAACAATTCAGTCTCATCGATACGGATCACGGTCCCACCGAGATGGCCTTGCAAACTCTCTGTTGCCTGTTGCAATTATTTCGGTCTCACCGAAATGAGCAGTCAACCACACCGAGTTTGCCTGACCAACTCTTTGTTTACTCGTTGCTGAAATCGATCTCACCGAGTTCATGTAATCAGTCAAACCGAGATAAGGTTTTGCCTTAACCCTAGCACACCGGTCTCACCGCGTTGATCATGTCGATCCCACCGATAATCCTAACGTTCACATTTTGAACTAAATCTGTCTCACGGAGTTCACTTATTCGGTCTGACCGAGTTGGGTCAAATGTGTGTAACGGTTAGATTTTGTGTGGAGGCTATATATACCCCTCCACCCCCTTCTCTATTCAAGAGAGAGCCATCATAACATGCCTACACTTCCACTACTCATTTTCTGAGAGAGAACCACCTACTCATGTGTTGAGAGCAAGACATTTCAATCCAACCACAAGAATCTTGATCTCTAGCCTTCCCCAAGTTGCTTTCCACTCAAATCATCTTTCCACCATAGCCAAATCTGTGTGAGAGAGTTAAGTGTTGGGGAGACTATCATTTGAAGCACAAGAGCAAGGAGTTCATCATCAACACACAATCTATTACCTTTTGGAGAATGGTGTCTCCTAGATTGGTTAGGTGTCACTTGGGAGCCTCCGTCAATATTGTGGAGTTGAACCAAGGAGTTTGTAAGGGCAAGGAGATCGCTTACTTCGTGAAGATCTAACCTAGTGAGGCAAGTCCTTTGTGGGCGATGGCCATGGTGGGATAGGCAAGGTTGCTTTTCTTCATGGACCCTTCGTGGGTGGAGCCCTCCGTCGACTCGCACAACCGTTACCCTTCGTGGGTTGAAGTATCCACCAACGTGGATGTACGATAGCACCACCTATCAAAACCACGCCATAAAATCTCCATGTCTCCAATTGAGTTTGCACACTCCAATCCCATCCCTTTACTTTCTTGCAACTTGCATGCTTTACTTTCCGCTGCTCATATACTCTTACCATGCTTGCTTGAGATGTTTTGTGAATGCTTAAACTTGTGCTAAAACTCCACCTCAACTTGAAGAACTTAAAAACTGCTACTTTTGCTTGTTGAGGGTCTAATCACCCCCCCTCTAGACACATCTTCTTGATCCTTTTAATTGGTATCAGAGCATTGGTCTCCATTGCTTTGGTTTAGTCACCATTGAAGGAAGATGGATGAGTCTACTATGGGGAGTTTTAGAAGTAGTGCCTATGTGAAAGTGCTAGTATCGACTAGAGGGGGGGGTGAATAGGCAATTTTTATGAAAGTCTTCAAAACTTAGAAGTTTCGAAGACAAACAACAGAAATAACCTAGTTGATATGCAGCGGAAGATAAACTACCATAAGCAAGCCATAGTCAAGTATGCAATGATGTGGAAGTATAGGACTAATAGCAGCTAAGTAGTAAGGATCAGGATGGAAGATAGTATGAAGCCAATCAACAGTAGTAGTCAAGCAATGAAATCAAACAGATACACAGATAGGCAGTGACTTCACGAAGACAAACTTAAGTAAAGGATGGAAAGGGATAGAACCAGTCGCTTGTTGAAGACACATGATTTGTTGGACCAGTTCCAGTTGCTGTGACAACTGTACGTATGGTTAGGGAGGCTGAGATTTAACTCAGAAGACCGTATCTTCACCTTATTCCCCTTGAGCTAAGGACACCCAGTCCTCGCCCAATCACTCTGGTAAGTCTTCAAGGTAGACTTCCAAACCTTCATAGACTTCATTCACCGGCAATCCACAATGACTCTTGAATGCTCAGAATGCGACGCCTAACCGGTTGGAGGATTCACAGTCCTCAAGTGTAATAAGTCTTCAGGTCACACAGACAGAAAGACTTCAGTGATGCCTAACACTCTTTGGCTCTGAGTGTTTGGGTTTTGTCCTCGCAAGGATTTCTCTCTCTCAAATGCTTCGAGGTGGGTTGCTCTCAAACGACAAAAGCCGTGCACAAACTCTGAGCAGCCACCAATTTATGGTGTAGGGGGTGGACTATTTATAGCCACAAGGCAACCCGGCCTGATTTGTCCGAAATGACCCTGGGTCACTAAGGAACTGACACATGTTCCAACGGTCAGATTTCAAACACACGCGACAACTTTACTTGGGCTACAAGCAAAGCTGACTCATCCAGCTCTGGATAAGATTTGCTCTCATTGTCTTCGCTCGAAGACATAGGATTTGGGTTGAGCATTACTTCAGTCGTTTTGACTTAGTTCACTTGGACCCCACTTAACAGTACGGTGGTTCCTACGACTCAACAAAGAAGAAAAGGAAACAACGAAACCACACAGTCTTCGCGCTCCATAGTCTTCACGTAATGTCTTCTCATGTCATAGTCTTCAATATGAATATCCTCTCATACCACCATTGTCTTCATACATTTTTAGGGGTCATCTCCGGTAGGTAAACCGAATCAATGAGGGACACTACCTGTGTTATCCTGCAATTCTCACAAACGCATTAGTCCCTCAACCAACTTTGTCGTCAATACTCCAAAACCAACTAGGGGTGGCACTAGATGCACTTACAATCTCCCCCTTTTTGGTGATTGATGACAAACTGGTTGAAGTTTTCAACGGGGATAAAGTATGTGAAATTGTTAGGATAGGGAATTGTCTTCATAAGTAGCAAGGGCTCCCCCTGAAGATGTGCATATAAGTAATTTTCTTTTGGAATGCAAATGCACATGGCAGGCTGTACTTGTGGAGATCCTCTTCAACTTATGAAGATAATTCATCATGCATGTAATTATATAGCAAGTAGGATGACATGCATAATGAAAAATGGACGGCTGCAGAATGATCTAAGTGCAGAAGTTATCATTGCACATGCGGAATTTATCATCGCATCACAGTAAAGCAAATAAGTAGCAGACGACCATCAAGTTTAAGTGTTACAACTCAAAGAACCAAATGTTTCAAACGCAAGAGTTGTAAGCACGAGGCAAAATATAATGCAACCGCCCATATGAACCCGCTTGAAGACTATCAACTCATACGCTTCTCCCCCTTTTGTCAGTAAGGACCAAAAAGGTTTGAAGACATAGAGCATCTACTCGTCCTCATGAGTAGGTGAAGCAGCAGGGTTGTCGTCGTTGGTTGGCGGTGTAGACGAACTTGGTGCAGTGTCGATGCGTGCAGTAGTAGGAGGTGGTGAAGTAGCATCATCTTCATCATCGATCACTCTGGCATTGACAGTTGCCGCGGAGGAAGAATATTCAGAGTCTTCAAGAGATGGAGTGCGACGTAGGACAGCAGTCCGTGGAGGAGTGGAGTCAAACTGGAATCTTTCATTGAAGCCATCGTCTTGAAGATCTGCTTCAGCACTAAGCAGGGTCAAGCTCTTCCATGATCACTGGCAAGTCTCATGAGCAACAAAGGCATTCTTGGTGGCAAGGTTACGAATGCGATTGACATCCACCAAGAGGCTTTGCATCTGTCTCTTGAGCCAATAGTGATGCTTATCCTGTTTCTGATGAAGGGCCACAAGAAGTTCTCGGTCATTGAGAACGTGAGAACGCTTCCGAGGCCTTTGGGCAATGGTGCTTTCAGTGGCTTCAGTAGGTGCTCGATGAGGCAGATGAGTATTTCCAGCCAATGGATAGATTCGTGTTGCTACTTGAACACCTTCAATGGGTTGAGTGAAGCTTTAGCGCTCGACATTCTGAAGACAAAGAGGCTTCTTGGCAGGGTCAGAGTATATGGCTTCAACCGACATATCAACCTCTGGCAAAAAGATCATATGATTGCGAGTAGAGGGCTGATAGTTGACAGATGAGTGTCTCTTGATGAGGCACATGACCCATGGAGCATAAAACTTCAGACCAAATAGGTCAGACCCAGAAGCAGCAAGTTGCCTGATGAAGAATTCTTGAGTATTGAAGCTGATGCCATTGAGAATGTAAAAGACCAATATCTTCATAGCTCCTTCAAGCTTGGCCGCTGATGAATGTCCTTTGATAGGCCATAGAGTTCGCCGAATAATATGATATATTGTGTGTGGCAGATACTCAAGGTCTTCAACAAAGAACTCTGTTGGATATTCAGCGTCAGATGGCAAGGGCTTCATCATGCTCAACATCTGGCTCATGTTGGGTTCTGGCTTATGGAAGATGCTCTCCAATGCATTGCGGTGTAGCTGACAATCAGGTTCATATAGCTCTCCAGGAGTGGTTAGCCCTGTAAGCTCGATGATGTCAAGAGCTTTGGCTTCATGATGAACATTTCCGGTCATCCACTCGAGGACCCATGTCTTGATATCTCTGTTGTAGCCGCGAATGTGTAGAGTAGCATAGAATTGAAGCAATAGCTCTTCATTCTAGTGTTCTTTGTCTGTCACAAAGTTGAGCAGACCAGCATCACGAAAGCAATCAAGTGCTTCTTCTAAGCACGGCAGTCCAGCAATGGCTTCAGTGTCAAGGCGCATATGAGGGAAAATGCGCCCTTGATCATACAGGATGCAGGAGTAATAGCTTCGCTGTTGATAGCTCCAGAAATGATCTGATGATATCTTTGGTTTTGAGTAGGGGTTCTTGGCGCTGTCAAAGAAGGTATTGTGGCTCTTGAAGCCATTTGCATTGAAGGACCCTGGTGAGTTTGCAGTACCTGGAAACCTTGGCAGTCTTGGCTTTGGCTTCTGGACCTGAGGCCTATGCTCAACATGATAATCAAATTGAGGTCCAGAGGCAGTAGGCGGAGGTACCAGAATGGGCCATCGGACAGTGGTTAGCTGACCATGACTGTATGCTTGCTCAATTGTATGGGGCCTTGGTGGAGGAACAGGAGCAGGGGCAACAGCTGAGGCTTCAGGCTACACAACAGTTGCTTCAGGAGCAGTTGTCTCATTAGCTTCAGGTGTAGTGGCCTCATTGGCTTCAGGCTCAGTGGCCTCATTGGCTTCAGGCACACTGGTAGGTGTAGGCTCCACATTAGCGTTAGCCATGACTACGTCATTGGCTTCATTGGCGTTGGTGGTGGCAGCTTCAACATTGTCAACCTCCACTTGATGAACAGGAGGGTCGGGCACAGGCACGTTCACATCAGGAACAGCTTCTTCAATAACTTGGGGAGTAGGGACACGTATGTCTTCTTGATTCTCATCGGCTGATGTAGCCGGTATGTCTTCAGCAGCTTGTGCTTCAGACTCGGAGACATTCACAGTTGGAGTGGGTTCAGAAAAGACTTGACGTGCAACAGGTGGACGTTGCACTACTCCTTCTGGAACGCTCGATAGAGGGACTTGAGGCCTTTGTCCTTTGCGCAGCCTACGAAATGCTGGCAACGCCTTAGGAGATGGAGTTGGCTGGGCCTCAAAGTCTTCATCTTCTTCTTGCACGGGAGGTGTAGCTTGTTGTTGTTGTTGGGGAGTACTGGGGGAGTCTTGTTGCTGTGGGTGATCAGCCCACGATGCATCCTGAGCAATTGGCATCAGCGGATGACCAATGCTAATGAGTTCGCTGTTCATAAGAACAGGCGATGATACCATGTTGTGTTCGATCTGAGGAAGAACTTCATCATCTTCAACATTGTCATCATGACCAATGTCTTCAGCAGCGGTGGGTTCAGCTGCCGGAATATCTTCAGCTTCATGAGCCTCTGTGGAAGCAGACTCATGGACTATCATCCTTCTTTCTTGATGTTCTGACGTAGGGCGAACCACTGAAATGGGTTCAACAACTAAGGGCTCTGTGGGAGCAGCCCTAGTCTTCTTGGTCTTGCGCTTCTTCTTGGAGGGAGCGGCATCAGAGGCTTTAGTATTCTTCCTCTTTCTGGCTTCAGCCTCGGCAGCCCTCATCTTCTTCTGTTCTGAAGTGGTTGTGGTGACCTTTGGCTTCGAGCCAGTCATGTTGCTTGGGAAGATAATGCGAGGGGCTTCTTGGCTTGAAGGTGCAGGCTGGTCAGTAGGAAGCTTATTCTTTTTCTTTGCAGCCATCCTGGGGTCAATGCCAGGACGGCCAAGTGACTTGCGCTTGTTGGAAATATGCCCTAGAGGCAATAATAAAAGTATTATTATATTTCATTGTTCATGATAATTGTCTTTTATTCATGCTATAACTGTATTATCCGGAAATCGTAATACACGTGTGAATACATAGACCATAATATGTCCCTAGTGAGCCTCTAGTTGACTAGCTCGTTGTGATCAACAGATAGTCATGGTTTCCTGGCTATGGACATTGGATGTCGTTGATAACGGGATCACATCATTAGGAGAATGATGTGATGGACAAGACCCAATCCTAAGCATAGCATAAAGATCGTGTAGTTCGTTTGCTAGAGCTTTTCCAATGTCAAGTATCTCTTCCTTAGACCATGAGATCGTGTAACTCCCTGATACCGTAGGAGTGCTTTGGGTGTATCAAACGTCACAACGTAACTGGGTGACTATAAAGGTGCACTACAGGTATCTCCGAAAGTGTCCGTTGGGTTGACACGGATCGAGACTGGGATTTGTCACTCCGTATGGCGGAGAGGTATCTCTGGGCCCACTCGGCAATGCATCATCATATTGAGCTCAAAGTGACCAAGTGGTTGGTCACGGGATCATGCATTACGGTACGAGTAAAGTGACTTGCTGGTAACGAGACTGAACAAGGTATTGGGATACCGACGATCGGGTCTCGGGCAAGTAACGTACCGATTGACAAAGGGAATTGTATACAGGGTTTGATCGAATCCTCGACATCGTGGTTCAACCGATGAAATCATCAAGGAGCATGTGGGAGCCAACATGGGTATCCAGATCCCGCTGTTGGTTATTGCCCGAGAGTCGTCTCGGTCATGTCTGCGTGTCTCCCGAGCCCGTAGGGTCTACACACTTAAGGTTCGGTGACGCTAGGGTTGTATGAATATGAGTATGCAGCATACCGAATGTTGTTCGGAGTCCCGGATGAGATCCCGGACGTCACGAAGAGTTTCGGAATGGTCCGGAGGTAAAGAATAATATATAGGAAGTGGTATTTCGGCCATCGGGAAAGTTTCGGGGTCACCCGGTAATGTACCGGGACCACCGGAAGGGTCCCGGGGGTCCACCGGGTGGGGCCACCCATCCCAGAGGGCCCCATGGGCTGACGTGGGAGGGGAGCCAGCCCATAGTGGGCTGGTGCGCCCCCCTAGGCCTACCCCCTGCGCCTAGGGTTGAAACCCTAGGGTGTGGGGGGGGGGGGCGCACCACATGCCTTGGGGGGCACTCCTCCCCCCTTGGCCGCCGCCCCCTTGGGAGATCCAATCTCCCAGGGCCGGCGCCCCCCCTGGGGGCCTATATAAAGGAGGGAAGGGGGGAGGGCAGCCGCACCCTTGTGCTTGGCGCCTTCCTCCCCCTGCTACACCTCGTCCTCCTCCCGTAGTCGCTTGGCGAAGCCCTGCTGGAGTTCTGCTGCATCCACCACCACGCCGTCGTGCTGCTGGATCATCATCAACCTCTCCTTCCCCCTTGCTGGATCAAGAAGGAGGGGACGTCTCCCATCCCGTACGTGTGTTGAACGCGGAGGTGCTGTCCGTTCAGCACTTGGACAATGGTGATCTGAATCGCGTCGAGTACGACTCCATCATCACCATCCCCTTGAAAGCTTCCGCACGTGATCTACAAGTGGTATGTAGATGCAAACTCACTCCCTTGACTCGTTGCTTAGATGAACTCATAGATGGATCTTGGTGAAACCGTAGAAAAAAATTTAATTTTCTGCAACGTTCCCCAACAGTGGCATCATGAGCTAGGTCTATGCGTAGTTCTCTAATGCAAGAGTAGAACACAATTTTGTTGTGGGCGTGGATCTTGTCAACTTGCTTGCCACTACTAGTCTTTTATTGCTTCAGCGGTATTGTGGGATGAAGCGTCCCGGACCAACCTTACACGTACGCTTACGTGAGACCGGTTCCACCGACTGACATGCACTAGTTGCATAAGGTGGCTGGCGGGTGTCTGTCTCTCCCACTTTAGTTGGAGCGGAATCGATGAAAAGGGTCCTTATGAAGGGTAAATAGAAGTTGACAAAATCACGTTGTGGTTATTCGTAGGTAAGAAAACGTTCTTGCTAGAACCCAATTGCAGCCACGTAAAAGATGCAACAACAATTAGAGGACGTCTAACTTGTTTTTGCAGCGATTGTTCATGTGATGTGATATGGCCAGAAGTTGTGATGAATGATGAATTGTGATGTATGAGATCATGTTCTTGTAATAGGATTCACGACTTGCATGTCGATGAGTATGACAACCGGCAGGAGCCATAGGAGTTGTCTTTATTTTTGTATGACCTGCGTGTCATTGAAGAACGCCATGTAAACTACTTTACTTTATTTCTAAATGCGTTAGCCATAGAAGTAGAAGTAGTCGTTGGCGTGACAACTTCATGAAGACACGATGATGGAGATCATGGTGTCATGCCGGTGACAAGATGATCATGGAGCCCCGAAGATGGAGATCAATGGAGCTATATGATATTGGCCATATCATGTCACTACTATATAATTGCATGTGATGTTTATTATGTTTATGCATCTTGCTTACTTAGAACGACGGTAGTAAATAAGATGATCCCTTACAACAATTTCAAGAAGTGTTCTCCCCTAACTGTGCGCCGTTGCTACAGTTCGTCGTTTCGAAGCACCACGTGATGATCGGGTGTGATAGATCCTTACGTTCACATACAACGGGTGTAAGACAGTTTTACACAGCAAGACACTTAGGGTTAACTTGACAAGCCTAGCATGTGCAGACATGGCCTCGGAACACGGAGACCGAAAGGTCAAACACGAGTCATATGGAAGATACAATCAACATGAAGATGTTCACCGACGATGACTAGTCCGTCTCACGTGATGATCGGACACGGCCTAGTCGACTCGGATCGTGTAACACTTAGATGACTAGAGGGATGTCTAATCTGAGTGGGAGTTCATTATAATAATTTGGTTAGATGAACTTAATTATCATGAACTTAGTCTAAAACCTTTGCAAATATGTCTTGTAGATCAAATGGCCAACGCTCATGTCAACATGAACTTCAACGCGTTCCTAGAGAAAACCAAGCTGAAACATGATGGCAGCAACTATACGGACTGGGTCCGGAACCTGAGGATCATCCTCATAGCTGCCAGGAAGCAATATGTCCTAGAAGGACCGCTAGGTGACGCTCCCGTCCCAGAGAACCAAGACGTTATGAACGCTTGGCAAACTCGTGATGATGATTACTCCCTCGTTCAGTGCGGCATGCTTTATAGCTTAGAACCAGGGCTCCAAAAGTGTTTTGAGCATCACAGAGCATATGAGATGTTCGAAGAGCTGAAACTAGTTTTCCAAGCTCATGCCCGGGTCGAGAGATATGATGTCTCCGACAAGTTCTACAGTTGTAAGATGGAGGAAAACAGTTCTGTCAGTGAGCACATACTCAAGATGTCTGGGTTGCACAACCGTATGACCCAGCTGAACATTAACATCCCTGATGAGGCAGTCATTGACAGAATCCTCCAGTCGCTCCCACCAAGCTACAAGAGCTTTGTGATGAACTACAACATGCAAGGGATGGTGAAGTCCATTCCTGAAGTGTTCTCGATGCTGAAGTCAGCAGAGGCTGAAATCAAGAAAGAACATCAAGTGTTGATGGTCAATAAGACCACTAAGTTCAAGAAGGGCAAGGGCAAGAAGAACTTCAAGAAGGACGGCAAGGATGTTGCCGTGCCCGATAAGCCAGTTACCGGGAAGAAGTCAAAGAATGGACCCAAGCCTGAGACTGAGTGCTTTTATTGCAAGGGGAAGGGTCACTGGAAGCGGAACTGCCCCAAATACTTAGCGGATAAGAAGGCCGGCAACACCAAAGGTATATTTGATATACATGTAATTGATGTGTACCTTACCAGTACTCGTAGTAACTCCTGGGTATTTGATACCGGTGCCGTTGCTCATATTTGTAACTCACAGCAGGAGCTGCGGAATAAACGGAGACTGGCGAAGGACGAGGTGACGATGCGCGTCGGGAATGGTTCCAGAGTCGATGTGATCGCCGTCGGCGCGCTGCCTCTACATTTACCTACGGGATTAGTTTTGAACCTTAATAATTGTTATTTAGTGCCAAGTTTGAGCATGAACATTGTATCAGGATCTCGTTTAATACAAGATGGCTACTCATTTAAATCCGAGAATAATAGTTGTTCTATTTATATGAGAGATATGTTTTATGGTCATGCTCCGATGGTCAATGGTTTATTCTTAATGAATCTCGAGCGTAATATTACACATGTTCATAGTGTGGATGCCAAAAGATGTAAAGTTGATAACGATAGTCCCACATACTTGTGGCACTGCCGCCTTGGTCACATTGGTGTCAAGCGCATGAAGAAGCTCCATGCTGATGGACTTTTAGAGTCTCTTGATTATGAATCATTTGACACATGCGAACCATGCCTCATGGGAAAAATGACCAAGACTCCGTTCTCCGGAACAATGGAGCGAGCAACCAACTTGTTGGAAATCATACATACTGATGTGTGCGGTCCAATGAGCGTTGAGGCTCACGGAGGATATCGTTATGTTCTCACTCTCACTGATGACTTGAGTAGATATGGGTATGTCTACTTAATGAAACACAAGTCTGAGACCTTTGAAAAGTTCAAGGAATTTTAGAATGAAGTAGAGAATCAACGTGACCGAAAAATAAAGTTCCTACGATCAGATCGTGGAGGAGAATATTTAAGTCACGAATTTGGCACACACTTAAGGAAATGTGGAATCGTTTCACAACTCACGCCGCCTGGAACACCTCAGCGAAATGGTGTGTCCGAACGTCGTAATCGCACTCTATTGGACATGGTGCGGTCTATGATGTCTCTTACCAATTTACCGCTATCATTTTGGGGATACGCTCTAGAGACAGCTACATTCACTTTAAATAGGGCACCATCTAAATCCGTTGAGACGACACCGTATGAATTATGGTTTGGGAAGAAACCTAAGCCGTCGTTTCTAAAAGTTTGGGGATGCGATGCTTATGTCAAGAAACTTCAACCTGAAAAGCTCGAACCCACGTCGGAAAAATGTGTCTTCATAGGATACCCTAAGGAAACTGTCGGGTATACCTTCTACTTAAGATCCGAGGGCAAGATCTTTGTTGCCGAGAACGGATGCTTTCTGGAAAAAGAGTTTCTCTCGAAAGAAGTAAGTGGGAGGAAAGTAGAACTCGATGAAGTACTACCTCTCGAACGGGAAAGTGGTGCAGCTCAGGAAAATGTTCTTGTGATGCCCACACCGACTGAAGAGGAAAATAATGATGATGTTCAAGGTACTTCGGATCAAGTTGCTACTGAACTTCGTAGGTCCACAAGGACACGTTCCGCACCAGAGTGGTACGGCAACCCTGTCCTGGAAATCATGTTGTTAGACAATGGTGAACCTTCGAACTATGAAGAAGCGATGGCGGGCCCAGATTCCAACAAATGGCTTGAAGCCATGAAATCCGAGATAGAATCCATGTATGAAAACAAAGTATGGACTTTGACAGACTTGCCCGATGATCGGCGAGCGATAGAAAACAAATGGATTTTTAAGAAGAAGATGGACGCGGATGGTAATGTTACCATTTATAAGGCTCGACTTGTCGCTAAGGGTTATCGACAAGTTCAAGGGATTGACTACGACGAGACATTCTCTCCCGTAGCGAAGCTGAAGTCCGTCCGAATCTTGTTAGCAATTGCTGCATACTATGATTATGAGATATGGCAGATGGACGTCAAAACAGCATTCCTTAACGGACATCTTAAGGAAGAGCTGTATATGATGCAGCCGGAAGGTTTTGTCGATCCCAAGAATGCTAACAAAGTATGCAAGCTCCAGAGATCCATTTATGGGCTGGTGCAAGCATCTCGGAGTTGTAACATTCGCTTTGATGAGATGATCAAAGTGTTTGGGTTTATGCAGACTTATGGAGAAGCCTACGTTTACAAGAAAGTGAGTGGGAGCTCTGTAGCATTTCTCATATTATATGTAGATGACATACTCTTGATGGGAAATGATATAAAACTTCTGGACAGCATTAAGGCCTACTTGAATAAGTGTTTTTCAATGAAGGGCCTTGGAGAAGCTGCTTATATATTAGGCATCAAGATCTATAGAGATAGATCGAGACGCCTCATAGGTCTTTCAAAAAGCACATACCTTGATAAGATTTTGAAAAGGTTCAAAATGGATCAGTCCAAGAAGGGGTTCTTGCCTATGTTACAAGGTGTGAGATTGAGCTCGGCTCAGTCCCCGACCACGGCAAAAGATAAAGAAGAGATGAGTGTCATCCCCTATGCTTCAGCCATAGGATCTATTATGTATGCCATGCTGTGTACCAGGCCTGATGTAAACCTTGCCGTAAGTTTGGTAGCAAGATACCAAAGTAATCCCGGCAAGGAACACTGGACAGCGGTCAAGAATATCCTGAAGTACCTGAAAAGGACAAAGGACATGTTTCTCGTTTATGAGGATACGAAGAGCTCGTCGTAAAGGGTTACGTCGACGCTAGCTTCGACTCAGATCTGGATGACTCTAAGTCACAAACCGGATACGTGTATATGTTGAATGGTGGAGCAGTAAGCTGGTGCAGCTGCAAGCAGAGCGTCGTGGCGGGATCTACGTGTGAAGCGGAGTACATGGCAGCCTCGGAGGCAGCGCATGAAGCGATTTGGGTGAAGGAGTTCATCACCGACCTAGGAGTCATACCCAATGCGTCGGGGCCGATCAAACTCTTCTGTGACAACACTGGAGCTATTGCCCTTGCCAAGGAGCCCAGGTTTCACAAGAAGACCAGGCACATCAAGCGTCGTTTCAACTCCATCCGTGAAAATGTTCAAGATGGAGACATAGATATTTGCAAAGTACATACGGATCTGAATGTCGCAGATCCGTTGACTAAACCTCTCTCGCGAGCAAAACATGATCAACACCAGAACTCTATGGGTGTTCGATTCATCACAATGTAACTAGATTGGTGACTCTAGTGCAAGTGGGAGACTGTTGGAAATATGCCCTAGAGGCAATAATAAAAGTATTATTATATTTCATTGTTCATGATAATTGTCTTTTATTCATGCTATAACTGTATTATCCGGAAATCGTAATACACGTGTGAATACATAGACCACAATATGTCCCTAGTGAGCCTCTAGTTGACTAGCTCGTTGTGATCAACAGATAGTCATGGTTTCCTGGCTATGGACATTGGATGTCATTGATAACGGGATCACATCATTAGGAGAATGATGTGAAGGACAAGACCCAATCCTAAGCATAGCATAAAGATCGTGTAGTTCGTTTGCTAGAGCTTTTCCAATGTCAAGTATCTCTTCCTTAGACCATGAGATCGTGTAACTCCCTGATATCGTAGGAGTGCTTTGGGTGTATCAAACGTCACAACGTAACTGGGTGACTATAAAGGTGCACTACAGGTATCTCCGAAAGTGTCCGTTGGGTTGACACGGATCGAGATTGGGATTTGTCACTCCGTATGACGGAGAGGTATCTCTGGGACCACTCGGTAATGCATCATCATATTGAGCTCAAAGTGACCAAGTGGTTGGTCACGGGATCATGCATTATGGTACGAGTAAAGTGACTTGCCGGTAACGAGACTGAACAAGGTATTGGGATACCGACGATCGGGTCTCGGGCAAGTAACGTACCGATTGACAAAGGGAATTGTATACAGGGTTTGATCGAATCCTCGACATCGTGGTTCAACCGATGAAATCATCGAGGAGCATGTGGGAGCCAACATGGGTATCCAGATCCCGCTATTGGTTATTTCCCGAGAGTCGTCTCGGTCATGTCTGCGTGTCTCCCGAGCCCGTAGGGTCTACACACTTAAGGTTCGGTGACGCTAGGGTTGTATGAATATGAGTATGGAGCATACCGAATGTTGTTCGGAGTCCCGGATGAGATCCCGGACATCACGAGGAGTTTTGGAATGGTCCGGAGGTAAAGAATAATATATAGGAAGTGGTATTTCGGCCATCGGGAAAGTTTTGGGGTCACCCGGTAATGTACCGGGACCACCGGAAGGGTCCCGGGGGTCCACCGGGTGGGGCCACCCATCCCGGAGGGCCCCATGGGCTAACGTGGGAGGGGAGCCAGCCCATAGTGGGCTGGTGCGCCCCCCTAGGCCTACCCCCTGCGCCTAGGGTTGAAACCCTAGGGTGGGGGGGGGGGGCGCACCACATGCCTTGGGGGGCACTCCTCCCCCCTTGGCCGCCGCCCCCTTGGGAGATCCAATCTCCCAGGGCCGGCGCCCCCCCTGGGGGCCTATATAAAGGAGGGCAGGGGGAGGGCAGCCGCACCCTTGTGCTTGATGCCTCCCTCCCCCTGCTACACCTCGTCATCCTCCCGTAGTCGCTTGGCGAAGCCCTGCTGGAGTTCTGCTGCATCCACCACCACGCCGTCGTGCTGCTGGATCATCATCAACCTCTCCTTCCCCCTTGCTGGATCAAGAAGGAGGAGACGTCTCCCGTCCCGTACGTGTGTTGAACGTGGAGGTGCTGTCCGTTCAGCACTTGGACAACGGTGATCTGAATCACGTCGAGTACGACTCCATCATCACCATCCCCTTGAAAGCTTCCACACGTGATCTACAAGTGGTATGTAGATGCAAACTCACTCCCTTGACTCGTTGCTTAGATGAACTCATAGATGGATCTTGGTGAAACCGTAGAATTTTTTTTAATTTTCTGCAACGTTCCCCAACAGCGCTTCTCAGCCTCATTGTAGGCAAGCACACACTTATCAGCCAAACTCTTCATGCGCTCTCGAGAGCCCTGAGCTTCTTCACGCTTCTTAAGAAAAGCTTCTTTAAGCTCATGCAGCATGACCTTGAAATTTCTGATGTCTTGAACACTTAGTTTGGCCACATGCTTCTTGAATTGAGCCTTCTCATAATCAATCTTGTTCTTCAGCTCAACGATGCACTGAGCGAGAGCTAGCTCAGAAGCAATGGCGCCATTGAAGGCGACACTGAGGCCAATGGGAAGCTGCAAATCTTCAAAGCTGAGATTGGGGGTGTCGAACCACTCATCAATGAAGTTATGAATGATTTCCACATCAAAGAGAGGCAAGTTGTTGAAGATTTCTGCTTCTTCCTTTCTCTTTATCAGTTGCTCAAGGGCATCATCATCAAGATCTTCATCACTGGACAGATCAATGGGTTCTTCGCGCAGAATGGCGGCAGGAGTCAAGGCTTGATCAATATGCCTGACAAGTTGCTTTTTCTTCTCCGTCTTCTTGGAGATACGGGATTGATCTTCAGAATGCACACTGTCTTTAGGAGGTGCAGTGGCCAGTGGCTTCGCATGAGAAGTTTTTGGAGGTGCAGCTGATCTTGAAGCCTTTGGCTTCTTTTGTTTCTGCGGCTTCGGAGGAGGAGCTGGAGCTTCATCAGTGTCAGCATCATTATCAAAATGATCTACTCTGGCACCCTGGACCAAGATGTAGGTGATGAGGCCGTCAAGGTTGGAGAAGGGGCCAATGACATTGGGTTCTGCATCACGGGAGCCATCAGTACGAGGAGCAGAGGGACCAGGGTTGAAGTCCAATCCCAAAGACTTCTTGTTTTTCTTGGCCGAAGCCTGGGCGAACTGAAGGTTGCGCTTGAAGAAAGCATCATCACGACACCAGAGTAATGATGTGGGATCGGCGTTCTCAGGCTGAGGTCCACGGACCATGCAAGGATAGAAGCCTTGCGCAATAGCTTCAGCTCTGTTCTTGGGTTGAAGTCCTCGATAGAGAATATCACCCCAAGGTCTCTTGATAGCATTCTTCTCTGCATATTCCTTCGTCACAAACTTGTACTTGAACCATTCTTCAGCCCAATAGCGTCGAATCCATTGGATTCGTGTCTTGCGCTGATGATAAGTTTCTTCAGGATCTGTCTTGTAGAGCTCTGCAAGGTCATCAGGCAGATCTTTGGATGTTCCTTCTCTGCACTGTCTGCCACCCTTCCTTGCTGATTTTTCTGCAGCCATGAACTTCAAACGGAATGGCTTCAATGCGTTCAAAGGCTTCAGAGACTTACGCTTGCTGGTCAAGCAGGAACTGGCTTTAGGAGAATTGATATGATGCTGTAAGTATTCTGCAAACGAATGCAGACTATGAGAACCAAGGGATTCTCCCACGGGCATGTACCTGTGACAGCATTAGAGATGCGAGGGAAGGGGAAGAGGTCATATGCATTCTCAGAAGATTTTGAAGATAAATCAGTTTGAAGATATTGACCTCATGATGCGAAGACATTCACTTATATAGGTAAGTTGGTTCCAGATTTGTACCAATCCGTGAATAAGTACAAGTGAGGAATCAAACTAGACAGGAAATCTAAGTGAATTGACTAGGCAGTATGAGATGCAGACAGAATAGATCTAACATTGAATAGGCAGAAACCACTTTCGGTAAACAGGATGAATCTTGAAGATCAAAAAGGTGGTAAAAATAGAGTTATAATTACCGCACGAAGAACTACTTGATGGGATAAATAGGAGACCGAGCAGTTCAGCCCACCGTGCCCTAACTTGGCGACGGAGGACACCTATGGCGATGGCGGAGAGGACGATGTCCGCGGCCGGCATGAGGACAGCGTCGGAGAAGTCGCGGCAGCTAAGCGCTTCGTCGCCGGTGTCGCCGAGAGCTAGCGGTGGCGCTAGGGTTTTGACGGAGGTGGAGAGGTGGAATAAGGATTTCTTTACCGCAGGGGACAAGTATTTATAAGTAGGTGAGCGGCACAGCGCAATTACGTTGGTGCCCCTGGCGGTTCACATCTGAGGGGCACGTGGCAAGCATGCAACATACTCAAAGTTGTCCCACATTCCCACGCCCGCCAGGCATGTCGGAGAGTTGTTCTGGCTTCTCTGGATTTCAACAATAAAGATAAGTCATTTAAAACAGATTTAATGTTTGTCTCTTTGCCTTCTGCTGACTAGGACGCAGAGAAGACATTCGACAGTTTCAATAGAATGCATATGATTTGGACAGATAGAGTTTGAGATAGAAAGCATAGAGATGTTAGGGTCCGATCACATTCACTTAGTTCAAAAGATCCAACTTGAAGACATAGCTATAAGTGAATGTTGTAGAGGACAGAACACTAGTGTGTGTGTGTGTGTGTCTATATATATATATATATATATATATATATATATATATATATATATATATATATATAATATATCAGAAAGCAATCTAATCATCATAGTGCAGAAAATCATGAAGATAAATTGAAACTGAAGACAAACCAAATGCGAAGTCATTGCAATATAACGCCATGAGTGAAACACTTCAAACAGAGAAATTTGATGGTGGCGTTACCCACCGTATAGGAAGTATTAGACCCAGACATGGTGCATAATTATCGTGGCGCTCCGAAGTCAAATTCCATGTTAATGTATTCACACTCAGAGTGTAAATCTTCATTGATTGAATATATACATTACTTTGTGTGTTGCACATCTAAGTCATCAACATGCATAAGTGTTAGGATGTGTGCCTGATCACAGGACATTAGAGGATTCCAAGATATTTAGCTCACACCGTAACTTGCAAAACCTTTTCTCATCCAAGGGCTTTGTGAAGATAGCTGCCAGTTGCTCTTCAGTGTTGACGTGAATGATGTCGATATCTTCCTTCATGTCATGATCTCTGAGAAAGTGATGACGAATTTCAATGTGCTTTGTCTTCGAGTGCTGGACTGGATTGTTGGCTATCTTGATGGCACTCTCGTTGTCGCAGAAGAGAGGTACTTGTTTCAGGTTGATGCCATAGTCCTTGAGAGTTTGCTTCATCCATAGAAGCTGAGCACAACAGGATCCAGCAGCAATGTATTCAGATTCAGCAGTTGAGAGTGATACACAATTCTGCTTCTTTGAAGACCAACAGACAAGTGATCGACCAAGAAAATGACATGTGCCTGATGTAGACTTGCGATCCACTTTGTCACCAGCATAATCAGCATCCGAGAATCCAACCAAATCAAAATTTGAGCCCTTGGGATACCATAATCCGAGTGTTGGGGTGTAAGCCAAATATCGAAGAATTCGCTTCACAGCTAAGTGATGCGATTCCTTTGGTGCCACTTGGAATCGAGCACACATGCAAACACTAAGCATAATATCTGGCCTAGATGCACATAGATAAAGTAAAGAACCAATCATGGAGCGGTATACCTTTTGATCGAACTCTTTACCATTGTCGTCGGGACCAAGATGATGTTTGGCTGGCATTGGCTTGTGTAGCCTTTGCAGTCTTCCATTCCAAACTTCTTCAGACAATCTTTGAGGTATTTTTCTTGAGATATGAAGATGCCATTTCTTTGTTGATGAATTTGAAGACCAAGGAAGAACTTCAGCTCACCCATCATGGACATTTGATATTGCTCTTGCATCATGTACCCAAACTCATCACTATACTTCTGGTTGGTGCAGCCGAAGATTATGTCATCCACATATATTTGGCACACAAACAGTTCACCATCATATGTCTTCGTGAAGAGTGTGGGATCGAGGGATCCTGGTTTGAAGCCTTTGCTCTTCAGGAAGTCTTTGATTGTATCATACCATGCGCGAGGAGCTTGTTTGAGGCCATACAGTGCTTTGTTTAGCTTGTACACCATATCAGGATGTTTTGGATCTTCAAAGCCAGGTGGTTGAGCGACATATACTTCTTCTTCAATCTTGCCATTTAGAAATGCACTCTTCACATCCATTTGATATAGCAAGATGTTGTGATGATTAGCATAGGCTAGCAGTATGTGAATAGCTTCAAGCCTAGCAACAGGAGCAAATGTCTCATCGAAGTCAATTCCTTCAACTTGAGTATATCCTTGAGCCACAAGACGTGCTTTGTTTCTGACGACTTGACCATGCTCATCTTGCTTGTTTCGATATATCCATTTTGTTCCAATAATGTTATGCTTGCGAGGGTCAGGTCGCTTGAAAAGTTCCCAAACATTATTCAGCTTGAACTGTTGAAGTTCTTCTTGCATGGCTTGAATCCATTCAGGTTCCATAAAAGCTTCAGCAACTTTCTTGGGTTCTGATATTGGCACAAATGAAAAGTGCCCACGGAAGTTTGCTAGCTGTGTTGCTCTTGACCGAGTGAGTGGACCAGGCGCATTGATGCTATCAATTATTTTCTCAATTTGTACTTCATTTGCAACACGTGGATGAACAGGACGAAGACTTTGCTCTTGCTGATCATTATCATTATTGGGAGGATTGTCTTCGGTCTGAGCATTGTGTTCAGGTTGGCTTGGGGCAGAAATGATAAGTTCCTCTTCAGGCTGTGCTTCAGAAGGCATGATTTCACCAGTTCCCATCAGCTTGATAGATTCACTTGGAGAAGCTTCATCTAGTGTACTTGGCAGGAGTTCTCTTTGTGAACCATTAGTTTCATCAAATTTCACATCCACAGTTTCGACGATCTTATAGAGATAGAGGTTGAAGACTCTGTAGGAGTGTGAGTCCTTTCCATAGCCAAGCATGAAGCCTTCGTGAGCCTTAGGTGCAAATTTTGACTTGTGATGGGGATCCTTGATCCAGCATCTAGCTCCAAATACTCTGAAGTAACTGACGTTTGGCTTCTTGCCAATAAGAAGCTCATAGGATGTTTTGCTCAGAAGCTTATGGATGTACACACGGTTGATGATGTGACAGGCTGTATCAATAGCTTCAGGCCAGAACTTTCTTGGTGTCTTGTATTCATCTAGCATTGTTCGAGCCATCTTAATGAAGGTTCTGTTTTTGCGCTCAATGATGCCATTTTGCTGAGGTGTGTATGGAGCAAAGAACTCATGAGTGATTCCCATTGTATCCAGATACATATCAAGTCCTGTGTTCTTGAATTCAGTGCCATTGTCACTTATGATATGCTTGATCTTCATGCCATAATTGTCCATTGCTCGATTGGCGAAGCGCCTGAAGACATCTTGCACTTCAGTCTTGTAAAGAATTATATGAACCCATGTGTATCTTGAGTAGTCATCAACAATGACGAAGCCATGGAGACATGCAGTTGTTGTGAGGGTGGAGTAGTGAGTAGGTCCAAATAAGTCCATGTTTAACAGCTCGAAGGGTTGAGATGTTGTCATGATTTTCTTCGAGGGGTGCTTTGCCCTTGTCATCTTTCCAGCTTCACAGGCACCGCACAAATGATCCTTCTTGAACTTGACATCTTTGATGCCAATGACATGCTTCTTCTTGACAAGTGAGTGTAAGTTCCTCATGCCAGCATGTCCTAGCCTTCGATGCCAGAGCCAACATTCTGAAGCTTTTGTGAGAAGACATACGGCAAACTGTGGACCTCCTGAGAAATCTACCATGTATAGATCATCTTTTCGATATCCTTCAAAGACTAGAGATTTGTAAGATTCCATTAGTACAAGGCAGCGATATTTTCCAAATAGCACAATCATGTTCAAGTCACAAAGCATTGAGACAGACATTAAGTTGAAACCAAGGGATTCAACAAGCATCACTTTATCCATGTGTTGATCCTTTGAGATTGCAACTCTACCTAGACCCAATATCTTGCTTTTACCAGTGTCAGCAAATGTGATGTGACTCTTGTCGGATGGACGTAAGGTTGAGTCCATGAGAAGATTCGATCACCAGTCATATGATTAGTGCATCCACTGTCCATAATCCATTCTGAAGCTTTTGGTGATGTACCCTACAGTGCAGTTAGGAGGATAGGCTTCACAAGAGTGTTGTGAAGCATAAGCATTTTGCACTTATAGGGATTGTCACAGCTTATGTCAAAGTTAGGACATATAGTATGACTGATAAGCGATCAGATGTGAAGTATATAGAATGACATTTTATCATGCGTCCTAAATGTGTTTTAGGTCCCCAGCAATAGTATCGGACGCCATTGATTGCTGGCTGGAGACCGTTTTCTGCAAAAGAGAGTTAGTTCTTCTTTGCCACCCACATCTTTAGGGGTGGCTTAGAAGCAATGAGTCTAAGTGCAGCATCTGAGAATTTCGGCTTTGAAGCCCTAGCAAATAGCCTTGCAGGAGATGAATGATACTCATATGAATAAGCAGAAAAGTTCTTAGTTCTATGAACATAGCGGTTTGAAGACACACGCTCATATTCTTGAGTCTGAGTATGATTTTCCTGCAAAACATTGGCGTTAGGGCGACTCATGTGAGTCATGTATCTGTATGAAGCCTTTGGGCCATATGAAGCTATAGGTCTGGGGTTTGTCTTCTTCCTTGGTGGTGTCATGACGACATTCACAAGAAGATTCTCAATGTATTGCTTAGGTACCCAGATCTTCTTCATAGGTGGTCCATTCCTGCAGTTAGTACCAATGTACCTGGCAAACACTTCACCATTCTGATTCTTGAACAGCTTATAGTTTGCATCAAAGGATTCATCAATGATAATGGGATTAGCACAGGTAAAGCCAGATAAAGTGGATGGATCTACTGAAGGTTCCTTTGCAGCAACCCATGTGGTTTTGGGGTACTGCTCAGGCTTCCAGTATGAGCCATCAACATTCATTTTCCTCTCGAACCCAACACCCTCTTTCCTAGGGTTTCGGTTCAGAATCTGCTTTTTGAGGACATCGCAGAGTGTCTGATGTCCCTTCAAACTTTTGTACATCCCTGTTTCAAGCAATGTCTTCAACATAGTATTTTCATCAGCAATAGCAGTGGTATCCTCCGCAGAGGGGTTAGTAACCACATCAGTAGGTGAAGACAATGAAACAGTAGCAGCAGTGGAACATTCAGCAACAGATGTAGTGTTATCACGCTCAATGCATTTTAGACATGGTGGTTCAAATCCATCCTGAGCGGGACTGATCTGTTGAGCGCGAAGTGACTCATTCACTTTTTGAAGATCTTCATGAGCCGCTCTCACTTTCTCAAGATCTTGTTTCCTTTGAAGATAATCATAGGAGAGCCTTTCATAAGTAGTTGAGAGCGTTTCATGACGACCTTCAAGTTCTTGGTACTTAGCATGAAGATTTTTTATGTCTTCAACTAAGGACTGTGAACGTGTCATTTCCGTGTCCAACAGGTCATCGCTTTTGTCTAACAGTTTTTGAGTATGTTCCATAGCCTTTTGTTGTTTAGTTGCAATTTTAGCAAGTGTTTTGTAGCTTGGTTTGGATTCACAATCAGAGTCATCTTCACTTGATGTTTGAAAGTAAGCATCGCGTGATTTTACCTTGGCACCACGTGCCATGAAGCAGTAGGTGGGAGTAGGATCGTCTTCGACATCAGCTTCAGCGTTGGTGTGGAAGTCATTATCTTCAGTGTTGAAGATGGACTTGGCAACATAGGCGGTGGCTAGAGCCAGACTTGCTACGCCAGGGTCAGACTCCTCTCCTGACTCCACCTCCGCCTCCTCAGAAGCAGACTCCTCCTCTAAATCCATTTCCTTGCCAACAAAAGCACGGGCCTTGCCAGATGAGCTCTTCTTGTATGATGAAGACTTGGAAGAAGACTTAGAAGATTTCTTCTTCTTCTTGTCATCAGAATCATATTCCTTGCTCTTCTTCTTCTTCTTCTCATTATCCCACTGTGGACACTCAGATATGTAGTGACTAGGTTTCTTGCACTTGTGGCAGGTTCTCTTCTTGTGGTCATGGGTGGAAGCTTCATCATTCCTTGAGCTAGATCGTGAAGACTTTCTGAAGCCTTTCTTCTTGGTGAATTTCTGAAACTTCTTCACTAGCATAGCAAGCTCTTTTCCAATTTCTTCAGGATCTTCAGAACTGCAGTCAGATTCTTCTTCAGATGAGGAAACAACTTTTGCCTTCAAAGCGCGAGTTCGGCCATAGTTTGGCCATAGATATCTCTTTTCTCAGAAAGCTGGAACTCATGTGTGTTGAGCCTCTCAAGTATATCAGACGGATCGAGTGACTTGAAGTCAGGATGTTCTTGTATCATGAGGGCAAGGGTGTCAAAGGAGCTGTCGAGTGATCTCAGTAGTGTCTTGACGATTTCATGCTTGGTAATCTCAGTCGCGCCAAGAGCTTGAAGTTCATTTGTGATATCAGTGAGGCGATCGAACGTGAGCTGGACATTTTCATTGTCGTTTCTCTTGAAGAGGTTGAAGAGGTTGCGAAGAACACTGATTCTTTGATCTCTCTGGGTTGATACGCCTTCGTTGACCTTGGATAGCCAGTCCCAGACTAGCTTTGATGTTTCCAGAGCACTCACATGACCATACTGTCCTTTGGTCAGATGACCACAGATAATGTTCTTGGCAGTAGAGTCTAGTTGAATGAACTTCTTGACATCAGCAGGGGTGACACCTTCACCAGTTTTGGGAACGCCGTTCTTGACGACATACCAGAGGTCAACATCAATGGCTTCAAGATGCATACGCATCTTATTCTTCCAGTAGGGATATTCAGTTCCATCAAAAACGGGGCAAGCAACGGAGACTTTGATTATCCCTGCAGTCGAATCACACAGAACAAGGGAGTACCTTGCTCTGATACCAATTGAAAGTGCTAGTATCGACTAGAGGGGGGGGGGTGAATAGGCGATTTTTATGAAAGTCTTCAAAACTTAGAAGTTTTCAAGACAAACAACAGAAATAACCTAGTTGATATGCAGCGGAAGATAAACTACCATAAGCAAGCCATAGTCAAGTATGCAATGATGTGAAAGTACAGGACTAATAGCAGCTAAGTAGTAAGGATCAGGATGGAAGATAGTATGAAGCCAATCAATAGTAGTAGTCAAGCAATGAAGTCAAACAGATACACAGATAGGCAGTGACTTCACGAAGACAAACTTAAGTAAAGGATGGAAAGGGATAGAACCAGTCGCTTGTTGAAGACACATGATTTGTTGGACCAGTTCCAGTTGCTGTGACAAATGTACGTCTGGTTAGGGAGGCTGAGATTTAACTCAGAAGACCGTGTCTTCACCTTATTCCCCTTGAGCTAAGGACACCCAGTCCTCGCCCAATCACTCTGGTAAGTCTTCAAGGTAGACTTCCAAACCTTCATAGACTTCGTTCACCGGCAATCCACAATGACTCTTGGATGCTCAGAACGCGACGCCTAACCGGCTGGAGGATTCACAGTCCTCAAGTGTAATAAGTCTTCAGGTCACACAGACAGAAAGACTTCAGTGATGCCTAACACTCTTTGGCTCTGGGTGTTTGGGCTTTGTCCTCGCAAGGATTTCTCTCTCTCAAATGCTTCGAGGTGGGTTGCTCTCAAACGACAAAAGCCGTGCACAAACTCTGAGCAGCCACCAATTTATGGTGTAGGGAGTGGACTATTTATAGCCACAAGGCAACCCGACCTGATTTGTCCGAAATGACCCTGGGTCACTAAGGAACTGACACGTGTTCCAACGGTCAGATTTCAAACACATGCGGCAACTTTACTTGGGCTACAAGCAAAGCTGACTCATCCAGCTCTAGATAAGATTTGCTCTCATTGTCTTCGCTCGAAGACATATGATTTGGGTTGAGCATCACTTCAGTCATTCTGACTTAGTTCACTTGGACCCCACTTAACAGTACGGTGGTTCCTACGACTCAACAAAGAAGAAAAGGAAACAACGAAACCACACAGTCTTCGCGCTCCATAGTCTTCACATAATGTCTTCTCATGTCATAGTCTTCAATATGAATATCCTCTCATACCACCATTGTCTTCAATGTCTTCATACATTTTTAGGGGTCATCTCCGGTAGGTAAATCGAATCAATGAGGGACACTACCTACGTTATCCTGCAATTCTCACAAACGCATTAGTCCCTCAACCAACTTTGTCGTCAATACTCCAAAACCAACTAGGGGTGGCACTAGATGCACTTACACTATGCTTGATGGAAAGTTCTATAATGTTTGGAAAAATGAGATGCTTGAGATTTTCAATTAATATCAATTGAACAAGTACATTACTAGCCCTTGTGCGCCCCTTATTGATCCATTGCATCCTACCCCCGATGAGTCTCTTGACATGATCCGCGATCTTAGAACTATCAAGCTTATCATTAGAGGATTGCCTAGAAATTTGATTGTATGCTTGCCTACTCTTGAATGTTCTTACACCATATGGAGATATCTTGAGGAACGCTTTCCTTGAAAATTTAGATGAGATTCTTGAAAAGTCCATTACTTTAAATAAGATGAATCCTAATGATCCTAAGTTTGGTGATTGTCTATTTGAGCTTTGTGACCCTATGCTTGCCAAAGGATATGTTGGAATCATTAGTAACATCATCACAGAAGTCATTAGAATTCATAAATATGCACATTGTTATGATCATAAATCTATGAATCATTCTCTGTAGGTGATGATCAATCACAAGAAGATGTTGAACATGGATACTATGATGAGGATGATGATAGTGACTTTGATCTCGATGAGTCTATGAGACACTTTGGTCTTATGGCTAATTGATACATCTCCGTCGTATCTACAATTTTTGATTGTTTCATGCCAATATTATACAACTTTCACATACTTTTGGCAACTTTTTATATGATTTATTTGGACTAACTTACTTATCCAGTGCCCAATGTTAGTTCCTATTTGTTGCATGTTTTTGTATCGCAGAAAATCCATATCAAACAAAGTCCGAATGTGATGAAACCTTAAGGAAAATTATTTTGGAATATTTGTGAATTTTAGGAGGTGGAATCAACATAAACGAAGGCCCGAGGGCACCACAACCCACCAGGGTGCGCCACCAAGCCCAGGCGCGCCCTGGTGTATTGTGCCCTCCTCGAAAGTCGGTTGGAGCTATACTTCGGGCGCAAGGAACCTTATATCTGAAAAAAAGTCATGTAAAAAGATCAGCGCAACCGGAGTTACGGATCTCCGGGAATTTAAGAAACCGTGAAGGGCCAGATCTGGGGAACACGAAACAGAAGAGACCAGAGAGGGAGATCCAATCTCGGAGTGGCCCCCGCCCCTCCACCGCCATGGAGACCATGGACCATAGGGGGAACCCTCCTCCCATCTAGGGGGAGGCCAAGGAAGAAGAAGAAGGAGGGGGCTCTCTCCCTCTCTCTCTCCCGGTGGCGCCGGAGTGGCGCCGAGGCTAGGATCGTGACGGTGATCTACATCAACAATCTTGTTACCGTCAACACCAACTTTCTCCCCCTCTATGCAGCGGTGTAACACCTCTTCTCCCCACTGTAATCTCTACTTAAACATGATGCTCAACTCCATATATTATTTCCTAATGATCTATGGTTATCCTATGATGTTTGAGTAGATCCGCTTTGTCCTATGGGTTAATCGTGATCTTGGTTAGTATGATTTTATATTTTATTTATGGTGCTGTCCAACAGTGCCCTCTGTCTCGTGCAAACATGAGGGGCCCCCGCTGTAGGGTGTTGCAATACGTTCATGATTCACCTATGGTGGGTTGCGAGAGTGACAGAAGCTTAAAGCCGAGTAGGTGGGTTGTTGCGTATGGGATAAAGAGGACTTGATACTTAATGCTATGGTTGGGTTTCATGACCTTAATGATCTTTAGTATTTGGGGATGCTTGCTAGAGTTCCAATCATAAGTGCATATGATCCAAGTAGAGAAAGTATGTTAGATCATGCCTCTCCCTCATATAAAATTATAAGAATGATTACCGGTACTTGTTATCGATTGCCTAGGGACAAATGACTTTCTTGTTGACAAAAGCTATCCACTTTTATGACCTTGCAATTTATTCATAGTTTTATTCTCGCAAAGTACTCGTAGTTTTATTCTTGCAAACTAGTTTCATACTTGTTCTAGGTAAAGCAAATGTCAAGCCAGTGTAGAGTTGTATCGGTGGTCGATAGAACTTGAGGGAATTTTTGTTCTGCCTTTAGCTCCTCGTTGGGTTCGACACTCTTATTTATCGAAGAAGGCTACAAACGATCCCCTATACTTGTGGGTTATCAAGACCTTTTTCTGGCGCCGTTGCCTGGGAGTAATAGCGTGGGGTGAATATTCTCGTGTGTGCTTGTTTGTTTTATCACTAAGTAGATTTTATTTTCTGTTTTAAGTTGTTCTCTATCTTTAGTTATGGATATGGAACATGAAACACCAAAAAAATTAGTTGTACTTGCTACTCATGGAGATGGGGAACCTCCTAAAACCCTCGATGATCGCTATGTGAAAAATATTATGCACTACTTTGATAATCCTCAGAAACCCCCATTCAACATGATAATGGGAGTAACGTTGGATCAACGTGAATACTTTAGGGATTATCTTTGACACAAAAGGGGAAACTTTTATGGGATCAAATTGATATGTTGCATTAGTATGCTTGGAATTTATGCTTGAGATATGATTATACTTGTTGCTCTAGGATGAATGCTCCACACCTTCCCTTTTCATGCAAATTTAATGATAATGAAACCTTGGCTTCTTATGCCAATGGTATATATGATTATTATGATGTGGAACGAATAGAAGAATTTGTTGCTTTTAAGGGTGCTTATGAAATTGAATCTTTGTTTTTAAAGTATGAAGCTTTTGATGATGTTGTTTATAGACCTAAATTTTTTTGCCATCCTTAAATATTGCTATGATAACTATAAATACAATTCCAATATTGATGCGTTTATTGAGAAAGTCTCCCTGTCCAGGAAGGGATTAATATTTTGCAGGAGTCTATGGAAGAAGGAATTGATGAAACTGTGAGCTCATTGGATGAAAAAGATGACGAGGAGAGCGAAGAACAAAAGGAGGAAGAGCGGATTAGCTACCCGTTCCCACATTCTAATGAGAGTAACTCTTCAACTCATACATTGTTTAATGTCCCTTCGTTCTTACCGAAGGATGAATGCTATGATCCTGTTGATTCTTTTGAAATATCCCTTTTTGATGATGCTTGCTATGCTTGTGTCCATGATGCCAATATGAATAATGCTTATGGAGATGAACTTGCTATTGTTCCTTATGTTAAACATGAAATTGTTGCTATTGCACCCACACATGATAGTCCTACTATCTTTTTGAATTATCCAAACTACACTATATTGGAGAAGTTAGCTCTTATTAAGGATTATATTGATGGGTTGCCTTTTATCGTTGCACGTGATAATTTTGATGAATATAATATGCATGTGCTTGCTGCTCCTACTTGCAATTATTATGAGAGAAGAACTACATCTCCACCTCTCTATGTTTCCAACACGATAAAATTGCAAGAAACTACTTATGCTATGTATTGGCCTTTACTTGATGTGCATGAATTGTTCTTGTATGACATGATGATACGTCTCCAACGTATCTATAATTTTTGATTGTTCTATGCTATTATATTACCCCTTTTGGATGTTTATGGGCTTTATTTTACACATATATATCATTTTTGGGACTAACCTACTAACCGGAGTCCCAGCCTGTATTGCTGTTTTTTTGCCTATTTCAGTATTTCAAAGAAAAGGAATATCAAACGGAGTCCAAACGGAATGAAAGCTTCGGGAGCGTGATTTTTTGAACGGACGTGATCCGGAGAACTTGGAGTGCAAGTCAAGAAGCTTGCGAGGCGGCCAGGAGACAGGAGGGTGCGCCCACCCCCTCTGGCCGCACCCCTTTCTCCTGGGCCCCACAGGCGGCCACCGATGTACTTCTTCCTCCTATATATACCTACGTACCCCGAAAACATCCAAGGAGCCAATGAAACACAATTTCCATTGCCGTAACCTTCTGTATCTGCGAGATCCCATCTTGGAGCCTTCGCCGGCGCTCCGCCGGAGGGGGAATCGACCATGGAGGGCTTCTACATCAACACCATAGCCCCTCCGATGAGTTGTGAGTAGTTTACCACAGACCTTCGGGTCCATAGTTATTATCTAGATGGCTTCTTCTCTCTTTTTGGATCTCAATACAATGTTCTCCCCCTCTCTTGTGGAGATCTATTCGATGTAAACTCTTTTTGCGGTGTGTTTGTTGAGATCCGATGAATTGTGCGTTTATGATCAAGTTTATCTATGAGAAATATTTGAATCTTCTCTGAATTCTTTTATGTATGATTGAGTTATCTTTGCAAGTCTCTTTGAATTATCAGTTTGGTTTGGCCTACTAGATTGATCTTTCTTGCCATGGGAGAAGTGCTTAGCTTTGGGTTCAATTTTGCGGTGTCCTTTCCCAGTGACAGCAGGGGCAGCAAGGTACGTATTGTATTGTTGCCATCGAGGATAAAAAGATGGGGTTTACATCATATTGCATGAGTTTATCCCTCTACATCATGTCATCTTTCTTAATGCGTTACTCTTTTCTTTATGAACTTAATACTCTAGATGCAGGTAGGAGTCGGTCGATGTGTGGAGTAATGGTAGTAGATGCAGGCAGGAGTTGGTCTACTTGTTGCGGACGTGATGCCTATATACATGATCATGCCTAGATAATCTCATAATTATTCGCTTTTCTATCAATTGCTCGACAGTAATTTGTTCACCCACCGTAATACTTATGCTATCTTGAGAGAAGCCACTAGTGAAACCTATGGCCCCCGGGTCTATCTTTTATCATATAAGCTCTCAATCTACTTTTATTTGCATCTTTACTTTTTGCATCTATCTTATAAAATACCAAAAATATATTTATCTTATCATACTACCTCTATCAGATCTCACTTTCACAAGTGGCCGTGAGGGGATTAACAAACCCTTCATTGCATTGGTTGCGAGTTCTTTGTTTGTTTGTGTAGGTGTGTGGAACTTTTGAGGAGCCTCCTACTAGATTGATACCTTGGTTCTCAAAAACTAAGGGAAATACTTACGCTACTATTGTTGCATCACCCTTTCCTCTTCAAGGAAAACCAACGCAAGCTCAAGACGTAGCACATGCCGATGCATAGGAAGAGAGTTATACTTTGTCATTGCTTGATATATGTTGCTTTGTGCTCACTACTAAATGTCAAATCATTGCTAATTCAAATTGGCTTTGATATACCTTGGGATCCGGGTGGATCCATTACTTGAGCACTTTATGCCTAGCTTAATGGCTTTAAAGAAAGCGCTGCCAGGGAGACAACCCGGAAGTTTTAGAGAGCCATTTATTTCTGTTGAGTGCTTTTATAAAGTTTAAAAACAAAAAAATATGGAGGGGAACTTAAAACTTTAGACAAAAGAGAAGCGATTGTAAGGTGATGCATTGCAGAAGTGTGGGTCGACATTGAACACTTGTGTTCATGCTCATTGGAAACAATGTTGAATTTTTCATGAAGATTCTCACAAAAATAATTATCCCCTTGTACAATTCCATTGTATTGTAAAAATAACGTGCCAAGATTTTCCTTTAGGGTGAGTAGATTGCTTGTTGGTATGTGTAGTGCAAAAACAGAAACTTTGGCTACAGCGCGCGATTTTTTTTACTGGAACGTCAAACGTTTCTGAATTTTTTTTGCACAGTCTTGCTACACAAATAGTTTACATAATTTTTTCAGAATTTTTGGAGTACCAGAAGTATGGTAGATGTTTAGATTACTACAGACTGTCTTGTTTAAGACAGATTCTGATTTTGATGCATTGTTTTGCTTGTTTTGATGAAACTATCAATTTTTATCGGTGGTATGTGCCAAGGAAAAGTTATATTATAGTAGATACAATGAAAAACAAAATATGAATTGGTTTGCAACAGTAGTTAGTGTAGTGATTTGCTTTATTATACTAATGGATCTTACCGAGCTTTCTATTGAGTTTTGTGTGGTTGAAGTGACCAAAGATCGAGGAGGTCTCAATATAAGAAGAAGGAGGAGAGGCAAGAGCTCAAGCTTGGGGATGGCCAAGGCACCCCAAGAAAATATTCAAGGAGACTCAAGCGCCTGAGCTTGGGGATGCCCCGGAAGGCATCTCATCTTTCTTCAACAAGTATCAGTATGTTTTCATCTTCGTTTCGTTCATGTGATATGTGCAAATCTTTGAGCATCTTTCGCATTTAGTTTCAATTTTCTTTTATGCACCATGCTGGTATGAGATAGTCCATGGTTGATTTATAGAATGCTCATTGCAATTTACTTATATCTTTTGAGTATGGATTTATAGAATGCTTCATGTGCTTCACTTATATCATTTGAAGTTTGGATTACCTATTTCTCTTCACATAGAAAACCAATGTTCGTAGAATGCTCTTGCTTCACTTATATTTGTTAGAGCATGATCTTTTGTAGAAAGAATTAAACTCTCATGCTTCACTTATATATATTTAGAGAGACAAATGGAATTGGTCATTTGCATGGTTAGTCATAAAAATCCTACATAAAACTTCTGGATCACTGAATATGATATGTTTGATTCCTTGCAGTAGTTTTGCGATATAGAGATGAAATATGTGGGAAGTACTAGTAAACGGTTGCAGTTAGTAAGAATATTGGTGTTAAGGTTTGTGATTCCCGAAGCATGCACGTATAGTCTCTCGTTATGGTATGAAAGTTGGAGTGCAGTTTATCCTTGATTGTCTATCTTTGTTTGAAGGTCAGGGGCTGATGACCCACAAGTATATGGGGTCAATTGTAGCCATTGTCGATAAGTAATAGTGTCGAACCCAATGAGGAGCAGAAGGAAATGACAAGTTGTTTTCAGCAAGGTAATGTCTGCAAGTGCTAAAGTTGTGAGTAGCGGAGTAGTTTGATAGCAGGATAATTTGTAATGAGCAAGTAACAATAGTAGTAACAAAAGTGTAGGAAGGTATCCCAATCCTTTTGAGGAAAATAACATACCAAAACGGTTTCTTATGATAAGCAAAGTGTTCTTGAGGGTACACGGGAATTTCATCTAGTCACTTTCATCATGTTGGCTTAATTCGTGTTGGGTACTTTGATAATTTGATATGTGGGTGGACCGGTGCTTAGGTGTTGTTCTTACTTGAACAAACCTCCTACTTATGATTAACCCTCTCGCAAGCATCCGCAACTACGAGATAAGTATTAAGAATAAATTCTAACCATAGCATTAAACTTTTGGATCCAATCGGTCCCTTACAGAATAGCGCACAAACTGGGGATTAAGCTTCTATCACTCTCGCAACCCACCATCTCATAAGTACTTCACAATGCATTCCCTTAGGCCCAAATATGGTGAAGTGTCATGTAGTCGACGTTCACATGACACCACTGAGAGGATGGCAACATACATAGCATCAAAATATCGAACACATACCAAGTTCACATGATTACTTGCAACATGATTTCTCCCGTGACCTCAAGAACGAAAGTGACTACTCACAAATGATAAACATGCTCAATATTAGAGGGGTATTAAATAGCATAATGGATATGAACATATAATCTTCCACCAAATAAACCATATAGTAATCAACTACAAGATGTAATCAACACTACTAGTCACCCACAAGCACCAATCTATAGTTTTGATACAAAGATTGAACACAAGAGATGAACTAGGGTTTGAGAGGAGTTGATGTTGTGAAGATGTTGATGAAGATAGCCCTCCCCAACATGGGAGAGTTGTTGGTGATGATGATGACGATGATTCCCCCTTCCGGGAGGGAAGTTCCCCCGACAGAATCGCTCCGCCGGAGGGCAAAAGTGCTCCTGTCCAAGTTCCGCCTTGAGGTGGCGGCGCTTCGTCCCGAATGTCCTCCTCTTATGTTTCTAGGTCAAAATGACTTATATACTAGAATATGGGCATCGAAGGTGGGCCGAGGAGGTCAACACCCACCAGGGCGTGCCTGGGCCTCCTGGCGCTCCCAGGTGGGTTGTGCCCACCTGGTGGCCCTCCTATGGTACTTATTTGCTCCAATATTTATTAAATATTCCATAAAAAATCCTCGAGGAGTTTCAGCTCATTTGGAGTTGTGCAGAATAGGTAGCTTGATGTAGCTTTTCCAGGTCCAGATTTCCAGCTACCAGAATTCTCCCCCTCGGTGCATACCTTGCATATTATGAGAGAAAAGGCATTAGAATTACTCCAAAAAGCATTATTATACAATAAAACAACATAAATAACAGTAGGAAAACATGATGCAAAATGGACGTATCAAGTCCCCCAAGCTTAGACCTCGCTTGTCCTCAAGCGAAAACCGAAATCGAAAAACATGTCCACATGCTTAGAGAGAGTGGTGTCGATAAAAACAAAAATACGGACATAGCAGCATCATGCGACTTATTATAACAACAGCAAACTTTAATATAAAACTTTTATCATAGACTTCTCATGAACAAGTGACAATTCATCACAACATTGAAGTATAAAGCATAAACTCTATTGCAAACCAACAAACTATGTTCTCAGTCAACTTTGCAACTACAATTCATCATCTTTTCAGGAAGGGTCACGTATCGGAGCCTTTAGGCAAGTCCACATACTCAACCATCATTTAGTCTTCTATGATTGCTAACACTCACCTCGTACACATGAGCAAAATGTTTCAACCAGACACAAAGAAAGATAGGGGCTTATAGTTTCACCTCCCAACACACTGATCTCAATGGTGATGTCAACAATAATAACTCATGCTACCCATATTCAACTGGACGTATGTGCCTAGATCTTTCCTCACCACATGATGCTTGCCAAAGGATAAAAATAAAAGGAATAGAGAGAAAACTTTGACTCTTGCATAAAAGTAAATACATGAAAGTAAAAGATAGGGCCTTCGTAGAGGGAAGCAGAGGTTGCCATACGCTTTTTGTTTGTATGCTCAACCCCTTAGTGCAAGAGAACATCACGTTATATTGCCCCTTGTGATGGCAACCTTTATTATGCAGTCTGTTGCTTTTATTTCTTCACCATCACAAGTTCGTACAACTTTAAATTTTCCCTTACACTAAATGATCTCACATTTTTATAAGCAATTTTTATTGCCCTTTTTGCACCGATGACAACTTACTTGAAGGATCTTACTCAATCCATAGGTAGGTATGGTGGACTCTCAAACAAGATAGGGTTTAAGGGTTTTGGATGCATAAGTAGTATCTCTACTTAGTGCGGAATTTTTGGCTAGCAAAGATAGGGGCAAGCACCACATGTTGAAGGATCTATGACAATATGACTTCTGTGTGAATATGAACAAACATAAATCATTAAGTTGTCTTCCTTGTCCAACGTAAACAATTTTGGCATATAATATTTTGATGGGTTCTCACAATCACAAAAGATTTCCATGATAGTGTATTTATATGTGAATATTCTCTTCCCTTATTAATTCTTTCATGTGTTGCATCATTGACCAATGCTATGTTTGTCAATCTACAATAAATTTTTCTACTTATACTTTTCCTTGTGTAATGTCATCACTTACAATAAGATTAGCACATGATCTTTTTATTTTATTTCCTTTATTTTTATTGCAGCAAGAAAGTAAAGAAGGCAAAACTCAAACTAAACTTTATTATAACTCGCACACGATTACAAGGATTGATCACTAGGAAAACTCATAAAGAGAAAGGATCAAACTAAACTTTTATTCATCTAATAGAAAAAGATAGCCATTCATCAAACTAAGAAAATAAAGGCAAAAAATAGTGGAGATTGATACGATACCGGGGCACCTCCGCCAAGCTTGGCGAAAGCCAAGGGGAGTGCCCATATCCAATACTCAGTTTTCTTTTGGTGGTGATGAAGAAGATGGTGGTGATGAAGTAGACGCAATCCAATCTTTAAGGATCAAGAGGCTCTCCAATCTTCGGATGACTCTCCGTAGGGAAGCAATGTGCTCCATATGCAAAATATTTTCACGATTGAGATACTTATTTTGTATATGGACCGTATTAATGATCATGAAGGCTGCAAAATTAATGGGGGTAAGATGAGAATAGTAGGGTTCAAGGATATCTTGCTCTTCCTCATCGGTGGGCAATGCTTGCTTGTCCATCGGCACTTGATCTCCAGTGGCCTCCCTGCTCTTGTCCTCCTTAGCTGCTCCAACGGGTCTTGTCTCTTCAGCTCGATCTTCATCAACCAAGCATCTTCTTCCATACGAGCAGAGAGGGGAGAAGACATGATGCCTGGCTCAACAGATCTGACAAAAAACTGCAAGAAAAGAAAACAAGAGATTTCTCCGCGATGCGGAGTTTAAAAGTTTCGGGGGGTATATATAGATTTTTTTTATCTCGTGGAACAAGCAGAACCGAATTAAAACGGAGACCGAAACGTACCCGAGGTGGGCACAACCCACCTGGGCGCGCCAGGCATGCCTGGCGCGCCCTGGTGTATCGTGCCCACCAGGGTCACTTTCCTGGAAGTTTCGTATTTTCCTAATTTTCTAAATATTCCAAAATTGACAAAAATTATTTTTGCGGATTTTTCGGAGTCTGTTTACTTACTGTATCACGTACCTCCTTATTTTCCCGATTCTGGAGTGTTCCAGAAGGACTCTTTTATGTGTTCTTCCGGTGTAAAGTTTGGATAAAATTTCTTTCAACATTAATGGGCTTACCTGAGATATAGTGTTTTATTCGTTGCCCATTGACAACCTTTGGGTTAGTCCCTTCGGCATTATTTATTTTCATAGCTCCGGATTGATAGACCTCCTCGATGACATAGAGTCCTTCCCATTTGGAGAGGAGTTTTCTTGCAAAGAATCTGAAACAAGAGTTGTACAAAAGAACATATTCTCCTACTTTGAACTCACGCTTTTGGATTCTTTTGTCATGCCATATTTTAACTTTTTCTTTGAATAACTTAGCATTTTCATAAGCCTGGGTTCTCCATTCATCTAATGAGCTAATGTCAAATAACCTCTTTTCTCCATCAAGTTTGAAATCATAATTGAGTTCTTTTATTGCCCAAAATGCTTTGTGTTCTAACTCAAGAGGTAAATGGCAAGCTTTTCCATAAACCATCTTATATGGAGACATACCCATTGGATTTTTGTAAGCTGTTCTATAAGCCCAAAGTGCATCATCTAATTTCTTAGACTAATTCTTCCGGGACCTATTAATAGTCTTTTGTAAGATTAGTTTTGTTTCTCTATTGCTAAGTTCAACTTGACCACTAGACTGAGGATGATAAGGTGACGCAATTCTATGATTAACATCATATTTATCAAGCATTTTATGGAAAGCACCATGAATAAAGTGTGAACCACCATCAGTCATTAAATATCTTGGGACTCCAAACCTTGGGAAAATAACTTCCTTAAGCATTTTAATAGAGGTGTTGTGATCAGCACTACTGGTTGGAATAGCTTCTACCCACTTAGTAACATAATCAACAGCAACCAAAATATGTGTATACCCATTAGAGGAAGGAAAAGGTCCCATGAAGTAAAATCCCCAAACATCAAATGGTTCAACGGCAAGTGAATAATTCATAGGCATTTCTTGACACTTACCGATATTACCTATTCTTTGGCATTCATCACAAGATGAGACAAACTTATGGGCATCCTTGAAGAGAGTAGGCCAATAAAAACTAGATTGCAATACCTTATGAGCGGTTCTGTCTCCCGCGCGATGTCCTCCATAAGCTTCGGAGTGACATTTCTGTAGGATTTATTCCTGTTCATGCTCAGGTACGCAACGTCTAATAATACCATCTACTCCTTCTTTATGAAGATGTGGGTCATCCCAAAAGTATGTCTTAAATCATAGAAGAATTTTTTCTTTTGTTGGTATGTGAAGCTAGGTGGTATGTATTTAGCAACAATATAATTAGCATAGTCAGCATACCAAGGTGTACTATGAGAAACATTTATTGCAGCTAGTTGTTCATCAGGGAAGCTATCATTAATTGGTTGTGGGTCATCAAGAATATTTTCAAGTCTAGACAAGTTATCAGCCACAGAGTTCTCTACTCCTTTCCTATTAGTGATATGCAAATCAAATTCTTATAGGAGAAGAACCCACCTAATGAGTCTAGGTTTAGCATCTTTTTTTTCCATAAGATATTTTAGCAACATGATCGGTGTGAACAATTACTTTAGAATGAACAATGTAAGATCTGAATTTATCACAAGCAAACACTACAAAAAAATACACTTCCGTGATGATACGTGTTTGTCACAGTAGGTCGCGTTTTTTGTCATGCATGTACATCCATGTCAAAATTATGACAGAATCAAGATAGTCATACCTGTGCTGTCGTAGAAGTGTTCCATGACATTACCAAAATTATCATCATGGAAGTGTCCACTTCCATGATGATAAATCGCGCGTCACAGAAGTGCTTTCGTCAAGGGTGACGGACACGTGGAATCCACCGTAACGGAACGCCGCTAAACTATCGGGTCGGGTTTTGGATCCGATAACCCGTTAACAGCCCCGACCAATGGGAAATTTCCACGTATAAAATTCTTATTGGTCGGACGAAACACGTGTCAGCTCGTCAGTGGGTTAGATAGGCGCCTATGATATGTCCACACGTGCCACGGCCCACCACTGGCCCATTTAGCTTACAAAGCCGACCCGTTTGACTTGGTCAAAAGTTAACGGGCTGGCCCATGAAAAGCCTGTTAACGGTCTCTTTGCAAATAGCCCATTTTACGGCCCGTTAACTCACGGCCCGTAGGCAGTAAAGGAAATCGGCCCAACAACGTCATGTGGGCCGTCGAATATAACACCAGCCCATTTCACTTTTGGTCCATGTATGGCCCACGACGTCTTTCGGCCCATATGAGGCCTTCGTATCTTTCGGCCCATTACAGGCCTGTTGACACCAGATTTTGGCACGGTCAAGAACTTATTTAAGATGGCTTCAAATGGAGAAGTGTTCTACATGAAAGAGTTCCGTATTGTTGATATGAACATCTTTGAAGTTTGGGCCATCGCTGTCCGGTTTCATCTCGAAGGCCGAAACTATGCTCAAAGTACTAAGATCTTATATTCAGAGTATAGTTTGGCCGATTATGCCCGCAAGAAGACCTCAAACGGAAAAATAATCTACACGAATTGTCTTCGCCTCGTCGAAACGGTCGATTTTGATATAAGAAACGTCTCAATCGGAGTTCGTATACAAAAGTTACAGCCGAAAACGCGCGGGTGCATCAAGATGGCCGGACACTCCGGGAATGACCATCCGGGTTTTGGACTTCTCCGAGGATGGCCGGACACTCCGGGGATGTTTGTCCGGGTTTTGGATTTTTCTGCCGCAGACTTCGGAAAACAGCCGAAAACTCCATCAAGATGGCCTCTGATTAAAAAACGTTCAACATGAAAGTTGTTCGTCTCGTCGAAACAGTCAAGATTGCTTTTGGGCTCGTTTCCATCTGTGATCGTTTACTACCTCAAACGTGGACCGCGAGGTTCAGCCAGTTTAAACCGAACAATTTTGGAAATTTCGGACAAAACCAATCCGAATTTGACTAGGGTTTTGGACGTGAATCCAAGCCTTTCCTTGCACGGGAAGTCCAGCCGCCTCTTATATACGTAAGGGGTGACGGCCGATTGAACAACACACAATCGATCAAATCATATACCACTTTTTATCTTTTATCTTTTCTCCTTAACCCTAGTTCTTCTTCTCCTCGTTCTTCGTCTGTTCTTCTTGTTACAGGGCGGCGAACCTCGAGGCCCTAGGGGCGATCAGGTCGATCTAGGGCAACCCATAGCCGCCGCGCGCTCAGACGGGGTCGCTCCCGGGCGTGTGGGGTTTCGGGTCCTCAAAAGCGCCCGCCGGATTGCCTGCGTACCGCGCTTCTGCTTGGGTCTCCTTCAATGTGAGCTGCGGTGCATCACCCTCGGTGTTGGAGGTACACGGTGACATGTTCGTGTGCGAACACACATTTTGGCGACTCCGCTAGGGACAAAGCTTCGAACGGTCTCCGGCTCGTTCTTGCTACGAAGAGATCGTCATCTAGGGTTTGGAGTCTACAAAGGTAATATGAAAACCCAATCCCTTTATGTAGATGCAAATAATTCATATGGTGTTACTAGATCGTTCAATGAGTATACTCTATCGGCCAACCCTAGTTTTTTCAATCATGCAACTAACTACGTGCAAGGGCCGATTCAAAGTAATTTATATACTTCAACTTCTTATGGTATTAGTAACATGCACCATATGTATCCCAACTCACATGCATCGGCAACCCAGCAAATTCATATGCCGATGAGCAACATGATGAGTTTGATTAATCAATTTGAAACACCCCAAGTTAGAATTTCAAATGCCATGTGAGGGAGTCCTAGACTAGGGGGTGTCCAGATAGCCGAACTATCATCATTGGCCAGACTCCAAGACTATGAAGATACAAGATTGAAGACTTCGTCCCGTGTCCGGATGGGACTTTCCTTGGCGTGGAAGGCAAGCTTGGCAATACGGATATGTACATCTCCTACCATTGTAACCGACTCTGTGTAACCCTAGCCCTCTCCGGTGTCTATATAAACCGGAGGGTTTTAGTCCATAGGACGAACAACAATCATACCATAGGCTAGCTTCTAGGGTTTAGCCTCCTTGATCTCGTGGTAGATCTACTCTTGTACTACCCATATCATCAATATTAATCAAGCAGGAGTAGGGTTTTACCTCCACTGAGAGGGCTCGAACCTGGGTAAAAACATCGTGTCCCCTGTCTCCTATTACCATCCGCCTAGACGCACAGTTCGGGACCCCCTACCCGAGATCCGCCGGTTTTGACATCGACATTGGTGCTTTCATTGAGAGTTCCTCTGTACCGTCGTAATCAGGAAGGATGCCTCGTCCCGTCTTCAAAGACGGCACCGTTGCCGAAGGAGCTTTGGCCACCGGCCAAACTATCCGGCTAGGTGGCTTTCTTATGACCGCCTGTTCGGCCGCCGCGCCGACGATGACCTCTTGGGTCATCAAAAGCGATCTTCACGTCAACTCGGAACTCGCCGAGCAGCTAGATCCGATGGAGCTCTCTTCCGTAAATGAGCTCTTGGATCGCATCGCCGCCCTGGGAGTCGCTATAGACTACGATCAGATTGGGCCTAAAACCGATCTAAGAGAGATCAACTCTCCCAGGCTACCCACCATGTTGCTGTGTTGGAGGAACAGCACAGCGATTCTTCTCCTACATTAAGGACAAGCTATGTCCGAATTCCTGACCCCTCCATGCCGGATTCCCGCGGAGGGACGGACGCCAACCAAGCACTGAACCTAAAGTCAGGCAGCGGGCCAGGTTTGTCAGAAAACATCCAACAACCTAAGCTTCCAAGTTCAGAAACTTTTCGGCCCTTGAGTCTTAGATTGGACGGGGTTCCGAATTTAATTCCACCCGCCCACCCAAACACAAGCGACCTATCTCGAATCCGGCAAGAGCCCGCTGAAACAGTACATCATTACTGGGCCAGATTCCTCCCGGTTATGGAAATGATAAAGGACCGCCGTGAGGAAAGCGCAATTTCAATTTTCTGCAACAATTGCACGGACAAGGGAATCATGAACGCCATAAGTCGTCGTGAAATTACACGCTTCACCGACTTGGCGTCCATAGTACAAAAGTACTGTGCAATGGAGAGTGCCTGGAAAACCGGAAAAAAATTTGGGGACAATCCGGCTCCGAACACAACCCTAGTCCGAAATAAAAGAGTGCATCATATTCAGGCACCTGGGTTAAAACCAAAAAGCAAAAAAAACTAAAAGGGCACGGAACCGTACTGGAGGGATGGCTCAGCGGACCCTGTAAAATCCATAGTACAGAGGGCGCCACTCCGACACATAGCCTTCGAGCATGTTGGATACTACGGCATGTGGCCAAAAGTGGCGAAGAGCTTCTAGCCCCAGAGAACCAGCCCAGCAGTACCAGTACGGTATTAACAGTCTTCGAGACTTTCGCATCAAATAATATGCGGAAACGAACACTCCGCAGCCTCGCCGAAGTCTACCAAGTAGCAACAATAAATCCATGGAGCGACACGACTATTACCTTCAACACCAGTGACGAACCTAAATTCCGAACAGCCCGAGCACCAGCCGCATTGGTCCTCAGTCCAATAGTGGACGGCTTTCGCCTTACTAAGGTACTCATGGATGGCGGCAGTGGATTAAACCTCATCTACGAGGAAACCCTTCGAAAAATGGAAATAGACTGGAGCCGCATTGAGCGAAGCAGCACAACCTTTAGAGGAATAATCCCTAGTCGGGAAGTACGCTGCACAGGAAAAAGTACACTGGATGTGGTGTTCGGCTCGCCGGACAATTACAGGTCCGAGGAGGTCACGTTCCAAGTGGCCCCGTTCAGTAGCGGATATCACGCTTTATTAGGGCGAGAGGCATTCACAATTTTTCAAGCTATACCCCATTACGGGTACATGAAGCTCAAAATGCCCAGGCCCAATGGAATCATCACTCTTGTCAGTGATCCGGACATAGCACTCCGCACCGAAAATAAGACAGCCGCACTAGCCCTAGAGGCACTATCCGAAGCCCTAGCGGCCGAGGAACTCACCGCGCTGCGCTCCATGGTGAATAGGGACGATGTGATACTCGATAAGAGATCCAAGTCCACCTCTTTTAAGCCAGCGGACGAAATAGTCAAATTCCAAGTCCATCCAACGGACCCCACAAAGACGGCCTCCATTGGGGCACAACTAAACCCAGATGTAGACGCCACACTACGAGAATTCCTTCGGGAAAATTGGGACATCTTTGCCTGGCACCCTTCAGACATGCCAGGAATCCCACGCAGGTTGGCAGAGCACAACCTAAATATCCTAGAAGGATTCAAGCCAGTCAAACAGGCTCTTCGGCGATTTTCCGAACCCAAAAGACAGGCAATGGGAGAGGAGCTAGCCAAACTATTAGAAGCCGGATTCATCAGAGACATAAAACATCCGGACTAGCTAGCAAACCTGGTAATGGTACCAAAGAGGGACAAATCTTGGCGCCTGTGTGTCAATTTCAAGGACCTTAACAAGGCTTGTCCAAAGGATCCTTTCCCCCTTCCCCGCATCGATCAAATTATCGATGCTACCGCAGGGCACGATTCATTGTGCTTCCTCGACGCATACTCCGGCTACCATCAAATCAAGATGGCGGAGACAGACCAAGCCGCAACGGCATTCATTACTCCATACGGACCATTCTGCTTCAACACAATGCCCTCCGGGCTCAAAAACGCCGGTGCAACATATCAGCGCATGATTCAGACATGTCTGGCAACCCAGATCGGCAAAACAGTGGAGGCATACGTAGACGATGTGGTCGTCAAGTCCAAACACGTCGAAACTCTAGTAGACGATTTGAGGCTCACATTTGACAACCTCCGAGCATATGACATTAAGCTCAACCCGGAAAAATGCGTTTTTGGTGTACCAGCCAGAAAGCTCTTAGGCTTCATAGTATCCGGTAGAGGAATTGAAGCAAACCCAGCCAAGATCCGAGCTCTGTCACAATTGGATATCCCAAAAGACCTCAAGCAAATACAAAAATTGACTGGATGCATGGCGGCTCTAAGCCGCTTCATCTCCCGCTCGGGAGAAAAGGCATTACCCCTTTATCGCCTCCTCCGGCGCACCGAACACTTCGAATGGACGGATGCCGCCACGGCCGGACTCGAAGAAATAAAGGCTATATTGGCAACAAATCCGGTCCTGGTCGCGCCCAACTTGGGCGAACCAATGTTATTATACATCGCGGCAACACATCAAGTTGTAAGCGCGGTGCTCGTCGTCGAACGAGAAACGGAAGGACACAAATTTCCTCTTCAAAAACCAGTGTACTACGTATCCACTGTCCTAACTCCATGCAAGTCCCGGTATCCACATTATCAAAAGATAGCGTACGCGGTGTTCATGGCATCCCGGAAGCTGCGACACTACTTTCAAGAGTGTTCGATAACAGTAGCCTCCGAAGTACCTCTTAACGACATTATAAACAACCGCGACACGACTGGCAGGATTGCAAAATGGGCCATTGAGCTCCTACCATTCGACATAACCTACAAACCACGGCAAGCTGTAAAGTCGCAAGTTTTGGCCGACTTCATTGCTGAATGGACCGAAGCCGAACTCCCTAAAGAGTACGGCGCATACTCCAATTGGTCATGCACTTCGACGGCTCCAAAATGTTGGCCGGCCTGGGGGCTGGCGTCGTCCTGACGTCCCCAACCGGAGACACAGTCCAATACGTACTCCAGATAATGTACACGGACTCCAACAATGCAGCCGAATACGAGGCCCTTCTACATGGTCTCCGGATGGCAATCTCCATGGGCATTCAACGCCTAGAGGTCCGCGGGGATTCAAACCTCGCAATATCCCAAATAAATGGAGACTTTGACGCCAAGGATCCGAAAATGGCAGCCTACCGTAACGCCGTCTTAAAAATGTCAGCTCGGTTCGAAGGACTCGAATTCCACCATGTAGCCCGGATAATAACCAGGCGGCCGACGTGTTGGCACGCATCGGTGCAAAGTGCGACGCCGTCCCTCCCAACATCTTCCTGGAGCGGCTTTTCAAGCCATCTGTATTATGGGAAGGGGAGTCCGAAAACAACAACCCGGATCCAACCGCACTGCCCAACACCGAACACTCTGACACAATTGATGGCTCTGCCAATGAAATAACACCTTCAGCCCACAAAATAATGGCAGTCATTGCCCAGTGGACGGAACCATTCCTAGCCTACTTAATCAGGCAGGAACTTCCCGAAGACCAAAACGAGGCCCGCTGCATAGTACGGCGATCTAAAGCCTACAAGGTCCATGAGGGAGAGCTTTATAAGAAAAGCACAACCGGAGTCCTTCAAAGGTGCATCTCCGAAGAGGAAGGGCGGGATCTTCTGGCTGAAATTCACGCCGGACTCGGCGGGCACCACGCCGCAGCCCGGGCCCTTGTAGGCAAGGCCTTTCGTACAGGATTTTATTGGCCGACAGCCCGGGCAGATGCTCAGGACTTAGTCCAACAATGCGTCGGTTGCCAGCTCTTTGCTAATCAAAGCCACATGCCACCCACCGCCCTCAAAACTATACCCATCACCTGGCCGTTCGCGGTCTGGGGGCTTGACATGGTTGGACCCCTTAAGGGGGGAACCCACAAGCAAAAGTACCTATTGGTCATGGTGGACAAATTCACCAAATGGATAGAGGTCAAGCCAGTTAAAACGGCCGAATCCGGACCTGTGATAGACTTCATATCTGGGGTAGTACACTGTTACGGCGTCCCCCATAGCATCATCACTGATAATGACATGAACTTCACGGCCGACGAGGTTAAACTCTAGTGCAAAAACATGGGCATCAAGCTCGACTATGCTTCCGTCTATCACCCTCAAACTAACGGTCAAGTCGAACAAGCAAGTGGTCTAATCATGAGTGGCATCACCCAGACTAGTGCGGTACCTTAAGGAATCTAACACGCACTGGGTAGAGGAGCTCGACTCCGTACTCTGGGGGCTGCGGACCACGCCAAACCGCACTACCGGATTCACACCATTTTTTATGGTATACGGCGCAGAGGCAGTTTTGCCCTGCGACATAATTCATGACTCACCTCGCGTGCGCATGTACGAAGAAAGAGAAGCCGAGCTGGATCGGCAGGACAGTTTGGATGCCTAGGGGGTAAAGCGTAAAAATACCCTGGCTTTTCGCATTCATACGACACGTGGAAGAGGGACATTATTGGATGTGGAAGCCAAGGAGCACAACATTTATAAGGAAGCCAGACACTGTTCGGCAAGCACATGGAATTTGGAGGAGAACCCGCCTTGCAATGCCGAAGACAATATACGTGCCAGACTCGTCGTCATTGAAGCCTGGTTCGGGGGCTAATGAGGGAGTCCTGGACTAGGGGGTGTCCGGATAGCCGAACTATCATCATTGGCCGGACTCCAAGACTATGAAGATACAAGACTGAAGACTTCATCCCGTGTCCGGATGGGACTTTCCTTGGCGTGGAAGGCAATCTTGGCAATACGGATATGTAGATCTCCTACCATTGTAACCGACTCTGTGTAACCCTAGCCCTCTCCGGTGTCTATATAAACCGGAGGGTTTTAGTCCGTAGGACGAACAACAATCATACCATAGGCTAGCTTCTAGGGTTTAGCCTCCTTGATCTCGTGGTAGATCTACTCTTGTACTACCCATATCATCAATATTAATCAAGCAGGAGTAGGGTTTTACCTCCACCGAGAGGGCCCGAACCTGGGTAAAAACATCGTCTCCCCTGTCTCCTGTTACCATCCTCCTAGACGCATAGTTCGGGACCCCCTACCCGAGATCCGCCGGTTTTGACACCGAAACCATGCAAGAAAGTGTTTCACCCTTTTATTCATCGGCAACTAATGTGCAATATAGTAATTCAACCATGCCGATGAATGAGAGAATTGGCCATGCTACTAATGGCTATTTGGCCAGTTACTCTCAACCGTCATATGCTACACCTCATGTTAGTAATTCTTCGGCACCATACACAACTGTAGATGCTCATAATTCGGCTTCACACCTTCTTGGTTATAGCCGAATGAATGTAAATTTTACAGGAGCGGGTGTGCCCAATATTGTAGAAGATGAGGTAGTGGTGGCTGCATTGAACAGTTTAGCCCAAAATAATAGAAATAGTGCTCTTTGCCTTGAACAACATGAAAAGGGGCTATTTCCTGATTATGCCGCAATAAAAGCTAGAGTTTTGCAAGAAGATGAATCCTTGCCAATTGATAAAATTGGCGAGCAAAAGTATGGTCTTACAACAATGCATATGCCTTCACCTAGTACTACATCATATTATACACCCCCTACACAATTGCAAAATTTCGGCAACACCGTGTATCATTGCCGAAAGAATCTAAAAGCATTGGGGGGCAATCATATCTGGAGTGGGCTGAAATTGAGAAAAAGCTTAAAGCTAATTTTGCCGCTCGCCGTCAGAAACAAATAGAAAAAGAATTGGCTCAGATAAAAGAAGCATTGCCAATTGGTAGTATCAATGAAAAGAAGGATGATTCGGAACATGAAAGTACTTCGATTGAAAAAGCCGAATCAAGTAGTATATATTCTGAATCCATCAAATCCAACGAGGCAAGCATTATTGAGAAAGGGCATGGCAAGCATAGGAAAACAACAGTGCTTGATTTTTTTGAAGTTAATGGAACCTACTTCCTGCCCTATGAGTTCCGTGTCGTAGAAATTGACAAGCTTCAAGGACAAGAACAAGTAGCCGAACAAAGTTCGGCTGACAAAAATCTTCAGTGTAATGATGCACGGAATAAAGAAAAAGATGATGAAAAGGCATTGGAGAGTCATCCAAAGATGAAGCTAGATATTGTTCAAGTCACACCACCATCATGCTCTCCCAACGTATTTGAAGAGGTATGCATAGCGAGTAATTTACCTATTCTCAGATTTGGTCACAACTTTATTGTTGATGCATCTATTAGAAAAATCCTCATAGGTAATTTTGAAAGACCAATGAAGAAGGGTAATTTACTTGTTAGCAATAAAATTGTTTTAGAACATATCGGTCAACCCATTGCGCCATTTATAAAGACCGATAATGACTTTTTGTTACAGCCAAAGCTTTCCGTGTTTCTTTGTCTAAAGTTCATATCTAGTTGGGTAGCTTTGCTTATTTTGTACTTGGCTTGCACTTGGTCTCAACTGAGACATGTATGTTCTAAATATCTTCGTTTCAGAAATTTAAAGCCAAGGTTAAAATCTTTTGGGAAAACCGATGCTAGTATAGTTTCTTATTTAAGGACATCGGAAAATGAATGCGAAAGAGAATTCATAGCCGAATGGGAAGATGCCAAATCTGAACCATTCGTTTGCTTAACTCCAAAGCCGTTCTCACAAAAAGATCGGCTAGAAAACAAAAGGTATACCTTCGATTCAATCATGTGTGATCAAATATTTGATTTGTTGCTAAAAAATAATTACATAAGAATTCTTGATCAGCATGTCAAGCCATCAATCCAAGGACGAATTTATTGTAAGTTGCATAATTCGTTCAAGCATAGTTTTGAGGATTGCAATATGTTTCGTCAAATAGTTAAATCGGCCATTGATAAAGGACGATTGAATTTTGTTGAGACACCAAAAGATGACCAGTCTATTCCGATTGGTCCCGATGGCAGAAAGTTTTTGCATCGGCTGCTTCAAGCCGATCCATTGAAAGACAAGGTAAAAACTGCAAGTGATGGGATTAAGCTTTCAAATAAAGAAGTTGTTGAAGAGCATAATGAACATAATCTTGAGTGCGAGAATTCCATCGAAGCTACAATGGAGATGCCAAGGACTGGTGCGCAGCAAGCAAATCCAATGATCGATGAAAGCAAACAAAAAGAAAACAAAGGCCGAAATAAGCGAAAGTGTAAGAGATCAAAGATCACCTTCGCTGATCTATTGGATAAATATCAAAAGAAGAGTGAAGAGAAGAATACTTATCGGCCAAATCATGCAAAGAAACCAAGATCACCCCCAAGGCGCAAATATAAGGATCAGTATTGGCAAAGTGATAATTTGTATGGAACATATTCATATCCTTATTCTGGGCCGCCAATGCAAATGCCGTGGATGCCTCCCTATGATCATGTAGATCCATATCTATCATGGGACAGGTATGATACAAGGGCATATTCTCCATCTTATTTTAGACCATCTCACCAATATTATGCTGCTCCGAGAAAAACAATATTTGAACAATCACATGTTAAAGACCATTTCAATCATAAGGAATCGGTCCGGAGCTCAAGGAAGAAGAAAGAGGTAGTCAAACAAGTTTACCGCGTTAAAAGAGATGGTCGTAAGAGTGCTACTTCATATTTGATCTCAAATGAAAAAGAGCCGATGAAAGTATTGACATTGGCTACTACAGGCAATGAGATGAAGCAATCAATTGTTAAGAGTCAAAGTGCCAAATCTGAAGAAAAGAAGTTGAGAGTGCAAAAGGTCAAAAAATAATTGCCATTGGTCAAAATGGAATCACAGCCAAGATGCCCACTCGGCTTATCGTATTGGCAAAAGAAGGAATTACAAAATCTTAGTGCACAAGAGCTGAGAAAGAGGAACATGGCATGGGTTCCCAAGAGGATAAATCAAAACAAAAACGATGTGCATGCTTCAATTGCAACAAGTACAATAAAAGTGAAGAAAGAGAAGGATGGAAGCAACAAACAATTAAGCCGAAGGTGTGCATCACAACATCAAAATCTTCGGTTAGCACATCATCCATTTTCTTCAACAATGCCATTGATGCCTTTGCGGCTGGTGGAGAGGTAGTTTTGGCGCCCACGGAGTACGAATGGGGAATCAGACGGGTGGGGGGAACCATGTTTCGGTCTGGGACGCGCTTGTTTTTGGCTTTTTTGAACAGAAGATGGGACGCGCTTGTTTGAAATTTGGGGAAAGTACAAACTTTGCCCCCTCTTAAATTTTGGAGCTACTGCGGGTCGGGGGTAGGATGGTAATCCCAGGTGTCCCAAATAGTGGGCAGGAGCGATTTCGGCCGCGCGCATGTGTGCTTAGGCGGCCATTGTGTATGAATGTTTTTCGGAGGCAGTTGCGTGGCGTCTAGATGAAGCTACAAACCTACCCCGGTTTAGACCTTTGGACGTTGGGCCGGTAGGTTTCACAGGTCGGAGTTATTAGAAAAGTAATTTCCTTGTACTACCAAACATTGATCTCATGCATTTTTTGGCAAGTAGAGGCTCTTTTGGCGCTTCGTTCGAAATTTTGAAACACAAGCATTCACGTTTAGAGTACTCTTGAACTATGAGGATTGACCTAAATAGACAACGTTATATTTGAACTTGTATGTTTGAAAACCTCATTAAATTATCCGCTTCCTTTTGAAATTTTGACACTTGAAAATCCTATAACTATGATTATTTTGGAATGGAGGAGCTAAATTTGAATCTATTTTGTACATGACTACATATGCTATTATGTACAAAATCAGAGCAAAGATTGGTACCCCATAGTTTAGGTATGGTTTACAAATGCCATGATATCAAATTCCAATAATTGAGTGGACTTCATGTTGAATTCGATTTTTTTAAACCACCTTAGGTTGAATTCAAATGTATGCTAGTTCATAGGTAGCTATTTATAAATGTCCATTGTGTAACTTTCGTATGTATAATGTGCTTTACACATAGAACATGAACTATACTCACATTTATATTCGATTGCTAAAGAGATGCATTGTCTGGAGTTCAAAATACTAACTATGTAGATCAATTGTGTCGAATAATAACATAGACATGCTCAAATTCGATAAATCTATATGTCTGGTGGATCAATTACCGCTCCTTACGCGAATTGCAAATATCATGATCCCATCCTAATATTTGGATACAATTTATATCTTTAATCAATGTGTAGAGCAGTCTTTTACGTGTAGTTTAACTCTCCATCGGTGGTCTCTCACACATGCTCACACACTCTCTCCCAAGGTGCCTTTCTCGCACACATGCTCTAGATATAACCCTCCCTCCCTCTCGTAACCATTTACAACTGTTTTCACTAACCTTTATCACAAGCACTCTTCCTCTCGCAAACATACACACGCACAAATCTCATCGACCCTTTCTATATACATGGACCTGCCTACATGTCTCTTGTACGCACATTATCTTTACGCTTGTCTCTCACGCATTATCTCACACCTCTCTTCCTAATCGACGAGTATGATTCTAGCAGAGCATTCTGTAGGATGCCCCTTAAAGTTAGGTTGGATGAATTGTAATATCAGAGATAAAGGGGTTACCTTAGTCCGAGAACCTAGGGTTACAAATCCTAGCCAGCTTTGTCAGTGGACACAGAGTCCTTCACAATTCTGCTATCTTTGTCTTGTACGACTAGTCATCCATGGGTCTTCCTAAATGTGTCATGGGCCGACCAATGTGGCGCGGGACGGAACCGAACAATGGGCCTCACCTCGACCCACCGGACCTCACGTGGTGACACACCCTCTGCCCCCACGTCTCATTATCTTCTCACACCCACACATACCAACACAAACACCACACACACAGAAAATTTCTCCTGGTGCCTCTATTCCCTCCCCCCTTGCATCAAGGGAATGGAATCTCTTGTCATGACATCATATTAGTCTCTCTCTCTAGACCACTCTCATTTCTCGTGCTATCCCTCCCACGCCTCCCCCCCCCCCCCGTCGGCCCCTCTATACATGCCTCTCTCGAATACGTAATACACACACATACCTCTCTAGGCCCCGCCAAATGCATCAACTACACATTCACACATGTTACATCACGTACCCCATTGATCTAAAAAGCCCTCTCTTCACGTTTATTTCGCATACAACATTCCTTTTGAATCAAGTGTGGCCAAAAAAAATTATTTTAGAGTTTCTACATATATATACAACATTACAAAGTTATATGGAGGAGTACGAACACTAATTTGCATTGCATACCCCCCCTGTGAATTTGTATATTCCGCACTGTGAATTTGTATATTTTTATACTATATACAAAGTTAGTCATAATAAAGAGAAACGAAGAGCATCTCTCTCTCCATCGCATACCCCCCCCCCTGTACGCCCCTTTCACGTATGCACACAAAACTATCTCCAGGTCCTCTAAAAGTAAGCCCCCAGAAAATTCACGCGTGTTTCATCTTTCTCCCGCGATATATGCAATGATGATCATTGTATTTGAAGCGAAAGCACGATACATACATTGGACTTCATACTCCACTCATTACGGTCACCGTTTACGTTTAGTGGTTATTATACAGTCACGGGCTCACTGTACAACTTTGTATTTGCTCATGACATGACTAGTTAACCAGTTAAACGCTCCACGTGGCACCTCTAGTGTTGCATCACATTATCTCACTAACATCGTGCCCACCTGTCGACTTGTATCTACTCTACATCTACACTATTATAAAATACATAAAATGCACTCTTATAAAAAACATAGTTGGTGATGATGGTGTGCCTGCCATCCTGCAATATAGGCTGTCCGATTTATATCTGACGGATAGGAAAGGAACTATGGCAATTTTGCAAAAAGGTACCCACACACCTCTCCACATTTGAAAATAAGGCCTTCCCTCGTTCATCCTTTTCTCTCACAAGATAAACAAGTTATACAAATGCATCTTGATGTTACCTGCAACGCACGGGCATCTTGCTAGTAAGAATGAAAACAAACGACAAAAGTATATTTTGACGGTGGTTCGAAGTCATGACCGCGGGCACAGCGGACAAGGTGGCCATGTATTGGTATGCTGAGCCATCTGTTTTAACACACAGGAGCTGGTGTGATGATTATACACACACGCACGCATGCACACGAACTCCATCCACGCAACACTCACACAAACACATGCACCCACGCACGCACGCAACACTCATATGTACACACGCAGCCACGCACGCACGCAACACTCACACGCACACATGCACGCATGCATGCACACCAGTACACCACATGACCAACACACACTCTCACGCTCAAGTGCTCAACCTACACGTGCATGCGCACACAGCAGGCCCTGACAGACACATACACAACTAGGTGATTCCCGTGCACCGGTTGGAGCCTTGTCGCGCCTGCGTAAATTTGTGTTTATCTGACCTTTTCCCTATGCGAACTGACAGGTGGGACCCACAAGGAACGTGGTCAATTTAACTAGTCAACATGGCACCACGCAGACTATTTGGCCGGTCAACAGAGCGCAATCCGATGCTGAACTGTGAGCAAGTTACCGGATAATCACTGCAAAACGTATATAGTGACCGTAATCAGCTTATTCTGAAGTTCGGTGACCGTATTACGCTTTTCTCTCTGTAGGCCCTCCAAAACTACATCTCTACACGTTCTCGCATGTTACCTCTAACAACTATGCAATACAACACTACCACTACACTCTAACACAATAAATCATATGTGTTTTTACTTTTACTAATATCATATTGTTACTTATAATTATTCAGTTTGCATACATTAAAATTGCCTTTGAAATATATGGCTAGTATCATCTACCGTGCGGGAAAAATCCCGCCCTTTCCTGTTTAATCGTGTTTGTATCGATGGATCGTGCGAAACAGCAAAACTATAGTACTATACAGTACAAGTGACAGTTCACTGGGCCGTCATGTCGTCTACTCCTCCGTCGTAAGAGTGGAGCGCTCGCTTTCATAAATCTTCTAGTCCCTTTCGCCGACATGTGGGACATCAAGCTACCGAGTCCATGTGCCATACCAGAATACAGTGCAGAGCAGCTGGGGTGAAGCACCCCAGTCATGGCGCCGGTGTAGTAATGAGCAATGAGGCATCAAATCACAAAGCTACACCTTTCCTGCAGTTAAGTTGGAAGGACGAAGTAATAATGCTAAAAAACAGAAGTTGGAGGGACGAAGCAACCATCATTTCACTCGTTGCTGAATCCGCTTCTTCCTCATCTTCTTCAACTTAACCACGTGTTGCTTTTGCCGTTGTTCTGCCTCATGTGGGACGCGGATCAGCTTGGTAAAGCACTGACACATGGGACCGCATGTTAGCAAACCGCCAGGACAATGTCCTCCAAAAATAAGAAACCTCCCCCACCATCCGCGCGGCAAAATCGCCTCCTTTTTACTAATCTTTGATTCTATAATTTTTTAGATCAATATAATTGAGATTTATATAGATAGCACACAGGAGCAAAACCAAGTGGTACGGTTAAGGGCATCCACAATGTGTAGCCAAATGTGAAAATAGCTTTTGGCATCATGGGAACCATTGTGGACGGTGTTGCCAAAGCCAAAAAGATGGAACCGAACCTCCCTAATTGATTGATTGAAGGAATAGAAAAATGCAACATCTCTCCTCTTTCTCCCATTGTCGGTGTCAAAACCGGCGGATCTTGGGTAGGGGGTCCCGAACTGTGCGTCTAGGCGGATGGTAACAGGAGACAGGGGACACGATGTTTTTACCCAGGTTCGGGCCCTCTCGGTGGAGGTAAAACCCTACTCCTGCTTGATTAATATTGATGATATGGGTAGTACAAGACTAGATCTACCACGAGATCAAGGAGGCTAAACCCTAGAAGCTAGCCTATGGTATGATTGTTGTTCATCCTACGGACTAAAACCCTCCGGTTTATATAGACACCGGAGAGGGCTAGGGTTACACAGAGTCGGTTACAATGGTAGGAGATCTACATATCCGTATTGCCAAGCTTGCCTTCCACGCCAAGGAAAGTCCTATCCGGACACGGGACGAAGTCTTCAATCTTGTATCTTCATAGTCTTGGAGTCCGGCCAATGATGATAGTTCGGCTATCCGGACACCCCCTAGTCCAGAACTCCCTCAGTAGCCCCCGAACCAGGCTTCAATGACGACGAGTCCGCCGCGTATATTGTCTTCGGCATTGCAAGGCGGGTTCTCCTCCAAATTCCATGTGCTTGCCGAACAGTGTCCGACTTCCTTATAAATGTTGCGCTCCTTGGCTTCCACGTCCAATAATGGACCTCTTCCACGTGTCGTATGAATGCGAAAAGCCAGGGTATTTTTATGCTTTACCCCCTAGCTGCGCGAATAAGCTGCCTATAAGAGAGGCGAGGATCTAGATGCGAATCACACCATCCTCCTTCCGCGAGTATTCATCGAAGCGCCTCTGACAAAAATCCACTCCATCATGGACAGTCGATGCGACTCCTCCTCTCGCGCTCCCAGCCCTCAGCCAGGAGATTGGGGGAGATGTTCAGTCCCGCATAGCGAGCTGATGACGCTCCAAGCAGAGGGAAATCTTCCCCCAGCCTTTATGGTTCCGGTTCGAGCCGGACTAGCCACCTACAAAGGCGGAAAGCAAGCGGAGCGCATCCCCAATCCCTCCAAAGGAGAGCGGGTATGCTTCGTCCCTTATCTAATAAGGGGACTCGGATTTCCTATACATCCGTTTCTCCGGGGGCTCCTGGAGTTCTATGGGCTCCATCTTCACCACCTTACGCCTGCCTCCATCTTGCACATCGCGGGCTTTTAGCCCTTTGCGAGCTGTTCTTGGGCATCGAGGCCCATTTTGCGCTGTGGAAGAGATTGTTTTGCCTCGTACCCCGTTCTCACGAGGGGTCGATATATCAAGTGGGCGGAGCCGAAATATGGTGCATCGCCGGGACAGGATATCTATCCGGAACCCCGAAAAAGGCATCCGAAGACTGGCCTTCGGAATGGTTTTATATGGAAGACGCCCTGCTGTCGAACCCAGTTCGGATCGGCCTCCCGGAGTTCAACAACGCTCCTCTGAAGAAACGCCTGAGTTGGCGCCCGCAGAGCCCTCAACGAGAGAATGATAGGGACATTCAATATCTGATGGGCCGAATAAGGTTATTGGCTCATTCCGGATTGACCATGATTGGAGTCATGGCCACGTGCATCATGCGAGGGGTGCAGCCTCTCCAATATAGGGGCCACCCCATGTGGGATTTCAACGGGGAGGATGACGCCACCCGTCATGGCCGCAAGGGGCCGGGATCAGTTGCCGATCTGGTGAAGATCCTGTCCGGCTTGTACAAGGGGGAGAAGGAGGACTTCCTCCGCGCGAGTCCATTGAATAGATTTTCGATGAACAAGGAGCTGGGTAAGCGGACGTCTGTCTATCCGATCCATATTCCCAAAGTTAAGTGTCTCACTTTGTGATTTCGATGCAGGAGCTGCGCCAAGCCGTAGAGGATATACACAGCCTGGCTCCACAACCAGAGGATCCGGAACGATCCCTTGATCCGGCCTCCGAAGAGGATCCGGACATAAAGGTGGAGCTGATCGATGGGGTGTTCCACCAACTTAGCATGGACAATGCTTTGGTTGCCATTACGGCCGACTACCCCGGTTTATCTCCGGCTTCCCAGGTAACTGTGACCGGAGTCCTGACATCATTACTCATCCATGCTTATTTCTGACCACCGTGTACCAACGGTGCTCCGCAGGAGGTGCCTTTAAGGCGGGAAGCCGAACCTGCGGCGGCTGACGAACAAGGGGCAGCTCGGCCCAGCAGGCGGAAAAGAAGTGTGGCACGAATCGAGACGTCACCGCAACGGTATGGCGCGCCCCATGTTTCCGGAAAAGATTCCTGGAAGGCATACTAACGCTCATGAATTTTCCAAGAGAAAGAGCGCTCGCCGGACTATGTCCGGAGAGGTTACCAATCGAGCCTCCGCTAGCCAGGCTCCAACACCAGGTCCGGAGGGGGAGGCGAATGCAAGGCGCACGTCGGATGCTCCTCCAACGGAGGACGCCGATAGGTTGTCCGCCACCAGATCTGAGGTGGAGAGCGCCATGAATCACAGGCGCCGCCGGACAGTTCTTCATGACGCATGCTTCTCCCCCGAGGCGTTAAATGCCTTTAATTCGGGTGATGCGCACCTCCGTGCTGCTCAAGATGGTCTAGCCAGAGCCACGGAGCAGTATGTGAAAGACATACGGGTGAGGAATTTTTACAGTTATATATGCCAGTAGCCCCCGAGACTTAAAATAGTTAGAATAACTGATTTAAGGATCATTTGTTATGCAGGACCTTACGGAGAAGAATACCCACCTGTCCTAGGAGCTTCAAGAGTGCAAGGCCCAACTTGAGGCCGCACTAGCCGCCACAGGGGGAGCCACAGAGACCCCCTTTGGTAATACATACTTCAAAAGATAAGTAGTTTATGAAGTGCAGCGTGTGTATAAGTCTGACAATAATATTGCAGATGGCGCCGGACTAGATCCGGAAAAGCAACAGCTACTGCACTAGCTGAAGGCCAGCAAGAAGGTGCTTATGAGGGTGCAGCAAGAGAGGAACAAACTCCAAGATGCCAACACCCAGCTGGGCGAGGAACTAAAAGATGTTCGGGCCCAGCTTTCTGACTCCGTGAAGGAGAATCGGCGGCTTCGTCGCGGCATTTACAGTAAGTGCTTGAGTAAACTTTTTGAAAAGAAGAGTTCGGCGAGGAAGTCGATTGACAAAAATGTGTCTGTAGGCGTGCTCACAGGTCGTCCTGCGAAGGAAATGCCCGGTTCAACGGGTGACCTACTTCCCGAGCTGCTGCAACTGCATGAACGTGTTCGGCAGGTGATGAGCGGGGTCGCCCAGGCCTTGTGGCCTTCCGTATCCTTGCCCGAAGGTCTTGGAGAGCTTGTGGAGAAGCTTCAGGAACACGGTGGCGCTTCCGGTTGTGGAAGATATCGGCCTGCCATCAAGGCGCCAAGGAGGCCTAGGCCATGGTGAAGACACGGTATGCGAAGACTGACCCCAACCACATGGCCGAGGTCGGACCTGTAGGGCCCGATGGGAAGGAGATCCCTGTGAGCTTGGTGTACGACCAAGTAGAGTTGGCCACAAAGTATTCACAGCAGGACTGTAGACTAGACAGTTTATTAGATGGTATGGAAGAGGAATACCATCAGTCAGCTTGACTATGTAATTTGAAATGACATGAAAAATGCCTTCTAGCCGGATTGTAGATCGTTTGTCGTTGCGGACCTTTTCGCTTCAACCTCGGGACCCGACAGTCCGGAGTGTGTCTGAATACCCTCATGGTTATATAAAAACCGGGGCATGCGTGGAGACTAGGCGTAGGGGTCATTAGTGCTTTATCAGACAAGTGCCCAACTAGTTATGTTATATTACATGGTTAGTAAGAAACATCTTCCAGGGAGAATAGTTCCGTTAGGGGTTCCTTTCCCTGGGAGGCATGCCCTAAAGTGCATGTCCGGACTGCGAAAAAAGCAGGAAAGCATCTGGGGGCAGATAAATAAATAGGTAAGAAATCATCTTTCAATTCACCGACCGAATATTCCCTTAAGAACGCTAGCTTTCGGCTTCACCCAGTCTGAGGTACACATCCGGCTGACCCGACAGTAACAATGTAGAGGTGCTCCCTTTACCTCCTAGCCAAACAATCGGGAACGTAGGGGTAAGCACAGGAGCCAGGCAACCTAGCTTGGCTAAAACTTAAGTCATATCGATGCATATAATGGTGAATAAAAGGTACATGCGGAAGTGTGACACATGTGTTGGGTATAAAGCCCATATAAATAAGCTTCTGTTAAAGAAGCCCCCAGGTATAATGAGTGCGGATAGCACGTCAAGTGTGTGCGAACAATGCGCAAACGAGCCACCGAAGGCCCGTGAGAGAAGAAAAAAAGGAAAATAAAGAGAGGGGGAAAATAAAAGACAGTTAAAGTATAAAGTATAGACGGGGGAGGGAGACGAACTCAGAGTCCGGCGCTAGGCGTAGAATCTACGGAGACGGGCTGCGTTCCATGGATTTGGCTCGAGTCGGTTATCCGATGCATTTCGCAGACGGTACGCTCTGCCGGTCAGGACCTGGTCGATGATGAAGGGACCTTCCCATTTGGGCTTGAGCTTGTCCTTTTTCTTGTCCGGCATGCGTAGAACTAGTTCGCCAACATTGTAAGTTTTGGCCCGTACTTCTCTGCTTTGATATCTTCGAGCCTGCTGTTGATAGAATGCGGAACGAGCTTTTGCCACGTCACGCTCCTCTTCTAAGGCGTCCAAACTGTCCTGCCGATCCAGCACGGCTTCTCTTTCTTCATACATGTGCACGCAAGGTGAGTCATGAATTATGTCGCAGGGCAAAACTGCCTCTGCGCCGTATACCATAAAAAATGGTGTGAATCCGGTAGTGCAGTTTGGCGTGGTCCGCAGCCCTCAGAGTACGGAGTCGAGCTCCTCTACCTAGTGCGTGTTAGATTCCTTAAGGGGCCGCACTAGTCTGGGTTTGATGCAGCTCATGATTAGACCATTTGCTCGTTCGACTTGACCGTTAGTTTGAGGGTGATAGACGGAAGCATAGTCGAGCTTGATGCCCATGTTTTTGCACCAGAGTTTAACCTCGTCGGCCGTGAAGTTCGTGCCGTTATCAGTGATGATGCTATGGGGGACGCCGTAATGGTGTACTACCCCAGATATGAAGTCTATCACAGGTCCAGATTCGGCCGTTTTAACTGGCTTGGCCTCTATCCATTTGGTGAATTTGTCCACCATGACCAATAGGTACTTTTGCTTGTGGGTTCCCCCTTTAAGGGGTCCAACCATGTCAAGCCCCCAGACCGTGAACGGCTAGGTGATGGGTATAGTTTTGAGGGCGGTGGGTGGCATGTGGATTTGATTAGCAAAGAGCTGGCAACCGACGCATCGTTGGACTAAGTCCTGAGCATCAGCCCAGGCCGTTGGCCAATAAAATGAGAAGGAGGTACACTTGCGCACGGCTGCTGCGGTCTAACCGCACCCTCACATGGTCGCTCCTGCATGCCGCGGTCGCACCGCACCCTCACACAGTCGCTCCTGCATGCCGCAAACCCAACCAAGGGAACGCACCCTCACTAACATGTGCTGTCACATGTGAACAAACCAAACTCAACCATCCTATCACTGACACATAATTTTCGTTCATAGAGTATGTTTATCCAACCGGAGTATCCGTACGGCCTGTGCGGTGGTCTGTTGGGGAAGAAGAAGAGGTGAGGAAGAAGGAAAGAAGGGTTAGGAGACGTAGGATATTCATCCAACCGCCTGAAATGGTAGACTGACCCAAGTCAGCCGACTTGCATAACAAATAGTATGTTTTTACACAGCAAAAGATCCATAAAAACAACAACATAAAAAAAACTATCACTGCTCGCGGAAAGAGACGGCCTCGTCGTCTTTGGCTGCCGGCGCAAACCAGCCGTCGCTGCCGACGTGTGTATCCGCACCGTGGTTGTCCTCGGCCTCCAGCTACTCATTCAAGCGGAGCATGCGGGCGCTCTGCACGGACGAGAGCACAGCCTGGTTCAAGTCGAGGATGTCCGGTTTCGCCTGCAGGAGGGCCTCGATGGCAGAGGCATCCGCGCGCTCCGCGTCGAGTCGAGCCTCCGCCTCCCGGTTCAAGTACAGGACTTCCGGTTCCGCCTGCAGGAGGGCGTCGATGAGAGCGGCATCCGTGCGCTCTGCGTCGAGTCGAGCCTCTGCCGCCCGGTTCATGTCCAGGACGTCCGGTTCCGCCTGCAGGAGGGCCTCGATGGCAGCGGCATCCGCGCGCTCCGCCTCAGGTTGAGCCTCCGCCACTCGGTTCACATCCACGACATCTGGTTCCGCCTGCAGGAGAGCCTTGATGGAAGCGGCATGCACACGCTCCGCGTCGAGTTGAGCCTCTGCCTCCCGGTCCTCCTTTAGTATCGCCATGTTGAACCGCTGGTCCGCCTGCACCATGGGGGACTCGGACGCCGGCACGAAGTCGACGTCCATCATCTCATACCCATCGGGGGCCTTCTGTGCCGCGACCTCCGCAGTGAACATTGGATCGGCTTCCTCCTCCTCGTAGCTTGGCTCCAGAGAACTCGGGGATTGGCCCGCCGCAAAGGGAGCTTGGGAAAGGAGGTCTGTGGTGCCAACCGCCGCCGGGATTTCTGTGCGGTGCTCCGGCGTCAGCATCTTGTAGTAAGTGATCTTGCGGCGCACCAAGGCTTTTCGGCGAACTAGGGGACGCTTGATGCAGGCTAGGGGATCTAAAGGTGGGGGAATGGGCTGGAGATTTGGTGTGGTTTTAGGGCAGTGGCTGGCGTAGGCCGAGCAGCGAAGGTTCTGGTGTGAATAGTGGTTCCGGTGACGACCGGTCAATCGGTTTTGACTGTACATCGCTCTTGTCGCATTCACGTTGCAGCCCGGCACGTTGGACCCTCCACATCGCTCACCGAATGGAACACGCTTTGTCTTGCATTTTCGCTCGCTTGTGGGACCGTAGTTGAGAGCAAACCGACGTCCCTCCCCCTCCCCCGCCCGCGTCATTTATTATACCACCACTCCCTCCGTTTTATGCGGAGTAAATAAAAACAGAGGGAGTATACTACGGATGAGGATCCCCTGACATGGCCGAACCCATTGAGTAACTGACATGCGGGGCCTAGCAAGCATGGGGTCCGCCAGTAAGTGACCGAAAGGGAGGGTAAGGCAAGGATACCTACATCAGAGGATCCAATTCCACTATACTACTTTGACCAAATGTTAGAGTAATAATATATGACATGCAACTTACACAAATGTTAGAGTAATAATATATGACATGCAACTTACACAAAGCATACAGGGTCTAATGCGTTTTTGAGGCTAACTTTGACCAAATGTTAGAGTAATAATATATGACATGCAACTTACACAAAGCATATGGTCAATTTCTTATGTGATAGGAGTTTCCAATGATATAATTTTCACATTATACATCTCATGTACTCCCTCCGTCTAGGTGTGTAAGTCATCTTACAAAAACCAAATAATCCCAAAACACGTAGGCACGGTGCATTAACTTCTACCTCATTTCTTGTTTCTTGACATATGAACCAATAAGAGATGAGGGTGTGCATGCCTTTAATGACCTGAGACTATCAAACATGACATGCAGTGGTTAGTTCATTGCATGCAATACTATTAATTAGCAAATAAACATTAATGTCTCTCATTTTTTTCCTCCTCCTTGGTCATGGTGCACAGCCTAAGATGACTTACTCACCTATGTGAAAGGAGTACTATTAATCTTGTCAATAGTCAAATTGGAAACCATCTAGAGTACAAATCTAGGAGTACGTACGAATCTAACAATATTGACTGGGCGTTGTTGAATGTTGATACCTTTTTTATCATAGTAGAGATACTTTGACTACACATAAAACTTATATGTAAAGCAGAAAGGATAGGAGGGAGTATATTGTACGTTCAAAAATGAAGTGAACATTTGAAAGACCGAGGATGTCGCCTAGAGGGGGGGTGAATAGGCGCTTTAAAATAATTACGGTTTAGGCTTGAACAAATGCGAAATAAACCTAACGGTTAATTTGTGAAGCACAAAACCTAAAACAACTAGGCTCACCTATGTGCACCAACAACTTATGCTAAGCAAGATAAGCAACTATGTGATAGCAAGATATATGACAAAGAACAATATGGCTATCACAAAGTAAAGTGCATAAGTAAAGGGGCTCGGGTAAGAGATAACCGAGGCACGCGGAGATGACGATGTATCCCGAAGTTCACACCCTTGCGGATGCTAATCTCCGTTTGGAGCGGTGTGGAGGCACAATGCTCCCCAAGAAGCCACTAGGGCCACCGTAATCTCCTCACGCCCTGGCACAATGCAAGATGCCGTGATTCCACTAAGGGACCCTTGAGGGCGGTCACCGAACCCGTACAAATGGCGACCCTTGGGGGCGGTCACCGAACCCGTACACTTTGGCAACCCTTGGGGGCGGTCACCGGTACCCGTCAAAATGCTCGGGGCGATCTCCACAACCTAATTGGAGACCCCGACGCTTGCCCAGAGCTTTACACCACAATGATTGAGCTCTGAACACCTCCAACCGACTAGGGGGCCCAAGCACCCAAGATAAACAAGCTCAAGGGCACCAAGCACCCAAGAGTAATAAGCTTCTTAACTTGTAACTTCCACGTATCACGTGGAGAACTCAAACCGATGCACCAAATGCAATGGCAAGGGCACACGGAGTGCCCAAGTCCTTCTCTCCCAAATCCCACCAAAGCAACTAATGCTAGGGAGGAAAATGAGAGGAAGAACGAAGGAAGAACACGAAGAACTACAAGATCTAGATCCAAGGGGTTCCCCTCACTTAGAGGAGAAAGTGATTGGTGGAAATGTGGATCTAGATCTCCTCTCTCTTTTCCCTCAAAAACTAGCAACAATCCATGGAGGGATTGAGAGTTAGCAAGCTCGAAGAAGGTCAACAATGGGGGAAGAACACGAGCTCAAAGGATAAGGTTCAATTGGGAAGAAGACCCCCTTTTATAGGACCTCCCGAATCCAACCGTTATGTGCTCAGGTCGTGCACAAGCGGTACTACCGCTTGGAGGAGCGGTACTACCGCTTAGCACGCTGAAAACAGCCCAAACGAGAGAGAAAACACGAGTTTTTGGCCCGGGGCGGTACTACCGCTTAGGAGCCACGGTAGTACTGCTCTGGAGCGGTAGTACCGCTCAGGAGCCGCGGTAGTACCGCTCTAGAGCGGTAGTAAAAAATTACATCCGCTCTAGTCGCGGTAGTACCGCTGCAGCCTTCACCAAAACAGCCACAACTTTTGCAAACAGACTCCGAATTCGATGAAACCAAGTTTGTTGGAAAGCTAGCGACAAGGGCTAACACAATATTGAAAGAAATACCAATAATAAGCAAATGAGAAAAGGCCCAAAAGAAAATGGTGAGAACCCTTCCTCGGAGAAGACCGGTAAAACCTCCAACACCGAAAACATCATAGAAGACGCATGCAAACTCCGTTTTCGATGAACTCAAGCTTGTCATAAAGATGACCATAAGCTCTAAGAATCAAAAAGAGAATCAAACAAGAACCAAGAAACATGATGCAAGGATGCAATGGTTTGAGCTCTCGACGAACGATACGATCAAGCTACTCACTTGAGAGCCCCCCTTGATAGTACGGCTATCGATCCTATAACCCGGTCTCCCAACTACCACCATGAGACCGGTAAAATAGAAAACCTATCAAGGGAAAACCTTTGCCTTGCACATGGTCCACTTGAGCTAGATGATGACGATCTTGACTCCCTCAAGTTGGACCACCTTTCTTGATTGCATTGGCTCGATGAAGACTAGATGATTGCTCCTCCATAGTCCACTATGGGTGAGCGACTCTTCGGCACATCTTCACAAGTCCATTGACACCACAATGGATGGCAAGATTCAAACTTGATTGCTCCCCCATACTCCATTATGGGTGAGCAACTCTTTGTGTTGCTCCACTTGAACTTGCACACTGCAAACTTGATGACGATCACCACTTGATGTCATCCTCCATGGGTTGTATGGGATCTTCCTCTTGACGCAAGACCATGGAAACATACCTAACCCCGCAAAGAACTCTCACATAGACCATGGGTTAGTACACAAAGCGTAATGGACAATGCTTACCATACCATGGGAACACTTGGTCCCACTCGGTACATCTTATATGCTTTGTCAGTTGATCAACTTGATTCACTCTTGACTTAGTCTTGATCAACCTTGAATCTTTCCAACTCTCTTCATTTGGATGATGTCTTGAAGGTAAATATGAATGATCACACAATCTTGTTCTTCAAGACATGCTTGCAATAAGCTCAACACTCACATGACCAATCTTTGGATAATTCCTTAATAGCACCTTGGTCAACCCATAAACTCCTTGAAACCAACACATGGACTTCAAGAAATGCCTATGGAAACATCCTTCAAATATAACTCGATGCAAACATTAGTCCATAGAGAATGTCATCAATTACCAAAACCACACATGGGGGCACCGCATGTCCTTTCAATCTCCCCCATTTTGGTAATTGATGACAATCACTTTCAAGAGAGTTTATATAAGGAATTATGCATCACAATGCAATGCAACAACCAATGATGCAGGAGAATGAGATGCAAATGCTTAGGACCAAAACCAAAGCAAGGAGAAAACTCAGAAGACTTCTCCACAAAACTCTCTGAAACTCCTCCCCCATTGGCATCGATTGCCAAAATGGGTGAAAAGCTGAGAAGGCCAAAATAAAAGGTGTTCCTCCATAAATTGTGTATTTCTCAACAAGAGAGTGGAATGCAATACACATATCCAACTGCCAATACTTGGAGGAAGACAAATTGTATTGAGGCCCAAAGATTGCAACAAAAAGATATGACGCAAAGACATAACAAAGAGAGACACAAGCAATCAGAAGATACCAATTGAAGCAAGCAATCAACGGATATCAATTGAACCAACTAGACCAATGATCCTACATGCCACAAGAATAAAGATATTATGATAAACGCAAAGGAGTGTTCTAAAGAAACTAGAGAAGCTCCCCATGATTTGTGCACACATAAGAATTTTTGTATTTGAATACAAAGTGCACAAAATAGGATCATAGCTCCCCCAAAATCAATAGAAACTCACATCCAGTGCAAGTGAGCATATAGGAAACAAAGCCTAGCGCTTGCAACAAGCACATGGTTGAGCAACATGTAAAAGAGGCAACTTAAGAATAGGCTCAACCAAAATGATGTGTGTGAGTCATGGCGAAGCACTTGAGTGGACTAAAATTAGGATGAGCATTAAGCATCAACATAGTCTTGAAATAATGAGGCACACGATGCAAGGCCTAGCATTCCCACACACACAACTAGCAAATGGGTTCACAAGCTTACTAATAAGCATATAAAGAACTTATGCTTGTGACAACCCGTGGTGAAGATAGAAGATGAAAGCCTCATCAAGACGAGGGATGCCAATTAAGATGGCAAAAGCCTTGTAAAGATAAGCATGAGGAAAATAATCTTCACCACACAAGAGTGCATCAAGATGCAACGATAGAGGACATGCACTCAAGGCAAAAGCTTTCACGAAGCCACCAAAGAAATAACATAAGAAAGACAAGGTGGACGTGAAAGAAAGGATATCAACTAGAGATGTAATTTCTCTCAAGTGTATAAGGTTCTATGTAGACGAAATCATGATGATATATATATATATATATATATATCTACAAAGAAGGATGTACACCCGAAATAGTTACACCACGAAGGAACAAGATATCCACAAGGAAGTCATAAATATACCAATAAGATATTTGCTAGAAAGCATAGCACTTGGCTAGATATGGTCTTATTGTATATAAATGAAGTCCAAACACACATCCATCAAGGGCATCACAACTAGCAACAGAGATCATCGTTGGGATGCTTTGAGAAAGGAAACAAGTATCACAAGATATGAAATGAATATCATGCCAAGATACAGCCTACACAAGGTTGAATGCAAGAGAGGAAAGCATGAATAGATACTTGTTACCGAGATATCATTGGAAGGATGTAGTATATACCAATTGAAGGTTGATAGTAGTTCATTGATCATCCTAGCTTGACTCCAATATGCACATGGTGACAACACCTTCCTTGTGAGTGAGCCGAGCATCCAATGCATCTCCAAATGTTCCTAGAAGAACAACACAAACTAAACGGTACCCAAACTCATCGGGACCAAATAGTTAGAAACACCAATACATAGGACAAACTCCACATAAATATGTGCATATAGATATGAAAATGAATTTCATGCACATCTCATCCAAATTGAGACTAGGTGGAGTTTCCCCTATATATTGAGTCAAAGAAAGAAAGCATGCCAAATGAAATACATGAAGTAAACATGCATGCTCAAGACTTTCAAAACCCGAAACCAAAAGACAAAGAAATTCCAAGTGAAAAGGATACTAAATGGAGAAATCATCACTTGGAAGATATCATTAAAGATACATCAAGGAATGAGATATCCATTGATACACACTAAACTAAAGATGTCAAACTCCCAAAGAGAGGATGGTTCCAAACAAACCAAGCCCTCAACAAAGTTTCATGATGGCACAAAGTACCAAAAAGAAATGGCTTGCCTTCCACCAAAACACACTTGATAAGGATCACAAGAAGAGTGTTCTGAAGAAAATAGAATAGCTCCCCCACGAGTTGTGCATTATATAGGATTTGTATTTGAATACAAAATGCACAAGGTGGGATCACTGCTTTCACTATATCTAGAAAACACTAGACAAGAACAAGAAATAAACAAGATCCACAAGTGGTATGGAAGACAACGGGAGTTGACACAATCCTTGGCAAGAGAAGAGGCAAGTAAAACAAAAGCCAATGTAAAGATGATCAATAAATTCTACCACACATAAATGACTACCAATTGTCAAAAGACAAGAAGTAGATGGAAAGAATTCCTGGTGGTAGATAGCAAGGATATCCAACATCATCTCCACACCACACACAAGCAGATTGCAACTTGTAGAGCTAACATGCCACCTAGGAACAAGATAATCTACAATATCAACACTAGGTGACAATATCTCAAATGTACACATTTTCTAGGCTAGTAATATACATAGCATATTACTCCCCCATAATGTGATACCAATGAAGAAAACTTAACAAGAGGCAATAAGAGGATCCAACAAGAGATAATTAATGGACAATTTAGAATTTGAATTTCTCATGAGCAGACATACCACATAGTGACTAGATTATCTTGTAATATCAATACTAGATGGTATTCCTCATGTACACACACTTATAGGAGTGTGAGGTGCACAAAGCACATCACTCCCCAATAATGGGATATTCCATTAATCTCTCACAAGAGCCAACTAAGATACAAAGAAGATGCACAAAGGCTCAACACACAACTCACACGTACATGAAGTGCACACCAACATACATAAGCAAGTTGGAAGCGCAACATATACAAACACATGCAAGGAACAAAACCAAAACATGCAAGGGGGCAACTAACTTTCAAAGTAAACAATTTAAGTACAAGTTACCGCAAGGAGGCACATTGGATATAAGATAGAAACTTGATAATCCAATTAACTTGGCTTGTGACAAAAAGAATGATGAAGTCCCCTTAATTCTTCATAATGTAGCCAAGTCTCCAATGCCCTCCAAAAACACCTATTGATCAAGTTTGAGCTTGTTGGTCCCCAACCAAGTTGGGTCCTAAGAGGTTAGTCACAATAGGCTTGGCTACCCAAATGGTTCTTTTCTTGACACCACTTTGAGTACCAACAAACTTGGCAAACACATTGCCAACCTTATCCTTCCCAAGAGAATAGATATCATCAATAATAATTGGGTTTGATAAGTTACCACTAGTGCATGAAGAAGCGACATGACCTTTCTCACGACATAAGTAGCAACGTCTACTCTTCACTTTCTTCTCACTTGATTTTTCCACAAGAGAAGCATTAGCTTGAGTCTTCTTGGGAGGTGGCCTTTCTTCAACTTGAGGTTGAGCATGAGATTGAACTTGTGCCCTCTTCCCTTGTTGCTTGACACTAATGGCCTTCTTCTTCAATGGGCAAGATCTAACATGATGCCCTTCTACTTTGCACTTGAAGCAAACAATCTTGGCCGAATTCTTGACTTGTTCTTGGCCCTTCTTTTTGTTCATGTTGGACTTCTTCTTCTTATTGGAGTTGAATCCAAGTCCACCTTTGTCATTGGGGGATTTTTGCACACTCAAGATATTGTTGAGTGCGGATTTCCCTTCATGACACTTTTTCAAGTCTTTCTTCAAAGAAGTGACTTGGGCCTTGAGCTCTTTGATTTCCTCTACATGGTTAGTCTCAACACAAGTACTAGAGGAAGTATAAGCTTCAATGTTAGAGCAACAAGGCAAGGAAAGCAATTCATCACAAGATGTACCAACATTGTGAGTAGATGAATTACAAGGACTAGCACATGGCAATATACTATTTTGACTAGAAGTAGTGCTAGTATCCACATGAGGCTCACTAGATGTTACCTTAGCAATCATGGCCTCGTGAGCTATCTTTAGCACACTATGGGATACTAGAAGATCATCATGAGAGCTTGAGAGCTTTTCATGACTTTCTTCCAATTTCCCATAATTGCAAGATAGCACCTCAAGTTGAGCCCGTAGCTCAACATTCTCCTTCAAAATGGATGCTTCACAAGTAATAGAATTAGTAGCACAAGCATCATCATTAACAACAAGAGGAGAAGGCAACTTGGCATGCTCTTTTAAATAAGAAGCTTCAAGTTGAGCATGAGACTCGGTGAGTTTGATGAGCTCACCTTTGATGACCCTTGAGCCATTTTCGAGGTGCTCAAAATCCTCAAGGAGTCTAGCATGAGCAACTTCAAGCTTAGCATTTTTAGTTTCAAAAACATTGGCCACCTCAAGGGCTCTATCAGTAGATTCCTTCACTCTAGACAATTCTAGAGCAAAAGTCTCCTCTAGAGATTCCTTGGTGGTTTGCTCAAGTTCAAGAGCTTGAGAGAGGTCCGCAATCTCATTAGCGTAATCACGCCCATGACCTTCCATTTTATCAATGGTGACCTCATGCTCCTCAAGACGAGATTCCAACTCATCAATATATTTCTTACTCTCAATAGCAATGGACATAATTTCCATGAAGTTGGAACGAGAAATTTTATTTTTATGAAGAGCTTTAAAAACCATTTCCCCCTTAATTTTTAAGGAGGCAACATTATCATTCTCTTCATCATTATCCTCATCATCATTAGCATCAACATCATCATAAAGAGACATATTGGGGTACAAAGTAGGAGATACCTTTGACGCCTTAGCCATAAGGCAAAACGCAATAGATGATGATGTAGGATCCCTTGAGGCACCATTAAACACCACATCTTGTTCCATGGAGTGTTCGGTTTCCTCTACATTGTTAGCACAACAATTAGAGGAAATAGATGCATTTTTATCATGGCAACAAGACATAGCAAGCATATCATCATGATATTTAGTCAAGCAATTTCTACATGATATGCAAGGACTATCAACACAAGCATGTGAAACATTTGGAGTGCTCGAAGTGTTAAAGACCAAAGAGGGAGCATTGCAATAATATAGTGATGAAGGATCATCCACAATAAGCATACTATCATCATTGCAATGACCAACACTACTCACCATATCATTACCTTGTGGCAAACCACATGTAGGTGAAGTAGAAGAAGTTGAGAAGACTATATGACCGGAGGTGGAGGGAGAACAACCATCCCCACAAATCTTGGACACACCATATTTATCTTGAAGCTTTGTCCATAACTCATGAGCATCCCGGAACGGCATGAGTTGAAATATAACTACATTGCTCAAAGCATCGAAAAGCACATTAGAGGCTTGAGCATTGAGATAAGAGTTTTTCTCATCCTCTAAAGATAATCTTTGAGGATCCTTTGGAGGAGAAAAACCCATATCTACAATTCTCTCTAAATTTGGGTCCATGACCCTAAAGAGATTAAGCATGCGAATTACCCAAACATCAAAATTTGTGCCATCGAAACTAAGAGTGTCAGAGAATCCTAATCCTCTAGTCGAAATCTTTACTCTCTAGGCGGTTAAGCCCAAAAAAGAGAGACGAGGCTCTGATACCAATTGAAAGATCGAGGATGTCGCCTAGAGGGGGGGTGAATAGGCGCTTTAAAATAATTACGGTTTAGGCTTGAACAAATGCGAAATAAACCTAACGGTTAATTTGTCAAGCACAAAACCTAAAACAACTAGGCTCACCTATGTGCACCAACAACTTATGCTAAGCAAGATAAGCAACTATGTGATAGCAAGATATATGACAAAGAACAATATGGCTATCACAAAGTAAAGTGCATAAGTAAAGGGGCTCGGGTAAGAGATAACCGAGGCACGCGGAGATGACGATGTATCTCGAAGTTCACACCCTTGCGGATGCTAATCTCCGTTTGGAGCGGTGTGGAGGCACAATGCTCCCCAAGAAGCCACTAGGGCCACCGTAATCTCCTCACGCCCTCACACAATGCAAGATGCCGTGATTCCACTAAGGGACCCTTGAGGGCGGTCACCGAACCCGTACAAATGGCGACCCTTGGGGGCGGTCACCGAACCCGTACACTTTGGCAACCCTTGGGGGCGGTCACCGGTACCCGTCAAAATGCTCGGGGCGATCTCCACAACCTAATTGGAGACCCCGACGCTTGCCCGGAGCTTTACACCACAATGATTGAGCTTCGAACACCTCCAACCGACTAGGGGGCCCAAGCACCCAAGATAAACAAGCTCAAGGGCACCAAGCACCCAAGAGTAATAATCTTCTCAACTTGTAACTTCCACGTATCACGTGGAGAACTCAAACCGATGCACCAAATGCAATGGCAAGGGCACACGGAGTGCCCAAGTCCTTCTCTCCCAAATCCCACCAAAGCAACTAATGCTAGGGAGGAAAATGAGAGGAAGAACGAAGGAAGAACACGAAGAACTCCAAGATCTAGATCCAAGGGGTTCCCCTCACTTAGAGGAGAAAGTGATTGGTGGAAATGTGGATCTAGATCTCCTCTCTCTTTTCCCTCAAAAACTAGCAAGAATCCATGGAGGGATTGAGAGTTAGCAAGCTCGAAGAAGGTCAACAATGGGGGAAGAACACGAGCTCAAAGGATAAGGTTCAATGGGGAAGAAGACCCCCTTTTATAGGACCTCCCGAATCCAACCGTTATGTGCTCAGGTCGTGCACAAGCGATACTACCGCTTGGAGGAGCGGTACTACCGCTTAGCACGCTCAAAACAGCCCAAACGAGAGAGAAAACACGAGTTTTTGGTCCGGGGTGGTACTACCGCTTAGGAGCCACGGTAGTACTGCTCTGGAGCGGTAGTACCACTCAGGAGCCGCGGTAGTACCGCTCTAGAGCGGTAGTAAAAAATTACATCCGCTCTAGTCGCGGTAGTACCGCTGCAGCCTTCACCAAAACAGCCACAACTTTTGCAAACGGACTCCGAATTCGATGAAACCAAGTTTGTTGAAAAGCTAGCGACAAGGGTTAACACAATCTTGAAAGAAATACCAATAATAAGCAAATGAGAAAAGGCCCAAAAGAAAATGGTGAGAACCCTTCCTCGGAGAAGACCGGTAAAACCTCCAACACCGAAAACATCATAGAAGACGCATGCAAACTCCGTTTTTGATGAACTCAAGCTTTTCATAAAGATGACCATAAGCTCTAAGACTCACAAAGAGAATCAAACAAGAACCAAGAAACATGATGCAAGGATGCAATGGTTTGAGCTCTCGACGAACGATACGATCAAGCTACTCACTTGAGAGCCCCCCTTGATAGTACGGCTATCGATCCTATAACCCGGTCTCCCAACTACCACCATGAGACCGGTAAAATAGAAAACCTATCAAGGGAAAACCTTTGCCTTGCACATGGTCCACTTGAGCTAGATGATGACGATCTTGACTCCCTCAAGTTGGACCACCTTTCTTGATTGCATTGGCTCGATGAAGACTAGATGATTGCTCCCCCATAGTCCACTATGGGTGAGCGACTCTTCGGCACATCTTCACAAGTCCATTGACACCACAATGGATGGCAAGATTCAAACTTGATTGCTCCCCCATACTCCATTATGGGTGAGCCACTCTTTGTGTTGCTCCACTTGAACTTGCACACTGCAAACTTGATGACGATCACCACTTGATGTCATCCTCCATGGGTTGTATGGGATCTTCCTCTTGACGCAAGACCATGGAAACATACCTAACCCCACAAAGAACTCTCACGTAGACCATGGGTTAGTACACAAAGCGTAATGGACAATGCTTACCATACCATGGGAACACTTGGTCCCACTCGGTACATCTTCTATGCTTTGTGAGTTGATCAACTTGATTCACTCTTGACTTAGTCTTGATCAACCTTGAATCTTTCCAACTCTCTTCATTTGGATGATGTCTTGAAGGTAAATATGAATGATCACACAATCTTGTTCTTCAAGACATGCTTGCAATAAGCTCAACACTCACATGACCAATCTTTGGATAATTCCTTAATAGCACCTTGGTCAACCCATAAACTCCTTGAAACCAACACATGGACTTCAAGAAATGCCTATGGAAACATCCTTCAAATATAACTCAATGCAAACATTAGTCCATAGAGAATGTCATCAATTACCAAAACCACACATGGGGGCACCGCATGTCCTTTCAACATTGAATACCCTTTATATATGATTTGCGGATGCTATGATCACCGGTTCAAAATTTTGAATCTGCCTTAGGTATCACGTGCCCCCACTCGTTCCCCCTCGATTTCATCTCGGGGTCCAGAGATCTATTGAAAGAGGACTAGGGTGGGTACATGCGAATGATACTCGGCGGAATGTTCAAATGAGGCATGCGGGAGGATGGACTCGACTGGAGGGCGACATGATCGATGGAGAAGAGGGTTGGAGAGGAATGAGAAATAAGCAAACGCCACATGATTACACTTGAACGGCTCAAATAAACAATAAGTTGTCTCGCTTGGCCTACATAGTGAAAGGCCTAATGCACAATGCGGAGCACTGACGCTCGAATATGGCCGGGAAAACAGGGAAACCGACAAGTGGGGCACACCCGTCGGGACGACATAGCGCAAACTAGTCCAATGGAGGAGCTGGCCCACGACCTCCTCGCCACCGACAACCGTTCATGTGGGTCGTTGGGGCCAACAACGGGACGCAGCTCCAGCACCGCCTCTGGACACGGTGACCGCGGTGAGCGACACGCTCATATCGTCGATAGACACGGTCGGTTTCAGTGTGCCGAGGGTGGCGTTAGTGTTGTGGCACGACCAACGGTATGTTTGGTTTGTGCCCAAGGTTGCCCCATCAAAGCATTGGGTAGCCAAAATTTTGGTTGAGGTATTGGTTGCCCATGATTTAGCCGACATTGGCAAGAAAAATGAACTAGAGTCTGCTAGAGTTCATTGGCATGCCAAAGAAATGGCAACCATCCAAACAAAGACCAATCTTTGGGTCATGACCAAAATTTTGGTAAGGTGCACTTTGGCCACAATCCAAACACACCCCAACACCCGGCTAGTCGAGGATGCACGGGGCGCCGCGACGCGTCCGCGGAGTGGTGTAGCACGGCCAACTGCATCCTCTGGACCTGAGACCATGCCGGCCGTCTTGCTTTTTCAATGACATGCGGGGATCGCATTTGAGTCCATGAAGGAGATGAAGCCACGAAGATGAACCACACGTAGACGAACGAATCCTCACGATCGCAACGAAACAGGAACTAACAAGAAGAAGCACACAACATAGGTAAACACACAACGCATGAACAAGGCATGATGCACAACAAGCATGATGCATGACAAGGCTACATGGAGCTACTCATGGCAAGAGATGATGCAAACAAGAACAACACATCAAGGCAAGTTTAAATGAGGCCGGGAACAACATATAACAATTCCGGTAAGTCCTCATATGCAAATTTCGAAATTGGTCCAGAACTGAATAAACCTTAAGTTCAAGTAGTTAAATAGCAAATTAAGATGCAACAAGATGATCTACACGAAATTCTAGTCAAGTTACATATAAAGTTCATTAGATTCGGAGCTACGGGCTAGAAGATATGAGCAAAACAAGTTAAACATGGCATTGATGCAAAATGCAAACAATCATCAAGCAAACACCTCAAAACAAGGATGCAACATGATAATATGAAGCTACATGCAAAATCAAGCAAGTTTCATATAGAGCACACTCAAAACGGAGCAACAGTGCAACACACACACACACACTATACAAGTCATAACAACAATCTGTCCATAACAGCAACTAGGCATATTACAAGCATCAAAACAATAAGCTACAGCACCCCAACATAATAACAAAAGGCATGGGCATAAAGTACTGGTAAAGCATAACAAAACATGAACACTGAGCTATCTCCATAAATCACTAGAACATGCTCAAAAACACATGGTAAGATTGCAAATAATAACAGTTTCAGACTTTAGCAGAAATAACATCAGGTTGCAATGTTTAGAGCTATCGAACAACATGTTACAGGAACATATCATGGCAAGCAAAGGCATGGCATGAATCTACTAATTACATAGATCAAAAGTCCCTTACTGACCATGAGCCAAAAAGGATCAGAAGATATGATGGCACCCATGTAAACATGGCAAGTTATATTACAGATTCATACAAGGCAGGAACAACAATAAGTAGGCATGTTGGTGAGCTTGAACCACTCACCACAGATCAATACATGGCATGGCAAGGCAACCAACAGTAAGAAGGCATGTTTGTGAAGTTAAGAATGGCAAGAGCAAGGTCATAGGGTTCATGGAACACTAGCAAACAATCATGGAAACATGGAACTTAATGTTAACAGGCTGACAGCAACATTTTCAAGCAACTTTAGAGCAAGATAACAACATGTTCCAGCAGGCTATAATTGCAACCAAGGGCGTGAATGGATAGAGCATGACATGTAGATCAAAACATGTTTATAGGACATCTCCAGATTATGCATAGGATGGCTAGTAGAAGCATGTTAACATAGCAACACAATATTACACAATCTGTCAGGAAAACAGCAACAGCAACTACCCTACTTAGCAAGCTTGATACACTTAGCACACAACTCACAAAAATACATTGTTCGAACCCCTGGAAAGATGGCATGGCATAGATCAACATACATGTAGACATCAACCTCATAGGATGCACACATCAATCATGGCAAAAATGATAAATGAGCAAGTTATAACAGTTTCAGCAGATTAACATCAACATGCACTCTTCCAACAGCATTTCGGGCACCAAGATGAGCTCAAATGAAAATGATGCAATGGAATGAAATGAAGTACTCGTCGAGACGAACAATTTGACATATTACACGCATGAAACGGAGCTACGGATGCAGAGATACAATGCGATGAACATGGCATGATAATATGCAGATTTCGGGGACTTAGTCAATTTCAGGAGAAAAAAACAGGTGAGCGTTGGATAGCTAAAGTGCGACCGGGCGGGATTTGGTGGGCTCTCACCATTGGGCTCGGCCCAGGACGGAGGGGAAGGCAGGCCGGGGCTTGGGCCGAGCGCTGCTGGGCTGACGGCGGCTTGCGGCCCACGTGGCCCATGCGGCCAACGCGCTCGGGCGCGCGGTCCCGAGCAGGAGACGGAGCAGGGCGTCGGCGAGAAGGCCACGGACGGCGGCGGCAGGGGAGCTCGCCGGACTCGGGGGAGGTCGGCGGGAATGGACGGATCCGGGCGCGGGGGCGCCGGATCTGGTCTCAGGTGAGGCCGACGGGCCCCACATGGCCGGCGACGAGGCCGAGCACCACGGCGGCGGCGGGGTTCTGGCCTGGGGTTCGCCGGCGGCGATGCGACGGGCGCCGGCGCGGGGTCTGGCGCGGAGGCGGCGGCGCTGGAGGGCCGAGGTGAGCGGGCAACTCGGGCACGGGGGCGCGGGCGGCGCGGGGCACCGGCGGCGGCGCCGGCGAGGACGAGCGCGGGCGGCGGAGCGCGTCGGGCCGGGTGGCGGCGCGCGTCGGGCCGGGCGGGCCCCGCCTGGGCCCGGCGGGCCGGCGGCGGCGCGGGAGGAGAGAGAGGGTGAGGTGGCGGCGCGCGGTTGGACGAGGGCGGCGGCGGGGTGACGTGGCGCGACGCCATTGGCCAGAGCGAGGTGGCCGGCGGACATGTCCGGCTCGGGCGGACGTGTCTGGCGGCGCGAGGATGAAAATGGCTAGGGTTGCACCGCGAATTTCAGAGGGGGAGGTGTATATATAGGTAGAGGGAGCTAGGAGAGTCCAAATGAGGTGCGGTTTTCGGCCACGCGATCGTGATCGAAAGACCGAGAGCATGGAGGGGAGTTAGATGGGTTTTGGGCCACTTTGGAAGGGGTGTTGGGCTGCAAACAAAAGAGGCCTTTACGGTTACCCGGTTAACTGTTGGAGTACCAAACGACCTCCAAATGGCACGAAACTTGACAGGCGGTCTACCGGTGCTATACCAAGGCCGCTTGACAAACCTCGGGCCATTCCGAGAAAGTTCAATACCCGCTCACAACAGAAGACAAAAGGGAACGCCGGAGGACACAGGAGTGCCGAATTGCAAAACGGACAACGGGGAAAAGGCTCGGATGCATGAGGCGAACACGTATGCGAATGCAATGCACATGATGGCATGACATGAAATGCAGATGATGACATGGCAAAGTGCAACACACAAGCAAATGACATGGCAACAACGGCGAATAACTGGCGGACACCTGGCGCATCGAATCCGGGGCGTTACAGGAACCCTCCTCCCATCTAGGCGGGAGGCCAAGGAAGAAGAAGAAGGAGGGGGCTCTCTCCACCTCTCTCCCGGTGGCGCCGGAGTGCCGCCGGGGCTAGGATCGTGACGACGATCTACATCAACAATCTTGCTATCGTCAATACCAACTTTCTCCCCCTCTATGCAGTGGTGTAACACCTCTTCTCCCCGCTGTAATCTCTACTTAAACATGGTGCTCAACTCCATATGTTACTTCCCAATGATCTATGGTTATCCTATGATGTTTGAGTAGATCGGCTTTGTCCTATGGGTTAATCGTGATCTTGGTTGGTATGATTGTATATTTTATTTATTGTGCTGTCCTACAGTGCCCTCCGTCTCGCGCAAATGTGAGGGGGGCCCGCTGTAGGGTGTTGCAATACATTCATGATTCCCCTATGGTGGGTTGTGACAGTGACAGAAGCTTAAACCCGAGTAGGTGGGTTGTTGCGTATGGGATAAACAGAACTTGATACTTAATGCTATGGTTGGGTTTCACGACCTTAATGATCTTTAGTAGTTGCGGATGCTTGCTAGAGTTCCAATCATAAGTGCACATGATCGAAGTAGAGAAAGTATGTTAGCTCATGCCTCTCCCTCATATAAAATTACAAGAATGATTACCGGTACTTGTTATCGATTGCCTAGGGACAAATTACTTTCTTGTTGACAAAAGCTATCCAATTTTATTACCTTGCAATTTATTTGTAGTTTTATTCTCGCAAAGTACTCGTAGTTTTATTCTTTCAAACTAGTTCCATACTTGTTCTAGGTAAAGAAAACGTCAAGCGTGCATAGAGTTGTATCGGTGGTCGATAGAACTTGAGGGAATATTTGTTCTGCCTTTAGCACCTCGTTGGGTTCGACACTCTTATTTATCGAAGAAGGCTACAGACGATCCCCTATACTTGTGGGTTATCACTAATCTTCGTGGCTATATGACTGGAGGAAAGGAATGGGTTCTTGATAGTGGATGTACCGATCACATGACCGGAGACAAGGATATGTTTCATGAGCTTGCTGAAAACGATGACCCTCGAAAGTATGTCACATTTGGTGATAACTCAAAGGGTAAGGTGGTTGGCCTTGGTAAGGTGGCCATCTCACATGACATCTCCAACCAAAATGTTATGCTCGTTGAGTCTCTTGGCTATAATTTACTTTCCGTATCTAGACTAGCTGACTTTGGTTTCAACGTCCCACTCGTTGAAGTAGATTGCCGAGTGTTTTGAAGAGATAATCATAATATGGTATTTACTGGTATACGTAGAGGTGATCTATACATTGTTGATTTCACTAAAAAGACTCATCCTAGAACTTGCTTAATTGCTAAATCTTCTAAAGGCTGGTTGTGGAATAGAAGGTTAGGTCATGTGGGCATGCGAAATCTTGATAAGCTTATTAAAGGTGATCATATACTTGGTGTTAAAGATGTTATATTTGACAAGGATAGACTTTGCAGTGCTTGTCAGGCAGGAAAACAAGTTGGAGGAAGTCATCCCGTGAAGAACATCATGACCACGAGAAGACTGCTCGAGCTGCTTCATATGGATCGTTTTGGTCCAACGCCTACAAAAGTCTCGGTGGTAACTCATTCGGTTTAGTCATTGTCGATGACTTTTCAAGATTTACATGGGTGTCTTTTCTTGATGATAAATCGCAGGTCCGAAAGATCTTCAAGAACTTCGCTAGGAAGGCCCAAAATCAATTTGAAGTGAAGATCAAGAAGGTTCGCATCGACAATGGAATGGAGTTCAAGAACACCAATGTGGACACCTTTCTTGACAAAGAAGGGATTCACATGAGTTCTTGGCTACGTACACACCTCAACAAAATGGAGTTGTTGAGAGGAAGAACCAGACTCTTATTGAGATGGAGAGAATGATGCTTGATGAGTACAAGACTCCAAAACACTTTTGGGCGGAAGCGGTTGAGGCAGCTTGTCATGCAACAAATCGCCTATATCTTCACAAGCTACTCGGCAAGACGGCATACGAGCTTCTCACTGGTAACAAACCCCAAGTTGGATTCTTTCGAGTATTCGGTTCAAAGTGCTACATTCTTGATAAGCATCATCGTTCAAAATTTGCTCCTAAATTTCATGAAGGCTTCCTACTCGGTTAAGGCTCAAACTCTCATACTTACCGTGTCTACAACAATTTCACCCGAAAGGTTGAAGAGATGGTAGATGTGAAGTTTGATGAATCTAACGGCTCGCAAGTAGAGCAATTGCTGATTGATTTATGAGACAAAGATCCCTCAGAAGCAATACAAGACTTGTCTATTGGCAAGATTCACCCAACGGAGGTGAAAGAGAGTACCTCGTCCGTTCAAGTGGAAGCCTCAACTTTACACTAAGGTGAACCATAAGTTGACTTGGAGGCATCCACGAGTGGAACACGTCAAGATGAAGGAAACTAGGATGTACACCAAGATGAACCTCATCAACCCCCTTCTCCACCTTCATAAGAGAAAAACAACACCAACAATGAAGAAGGCCAAGAGGAAGAACAAGATGATGAAGAGGGTGTTCGACCCCGACCCAAACAAAAGCTCTCACGAGTTAGAGCAAGAGTTTCAATAGATCATCCCATCGAACTATCTTTGATGATATTCAAACCGGGAGAATTACTCGCTCTAAAACTCATTTGGCTAACTTTTATTAACATTATTCATTCATCTGTAGCATTGAACCTATGAAGGTTGAAGAAGCTCTTGATGATCCGGATTGGGTGAACGCCATGCACGAAGAGCAACACAACTTCGAGAGGAACCAAGTGTGGACATTGGTAGAAAAGCCGGACAACAACCAAAATGTCATTGGAACCAAATGGGTGTTTCGGAATAAGCAAGATGAAGATGGACAAGTTGTATGCAACAAGGCCCGTCTCGTCGCCCAAGGCCACACTCAAGTCGAAGGTATGGACTATGGTGAGACATATGCCCCCGTTACTAGACTTGAGTCCATACACATCTTACTTGCTTATGCCAATCACCATGACATTACTCTATATCAAATGGACATAAAAAGTGCTTTTCTAAATGGTGAAATTGAGGAGGAAGTATATGTTAAACAACCTCCTGGCTTTGTTAATCCTAAGAAACCCGATCATGTTTACAAACTTCACAAAGCTCTTTATGGTCTTAAACAAGCTCCTAGAGCATGGTATAAATGCTTCACTAAGTTCCTTATTGAAGGCTTCGAGATTGGAAAAATTGATACTACACTTTTTACTAAAAGGGTTATTGGTGAATTATTTGTGTGCCAAATTTATGTGGATGATATCATATTTGGATCTACTAACCCCCATTTTAGTGAAAACTTTGAAAGGCTAATGTCGGAGAAGTTTGAGATGTCTATGATGAGTGAACTCAAGTTCTTTCTTGGTTTGCAAATCAAGCAAACTAAGGAGGGTACCTTTGTTTCCCAAACAAAGTATACCAAGGACTTATTCAAGAAGTTCAACATGCAAGAAAGCAAAGGTATGAAAACACCCATGCCTACTAGTGGACATCTTGACTTGACTAAGGATGGCAAACTGATGTCTGCTAGAACTACGTTGGTATTTCCCCAAAGACGAAGGGATGATGCAGTATAGCGATGGTAGGTATTTCCTTCAGTGATGAGACCAAGGTTATCAAACCAGTAGGAGAACCACCTCACACCATGTAAACAGCACCTGCACACAAATAACAAATACTCGCAACCCGACGTGTTAAAGGGGTTGTCAATCCCTTTTGGGGACGGTGCCTCAAGATAGGCAAATAACATGAGATAAAAGTGGTAGATAGGATAAATAGATCGCGGAACAAATAAATTGCAGCAAGGTATTTTTGTATTCTTGGTTTAATAGATCTGAAAATAAATGCTAGGGAAAATAGATCGCAAAGGCAAATCTGATGGAAAGAGACCCGGGGGCCGTAGGTTTCACTAGTGGCTTCTCTCGAGAAAAATAGCAAACAGTGGGAAGACAATTACTGTTGGGCAATTGATAGAACTTCAAATAATCATGACGATATCCAGGCAATGATCATTATATAGGCATCACGTCCAAGATTAGTAGACCGACTCCTGCCTGCATCTACTACTATTACTCCACACATCGACCGCTATCCAACATACATCTAGTGTATTAAGTTCATGGAGAAACGGAGTAATGCAATAAGAACGATGACATGATGTAGACGAGATCCGTTTATCTATTGCGGAGATATAGATCTTATCTTGTTATCCTTAGTAGCAACGATACACACATGGCGGTTCCCCTTCTGTCATTGGGATCAAGCACCGTAAGATTGAACCCATTACAAAGCACCTCTTCCCATTGCAAGATAAATAGATCAAGTTGGCCAAACAAAACCCAAATATTGGAGAAGAAATACGAGGCTATAAGCAATCATGCATATAAGAGCTTAAAGAAGACTCAAATAACTTTCATGGATAAAAACATAGATCTGATCATAAACTCAAAGTTTATCTGATCCCAACAAACACACCGCAAAAGACTTACATCATATGGATCTCCAAGAGACCATTGTATTGATAATCAAGAGAGAGAGAGGAAGCCATCTAGATACTAACTACAGACCCGAAGGTCTACAAAGAACTACTCACGCATCATCGGACAGGCAACAATGGAAGTGGTGAACCCCTCCATGACGGTGTCTAGATTGGATCTGGTGGTTCCGGACTCTACAGTGACTGGAATTGATTTTCATCGACTCCCCTAGGGTTTCTGGAATATTGCGGTATTTATAAAGAAAAGAGGTGGTTCAGGGGGCACCTGAGCTAGGAACAACCCACCAGGGCGCGCCTGGGCCTCCTGGCACGCGCTAGTGGGTGCTGCTCCCCTGGAGCCACCCCCAGGTGCTTCCTTGGCCCACTGGATGTCTTCTGTCCCAAAAAATCCTCCAGGAGTTTCGTTGTGTTTGGACTCCATTTGATATTGATTTCCTGCGATGTAAAACACATGCAGAAAACAACAACTGGCACTGAGCACTATGTCAATTGGTTAGTACCAAAAACTAATATAAAATGACTATAAATTATTGTAAAACATTCGAGAATGATAACATAACAGCATGGAACAATCAAAAATTATAGATACATTGGAGACGTATCAGCATCCCCAAGCTTAATTCCTGCTCGTCCTCGAGTAGGTAAATTATAAAAACAGAATTTTTGATGTGGAATGCTGCCTAACATGTTCATCACATTTCTTTTCTTTATAGCATGGACATATGGACTTTTATATGATTCAAAGCAATAGTCTAGTTTTGACATGAAGACTTTAATACTCCAGCATACCAACAAGCAACCATGTCTTTCAAAATATCAACACTAAAGCAAGTTATCCCTATCCCATCATGCTCAATTATTGATCCATTCATGAAACACACTCGAATATTAGCTACACCCAATGCTCAAATACGATCATAGTGCCCCTTAGTTGGTTCTTTATAAGAGAAGATGGAGACTCAAGTTCAAAATAGAAATTGCATAAGTAAAAGAAAGGCCCTTCGCGGAGGGAAGTAGTGATTTGTAGAGGTGCCAGAGCTCAAAGCTTAAATTGAGAGATAAAAATAATTTTTGAGAGCCATACTTTTCCCACCAATGAAAACGACTTGGAGCATCCTAACACTTCCCATGCTAGATACATTATAGGCGGTTCCCAAACAGAAAATAAAGTTTAATCCTTTTTCCACCATTACTTTCACTTTCCATGGCTAACACTATCCACGGGTGCCCTCCATACCAACACTTTCCAAGGAATTCATTATTTGACAACATAAAGTAAATTCATTATTGATTTCAGGACTGGGCATCCCTAGTACCTTTGTCATACTCTCGTGCAACGACAAGTGAATAAACACTCATCGTGAGAATAACACATCTAGCATGGAAAATATTGGCTACCCTTTACCGCTTCGCGAGCAGTAGAGCACACAAAAGAGAAATTTATTTTGAACATTAGAGATGGCACATGCAAATTTGCTTAGAACGGCATGTAAATACCGCATATAGGTAGGTATAGTGTACTCATATGGCAAAACTGGTTTATAGGGGTTTGGATGCACAAGTAGTGATCATACTTAGTGCAAAGTGAAGGCTAGCAAAAATATTGAGAAGCGACCAACCAAAAAGCGAAAAATCTCGTACCCAAGTATTAAGCATAAGTAACACCGAATAATGCACCATAAGTAGGATATAAATTTCATTGCATAATTATTGACTTCCGTGCTTGCATAGGGAATCACAAACCTTAACATCAATATTCTTACTAAAGCACAATTACTCATCAACATGACTCACATATCATATTGTCATATCTCAAAACCATTACTAAGAATCAAGTTTATTTTGTCCAATGATCTTCATGAAAGTTTTTATTATATCCTCCTTGGATATCTATCACTTTGGGACTATTCTCATACGTTTCTTTTGATAAGCTCAAACAAATATAAGTGAAGATCATGAGCATAATTTTTTTTCTTTCTCTCAAAATAATTCAAGTGAAGCAAGAGAGAATTTATTAAAAATTTACTAACTCCCAAATAAATCTAAGTGAAGCATGAGAGCATTTCTTCAAAAATAACAAAGCACACCATACTCAAAAAGATATAAGTGAAGTACTAGATCAAATCCATGGCTCTAAAAATTTAAGCGAAGCATAGGAGCAAGCATAGCATAATTTTTGGCTCTCTCAAAAAGGTGTGTCTAGCAAGGATTCGACACTTAAATCACAAAGAAAAATAATCAAAGACTCATATCATACAATACGCTCCAAGGAAAACTCATATTATGTGACGAATAAAAATATAGTTTCAAGTAAAATATCGATGGTTGTTAGAAGAAAGCGGGGATGCCACTCGGGGGCATCCCCAAGATTAGTTGCTTTCTACTTCTTTGAATATTACCTTGGGTGCCTCGGGCATCCCCAAGCTTAGCCTCTTGCTTATCCTTATTCCTTCATTCATCGTAAGATAACCCAAAACCTGAAAACTTCAATCACACAAAACTCAAACAAAACATTCGTGAGATCCGTTAGTATAAGAAACCAAATCACTACTATAAGTACTGTAGAAAACCTATTCTTATTTTGTTTTTGCATTATATCTAATGTATTCCAAATTTCCTATGGCAAAAACTCATCAAACAAAACCATAGAATCATCAAAACAAGCACACAACGCAAAGAAAACAGAATCTGTCAAAAACAGAACAGTCTGTAGCAATCTGAATATTCCGAATACTTCTGTAACTCCAACAATTCTGAAATAAATTGGTGGATGTGAGGAATTTATCTATTAATCCTCTTCTAAAATAATCAAATCAAAATCACTCTTCTAATAAAAATGACAAGTAATCTCGTGAGTGCAAAAGTTTCTGTTTTTCAGCAAGATCAAATCAACTTTGTCCCAAGTCTTCCCAAAGGCCTTGCTTGGCACAAACACTAATTTAAACACAAAAAAACAATCATAACAGTAGCATAATTGTGCCAACACTCAAGAACAGGAAGCAAAAAGCAAAAAATAAATTTTATTCATTGGGTTGCCTCCCAACAAGCGCTATCATTTTACGCCCCTAGCTAGGCATAATGCGTAGGATCTAAGTGTTGTCATCTTTGGTTCTAGATCCATAAGATGCCCTCATGATTGATCACAATTTCTTGAAGCTCGATCTCCCCCCCCCCCCCCCCCCAAATGAACCATATAGCCAAGAGGATATGGTGGCCTAATTCTTGTTCTAGGGAAGTGTTCCATTCCCTTCCTTAGTGGAAATTGAAATTTAATATTGCCTTCTTTCATATCAATCACGGCACCAATAGTACGCAAAAACGGTCTACCAAGAATAATTGGACAAGATGGATTGCAATCAATATCAAGAACAATAAAATCTATGGGCACATAATTCATATTTGCAAGAATAAGAACACCATTAATTCTTCCCATAGGCTTTTTAATAGTAGAATCCGCCAAGTGCAAATTTAAAGAGCATTCTTCAATATTGGTAAGACCAAGCACATCACATAAAGATTTCAGAATTGTAGAAACACTAGCACCCAAGTCACATAAAGCAAAACACTCATAATTTTTAATCTTGAATTTGATAGTAGGTTCCCACTCATCATGCAATATTCTAGGAATTGAAACTTCTAATTCCAACTTTTCTTCAAAAGATTTCATCATGGCATCAACAATATGTTTAGTAAAAGCGTTATTTTGTTCATAAGCATGGGGTGAATTTATCATGGATTGCAACATAGAAATACAATCAATCAAAGAGCAACTATCATAATTAAAGTCTTTGTAATCAAAAATAGTGGGCACATCACTAGTTAAAGTCTTGACCTCTTCAAACCCACTTTTATCAAAAATTTCAACAAGATTTTCACCCTCTGAATCATAGGGACGCCTTCTAACTAAAGTTGACTCTTCTCCAGTCCCTTTTTCATCAATCTTAAATTTTACTAAACAAAGAATCAATAGAAGAAACACCAATCACTTTAAGATCTTCATCACGTTTATGATAGTAATCACTAGAAAAGGTTCTTTCTAAAAATTCTCTTTTAGCTCTAAGCATAGCGGTTCTTTTCTTACTTTCATCCATAGAAAGATAAATAGCTTTAATTGATTCTTCAACCTTAGGCACAAAAAATTTCATCTTGAGAGTTTCTACACAATGAGAAATTCTATCAACACTTGTAGACAAATCACCAATTTTATTCAGCTTTTCTTCTATCGAAGTGTTGAAAGCCTTTTGCGTATTGATAAATTCTTTAATATTGCTCTCAAGATCAAAGGTGTTTATATTATTATTATAGGTGGGATTACCATAGGAATTACCATAATTATTAGAGGAATTACTAGGAAAAGGCCTAGGATTGAAATTACCTCTATAAGCATTGTTATTGAAATTGTTTCGTGAGACAAAATTCACATCTATGGCATCACTATTTTGCTCAATCAAATTAGACAAAGGCACATCATTAAAATCAATAGGAGCACTTTTATTAGCAACCAACTTCATAAGAGCATCAACTTTTTCACTAAAAGAAATTAGTTCTTCTACCAAATTGACTTTTTTACTAGTAGGAGCTCTTTCGGTATGCCATTGCGAGTAATTTGCCATAATATTGTCTAGCAATTTAGTAGCTTCACCCAAAGTAACTTCCATAAAATTACCGCCCGCTGTGGAATCTAAAAGATTACGAGAAACAAAATTCAATCCCGCATAATTTTTTTGTATGATCATCCAAAGATTTAACCCATGAGATGGGCAATTCCTTAGCATCAATTTCATCCTTTCCCAAGATTGTGCAACATGCTCATGTTCAAGTTGCTTGAAATTCATGATCTGGGTTCTAAGGGAAATAATTTTTGCTGGCAAAAAGTACTTAATGATAAAAGCATCTTTGCACTTGTTCCAAGAATCGATACTATTGCGAGCCAAAGAAGAAAACCAAATTTTTGTGCGATCTCGCACAGAAAACAGAAATAATTTCAAATTCACAGCATCATTGTCCACATCTTTTTTCTTTTGCATATCGCATAATTCCATGAATGTGTTAAGATGCGACGCGGCGTCCTCATTATAAGTACCAGAAAATTGATCTTTCATGACAAGATTCAGTGAAGCAGTATTAATATCACAAGACTCCGCACTAGTGGAGGGAGGAGCAATTGGAGTGCTAATAAAATCATTGTTGTTGGTATTTGAGAAATCTCACAACTTGGTGTTCTCTTGAGTCATGATGACTACGCAACAAGAGTGCACTCAAAAACAGATCTGACGAGAAAACGGCAAACGGAAAAAGAGGGCGAATAAAACAGCAAATTTTTGTGAAGTGGGGGAGAGGAAAACGAGAGGCAAATGGCAAATAATGTAAATTGCGAGGAGATGAGATTTGTGATTAGGAACCTGGTTGATGTTGAAGATCCTCCCTGGCAACGGCGCCAGAAATGGCATGTTGATGGGAGACTATCTTGAGGTGATCCTCCCTGGCAACGGCACTAGAAATTCATTTTGATGTCTGCTAGAACTACGTCGGTATTTCCCCAAAGAGGAAGGGATGATGCAGTATAGCAACGGTAGGTATTTCCCTCAGTGATGAGACCAAGGTTATTGAACCAGTAGGAGAACCTCCTCATACCATGTAAACAACACATGCACACAAATAACAAATACTCGCAACCCGACGTGTTAAAGGGGTTGTCAATCCCTTTCGGGTACGGCGCCTCATGATAGGCAAATAACATGGGATAAAAGTGGTAGATAGGATAAATAGATCGCGTAAAAAGTAAATTGTAGCAAGGTATTTTTGTATTTTTGGTTTAATAGAGATGAAAATAAATGCAAGGGCAAATAGATCGCAAAGGCAAATATGATGGAAAGAGACTCGGGCGCCGTAGGTTTCACTAGTGGCTTCTCTCAAGAAAAATAGCAAACGGTGGGAAAACAATTACTGCTGGGCAATTGATAGAACTTCAAATAATCATAACGATATCCAGGCAATGATCATTATATAGGCATCACATCCAAGATTAGTAGACCCGACTCCTGCCTGCATCTACTACTATTACTCCACACATCGACCGCTATCCAGCATGCATCTAGTGTATTAAGTTCATGGAGAAACGGAGTAATGCAATAAGAATGATGACATGATGTAGACAAGATCCGTTTATCTATTACAGAGATATAGATCTCATCTTGTTATTCTTAGTAGCAACGATACATACGTATCGGTTCCCCTTCTGTCACTGGGATCAAGCACCGTAAGATCGAACCCACTTCAAAGCACCTCTTCCCATTGCAAGATAAATATATCAAGTTGGCCAAACAAAACCCAAATATCGGAGAAGAAATACGAGGCTATAAGCAATCATGCATATAAGATATCAAAGAAGACTCAAATAACTTTCATGGATGAAAATAGATCTGATCATAAACTCAAAGTTCATCGGATCCCAACAAACACACCGCAAAAAGACTTACATCATATGGATCTCCAAGAGACAATTCTATTGATAATCAAGAGAGAGAGGAAGCCATCTAGCTACTAACTACGGACCCAAAGGTCTACAAAGAACTACTCACGCATCATCGGAGAGGCACCAATGGAAGTGGTGAACCCCTCCATGACGGTGTCTAGATTGGATCTGGTGGTTCTGGACTCTGCGGCGGCTGGAATTGATTTTCGTTGACTCCCCTAGGGTTTTTGGAATATTGGGGTATTTATAGAGCAAAGAGGCGGTTCAAGGGGCACGCGAGGTGGGCACAACCCACCAGGGCGCGCCTGGGCCTCCTGGCATGCCCTGGTGCATGCTGCTCCCCTCGAGCCACCCCCAGGTGCTTCCTTGGCCCACTAGATTTCTTCTTGCCCAAAAAAATCCTCCAGGAGTTTCGTTGCGTTTGGACTCCGTTTGATATTGATTTCCTGCGATGTAAATTTTTTGCAGAAAATAGCAACAGGCACTAGGCGCTATGTTAATAGGTTAGTACCAAAAAATGATATAAAATGACTATAAAATGATTGTAAAACATCCAAGAATGATAACATAACAGCATGGAACAATCAAAAATTAAAGATACGTTGGAGACGTATCACAAACCTATTGACCAAAAGGTTTACCGCTCTATGGTTGGTTCATTGTTATATCTATGTGCCTCCCATCCCGATATTATGCTAAGTGCGTGCATGTGTGCACGATATCAAGCGGCCCCTAAGGAATGTCATCTTAAAGCTATGAAAAGGATAGTGAGATACTTAACTCATATACCAAACTTTGGCATTTGGTATCCTAAGAGGTCTTCGTTTGATATTGTTGGCTACTCCGACTCGGACTATGCCAGTGACAAGGTTGATAGAAAGTCCACTTCGGGTATTTGTCAATTTGTTGGTAGATCTCTTGTATCTTGGTCCTCCAAGAAACAAAACTCGGTATCCTTATCTACCGCCGAAGCGGAATACATTGCCGCCGGTTCATGTTGTGCTCAATTACTTTGGATGACCCAAACTCTTAATGACTATGGGATATATGTGGAACATGTTCCATTGCTTTGTGATAATGAGAGTGCTATTAAGATTGCTCACAATCCCGTGCAACATTCTCGAACTAAGCATATTGAAGTTCGTAATCACTTCATTCAAGATCATGTTGCTAAAGGAGACATCGATCTTAAGCATGTTCGTACCGATAAGCAATTGGCGGATATATTCACCAAACCGCTTGATGAGAAACTATTTTGCCGTTTGAGAGGTGAATTAAAAATCATTGATGCCTCAAACTTGGAGTATAAACTCCATTTGCATGCAAGACATGAGCCTTTGACTAATCCTTGATATTTCTCTTATGATGATGATCATATGTCTTGGATCCATACTTGTACCCTTGCATGTTATCTAACCCTTGTAGGTACTTGGATGAGCCCAAATCTATGAGATTGCAACCCACTCACATCTTGAGCAATCTTTACATCACCGAGTCTCTATAATATGGTGGTTGAATATCCTTTGACAATTTTTATATATCAAATCTCAGTTGATATCAAATTTCATGATTGTCATTTTGGATACACAAGTGCTCTTCCATGCAAAACTAACCCATGTAGGTAGGTGAACTCAAACTACAAGAGGTGCTCCCAACTCTTGATGAACTACATCAACCTTGAGCATCCAACACAAGTTCAACTACATGATAAAGATCAAAACCACCACCCAAGGTATGTTATTCCATCTTAGAGAAGCTTTACCCCAAGTCATGGGTCAAAGCAGCTCAAACAAGATGAGAATACATCAAAATTCTTAAACAAAAAATGGTAACCCCATGTTGAGCTTAAACGATGAATATGACCTACGATCAAGTGTTCTCACTTGACTCCTCAGTCAATATAGTCTAATATAGGTGACTTTGTCGCCGACCAATTCTAGATGAAGTTCTCTAGTGTTTCTTGAAATTCTTGCATTTGTTTCTTGCTTGTTTGTTCCCCCTTTCAAAAAAAACTTCATCTGGATTTCATTTCTTTCTGTCTCTGCTTTCTCTGCACCTAATTCATTGCAAATCTTTTAGTTAATTCCTTGCAAATCCTTGTGAGATTTTATTTGCCAAGTGGGCTGAGATGACAAAATATTTCCTCTGTATTGAACTCGGCCTCACTGATTGTGGGGGAGCGCGGTAATTTCAAAAAAATCCTACGATCACGCAAGATCTATCTAGGAGATGCATAGCAACGAGAGGGGAGAGTGTATCCACATACCCTTGTAGACCAAAAGCGGAAGTGTTTAGTTAACGCGGTTGATGTATTCGAACATCTTCATGATCCAACCGATCCAAGCACCGAATGTACGATGGTACCTCTCCAACGTATGTATAATTTTTCATTGTTCCATGCTATTATATTACCCGTTTCGGATGTTCATGGGCTTTACTTTACACATTTATATCATTTTTGGGACTAACCTACTAACCGGAGGCCCAGCCCGTATTGCTTTTTTTTGCCTATTTCAGTATTTCGAAGAAACGGAATATCAAACGGAGTGCAAACGGAATGAAACCTTCGGGAGCGTGATTTTTGGAACAAACGTGATCCAGAGGACTTGGAGTGCAAGTCAAGAAGCAGCCGAGGCGGCCACGAGGGTGGAGGGCGCGCCCACCCCTATAGGGTGCGCCCCCCTATCTCGTGGGCCCCTCGGGCAGCCACCGACCTACTTCTTCCTCCTATATATACCCACGTACCCCGAGAACATCCAGGGAGTGAACGAAAACCTAATTCAACCGCCATAACCTTCTGTATCCACGAGATCCCATCTTGGAGCCTTCGCCGGCGCTCCGCCGGAGGGGAATCGACCACGGAGGGCTTCTACATCAACACCATAGCCCCTCCGATGAGTTGTGAGTAGTTTACCACAGACCTTCGGGTCCATAGTTATTAGCTAGATGGCTTATTCTCTCTTTTTGGATCTCAATACCATGTTCTCCTCGATCTTCTTGGAGATCTACTCGATGTAACTCTTTTTGTGGTGTGTTTGTCGAGATCCGATGAATTGTGGGTTTATGATCAAGTTTATCTATGAGAAATATTTGAATCTCCTCTGAATTCTTTTATGTATGATTGAGTTATATTTGCAAGTCTCTTCGAATTATCAGTTTGGTTTGGCCTACTAGATTGATCTTTCTTGCAATGGGAGAAGTGCATAGCTTTGGGTTCAATCATGCGGTGTCCTTTCCCAGTGACAGCAGGGGCAGCAAGGCACGTATTGTATTGTTGCCATCGAGGATAAAAAGATGGGGTTTAAATCATATTGCATGAGTTTATCCCTCTACATCATATCATATTTCTTAATGCGTTACTCCGTTCTTATGAACTTAATACTCTAGATGCATGCTGGATAGCGGTCGATGTGTGGAGTAATAGTAGTAGATGCAGGCAGGAGTCGGTCTACTTGTCATGGACGTGATGCCTATACACATGATCATGCCTACATAATCTCATAATTATTCTCTTTTCTATCAATTGCTCGACAGTAATTTGTTCACCCACTATAATACTTATGCTATCTTGAGAGAAGCCACTAGTGAAACCTATGGCCCCGGGTCTATCTTTTATCATATAAGCTTTCAATCTACTTTTATTTGCATCTTTACTTTTCCAATCTATATTATAAAATACCAAAAATATATTTGTCTTCTCATACTATCTCTATCAGATCTCACTTTCGCAAGTGGCCGTGAAGGGATTGACAACCCCTTTATTGCGTTGGTTGCGAGTTCTTTGTTTGTTTATGTAGGTGCGTGGGACTTTTGAGGAACCTCCTACTGGATTGATACCTTGGTTCTCAAAAACTGAGGGAAATACTTACGCTACTATTGATGCATCACCCTTTCCTCTTCAAGGAAAACCAACGCAAGCTCAAGACGTAGCAAGAAGGATTTCTGGCGCCGTTGCCGGGGAAGTCTTCGCTCAAGTCAAGACATACCAAGTACCCATCACAAATTCATCTCCCTCGCATTTACATTATTTGCCATTTGCCTCTCGTTTTCCTCTCCCCCACTTCACCCTTGCTGTTTTATTCACCCTGTCTTTCCCAATCTTCTCCTCTTCTTCTTCACTTTTGGTTGCCATTATGTCTGAAATTGGGGAGATTATCATCGATATGGACAATAATGATAACATGGAAAATTCTGATGCTCCTGCTGAAGAACCCCCTATCTTGCATACTAAAAAGTTTCAAATCGGTAGTGGTAATATTATTGGAAAAGGTGTTATTTAAGATTTCTTTACTTGTGCCGGTGCTTTACCTTCTATGGGTGGTTCTATTCTTCATAAAACTAGTAGTCTTGCGGATGTTGTCGCTATGCTTGTAGTTGAGCTTGAAAGACAATTTATGCATATGCATCCTTGCATACAAAGAATTTTCCTAGAATTTTCTAATATTGAGCATTCTTCTGTTAAGCGCGCTGTTACTGTCTTTTTGGCTCATGAGTTTAGATTTATAATAAGAGAGGCCAAAGAAATCTTTGCGCACTATAGGGTGGACGCCGGTCGTCCTCCCATAGAGGCGATCCTCTTCGATCAAGAGGAAATTAGGCGTTTTCAATCTTTGGACTATGTTGCTTTCAATGAAAACCTTAGAAAAAAGGTTCCTACCAATGTCCTAGTTGATAGAACTTCCAAACTTAATAATGATTTTGCTCTTCGAAATAACGAGCTAGGATACTCTATTGAGTATATGCTCATGAAATTCTGCCAAAAGAATGCTTATAACGATAAATTAGTTGTGCAATATGAAGGGCCAAAGGAGGAACCAATTCCTCATGTGATTGATCTTGGGGACTTTTGTCCCATCAAATTTAGCCCTTTTGATTATTTTTGCTTGCCTCAAAGAAAACTTGCTGCTGAACGTAGAGAATATGAGATGAGTTTTCAACATCTATCTTATTATTATGGCACTACTTAGATCTATCCTCGCTTTTATGCCTAGCTAGGGGAGTTAAACGATAGCGCTAGTTGGGAGGCAACCCAATTTTATTTGTGTTTTTTGTTTTTGTTTCTGTTTAGTAATAAATTTTGCATCTACCTTCTGTTTAGATGTGTTTTTATGTTTTAATTAGTGTTTGTGCCAAGTAGAACCTATAGGATAACGTATGGTGATAGTTAATTTGATTCTGCTGAAAAACAGAAACTTTGCACGCACGAAATTAGTTTTGTTAAATCACAGAAACGTGATTCTGCGTTGATTCTTTTTGATGTAGATCAACAGACAAATTTCCCAGGGCTTCCTATTTTGGTAGGATTTTTAGAGTTCCATAAGTATTCTAGGGTTACAGATTGCTACAGACTGTTCTGTTTTTGACAGATTCTGTTTTTCATGTGTTGTTTGCTTATTTTGATGCATCTATGGCTAGTATTAAGTGGTATGAACCATAGAGAACTTGAAATACAGTAGGTTTAACACCAATATAAATAAATAATGAGTTCATTACAGTACCTTATGTGGTGGTTTTTCTTTCTTTCACTAACGGAGCTTATGAGATTTCCTGTTGAGTTTTGTGTTGTGAAGTTTTAAGTTTTGGGTAAAGATTTGATGGACTATTGAATAAGGAGTGGCAAGATCCTAAGCTTGGGGATTCCCATGGCACCCCAAGATATTCAAGAATAGCCAAAAGCCTAAGCTTGGGGATGCCCCCGGAAGGCATCCCCTCTTTCGTCTTCGTTTATCGGTAACTTTACTTGGAGCTATATTTTTATTTGCCACATGATATGTGTTTTGCTTGGAGCGTCTTGTATGATATTAGTATTTGATTTTTAGTTTTCCACAATCATCCTTGCTATACGCACCTTTTGGGAGAAGCCCACTTGATTGGAATTTATTATAATACTCTATGTGCTTCACTTATATCTTTTGAGCTAGATAGTCTTTGCTCTAGTGCTTCACTTATATCTTTTAGAGCACGGTGGTGGCTTAATTTTGTAGAAATATTTAGTCTCTCATGCTTCACTTATATTATTTTGATAGTCTCTTAGAACAGCATGGTATTTGCTATGGTTATAAAATTGGTCCTAGAATGGTAGGCATCCAAGTTGGGTATAATAAAAACTAGCATAGGAAGTGAATTGGATGCTATGATCAATTTGATACTTGATAATTGTTTTGAGATATGGAGGTAGTGATATTAAATTCATGCTAGTTGGGTGATTATGAATATAAAGAATGCTTGTGTTGAAGTTAGCAAGTCCCGTAGCATGCACGTATGGTTAAAGTTGTGTAACAAATTTGAAACATGAGGTGTTCTTAGATTGTGCATCCTTATGAGTGGCGGTCGGGGACGAGCGATGATCTTTTCCTACCAATATATCCCTCTAGAAGCATGCGCGTAGTGCTTGTATTTTGATGACTTGTAGATTTTTGCAATAATTATATGAGTTCTTTTGACTAATGTTGAGTCCATGGATTATACGCACTTTTACCTTTCCATCATTGCTAGCCTCTTCGGTATCGTGCATTGCCCTTTCTCACCTTGAGAGTTGGTGCAAACTTCGCCGGTGCATTCAAACCCCGTGATATGATACGCTCTATCACACATAAACCTCCTTATATCTTCCTCAAAACAGCAACCATACCTACCTATTATGGCATTTCCATAGCCATTCCGAGATATATTGCCATGCAACTTTCCACCGTTCCGTTTATCATTATGACACGCATTACTATTGTCATATTGCCATTGCATGATCATGTAGTTGACATCGTATTTGTGGCAAGGCCACTTTGCATAATTTTTCATACATGTCACTCTTGATTCATTGCCCATCCCGGTACATGGTAACCCACAAGTGTAGGGGATCGCAACAGCTTTCGAGGGTAAAGTATTCAACCCAAATTTATTGATTCGACACAAGGGGAGCCAAAGAATATTATTGAGTATTAGCAGTTGAGTTGTCAATTCAACCACACCTGGATAACTTAGTATCTGCAGCAAAGTATTTAGTAGCAAAGTGGTATGATAATAAAGGTAACAGTAGCAAAAGTAATATTTTTGGGTTTTGTAGTGATTGTAACAATAGCAACGGAAAAGTAAATAAGCGAAACACAAGATGTGGAAAGCTCGTAGGCATTGGATCAGTGATGGATAATTATGTCGGATGTGATTCCTCATGTAATAGCTATAACATAGAGTGACACAGAACTAGCTCCAGTTCATCAATGTAAGTAGGCATGTATTCCGTATATAGTCATACGTGCTTATGGAAAAGAACTTGCATGACATCTTTTGTCCTACCCTCCCGTGGCAGTGGGGTCCTAGTGGAAACTAAGGGATATTAAGGCCTCCTTTTAATAGAGAACCGGAACAAAGCATTAACACATAGTGAATACATGAACTCCTCAAACTACGGTCATCACCGAGAAGTATCCCGATTATTGTCACTTCGGGGTTGTCGGATCATAACACATAATAGGTGACTATAGACTTGCAAGATAGGATCAAGAACACACATATATTCATAAAAACATAAAAGGTTCAGATCTGAAATCATGGCACTCGGGCCCTAGTGACAAGCATTAAGCATAGCAAAGTCATAGCAACATCAATCTCAGAACATAGTGGATACTAGGGATCAAACCCTACCAAAACTAACTTGATTACATGGTAAATCTCATGCAACCCATCACCGTCCAGCAAGCCTACGATGGAATTACTCACGCACGGCGATGAGCATCATGAAATTGGTGATGGAGGATGGTTAATGATGACGACGACGATGAATCCCCCTCTCCGGAGCCCCGAACGGACTCCAGATCAGCCCTCCCGAGAGATATTAGGGCTTGGCGGCGGCTCCGTATCGTAAAACGCGATGAAACTTTCTCTCTGATTTTTTTTCTCCGCGAGACGGAATATATGGAGTTGGAGTTGAGGTCGGCGGAGCGTCAGGGGGCCCACGAGATAGGGGGCACGTCCAGGGGGGGTGGGCGCGCCCCCACCCTCGTGGACAGGGTGTGGGCCCCCTAGTCTTGATTCTTTTGCCAGTATTTTTTATATTTTCCAAAAAGTGCCTCCGTGGATTTTCAGGACATTCCGAGAACTTTTGTTTTCTACACATAAAACAACATCATGGCAGTTCTACTGAAAACAGCGTCAGTCCGGGTTAGTTTCATTCAAATCATGCAAGTTAGAGTCCAAAACAAGGGCAAAAGTGTTTGGAAAAGTAGATACGTTGGAGACGTATCAGTACACCACCGGAGGCATTCATATAGAGTCATATCTTGTTCTAGTTTTGAGTTATAATTCAGGAGTTGTAAATCAATAAAAGTGTGATGATCATCATTATTAGAGCATTGTCCCCCCCCCCCCCCAAAAAAAAGAAAGGCCAAAAAGAAAAAAGAAAAAAAAAGAAAGGACAAAGAAAAAAAGGCCCAAAAAAGAAAAAAAAGAGAAAAAAAAAGAAAAGAAAAAAAGGGGGCAATGTTAGTATCTCTTTTCCACACTTGTGCTTCAAAGTAGCACCATGTTCTTCATATATAGAGTCTCATATGTTGTCACTTTCATATACTAGTAGGAATTTTTCATTATAGAACTTGGCTTGTATATTCCTATGATGGGCTTTCTCAAAATGCCCTAGGTCTTCCTGAGCAAGCAAGTTAGATGCACACCCACTAGTTTTCTTTTGTTGAGCTTTCATACATTTATAGCTCTAGTGCATCCGTTGCATGGCAATCCCTACTCCTCATGTTGACATCAATTGATGGGCATCTACATAGCCCGTAGATTATCCACGTCAATGTGAGGCTTTCTCCTTTTTTGTCTTCTCCACACAATCCCCATCATCATATTCTATTCCACCCATAGTGCTATATCCATGGCTCACACTCATGTATTGCGTGCAAGTTGAAAAGGTTTGAGATTATTTAAGTACGAAACAATTGTTTGGCTTGTCATCGGGGGTGTATAATTTGGGAGCATTTTTGTGTGACGAAAATGAAGCATAGCCTAACTATATTATTTTGTAGGGATGAACTTTCTTTAGCCATGTTATTTTGAGAAGACATGATTGCTTTGATTAGTATGCTTGAAGTATTACTATTTCTTATGTCAATATGAACTTTTATTTTGAATCATTTGGATCTGAACATTCATGCCACAATAAAGAAAATTACATTGAGAATTATGCTAGGTGGCATTCCACATCAAAAATTTTGTTTTTATCATTTACCTACTCGAGGACGAGCAGGAATTAAGCTTGGGGATGCTTGATACGTCTCCAACATATCTATAATTTTTTATTGTTCCATGCTATTATATTACCCGTTTTGGATGTTTATGGGCTTTACTTTACACATTTATATCATTTTGGGGACTAACCTACTAACCGGAGGCCCAGCCCGTATTGCTGTTTTTTTGCCTATTTCAGTATTTCGAAGAAAAGGAATATCAAACGGAGTCCAAACGGAATGAAACCTTCGGGAGCGTGATTTTTGGAACGAATGTGACCCAGAGGACTTGGAGTGTAAGTCAAGAAGCAGCCGAGGCGGCCACGAGGGTGGAGGGCGCGCCCACCCCTACAGGGCGCGCCCCCTATCTCGTGGGCCCCTCGGGTGGCCATCGACCTACTTCTTCCTCCTATATATACCCACGTACCCCGAGAACATCCAGGGAGCCAACGAAAACCTAATTCCACCGCCGTAACCTTCTGTATCCGTGAGATCCCATCTTGGAGCCTTCGTCGGCGCTCCGCCGGAGGGGGAATCGACCATGGAGGGCTTCTACATCAACACTATAGCCCCTCCGATGAGTTGTGAGTAGTTTACCACAGACCTTTGGGTCCATAGTTATTAGCTAGATGGCTTCTTCTCTCTTTTTGGATCTCAATACCATGTTCTCCTCGATCTTCTTGGAGATCTATTCGATGTAACTCTTTTTGCGGTGTGTTTGTCGAGATCCGATGAATTGTGGGTTTATGATCAAGTTTATCTATGAGAAATATTTGAATCTCCTCTGAATTCTTTTATGTATGATTGAGTTATCTTTGCAAGTCTCTTCGAATTATCAGTTTGGTTTGGCCTACTAGATTGATCTTTCTTGCAATGGGAGAAGTGCTTAGCTTTGGGTTCAATCTTGCGGTGTCCTTTCCCAGTGACAGCAGGGGCAGCAAGGCACGTATTGTATTGTTGACATCAAGGATAAAAAGATGGGGTTTATATCATATTGCATGAGTTTATCCCTCTACATCATGTCATCTTTCTTAATGTGTTACTCTGTTCTTATGAACTTAATACTCTAGATGCATGCTGGATAGCGGTCGATGTGTAGAGTAATAGTAGTAGATGCAGGTAGGAGTCGGTCTACTTGTCACGGACGTGATGCCTATATACATGATCATGCCTAGATAATCTCATAATTATTCGCTTTTCTATCAATTGCTCGACAGTAATTTGTTCACCCACCGTAATACTTATGCTATCTTGAGAGAAGCCACTAGTGAAACCTATGGCCCCCGGGTCTATCTTTTATCATATAAGCTTTCAATCTACTTTTATTTGCATCTTTACTTTTCCAATCTATATTATAAAATACCAAAAATATATTTATCTTATCATACTATCTCTATCAGATCTCACTTTCACAAGTGGCCGTGAAGGGATTGACAACCCCTTTATTGCGTTGGTTGTGAGTTCTTAGTTTATTTGTGTAGGTGCGTGGGACTTTTGAGGAGTCTCCTACTGGATTGATACATTGGTTCTCAAAAACTGAGGGAAATACTTATGCTACTATTGCTGCATCACCCTTTCCTCTTCAAGGAAAACCAACGCAAGCTCAAGACGTAGCATACGACACCTCCACGTTCAGCACACATTCATCCCGATGACGTCCCTCGAGCTCTTGATCCAGTTGAGGACGAGGGTCAGTTCCGTCAGCACGACGGCATGGCGATGGTGATGATGATGTTACCGGCACAGGGCTTCGCCTAAGCACTACGATGGTATGATCGAGGTGTGTAACTGTGGAGGGGGGCACCACACACGATTAAGAGAAACTTGTGTGTTCTAGGGTGCCCCCTGCCCCCGTATATAAATGAGGGAGGGGGATCGGAGGCCGACCGGCCCTATGGCGCACCCCAAGAGGAGGAGTCCTACTAGGACTTCCTAGTCCTAGTAGGATTCCACTCCAAGGAAGAGAGGGGCGGAGGAAGGAGAGGGAGAGGGAGTAGGAAAGGGGGGCGCCGCCCCTTCCCCTAGTCCAATTCGGACCCAAGGGGGGAGGCGGCCAGCCCTCCTGCGGCCCTCGTCTCTCTCCACTAAGGCCCATGGTGGCCCATTAGTTCCCCCGGGGGGGTTCCGGTAACCCCTCCGGCACTCCGTTTTTACCCGAAGCACTCGGAACCTTTCTGGTGTCCGAATATAGCCTTCCAATATATGAATATTTACCTATCAACCATTTCGAGACTCCTCGTCATGCCCATGATCTCATCCGGGACTCCGAACAAACTTCGGTCATCAAATCACATAACTCATAATACAAATCGCCATCGAACGTTAAGCGTGTGGACCCTACGGGCTCGAGAACTATGTATACATGACCGAGACACATCTCTGGTCAATAACCAATACCGGAACCTGGATGCTCATATTGGCTCCTACACATTTTATGAAGATCTTTATCGGTCAAACTGCATAACAACATACATTGTTCCCTTTGTCATCGGTATGCTACTTGCCCGAGATACGATCGTCGGTATCATCATACCTAGTTCAATATCGTTACCGGCAAGTCTCTTTACTCGTTCTGTAATGCTTCATCCCGTAACTAACTCATTAGTCACATTGCTTGCAAGGCTTATAGTGATGAGCATTACCGAGAGGGCCTAGAGATACCTCTCTGAAACACGGAGTGACAAATCCTAATCTCGATCTATGCCAACCCAACAAACACCTTTGGAGACACCTGTAGAGCATCTTTATAATTATCCATTTATGTTGTGACGTTTTATAGCACACAAGGTGTTCCTCTGGTATTCAGGAGTTGCATACTCTCATAGTCTGAGGAACATGTATAAGTAATGGAGAAAGCGGTAGCAATGAAACTGTAACGATCATAATGCTAAGCTAATAGATGGGTCTTGTCCATCACATCATTCCCCTAATAATGTGATCCCGTTCATCAAATGACAACACATGTCTATGGTTAGGAAATATAACCATCTTTGATTAACGAGCTTGTCAAGTAGAGGCATACTAGGGACACTATGTTTCGTCTATGTATTCACACATGTACTAAGTTTCTGGTTAATACAATTCTAGCATGAATAATAAACATTTATCATGATATAAGGAAATATAAATAACAACTTTATTATTGCCTCTAGGGCCTATTTCCTTCACCGATTTTTGCATATCGGCTGGACCGAACTGCAATAATACATTGCAAACTGTTCATCTATACAACCGACAAGGACAAACCCGGTCTGACTGATATGCATCATCTATGACATCTCCAACTCGGTGTCACCGATGAAAAAGAATCGGAGGTATCGATTTCACTACTGAGAAAACACTTTGCCATTACAAATGTTATTTCTTCTCCATCTCCACTCGATGATTCTTATCCTCTACTAAGCATCTTAAATCACATGCTGCTTTGTAATGTGACTCAAGGACCAAACCTATTTGACTCATGCTCCAGAAGGCCCCTTCTTGGAAATTGATGTCAAAGGGGGAGAGAGAGCACATCAAAGCTTATCGCATAAGAGAGAAAGCACTTCTTAGCTTCTCCAGATGCTTATTATCAATAGAGGAGAGAAGTCACATGTCTTTAAGAGGGGAAAGACATGCTAGTGTATGTTATATGTTATGATTGTTTTGCTCTGATTTTCTCTTACCCTGTCTTCTCCCATTATCCAATATCAGATTCAGGGGGAGTAAGAGTTCATATCTCAGGGAAGAAAATCTTTTGAATTCATTGCACATCTTTAATCCTTGGGGACATGTCTATATCCAAACGGAGTACTAAGTACTCACTCCCTACATGTCATCCCATTCTTGGTACTCTTGTGGTTTTCTCAATTTGCTCTATTTAGTAGGTGTTCTTGTGTTATCTAACCCTATTTTCTCAAGTTCACCTCGACCAAAGCCAGGTCAAGACCACAAGGTAAGTATATGCATCACATGCTGATGTACATATTGTTTGCAAGAAGGACTCATGAACATGAGGTACACTTCCTGTGTCTACATCATTTGCTCTGATGCATATAGCCAAGACACATGCAACTCATTGCTTGCTCCGACATGCTTATGCATTCACATGTTCTCATCATTTGCTCTGATGCATATAGCCAAGACACATGCAACTCATTGCTTGCTCCGACATGCTTATGCATTGACATGTTCTCATATTCTATCTTTACATGATTGCATACATGTAGGGGGAGCTTATGCATGCTACATGTCTTTCCAAAGCTTTACATGTTACTCTTCATATCTTTATCTAAAGCTTTGATGTATGTTGTCATCAATTACAAAAAAGGGGGAGATTGAAAGCACAAGTGCTCCCCGGGTGATATTGGTAATTAATGTCAACATATCTCTTGTTGGACTAATATCTTTGTCAAGTATATTTCAGAGAGTTTAACAAAGGCGTGGCATGGACAAAAGGATGTGTAACCCCTTCAAGATGCTAAGGACAAAGAAGATTGGCAAAAGCTTAAGACTCTTCATTTCTATTTTAGTGATCCAATATCACATTGAGTCCATAGGAAAAGCCAATACTATTAAAAGGGATGAGGTGTTGCTTAATGGTCTACTTGCTCAAAATGCTTAGAGATATGCTCCAAAACCCTCAACCACTTTCTCAATTCCAAATATGTCCAAAACCTAAAGTCAAACTCGGCCCCACCGATTTGATTCATCCGGCGCCACCGAGTTCCTTTGACATAGCACTGCCAGAAACCCTAAACAATTCGGTACCGATACGGATCTCGGTCCCACCAAGATGGCCTTGCAAACTCTCTGTTGCATGTTGCAATTATTTCGGTCTCACCTAAATGAGCAATCGGTCACACCGAGTTTGCCTAACCAACTCTCTGTTTGCTCGTTGCTGAAATCGGTCTCACCGAGTTCATGTACTCGGTCAAACCGAGATAAGGTTTTGCCTTAACCCTAGCACATCGGTCTCACCGTGTTGATCATGTCGGTCCCACCGAGAATCCTAACGTTCACATTTTGAACTAAATCGGTCTCACCGAGTTCACTATTCGGTCTGACCGAGTTGGGTCAAATGTGTGTAACGGTTAGATTTTGTGTGTTGGCTATATATACCCCTCCACCCCCTTCTCTATTCAAGAGAGAGCCAACGTGCCTACACTTCCACTACTCATTTTCTGAGAGAGAACCACCTACTCATGTGTTGAGACTAAGACATTCCAATCCAACCACAAGAATCTTGATCTCTAGCCTTCCCCAAGTTGCTTTCCACTCAAATCATCTTTCCACCATAGCCAAATCTGTGTGTGAGAGAGAGAGAGTTGAGTGTTGGGGAGACTATCATTTGAAGCACAAAAGCAAGGAGTTCATCATCAACACACCATCTATTACCTTTTGGAGAGTGGTGTCTCCTAGATTGGTTAGGTGTCACTTGGGAGCCTCCGTCAAGATTGTGGAGTTGAACCAAGGAGTTTGTAAGGGCAAGGAGATCGCCTACTTCGTGAAGATCTACCCTAGTGAGGCAAGTCCTTCGTGAGCGATGGCCATGGTGGGATAGACAAGGTTGCTTCTTCATGGACCCTTCGTGGGTGGAGTCCTCCGTGGACTCGCGCAACCGTCACCCTTCGTGGGTCGAAGTCTCCACCAACGTGGATGTACGATAGCACCACCTATCGGAACCACACCAAAAATCTCCATGTCTCCAATTGCGTCTGCACACTCCAATCCCATCCCTTTACTTTCTTGCTACTTGCATGCTTTACTTTCCGCTGCTCATATACTCTTGCCATGCTTGCTTGAAATGTTTTTTGAATGCTTAAACTTGCGCTAAAACTCCACCTCAACTTGAAGAACTTAAAAACTACTACTTTTTTGTGGAGGGTCTAATCACCCCTCTCTAGACACCTCTTCTCGATCCTTTCAACAACCAACATAGAGATCATCAGCATACACCAATGCCAAGGAGAATACAAGTAGCAACCTCATCCCAGACAAGGCAAGAGGGTTAGAGTCAGGAGTGCTCAGGTACTCTAGCTAGGACCCCAACCATCAATGGCCGCACCTTGACCACCATCTTTGTAACACTCCAGCACTTGCAATCCTCCATTCCATATCAATAAGAACAAGAAGTAGGGTTTTATGCTAGCATGGCGGCCTAAACCTGTATAAAAATCCCGGCATCCTTGTGTGATCTTTTGCTCGTGGTGTGGCAAAGTGTTTTAGGCCTTGGCCGAACTCATACATGGTATCATTGATCCATGGTGTCCTGACTACACACTCCGACATAGTGTTGTGGTTGCAGCCGACGGGGCAAGGATTAGGGCTACACGATGGTGGAGCGGCCATCGCTGAGACCGGATGGTGACGAAAGAATAAGGTGTGAATGAGGTTTGAGCAGTAAAGGGGGAGAGGGGTGGGAGTTTTGGTGGATTCAGGACGTCCCGTCCATCTCCGGTGCTTCCCCAAGCGTGCATGTGATGGACACACAAGGCTCACTGGAGCCTGGATCCAAAAAAAACAACCGATCAACTGTTCCTCCTCAGGCAGGCCCATGAGTCCTTTGTGTTATGTGTCATACAGTCCCAACGGAAAACACAGGCAACCAAACTGGCGACCTAACTCTGTTTGTCTAGGGCTCGTGAACGGCACCGTTGTAGCCCCCCCGCCGACCACCGCTAGGGACTTTTGGTTTCCTCGCCTCCAACTACCATATTGGCACTACGCGGGGGGGGGGGGGGGGGGCTCGCATCTTCAAGAGTTTCTTCGTCAGCGTCCAGTGATCTTTGTATTTTGTGAAAACAAAAGTACACTCTTGTTCTTTTGGCTATGCCATGAGGTTAGAGAATTTTCTGTCCTCGCAGATCCGGTTATTCAGATCTGATGAGTTTATGTTAGCGTGTCAAGCCTTTTTTTGTTGGTTTGATTCTTTATGGAGGTGAAATATTTCATCGACACCATGGTGAAGACATCGTATTTCGACGTCCTGCACTTCTACGGAATCATCCCCAGCCCAAGTACGTTTATCGATCAAGACTTCCTATCTTCTGGGATGGGTGACTCAAGCCGCTTTCAAAACCCATTATTGGCAATATTCATGCGGGTGAAAGAGAGACAACATCGTTGCTCCAGTCTAATTGCAGCCTCTTTACCAAAGTCTTTGGAGAGATTAATGCCACGAAGAAGGTGTTTCCAAGGGATTTTATTAGTTATACGAGTTACTTTCTATTTTCTTGGATCTTAAATTCAAATCAGTGTATCTGTTATTGTTATGAATATGAATAAAACTACAGGTGTTTTTTGAGAAAACTGACGAAAACTATACACGCATACTTAGCTATAGGTAGCCTACCAAACACGTCCATAGTGAATTGACGGAGGCAGCTCACTTAGGCAAGGCAAGTGGAGAAGATCTTCCAAGAAAAAAGGCAAGTGGGGAGAAAATAAAGTACTAGATGGTTGGTAGGTGATCTGACCCACCGCAAAAAATGGGGTTTGGTGGCGAGGAGGGCTGCTGCAGCACAGGTTGTGCAGTCCCGCACTCTCACCAGCAACACTCATGCACGACCTTGCGGGGCCTCCGCTCCTATAAATTGCGCGGCCAGGATCTCCGGACAACACCGTGCATACATTCGACCTCTTCCTTTCGGTTCTTCGGCCTCCTGAAGAATAGCATCAGCACAACTGCACAAGGTTAGCTTCACCGCGTCCTCATCGTGCTTCGATCATCCATGTCTAATTTATCTTCTTCTTTTCATCATACGTGGGTCGCTTAATTACTAGCTTTGTCGTGATGAAAACATGGCTAGTTAGTTAAAAAGAGAGAGAGGCGAAAGGGGTTGGTAGGTGGGTGGGTCGCTGTATCCGGCCGGCGCCGCTACGCCCAATAATTGTGCTGCGGCTCCTCGTCGGAGCGGCCAGCCTGGTGTATCCGGGCGTCGGGGTGTGGTCGGCGTGGCGGTGTCGTCACTTTGCTATGGATCTTTTGTTTTTCCGGCTGTGTCGTCCTCACGGCGATTCTTGATCTTGGGCTGCTGTGTGGCCGGGTGGATGTGTACGCGGGGTCGCCGTCGCCGGCTGGTGTTGCTTCTCATGGCGACGGCGGCGGCGGTTTCTCTTCTGGCGCAGGGTTGATTGGTCGTTGGCAGGCCTTTTTGACGCGGTCGGCCGGGGACAGCGGATCTGAGGCTCGCCAGGCACGGGGTGGTCCTCGGTCGATGGGCCACAGTGAGATGTGCCCTTCCTTCGGATCTGTAAAGCTTCGAGATGCGATGGCGTCCGGCGGGTCTTCGGCTCGTGCCTCTCGTCGCTCCTTCCTCCGACGGCGGCTTTGACGGCGTGTGGAAGACGGCGGTAGATTCAGGATGGTTCAGCAATCACCCCCCTCAGGGGCCTGTTTGTTGTTTTTCTTGTTTTGGGGTGTTTTTTCTTGTTGTGCCTGGACGTGTAGATTAGTCATAAGAGTTCTCATCTATAATGCTCTGTAGCTGGGACAGTACCGTGATTTTGTGGCACGACTCGTATGTGTTTGATTCTAATTGTCGATTTTTCTTCTATTCGCAGAGCATCGCTAGCACGGAAGAAATGGCGGCCGAGACATTCCTCTTCACCTCCGAGTCCGTGAACGAGGGCCATCCCGACAAGCTGTGCGACCAGGTCTCCGACGCCGTCTTGGACGCCTGCTTGGCCCAGGATCCCGACAGCAAGGTTGCCTGCGAGACCTGCACCAAGACCAACATGGTCATGGTCTTTGGCGAGATCACCACCAAGGCCACCGTCGACTACGAGAAGATCGTGCGCGACACCTGCCGCAGCATCGGCTTCATCTCTGACGACGTCGGTCTCGATGCTGACGATTGCAAGGTGCTTGTCAACATCGAGCAGCAATCCCCTGACATTGCCCAGGGTGTTCACGGACACTTCACCAAGCGCCCCGAAGAGATCGGCGCCGGTGACCAGGGCATCATGTTCGGCTACGCCACCGATGAGACTCCTGAGCTGATGCCCCTCACCCACATGCTCGCCACCAAGCTTGGAGCTCGCCTTACCGAGGTCCGCAAGAATGGCACCTGTGCCTGGCTCAGGCCTGACGGAAAGACCCAGGTCACCATTGAGTACCTAAACGAGGGTGGTGCCATGGTGCCTGTTCGTGTACACACCGTCCTCATCTCTACCCAGCATGATGAGACCGTCACCAACGATGAGATTGCCGCGGACCTCAAGGAGCACGTCATCAAGCCGGTGATCCCCGGGAAGTACCTTGATGAGAACACCATCTTCCACCTGAACCCGTCTGGCCGCTTCGTCATTGGCGGCCCTCACGGCGACGCCGGTCTCACCGGCCGCAAGATCATCATCGACACCTACGGTGGCTGGGGAGCCCACGGCGGCGGCGCCTTCTCTGGCAAGGACCCAACCAAGGTCGACCGCAGTGGCGCCTACATTGCCAGGCAGGCCGCCAAGAGCATCATCGCCAGCGGTCTCGCACGCCGCTGCATTGTCCAGATTTCATATGCCATTGGTGTGCCTGAGCCCCTTTCTGTGTTCGTCGACTCCTATGGCACCGGCAAGATCCCCGACAGGGAGATCCTCAAGCTCGTGAAGGAGAACTTTGACTTCAGGCCAGGGATGATCAGCATCAACCTGGACTTGAAGAAAGGTGGAAACAGGTTCATCAAGACCGCTGCTTACGGTCACTTTGGCCGGGATGATGCCGACTTCACCTGGGAGGTGGTGAAGCCCCTCAAGTTCGACAAGGCATCTGCCTAAGAACAAGACATCACATTGGGGTTATTCTTGGTCTGCTGCCTCTCAAGTTCAACAAAGGCGGGATCCTTTTGCTCCTGGGAAGTAAGAAGAAGCATTCGACATCACCGCGACGTGCTACACTGGCCGTGCCGTCTAGTGATCAGTGCTAAGTTTTCTTACTGGTGTATCATTTCATATATTTTTCCTTTTTTTTTTTTGAGTCTGCTGAAACCGCTGAGTGATGTGCAGTTTGCTCTGTCACTCGCTCCGTCACTTTCACTTTTCATATTCTGTTTTGTGTAGTTTCCCCTCATAACGCTCTTTCTTGGAGAGCCTAAAGAGCCATGTTGTGTAGTTCCCCTCATAATGCCCTTTCTTCCAGAGTCTAAAGAGCCATGTGTAATTCTATTGCCATATTGTTCCCAAATTGTCATTCTTCTAAGCAGTACTGTACTTCATATATTGCTCAAGGTTTTTAATCGTGGTTTATGCAATTGGTAAATGTAAGCCCAACTCAAGCAGAAATGGTTTGATGGGATCTGGATTTATACTGCCTCTGTTCACATGACTCTCGAATCATCATATACATTGATCAGGTTTGGTGTAAACTGCAGTCCACGCGCCTCGCCGTGCCGCGTTTCATCGCCGGTCACTCTTTTTTCCCTGACTTTGGTTGGAATTGTTTGCTGATCATTGTGTGATGGGCTGGTTGTCCATATGGCCTGCTCAGCCTGACGTCACTCTCCTTTTTTTTTTCCTGCTAGATTTAGCCGTGACAGCAGGAGCGGTTGAAGCAAAACCAATGCTCCTGGTACACATGTATAAGGTACTGACTGACAACTCTGAGAGCATGATATATTCCTGTATTCAATTAGAGTTTTTTTTAAGTTCAACAGAATGTTAAAATTGAGTTCTGTTTATTGAATGTTGCATTGTATTGCTGTCGGCAGAAAGGTTTTCTCATTACAGTAAACCAAGACATTTTACATGTGATCCAAGTCGGTTTACATTATGGGTGTTAGTGTCTGAGCTTACCACCCGGGGCACTGGTTATAGAAAAATCTGAGACTTGGAATGTTTCTTCCCTCACCTGATCATCACCAATGTCCAATAACAAATTAACTGTAGAAACAGAAGACATGATACGAACACGGCATTAGTAAACCGACCAAGTTCGGATAGGGTGAGGTACGTGCAAAAATTGTTCTTTATCTGCCACAACAAATAAATTTATACGAATCGGTGATCAAGCACCAACCTAGAAAAAGGATGAAAATCTTCTGGGCGTAATTGGAACATGATTCCTGCCTGACTACCACAATACTTCCAGTAAACCTGAGAGGTATGATGAACAAATTCTCAATGCTTACCACACTATGATAAAAACTACTTGCAAAGTTCACCACCTATCGGCAAGTAACTGAAGTGGAGGCTATTCATATTTTGCCTAGAGTGTAAGGAAAAAATGAAAGGAAATCCTAGTGATAGAGTGGTATGAAAACCTGCAAGTACTCTTAAGCAAAGTACTCATGACAGTTAACATATATAACTTGCCCTTTCTTATTGGCCCTTGGAAAGGACCAAAGATAGTAGATGTCGATACAAATGAACTCTCAATAAATAAATAAAAGGCTTTTCTCATACACGGTTGCTACTCCAGTATTCAGGTAGCATTTCTACGAAACTGGCAAAGCCAAATATGAATTCGGACTGGAAGTATTGCCCTTGGCAGAGATATCATTTTTAGTATAAATACTTATAAACTGGCATTTAATTATTTCCAGAATCTGAAAATAAACCATGGCATCATATTTGTAGGACTTGTTTTGACTTTAAACATAAACATGCATGAATGTAATCAACAGAAACTTGCAGAAGAACATAGTTACAGTGTTTCATAGATTTACTATCCAATATATGAAATATGCAATCGCTGAGGTAAATCCCATCATTCTCTAAAAGTTAATTATATTAGGACCCAGTGCAGTACCAGAACTAAAACTGTGTCTATAAATGTTGTCTGCAGAACCCATTAAGGTTTGAACGGTTTGAAAATTCTCAAAAAATGTGAAACAAATAACTCCAACAGAGCGATCAGGAAAAATATGACTTTATGTGCCCTCAGCAAAAATTACATATATGAAGGCAACACAGTGTTTTTTTCAATCGCTCCGTTAGATCATCTTACATTATAATCCTAGTGTTAATAGTATTTCTTTTCATGTTTTTTTTAAAACTTCTACACCGTTGAAATCTTAAATGGGTTATATGGTAGCTATTGATAGAAAATATCGAATATCCACAAAAGAACAGAATGAAAAAACTTTCCTGCTTTATGCTATCTCCCTTTTGCAACCAAAATAGTACTCCCTCCGTCCGGAATTACTTGTCATCAAAATGGATAAAAATGGATGTATCTTGAACTAAAATACATCTAGATACATCCATTTCAATGACAAGTATTTCCGGACGGAGGGAGTAGTATACAAAAAAAGGCATTCTTCCATTGTCAGTTTGTAACAGGTTCACCTACAGGACTAAAGCTCACATGACCCTGAACAAATAAAATAGAGAACATAATTCCTAAACCAAAATTTTGATTTAGAGACCCATCCTTCCTGGTAAAAAGAAATCATCTACCTAACATGCTATGAGCGACGTGCATCAGAGTGACAATTTTCACCCTGCCTTACAAACTTTGCTGGGCTTCAGCTTAACTTTCAAAAGAGAAAGTAGCTAGACTTTCCTGCGATCTGTCAATATAGAAGTTTCAAGAACATGTTGAGTGAAGAAGTGAAATAATGCATAAACGGTGACCTCTGTTGCTTGAAAGAAACAGGGAAGAATCCAGTGTATGATAAAACAATAAGCCCATATGGATAATTACAGGTTACAACATGCAGTAAATACAAAATGAGACCATGAATAAAGTTATGAAGTACTACCTTGTCTGTCTACCTCTGTAAACTAGTATAAGACCTTTTATAGATCACTGATCTATAAAATGTCTTATATTAGTTTACAGAGGGATTACATGTCTGGACCCCAAGCTGCAAATGAAGTACATACAAAATGAAGCGTGTCACCTAAAATTCAGAAAATCTTACCTTGTGTTGTATTTCCATAATATGAAAACTAATACTCCCTCTGTTCCTAAATATTTGTCTTTTTTGATATTTCAAATGGACTACCACGTACGGATGTATATAGACATGTTTTAGAGCGTAGATTCACTCATTTTGCTCCGTATGTAGTCACTTGTTGAAATCTCTACAAAGACAAATATTTAGGAACGGAGGGAGTATGTCTTGTTATGTTACTCTAAATAATATATGCATGCATTCTTCAGAACAAATTCCACTCGGTGGTTTGATTGATACTAATGGCCCTGAACTGATAGGCATCGATCATTAACCCTCTCCTTGATGATAATGTGATATACACAATAATTTCAGAATAAGGAGCATTCAGTTTATGGTAGCAAGATATTGGATGTCATTTTTTAAGGGAATTTTAGATATCATATTAGTGGTAGAAGAAACCGCGTAGATGAACTGGAGCTGGGGGCACTGTCGTTGACCATTGCAAAGCCCGTTGTGGCAGCAATGCCTACGCCACCACACCCTCCTGTGACTTCTCCAGCAGTCAGCACACGGGACAACGCCTCTCCTCTGCTCGTGTCCTCGCCCGTCTCTTCGTCAAATCTGTACAAAACTCACAATGTCTTAGAGATGTTAAAAACGTAAGTAAGAACCTTGGCTATAAGTTGATTCCAGAAATGATCGCAGAGAAAAGTCTGAAACTGTACAAAATTCACAGCAACATGTGCTTTAAATATGATTACCATTATTTGATGCAGCCTCAAACAATCGAGCACATATGTATTTTCCCATGAATCACTCTTATATTTATCAATGATAGCTTGCACAAGCAAGTCCCATAACCGAGAGAGGCAATGTATTATTCATTCAAGTCTGATAATTGAGAGATAATGCAATATACAAGTCATCGTTGACTGAACTAAATTTCAGAAAAAGAAATTATTGAGCAGACAACAGAGCATGGATATTACTACGTATAGGCGAATCTTTCCCTGCAGCTCGTTTGGATTTTCATCGAACACCTTGTATTGTAGATAAAAAAGAATCTACACAAACAATGATGAGAGGTTCCAAGGGGTTAACGCAGAAGAAAGGAGTGGAATAGAGAGAGGATACAAAATTATAAATTAGTAGGAACAGTGGCACACCTTAGTCCTGGGAGCTAAGGTTAACAACCCGTTAAGGGCATCTCCAGCCGCGCCCCCAACAGGCCCTCCCCAGGCGATTTCGCCGCGCCGGCGTCGAAAAAAGGCCCGAGTCGCGCCCCCAGAAGCCCGTTTTTCGCCGGCTCGGGCCAAAACTGGTGTCGGCGGACCCAGGCCGAACCCGGCGCCCTGGGGCGCTTGGGGAGCCGGCGCAAGCGGAAAAGGCGCGTGGGCCCGCACTGGAGGCGACCCGAGGGCCTTTTCCCGCCGTTTTGTTGCCGCTTTTCTCACTTCTCTCCCGCTCGCTCGCCTTGCTCCCGCCATTCTCCCCCCTTTCTCCCGCCAACCTCGCATTCCGCCGCCATGCCGCCAAAGAAGTACTCCATGCCGCGCGCGGCGGCGACCGCGACAGGCGCCGTGACCCAACCGAAGCAGAGGAAGCCGAGGGCGCCGCCATCGAAGCCACCGGGCCTGTCGAACGCCGAGTGGAGGGTGGAAGTTCAGCGGCGAGAAGCAGTCACCGCCGACAGGCGGAACAGGGCGATAGCCAAGAAGGCCCGCGACAACGCGGCACGCGCGGCGGCGTCTTCCTCGTCTGTCGAGGCGGGGATGAATCCTCCCGTCGTCAGCCACGCCCACCAGTACGCGCCCTGGGGACAGCAAGGCGCCGGATCTCCATGGGGTTCATCGTCGCCCGGCTACGCCGACGGCGACGCGCACGGTGGGTTCAACCCAAACGTGACCTTCCCCCATGGTCACCCCGCTACGCGCACGCCCTCGCCCGCCTTCGCCGGCGTGCAGTACCCACCATACAACTACTCGCCACCCCCCGCCTACGCGACCACACCAACACCCCATCTCTACCGTGGGCCGCTGCCCTTCTCGCACCTCGGCGACGCCGACGACAAGGGAGCCGATATGGACGACATCATCGCGACAGGATCGGCCGCGGCCGCCTCATCTCCCGGGTTCGCCACCCAGGACGAGGTAGTCGACCTCAGCGGCGACATGGAGGCCGAGCTCGGCTACGTCTACGGCGACGACGCGCAGGAACCCGAGGAGGAGGAGGAGGACGAGGAGGAGGAGGAGGAGGAGGAGGAGGAGCCGGCACCTGTTCCGACGAAGGGGCGCCAGAAAAAGAAGCGGGCGGCTAGGTCGGGCGAGCCGCGCATCAAGTGGACGTCCAAGGAGGAGGAATGCCTCGCCGAAGCGTGGAAAGTCGTCTGCCTCGACCCGACCACCGGCGCGAACCAGAGCTTGGAGACGTACTGGGACCACATCAAGGCCGAGTTCGACGAGCGGAAGCTCGTCGACCCCTACTTCAAAGGCGTCTACATGCAGCGCGGGTCCAAGGCGATGGCGAACCATTGGGGGCGTATCCAGTTGGCGTGCAACAAATGGCATGGAATCATCGAGGAGGTCGCGGCTCGCCCGGAGAGCGGCGCCAGCGTTGAGGATCAGGTACACACGCCGTTCGCCCGCACATCTTCGTCCCCTGCCCCCGCCGTTCGCCAACTGTTCGTCCATCCGCGCAGCTGCTGCGCATGTTCGCCATGTTCCGGGGTGACAACCAAGACGCCGACTTCAAGCACCTCCACGTCTACAAGCGCATTGACAAGTGCGAGAAGTGGGCGGAAGTCCGGCGTGCCCTCGACAAGGCCAAGGAGACGTACAAGCCGGACGCGCCGACTCCGGGCGCGTCGGATGGGCGGCCGGACGGCCACAAATTGGCCAAGAAGGGGAAAAACGCCGACGCGGCAACCGCGCGAGTGCAGGAGTCCATCGAGCATTGCCTCGCCGACGCCCAGGCCCGGGCCGTCCTACGCGAAGAGAAGACCGAGGCGCGGTGGTCGGCGCTAATGAAGAACAACGCCATCAAACTCGACCTGCTCCGGACGAACGTCGTCGCGAAGAAGAGGAACACCGACATGGCTTTCCTGATGGGTGGGGCGGACATGCTCCAGAGCAACGACGAGAAGCTCAAGGCGTGGTACCTGGTGCAGCGCGGCCTCATCCTGAACGAGCTGCCGACGGCAACGCCCACGACGCCGACGACGCCCACGGCCGCACGGACGCCAAGCCCGAGTGAAGCCTCTACGTCGCCTCCCAGCAGTGTCGAAGTCGCGCCGACGCAGCCCAACACCGAAGCAGCTCCGACACCGCCGAGCTCGCGCACGCCGACTCCGCCAACACCTGGGACCAACCCCGCCGAGTGAATGACCCCGCTGAGGCGGCGGCGCTCTGTTTTTTTGTAACGCCAGACTATGCCCGATCGCCGGACTTGCGGCGTCTTGAGAGCGGGAACGACCAAGTTTGAATTTACCTCATCCTGAGGCCGGCGTGTGGGTGCGTGACTGGGAGCTAGCTCGCCCCCAGGAGCCAAGCTAGCGCCGGCACGCCCCCAGGATGCCGAATTTAGTCGCCCTGGGGGGCCGAACGGCTGGAGATGCCCTAACAGGCCAAGCCGTGCATTTTACCGAGCCGAATGTACAAGCTCAGGTTGGACCGTTGGACCAATCAGCGTCTTCAATAATGCAGTATGGCTGCAGTATGCGATCTATTGCTTTTCGAGTCCAAAGATACAACGGAGCCCATCAATTCTGATCCTTAAGTGCCAATCTGCGTTCGCCGTTATTTCTTCAATTTCATAGCATAAGTCTTCAACATGTGAACCTACACTCTTCACAGGATAACAAACAGCCAGAGTTTCATTCAAATCCATGGCGCCAGCAACCGCGGCATGAAAAGCTGGCTCAGTGATGTGGAGCATCCCACGATCATCCCCATGACGCATCTACATCCCCTACAACACTGCTTGGACCTATGACTCGAGCACGTGGAAGAGCTCTTGAAACCGAGGTGACATCACTCCTCTCACAACTCCCTTTCGATTCACATGAGACATGGTTACTACCTCAAACGGAAACGCTATGCATACTCAGGTACCAAGGAGTTAACCATGGAGAAGCTAGGAAGCAAGGAGAACCGGAAGCGGAAGACATGCGTGAAGACGGAGAGGAAAAGCGCCAAGTCCCAGACTGGCCGGACGATCCGGACGGCGGCCCGGACGATCCGGACAGAGCCCGGACGATCCGGACCCCGGTCCGGACGATCCGGCTAATGCGCACCGAAGGCACCCGAAGGTCTCACCTGAAGCCGGATCATCCGGACGGCGCCCCGGATCATCCGGACCCTGCCAGGACATCCGGACCCCCAGCCGGACATCCGGCCCTGCACCGCCACCAGCCGCACCTCCAGCTCATCCGGGCCTCCACCCGGATCATCCGGACAAGCCCGGATCATCCGGCTCCACCCCGGGATCATCCGGCCAGCGTCTGCGCGCGCGTGTTGGGCTAAGCCCACGTACCCCTTCGCCCCCCCTAGCCTATATATAGGACTCCTCCTCCTCACTTCGAGACTCAGCATTGTGATAGCTCATTTTGAGATAGAGCACTGCTCATCCGTACCGGATCTACTCCACGTGAGGGACCGTGCCTCCTCGGAGAAGATCCATTCGGATTCAAGGCCTCCATCCGGAGAAGACAATCAAGACCTCCTCACGGAGAAGAGCGGTTACTCGTGTATCGTCCGTTGTTGACTTTGTATCTCATGCTACTCGTGCTTCGATGATCTAGACCTTGTGTGATCGATCTCTTGTCGGTTGAGTGTTTCTCTCGTTCTCCCCCGTGATTTCCTCGTGTTCTTCCGCGCGTTCTTCGTGTTTCTCCATAGGATCCACTCCAAATGTGAAAGATCGGCCCCTAGGGTTCCGCCCTACATCATCTTGGTATCACGAGCCACGTTGATCACGTTTTTGGAGCCCTACCCTTTGTTTTCTAGCTTGATTTTGTTGATTTCGTCCTAAATCCGAAAATCCCCACCAAAAATAGCCCCCATTTTTTTTTGTGATTTGTTGGTTTTGATGATGTTTTGTTGATTTTGATCTGTGGATTCGGTGTGTAACTCGTGGATCTTGCCTTTTCCCACCTTCTCCCCCTCGAAATCCATCAAAAATTCGCGGAATCGTCGAAATTCTCGCCGTTTTCGAGTTCATCCCGAGCAGTTCACGACCGCGTTCGACCTGCCCGGATCATCCGGACCCTGACCCGGATCATCCGGACGCGCCCGGATCATCTGACTTCCTCTGCCGAAACTACATTTTTGCAGTTCTCCACCACCACCACCACCACCTACGCCTACGCACTCCCCCACTTAGACCACCACCACCTTCACCTGCCAAAACCCCATGACACACCCTCCGTACCACCATTCGACTTTGGGTTCGAGAATTTGAGTTGTGATTTCCCGTGTCCTATTGTGTTTCAGCTATTTAGGTACGGTGCGACATCAACATCACCACCGCTCATCTTCGTCGACTACTCATCTTCGCTACGGACGGTAACTTCGACGACATCTTTGTCATACCTTGCAATTGCATTGATAACCATCATATCCCATCTTTTGCGTAGCTTACCCATCGAGACTAGCCATTGAGTATTGCCGGCAATGTGACTTGTGCACATTAGTGATCATACCATACCATACATACCATATCATCCCTTGTGTCACAAAGTTGTCATCGCATACACAATTGCTATCTTGGTTCGCGAAGTATTGCATAAGAAAAGAGCTCAAAAGTGAAAGAGCCAACCAAGCTTTTAAGCAAAAGAGAAAGATAAGCAAAGAGCTTATAAGCAAGAACCATAGCATCATACTACATTAAGATTGTCATACCCGATCATCTTGGATCATATCATCGAAATACCATACATATAGCATACTTGGGATAGAGATCGTTGCATTTTTGCCTAGTAGGTTGTGCACAAGCTACGTATCCGCCTCTTGTGCAATCGTGCTAGCGTCTCTCGAGTATTGTGCAACAAGAGCATTTTCGTGGATTCCACATTTTGGCTCATTTTTGGTTTGCACAATCCCATTATTCTATTTGCGTGTGTGTTTCCGTGTTCCACTACTTGATTGGTCTACTTGTTGCATTTGCGAATCTTTTTCAACATCTTTGAGTCAAACTAACAATTGCAATCAATTTTGTGCCACCGTCCTAACCAAGCTCCATCATAAGCTTTTACTTGTGTAGGTGTGAGAACCGACAAGGATTGGTACCAATAGTGCTATTTCATTGTCCGCATTTGAGTGAACTTGATTCATCGTCAACATCGGTCAAGGTACATTGGTATAAGTTCTTCTCTTTCTACCACTCACATTTTGCTTGGAATGATGGATAGGCCGAGTACTTCTACCAACCCACTCTTCATCGAGCAAGACGACGACATGTCATCATACGTCACCAAGAGCCACCTCTTTGGTGCACAACGAGCGTTGCACCAAGAGCAACAAGCTATGAATGAACGCATCGACAACCTCGCCACCGACTTGCGACTCTCCGAGCAACGTACCAAGGACTACTTCGACAAAAATCTCGACGCGCACAAGCAAGAGAACGATGCAAGGATGGACGAGATCCGCGCCTTGTTGGTGAACCGGCCTCCTTCAACTTCTTCATACTCAAGACGAAGCCACTCAATTCGGCACTCCGACGACTCCTTCTCTGGCTCAAGTACACCGTCATCGAACACTCTTCGACGAGCCACGTGTCAAGACCGTCATGCATCTCGCAACCCACTACACGACAAGCATTCACAAGAGCAAGTTGATGAGCAAGTCCCTCGTCCTCACTCAAACCAAGTCGCCTTTGCTCAAGCTCAAGAACGACAACGTCTTTGTCGCCAAGAGGAAGAACGAGCGCGTCTACATCAAGAGGACCAAGACGCCGAGGCTCAACGTCTTCAACAACAACAACGTGAAGCGCAAGCTTTTGAGGCGCAATGTACCCTTCAAGAATCAAGTCAAGCCATTGCCAACCGCAATCGTGAACGGCGCAATCAAGAGGAAGCCCTTTGAGAAGAAATCCAAGAGAGGAACTACCAACCACGTGTGCACCATCAAGTTCCTCAAGCTCCTCCACAAGCTCGTCAAGCTCCACCTCAACCTCAAGTTCAACAAGAGCAAGTTGATCATGGACTTCCTCCACACCAAGAGCAACATAAGGATGATTACCCTCCACGTCAAGGGCGTCATCATCACCATCGCCAACAACACAATGAAGAGCAACGCTATGGAAAGCTAAAATTCACCATGCCCAAGTTCAATGGTAGCAATGACCCCGAAGAGTACCTTTCATGGGCATTGAAGGTCGACAAAATCTTTCGTTTGCACAACTATGAGGAAGAGAAGAAGATCGCTATGGCATCACTTGAGTTCCAAGACTATGTGCTCATATGGTGGGAACAAATCCTTGAGCGCCGACAAGCAAGAGGTGAACCTCCAATCACCACTTGGGCTCAAATGAAGGACGTCATGCGAGCACGTTTTGTGCCCACCTACTACAACCGCGACCTCTTCAAGAAACTCCAACTCCTCAAGCAAGGAACAAAGAGTGTTGAAGAATACTACAAGGAAATGGAGATAGCCATGATTCGAGCCAATGTCAAGGAAGATGATGAGCAAATAATGGCACGTTTCTTGAATGGACTCAATCATCCCATCAAGAAGATCGCCGATTTCCAACCCTACTCCAACCTCATTAAGCTCGTGCATCAAGCGACCAAGACGGAACATCAAGTGCAAGATGACTTCAAGTACGCCAAGTACTCATCCAAGACCTATGGCTTCACCAACAACCAAGCTTCAACAACTCCTCCAACCTCTACATCAACCAAGCCTTCTCCAAGCAACGACGACAAGTCAAGTTACAAGAAAACTTCAGCAAGTTCAAGTCGTCCTCCTCCTACTACAAGAAACTTCAAGCCGCGTGCTTCATCATCTACTCCGACCGATGAGACCGTCAAGACAAGCTCATTCAAGTGTTTCACTTGTTGCGGCCGGGGCCACAAGTGATATGAATGCACAAACAAGCGCACCATGATCCTCAACGATGATGGCACCTATGACTCCATGAGTGATGAGGAGATGGAAGCCCTTGAGCAAGTGGCCATGCACCGGCGCGTGAACGAGGATGGAGATGATCAAGTCTTTTGTGATGAGGATTCGAGCCCTGCTCTCGTTGTTTCCAAAGTCTTGACTCTTCAACATCAACAAGAAGAAGACCAACGATGCCACATCTTCCACACAAAGGCCGGCATCAATGGAAGGTCCGTCAAGGTCATCATCGATGGAGGTAGTTGCCACAACTTGGCAAGTGAAGAACTATGCTCCAAGCTTCAAATGGTAAAGAGGAAGCACCCACACCCCTACAAGGTTCAATGGCTAAGTGACTCCGGCACTATACGAGTTGAGCATACGGTCCAAGTCTCCTTCAAACTTGGTGCATATGAGGACACTTTGGAGTGTGATGTGGTCCCAATGACCGTTTGCCACCTCCTTCTTGGTCGACCATGGCAATTCGACCGTGGTGTCATCCACAATGGGCGCACCAATCACTATAGCTTCAAGATGAAAGGGAAGGAATATGTACTACGACCTATGTCTCCTAGTCAAGTGATAGCCGACAAGCAAGCCACCCATCATGGAGAGAAGAGTGAGAAAGTGATCCACCAAAAAGTGAGTGAGAGCCACAAGCCAAACTTGAGCGCCTCTTCGCCTAGAGAGAAAAACCTCATACTATTTGCCACAAAAAGTGAGATGAGAGAAGTGTGTGAGGACCCATCGAGTGTGATGCACTTTGTCCTTTTGTGCAAGGATGGAGAACCAAAAACTAACACCTCTCACGAGCTACCTTTAGTGTTTCAATCTCTTTTGCAGGAATTCCAAGATGTTTTCCCAAATGAGCTACCTCCGAGCCTACCTCCTCTACGAGGCATTGAGCATCGAATCGACCTCATCCCCGGAGCGCCTCTCCCAAACAAAGCTCCATACCACGTCAACCCCGAAGAAACAAAGGATATCCAACGGCAAATACAACAACTAATCGACAATGGTCATGTACGTGAAAGCTTAAGCCCTTGTGCCGTTCCCGTTATACTTGTGCCTAAGCCAGATGGAAGTTTCCACTTGTGCTCCGATTGTAGACCTATAAATGCTATTACCGTTCGCTATAGGCATCCCATTCCTCGCTTAGATGATATGCTTGATGAACTTAGCGGAGCCAACTTTTTCTCAAAAATTGATCTTATAAGTGGCTATTATCAAATCCGCATCCAAGAGGGTGATGAATGGAAAACTGCTTTCAAAACCAAATTTGGCTTATATGAGTGGTTAGTTATGCCTATGGGTTTATCGGAGGCTCCTGGTACTTTCATGCGTCTTATGCATTATGTGCTTCGCCCTTATATTGGAGTCTTTGTTGTGGTTTACTTCGATGATATTCTTGTGTTTAGCAAAACCATGAAAGAGCATCTTAATCATGTTAGGGCTGTTTTGCAAACCCTTCGCAAGGAACGTCTTTATGCCAACATGAAAAAGTGCACATTTGGTGTTGACAAAGTGGTTTTCTTGGGTTTTGTTGTCTCTTCCAAGGGTGTCCATGCTGATGAATCTAAAATTGAAGCAATTAAAACTTGGCCCCAACCCACCAATTTGCAACAAGTGTGTAGTTTTCTTGGTCTTGCGGGTTTTTATCGTTGCTTTGTGAAAGATTTTAGCACTATTGCCGCTCTTTTGCATGCCTTGAGTAAGAAGAATGCTCCTTTTGTTTGGGGATCTTTGCAATCCACCGCTTTTGATGAGCTCAAGTCTTTGCTTACTCATGCTCCGATTCTTGCTTTGCCCAATTCTGACAAAACTTTTGAGGTTCATTGTGATGCAAGTGGTACCGTAATTGGCGGCGTTTTGATGCAAGAAAAACGAGCCATTGCATATTTTAGTGAAAAACTCTCCGGTGCTCAACTTAACTATCCCATATATGACAAAGAATTGTATGCTTTAGTGCGTGTGCTACATGTTTGGGAACATTATCTTAGACCTCATGAGTTTGTCATACATACCGATCATGAAACACTTAAATACTTAAAAGGTCAAACTAAGTTAAACAAGCGTCATGCCAAATGGAGTGAATTTATTGAATCTTTCCCATATGTGATCAAGTACATTAAGGGTAAGGCAAATGTAGTTGCGGATGCACTTTCCCGCATATGCACGCTTGTCACTAAACTTGAGTTGAATGTTATTGGTTTTGAGCACATCAAAGACTTGTATGCTAATGATCCATCTTTTGCTATTCCTTATGCTAAGTGTTTGACGCATACTTCTTGGGAACAATATTATATCAAGGATGCTTATCTTATGAAAGCTGACAAACTATGCATTCCAGAGTCTTCTCTTCGTTTGCTACTTTTGCAAGAGGCTCATGGAGGCGGACTCGTGGGACATTTTGGATGAGTTAAGACATTCGCCACGCTCTCCAAGAACTACTTTTGGCACAAGATGTTTCGAGACGTCTCACGCTTCACCAACCGATGCTCTACATGTCGCAAAGCTAAGTCTAAAGCTCAATCCCATGGTCTTTACATGCCCCTTCCTATTCCTTATCAAACTTGGGAAGACATTAGCATGGATTTTGTACTTGGTTTGCCTAGAACTCAAAATGGAAAGGATTCCGTGTTTGTTGTTGTGGACCGATTTTCTAAAATGGCACATTTCATTCCTTGCAACAAGATAGACGATGCTTCACATGTTGCAAATCTCTTTTGTAGGGAAATCTTGCGCCTCCATGAAGTTCCAAGGACAATCGTCTCCGACCGTGACATCAAGTTCTTGAATTACTTTTGGAAGACGCTATGCGCCAAGCTCAGAATCAAGCTCTTGTTCTCATCCGCATACCATCCTCAAACCGACGGCCAAACGGAGGTGACGAACCGGACGCTCTCTACTCTACTTCGCGTGTTGATCAAGAAGAACATCAAGGAGTGGGAGGCGTGTCTACCCATCGCTGAGTATGCCTACAACCGTGCAAGACATTCGACTACCGGCAAGTCCCCCTTCGAGGTCATCTACGGCTTCAACCCATTGTCCCCATTGGACATTCTATCTCTTCCTCTACAAGAACGCACCAACATGGATGCGAGTGCTCGAGCAAGCTACATCAAGAAGATGCATGAGGATACAAGGAACACCATCGAACGCCAAGTACAACGACTAGCGACCAAGCCCAACGTCAACAAGCTACCCATGATCTTCAACATAGGCGATCTCGTGTGGCTACACCTTCGCAAGGACCGCTTCCCCAACGAACGCAAGTCCAAACTTCTCCCTCGAGCCGATGGACCCTTCAAGGTGCTAGCACGCTACAACAACAACACTTACAAGATCGACCTACCAAGAGACAAGTACAACGTGAGCGACATCTTCAACGTCAAAGACCTCTCGCCTTACCATGGTGATGAAGATTTCGATCCGAGGTCTGATCTTTCCCAAGGGGGGGAGATGATGCGGAGCATCCCACGATCATCCCCATGGACGCATCTGTTGGAAATATGCCCTAGAGGCAATAATAAATTGATTATTATTATATTTCCTTGTTCATGATAATCGTTTATTATCCATGCTAGAATTGTATTGATAGGAAACTCAGATACATGTGTGGATACATAGACAACACCATGTCCCTAGTAAGCCTCTAGTTGACTAGCTCATTGATCAATAGATGGTTACGGTTTCCTGACCATGGACATTGGATGTCATTGATAACGGGATCACATCATTAGGAGAATGATGTGATGGACAAGACCCAATCCTAAGCCTAGCACAAGATCATGTAGTTCGTATGCTAAAGCTTTTCTAATGTCAAGTATCATTTCCTTAGACCATGAGATTGTGCAACTCCCAGATACCGTAGGAATGCTTTGGGTGTACCAAACGTCACAATGTAACTGGGTGGCTATAAAGGTGCATTACAGGTATCTCCGAAAGTGTCTGTTGGGTTGGCACGAATCGAGACTGGGATTTGTCACTCCGTGTAAACGGAGAGGTATCTCTGGGCCCACTCGGTAGGACATCATCATAATGTGCACAATGTGACCAAGGGGTTGATCACGGGATGATGTGTTACTGAACGAGTAAAGAGACTTGCCGGTAACGAGATTGAACAAGGTATCGGGATACCGACGATCGAATCTCGGGCAAGTATCGTACCGATAGACAAAGGGAATTGCATACGGGATTGATCAAGTCCTTGACATCGTGGTTCATCCGATGAGAGCATCGTGGAACATGTGGGAGCCATCATGGGTATCCAGATCCCGCTGTTGGTTATTGACCGGAGAACATCTCGGTCATGTCTGCATGTCTCCCGAACCCGTAGGGTCTACACACTTAAGGTTCGATGACGCTAGGGTTATAAAGGAAGCTTGTATGTGGTTACCGAATGTTGTTCGGAGTCCCGGATGAGATCCCGGACGTCACGAGGAGTTCCGGAATGGTCCGGAGGTAAAGATTTATATATGGGAAGTCCTGTTTTGGTCACCGGAAAAGTTTCAGGGGTTATCGGTAACGTACCGGGACCACCGGAGGGTCCCGGGGGTCCACCAAGTGGGGCCACCAACCCTGGAGGCTTACATGGGCCTAGAGTGGAAAGGGACCAGCCCCAGAGTGGGCTGGTGTGCCTCCCACCCTTGCCCAAGGCGCAGCTAGGAGGGGAGAGGGGAAACCCTAGGGCAGATGGGCCCTAAGGCCCACCCTAGGGGGCGCCCCCTCTCTCCCCCTCTTGGCCGCCCCCTCCAAGTCGCATCTAGGGCTGGCCGCACCCCTTGGGGTGGGAAACCCTAAAGGGGGCGCAAGCCCCTTCTCCCCTATAAATAGTGAGGCCTAGGGCTGCCCACAACATGAGAACTTCTCCTCTTGGCGCAGCCCTACCTCTCTCCCTTCTCCTCATATCTCGCGGTGCTTGGCGAAGCCCTGCTGGACTACCACGCTCCTCCATCACCACCACGCCGTTGTGCTGCTGCTGGATGGAGTCTTCCTCAACCTCTCCCTCTCTCCTTGCTGGATCAAGGCGTGGGAGACGTCACCGGGTTGTACGTGTGTTGAACGCGGAGGTGCCGTCCGTTCGGCACTAGGATCATCGGTGATCTGAATCACGACGAGTACGACTCCATCAACCCCGTTCACTTGAACGCTTACGCTTAGCGATCTACAAGGGTATGTAGATGCACTCTCCTTCCCCTCGTTGCTGGTTTCTCCATAGATAGATCTTGGTGACACGTAGGAAAATTTTTGAATTTCTGCTACGTTCCCCAACAGCATCTACATCCCCTACAACACTACTTGGACCTATGACTCGAGCACGTGCAAGAGCTCTTGAAACCGAGGTGACATCACTCCTCTCAAAACTCCCTTTGGATTCACATGAGACATGGTTACTACCTCAAACGGAAACACTATGCATACTCAAGTACCAAGGAGTTAACCATGGAGAAGCTAGGAAGCAAGGAGAACCGAAAGCAGAAGACATGCGTGAAGACGGAGAGGAAAAGCGCCAAGTCCCAGACTGGCCGAACGATCTGGACGGCGGTCTGGACGATCTGGACAGAGCCCGGACGATCCGGACCCCGGTCCGGACGATCCGGCTAATGCGCACCGAAGGCACCGAAGGTCTCACCTGAAGCCGGATCATCCGGACGGCGCCCCGGATCATCCGGACCCTGCCCGGACATCCAGACCCCCAGCCGGACATCCGGCCCTGCACCGCCACCAGCCGCGCCTCCAGCTCATCCGGGCCTCCACCGGGATCATCCGGACTAGCCCGGATCATCCGGCTCCACCCCCGGATCATCCGGCCAGCGCCTGCGCGCGCGTGTTGGGCTAAGCCCATGTACCCCTTCGCTCCCCTAGACTATATATAGGACTCCTCCTCCTCACTTCGAGACTCAGCATTGTGATAGCTCATTTTGAGATAGAGCACTGCTCATCCATACCGGATATACTCCACGTGAGGGACCGTGCCTCCTCGGAGAAGATCCATTCGGATTCAAGGCCTCCATCCGGAGAAGACAATCAAGACATCCTCACGGAGAAGAACGGTTACTTGTGTATTGTCTGTTGTTGACTTTGTATCTCGTGCTACTCGTGCTTCGATGATCTAGACCTTGTGTGATCGATCTCTTGTCGGTTGAGTGTTTCTCTCGTTCTCCCTCGTGATTTCCTTGTGTTCCGCGCGTTCTCCGTGTTTCTCCGCAGGATCCACTCCAAACGTGAAAGATCGGCCCCTAGGGTTCTGCCCTACATCACTCAGTCAACAGAAGCAACGTTGACCCCGGCACGCAGAAAAGGAGGAAATGGAAATATCACCACCCGCCCGCATCAACCTCTCCCGCACAGCACAAACCCGCCTATAGCCAGCCAATGGTATCACAATACAAAGAAAGAAGCTAATTAAATGGAGCCACCATCATACTATGCCACCGGAGCCGACGTGCATGCTGATGGGGAGAGTATCTGATGCTACCGAGGCTTAAATGTTACTGTGACACGGGCATCTGGGCGTCGGATTCTTAGATCGGACAGCATCCGGGAGTTGTTGGATCTGATAGACCTATGCGCAATTTTTGGACTCCTCAGAGGGTTTTTTTGCAAATGTTGTAGAGTTATTGAGAGTCGTCCGTTCCGAGAATCCGACGATCGAGAAGCCTGTACCACGGTAGCACCTAAGCCTTGGTAGCACTAGATATTTTCCCCATGCTGATGTCCTTACTGCAACAACACAGGCAAAATAAAGTGCATGAGATTGAACCAGAACGGCTGGCTGACCCCCAGAACGAAACCTGCTAGCCGGACAGGACTTCGGACGACGAGAAGCTGGGTTGGCAAAGACCCTCCAAGTCCAGTGGAGTCGAGAGGGTGAAAGAGACCACATGCGCCAACCAATAGATACCGCGACGACAACAGTCAGGGCAGACCAGCCCCCTCCATGTCCGGCTAGGGAAAGCCCTCTACATCTGGACAGGCCAGCCCCCTTCACATCCGGGCAGGACCAACATTTGAAACGAAAGACGCTGCTGCGAGCGGCCTGGGCAAGTCCCCCCTGGGTAGCACATGTCGGGTGAAGGCCCAACTATACACGTAGTCACGTACCATCCGGACAACCGGCTGAACTACCATCCGCACAACCGGCTGGACGGCCCTCCAAACAGGTGGGTTGGCGCGGGGCCGACACACTCAGGTGTCGCACACCACACGATGCCCGCGCGTACAAGGGGGCGAACGGTCCTGACCGACTGGCCCTACGCTTGAGCCGGCGCAAGTGGGCGTGATGCACACCCCGCATGTCGGGACCGAACTAGCCCGACACGAGGACGCGGACAGGAGGGCTATGTGATCCCATCACGTGCAGGTCCTTGCATGCGGGTGCGTTGACAAACACCAAATGACTATGGCCCCGTGGTCCACCCGTCATGGACCCCGAGGCGAGCCGTGAGGGCGCACACCGCCCAGGTAGATCAACCAACACAGAGAGCCCAGGGAGGCCCTTGCGGCATGCCAGCTCGAAATGGACAGCGCTCTCGCGCGTGGAGGCTCCCATAAGGTGGGTATGTCTGGGTACGAGGTGGCCAAGCAGATCGAACGACACAAAAGAGCTCCAAGGAGCTATCCGCGCGAGGCCAACCAGCCCGGTGCGGGGGCGAAGGACACTGGTAGGCGGACCTGGCACGCCCATCGCGCGTGGGCAGCCGTTAGGGGTGCCGCATGCGGGCTTGACCGTAAACGGCTCATGACAGTGGCCCCGGGCGTGCTCGCGATCCACCCGTCATTAACCCCCGAGGCAACCCACTCGGGTGCGTGTAGACCATGCAGATTGGACGGCACAGAGATCCCTCGGGTGGAGCCTATGACATAGCACTGCGCAACGGACGGTGCGGAGGCCTCGTCGCCCATGGAAGCTCGCATGAGTTGGGTACTTTAACATCTTTTATAGGAGTAATTTTCTAAAAATACAATCAAATCCTCTAGGATTTCAAAATTTGAGCTGGGACCATGTCCCCCACTCACATCAACGTGGGTTTGCCCTAGAGCCAGGCTCATTTTTACTACTTGTTACCTTACTATTTTTATCGTTTTAGATTAAAAAAACCTATATCTACTATCCATACTACACTTGGATCACCTTCTTGTCGCGGAACTAGTGCACCTATACAATTACCATTGTATTTGGTGTTTTTGGGACACAAGAGATTTTTCTATTTGAACGCAGGGTTGTTTGAAAGAGATCATCTTCATCCTATGCCTTCCACGGATTGATAAACCTTAGGTCATCCACTTGAGGGAAATTTGCTACTGTCTTACAAAACTCTGCGCTTGGAGACCCAACCGAGTCTACAAGAATAAAAGTTGCGTAGTAGACATCAACCGCGCACACACATTTTGAAAACAAAGTCTAACCATTCATTTGACTAACTAAATATGCCTCACAAAAATTGTATCATTGGATTTGTATTTTAGCAAAGTTTCCAATGCTATAATTGTATAACATATAACACTTATATTATTAACTATTAGTGGTCAAAATTAAATCATGCAAAACAAGGACGCCATGGTAAAATGAGATATACTTTGAAATAACTCTACTGGAATTAGCCTTCCAAATGAATGGTACATAGGACTTCAAAATGAATGGTACTCAACTAGAATTTTAGGATAGTAAAACTGAGCCTAATGTGAGCCCTCCCATGTCTTCTATGTTTTTGGTCGTCGGATGACGTTTTAATTAGTTTCTAGCCGCCAGATCTTCCTCTAAATAGTAGTTTACCATGACTTGCTGGTCTGCTTGTCCTAATGAGCCACTACTCTAAGGACTTTTTTGAAGGCTTGTTGTCGGTGTCAAAACCGGCGGATCTCGGGTAGGGGGTCCCGGACTGTGCGTCTAGGCGGATGGTAACAGGAGACAAGGGACACGATGTTTTTACCCAGGTTCGGGCCCTCTCGATGGACGTAAAACCCTACTCCTGCTTGATTGATATTGATGATATGGGTAGTACAAGAGTGGATCTACCACGAGATCAAGGAGGCTAAACCCTAGAAGCTAGCCTATGGTATGATTGTTGTAATGGTTGTGTTGTCCCACGGACTAAAACCCTCCGGTTTATATAGACACCGGAGAGGGCTAGGGTTACACAGAGTCGGTTACAATGGTAGGAGATCTACATATCCGTATCGCCAAGCTTGCCTTCCACGCCAAGGAAAGTCCCATCCGGACACGGAATGGAGTCTTCAATCTTGTATCTGCATAGTCTTGGAGTCCGGCCGATGATGATAGTCCGGCTATCCGGACACCCCCTAGTCCAGGACTCCCTCAGTAGCCCCCGAACCAGGCTTCAATGACGATAAGTCCAGCGCGTATGTAGTCTTCGGCATTGCAAGGCGGGTTCTCCTTTAAGTTCCATGTACCTGCCGAATTGTGTTCGGCTTCCTTATCAATGTCGCGCTTCTTGGCTTCTCAATGAAACATTGGCTCGACGCAGGATTTCAATAGAACGTTCCACGCCCAATAATGGCCTTCTTCCACGCGTCGCATGAATGCAAAAAGCCAGGGTATCTTTTATGTTTTACCCCCTAGCTGCGCAAATAATCTGTCTATAAGAGAGGCAAGAATCCAGATCCAAATCACACCATCTTCCTTCCGCGAGTACTCATCGGAGCGCTTCTGACCAAAAAATCCATTCCATCATGGACCGTCAACGCGGCTCCTCTTCTCGCGCTCCCAGCCCTCTGCCAGGAGATTGGAGGAGATGTTCTGTCCCGCACAACGAGATGGTGACGCTCCAAGCGGAGGGATATCTCCCTCCGGCCTTCATGGTTCCGGTTCGAGCCGGGTTGGCCACCTACAAAGGTGGGAAGCAAGCGGAGGCTACCCCAAGTCCCAACAAAGGGGAGCGGGTATGCTTCGTCCCCTATATGATAAGAGGGCTCGGATTTCCTATACATCCGTTCCTCCGCGGGCTCCTGGAGTTCTACGGACTCCAGCTCCATCACCTCACACCCGCCTCTATCTTGCATATCGCGGGTTACGTAGCTCTTTGCGAGCTATTTCTGGACGTCGAGCCCCATTTTGCATTGTGGAAGAGGTTGTTCTACCTTGTACCCCGCTCTCACAAGGGGTCCATATATCAAGTGGGCGGTGCCGAAATATGGCGCATCGCCAGGACCGGATATCCATCCGGAACCCCTAAGAAGGCGTCCAAAGACTGGCCTTCAGAATGGTTTTACGTAGAAGACGCTCCGCTGCCGGACTCTATTCGGATCGGCCTCCCGGAGTTCAGTAATGCTCCTCTGAAGAAACGCCTTAGCTGGCGCCCACGGAGGCCCCAGTTGGAGGAAGACAAGAGCGTCCATTATTTGATGGGCCGGATACGGTTACTGGCCCATTCCGGGTTGACCATGATTGGAGTCATGGCAACGTGCATTATGCGGGGGGTGCAGCCGCTACAATACAGGGGCCACCCTATGTGGGATTTCAACGGGGAGGACGATGCCACCCGTCATGGCCGCAAAGGGCCGGGATCAGCCGAAGACCTGGCGAAGATCTTGTCCGGCCTGTACAAGGGGGAGAAGGAGGATTTCCTCTAGACGAGCCCGTTAAATGGGTTCTCCATGAATAACCCTCGGCGTTGGGTAAGCGAACACTTTGTGTGCCCGACACATGCTTTCAAAGTTTAAGTTTCTTATATTATGCTTTCAACACAGGAGCTGCGTCGGGTTGTGGAGGGCATGCTTAGTCCAGCTCCGCAACCCGAGGATCCAGAGAGATCCCAGGATCCGGCCTCCGAAGAGGACCCGGACATAAAGGTGGAGCTAATCGACGGGGTGTTCCACCAACTCAGCATGGATAATTCTTTAGTCGCCATTACGGCTGACTACCCCGGCCTATATCCGGCTTCCCAGGTGATTGTGATCGAAGTCCTGACACCATTATTTCTTCCTTGCTCATTTCTGACCACCGTATACGATGGTGTTTTGCAGGAGGCGCCTTCAAGGCGGGAAGCCGAGCCCGCAGCGGCCGACCAACAAGGGTCAGTCCGGCCCAGTAGGCGGAAGAGGAGCGCGGCCCGGATTGAAACGTCGCCGCAACGGTATAGCTCACGGTTTGTTATTTAGAGCAACGTTCCTAGGAAGTGTTTGAATGCTCATGACTTTTGTAGGAGAAAAAGTGCCCACCGGACTGCAGGCGTAGAGGTTGCCAACCCAGCCTCTACCAGCCAGGCTCCAACACCTGGTCTGGAGGGGGAGGCGAGCGCAAGGCGCGAGCCGGATACTCCTCCAACGGAGGATGCCGACAGACTGTCCGCCACCAAGTCTGAGGTGGAGAGCGCCATGAACCACAGGCGCCGCCAGACAGTTTTTCGTGATGCGTGCTTCTCCCCTGAGGCGTTGAACGCCTTTAACGCGGGGGACGCGCACCTCCGTGCTGCTCAAGATGGTTTGACCAGAGCCACGGAGCAGTATGTAAAAGACATACGGGTAAGTGATTTTAATAGTTGTATATGCCAGTAGCCCCCGAGACTTAAAGTAGTTATATTAACTGATTTAAGGATCATTTTAAATGCAGGATCTTTCAAAGAAGAATACCCAACTGTCTCAGGAGCTGCAAGAGTGTAAGGCCCAACTTGAGGCCGCACTGGCTGCCGCAGGAGGAAACACAGGGCCCCTCCTGGTAACACATTATTTTTAAAAAGATAAGTGGTGTGCGGCGTGCGCGCAAGTCTAATAATGACATTGCAGGTGCTGCCGGACAGGATCCGGACAGGCAAGAACTACTGCGCCAGCTGAAGGCCGGCGAGAGGGTGCTGACGAGGGTGCAGCAGGAAAGGAACAAGCTCCAGGATGCCCACGCCCAGCTTGGAGAAGAGCTGAAAGGTGTTCGGGCCGAGCTGTCTGGCTACGTTAAGGAGAATCAGCGGCTTCGTCGCGGCATCTATAGTAAGTGCTTGAGCGAACTCCTTTGAAAAGAAGAGTTCGGCGAGGAAGTCAATTGACAAAATATGTCTGTAGGTGTACTCACAGGTCGCCCTGCGGAGGAGATGCCCGTATCAATGGGTGATCAACTTCCCGAGCTGGTGCAACTGCTCGAACGAGTTCGGCAGGCAATGAGCGGCGTCGTCCAGGCTTTATGGCCATCCCTTTCCCTACCAGAGGGCCTTGGAGATCTTGCGGAGAAGCTTCAGGGAGTGCGGCAGCGCTTCCGTTTATAGAAGATTTCGGCCTGCCGCCAAGGTGCCAGGGAGGCCTGGGCCATGGTGAAGACGCGGTACAAGAAGGCGGATCCCAACCACATGGCCGAGGTCGGACCTGTGGGGCCCGATGGGAAGGAGATCCCTGTGAGTTTAGTGTACGGCCAAGTAGAGTTGGCTGCTAAATTTTCCCAACGGGACTGTAAATTAGACAGTCTGTTAGACGGGATTGAGGAGGAATACAGTCAGTCGATTTGACAATGTATTTTAAAATGACATGTAAAATGCCTTCTAGCCGGATTGTAGATCGTTTGTCTTTTCCGACCTTTTCGCTTCAACCTCGGGACCCTAGAGTCCGGAGTGTGTCCGAATACCTTCTCGGTTAAGAAACAACCGAGGCATGCATGGAGACCAGGCGTAGGGGTCATTAGTGCTTTATCAGACAAGTTCCCAACTAGTTATGTTATATTACATGGTTAGTAAGAAACATCTTCCAGGGAGAATAGTTCCGTTAAGGGTTCCTTTCCCTGGGAGGCATGTCCTAAAGTGCATGTCCGGACTGCGAAAAGAGCAGGAAAACATCTAGGGGCAGATAAATAAATTGGTAAAAAATCATCTTTCAAGTCACCGACCGAATATTCCCTTAAGAACACTAGCTTTCGACTTCACCCAGTCTGAGGTACACATCCGGCTGACCCGGCAGTAACAATCGCAGAGGTGCTCCCTTTACCTCCTAGCCGAACAATCGGGAACGTAGGGGTAAGCACAGGAGCCAGGCAACCCAGCTTGGCCAAAACTTAAGTCATATCGATGCATATAATGGTGAATAAAAGGTACACATGGAAGTTTGACACGCGTGCTGGGCATGAAGCCCTTATAATTAAGCTTCTGGTATAGTGAGTGCGGATAGCACATCAATTGTATGCGAACAATGCGCAAGTAGGCCTTTTAGGGCTTTGATGAATAGGGGTGAGAGAAAAAGGAGAAACAAAATACACCTGAAGTGTAAAAATTTGGATGGGGGAAGGGGACGAACTCTTAATCCGGCGCTAGGCATAGAATCTTCGGAGGCGGGCTGCGTTCCATGGGTTCGGCTCGAGTCGGTTGTCCGACGCATTTCGTAGACGGTACGCTCCGCCGGTCAAGACTTGATCGATAATGAAGGGGCCTTCCCATTTGGGCTTGAGCTTGTCCTTTTTCTTGTCCGGCAGGCGTAGAACTAGTTCGCCGACATTCTAGGTCTTAGCCCGTACTTCTCTGCTTTGGTATCTTCGAGCCTGCTGCTAATAGAATGCGGAACGAGCCTTTGCGATGTCGCGTTCTTCCTCCAATGCATCCAAACTGTCCTGCCGATCCAGCTCGGCTTCTCTTTCTTCATACATGCGCACTTGAGGTGAGTCATGGATAATGTCGCAGGGCAAAACTGCCTCTGCGCCGTATACCATAAAAAATGGTGTGAATCCGGTAGTACGGTTGGGAGTTGTCCACAGCCCCCAGAGTACGGAGTCGAGCTCCTGTACCCAGTGCGTGTTAGATTCCGTGAGGGACCGCACTAGTTTGGGTTTGATGCCGCTCATTATTAGACCGTTTGCTCGTTCCACTTGACCGTTGGTTTGAGGATAATAGACTGAAGCGTAATCGAGCTTAATGCCCATATTTTTGCACCATAATTTAACCTCGTCGGCCGTGAAGTTCGTGTCGTTATCGGTAATGATGCTATGGGGGACGCCATAACGGTGTACTACCCTGGATATGAAGTCTATCACTGGTCCGGACTCTGCCGTTTTAACTGGCTTGGCCTCTATCCATTTGGTGAATTTGTCAACCATGACCAATAGGTACCTTTGCTTGTGGGTTCCCCCTTTAAGGGGTCCAACCATGTCAAGCCCCCAGACCGCGAACGGCCAGGTAATGGGTATAGTTTTGAGGGCGGTGGGTGGCATATGGCTCTGATTAGCAAAGAGCTGACAACCGACGCATCTTTGGACTAAGTCCTGAGCATCTGCCCGGGCCGTCGGCCAATAAAATCCTGTACGGAACGCCTTTCCTACAAGGGCCCGAGCTGCGGCGTGGTGTCCGCCTAGTCCGGCGTGAATTTCAGCCAGAAGGTTTCGCCCTTCCTCTTCGGAGATACACCTTTGAAGGACTCCGGTTGTGCTTTTCTTATAAAGTTCTCCCTCGTGGACCTTGTAGGCTTTAGATCGCCGAACTATGCAGCGGGCCTCATTTTGGTCTTCGGGAAGTTCCTGCCTAAGCAAGTAGGCTAGGAATGGCTCTGTCCACGGGGCGATTACTGCCATTATTTCGTGGGCTGAAGGTGTTATTTCATCGGCTGAATCGCCGATTATGTCAGATTGTTTCGTGTCGGTTGGTGGGGCTGCTTCCGGTTTATCATTTCCGGACTCCTCTTCCCATAGTACGGATGGCTTAAAGAGCCGTTCCAGGAAGATGTTTGGAGGGACAGCGTCACGTTTTGCGCCGATGCGTGCCAATACGTCGGCGCTTGGTTATTATCCCGGGCTACGTGGTGGAATTCAAGTCCTTCGAACCGAGCTGACATTTTTAGGACAGCGTTACGATAGGCTGCCATTTTCGGATCCTTGGCGTCAAAGTCTCCATTTACTTGGGATATTGCAAGGTTTGAATCCCCGCGCACCTCTAGGCGTTGAATGCCCATGGAGATTGCCATCCGGAGGCCATGTAAGAGGGCCTCGTATTCGGCTGCGTTGTTGGAGCCTGTGTACATTATTTGAAGTACGTATTGGACTGTGTCTCCGGTTGGGGACATCAATACGACGCCAGCCCCCAATCCGGCCAACATTTTGGAGCCATCGAAGTGCATAATCCAATTGGAGTATGCGGTGTACTCTTTAGGGAGTTCGGCTTCAGTCCACTCAGCGACAAAGTCAGCCAAAACTTGCGACTTTATAGCTCGCCGAGGTTTGTAAGTTATATCGAATGGTAAGAGCTCAATGGCCCATTTTGCAATCCTGCCCGTCGTGTCGCGGTTGTTTATAATGTCATTTAGGGGTACTTCGGAGGCCACTGTTATCGAACACTCTTGAAAGTAGTGTCGGAGCTTCCGGGATGCCATGAACACCGCATACACTATCTTTTCATAGTGCGGGTAACGGGACTTGCAGGGAGTTAAAACAGTGGATATGTAGTACACTGGTTTTTGAAGAGGGAATTTATGCCCTTCTGTCTCTCGTTCTACGACGAGTACCGCGCTTACAACTTGATGTGTTGCCGCGATGTATAACAACATTGGTTCGCCCAGGTTAGGCGCAGCCAGGACCGGATTTGTTGCCAATATGGCTTTTATTTCTTCGAGTCCGGCAGTGGCAGCATCCGTCCACTCAAAGTGTTCGGTGCGTCTGAGGAGGCGATAGAGGGGCAATGCCTTTTCTCCCAAACGGGAGATAAAGCGGCTTAGAGCCGCCATGCATCCAGTCAATTTTTGTATCTGTTTGAGGTCTTTTGGAATATCCAGCTGTGATAGAGCTCGGATCTTGGCTGGGTTTGCTTCAATTCCTCTACCGGATGCAATGAAGCCCAGGAGCTTTCCGGCTGGTACGCCGAAAACGCATTTTTCCGGATTCAGCTTGATGTCATATGCTCGGAGGTTGTCGAATGTGAGCCTCAAATGGTCTACTAGAGTTTCGACGTGTTTGGTTTTGACGACTACGTCGTCTACGTATGCCTCTATTGTTTTGCCGATCTGGGTAGCCAGACATGTCTGAATCATGCGCTGATATGTTGCGCCGGCGTTTTTAAGTCCGAAGGGCATCGTGTTGAAGCAGAATGGTCCATATGGAGTAATGAATGTCGTTGCGGCTTGGTCCGCTTCCGCCATCTTGATTTGATGGTAGCCGGAGTATGCGTCCAGGAAGCACAATGAATCGTACCCTGCCATAGCATCGATTATTTGGTCGATGCGGGGGAGGGGGAAGGGATCCTTTGGGCAGGCCTTGTTGAGGTCTTTAAAATCGACACATAGGCGCCAGGATTTGTCCTTCTTTGGTACCATTACCAAGTTTGCTAGCCAATCCGGATGTTTGATGTCTCTGATGAATCTGGCTTCCAATAGTTTGGCTGGTTCTTCTCCCATTGCCTGTCTTTTGGGTTCGGAAAATCGTCGAAGAGCCTGTTTGACTGGCTTGAACCCTTTTAGGATATTTAGGCTATGTTCTGCCAATCTGCGTGGGATTCCCGGCATATCTGAAGGGTGCCAGGCGAAAATGTCCTAATTTTCCCGAAGGAATTCTCGCAGTGCGGCGTCTACATCAGGGTTCAACTGTGCCCCGATGGAGGCCGTCTTTGTCGGGTCCGTTGGATGGACCTGAAATTTTACTATTTCGCCCGCTGGTTTAAAGGAGGTGGACTTGGATCTCTTATCGAGTATCACATCGTCCCTATTCACCGTAGAGCGCAGCGCGGTGAGTTCTTCTGCCGCTAGGGCTTCGGATAGTGCCTCCAGGGCTAATGCGGCTGTCTTGTTTTCGGCACGGAGTGCTATGTCCGGATCACTAACGAGAGTGATTATTCTGCCGAGCCCAGGCATTTTGAGCTTCATGTACCCGTAATGGGGTACGACTTGAAAAATTGTGAATGCCTCTCGTCCTAATATAGCGTGATATCCGCTGCTGAACGGGGCCACTTGGAACGTGACTTCTTCGGACCTGTAATTGTCCGGCGAGCCGAACACCACATCAAGTGTGATTTTTCCGGTGCAGCGCGCTTCCCGGCTAGGGATTATTCCTCTGAAGGTTGTGCTGCTTCGCTCAATGCGACTCCGGTCTATTTCCATTTTTTGAAGAGTTTCCTCGCAGATGAGGTTTAATCCGCTGCCGCCATCCATGAGTACCTTGGTAAGTCGAAAGCCGTCCACTATTGGACTAAGGACCAATGCGGCTGGTGCTCGGGCTGTTCGGAATTTAGGTTCGTCGCTGGCGTTGAAGGTGATGGCCGTGTCGCTCCATGGATTTGTTGTTGCTACTTGGTAGACTTCGGCGAGGCCGCGGATTGTTCGTTTCCGCATATTATTTGATGCGAAAGTCTCGAAGACTGTTGATACCGTACCGGTATTGTTGGAGTGGTTTTCCGGGGCTAGAAGCTCCTCGCCACTTTTGGCCACCTGCCGTAATATCCAACATGCTCGAAGGCTATGTGTTGGGGTGGCGCCCTCTGTACTGTGAATTTTACAGGGTCCGCTAAGCCATCCCTCCAATACGGTTCCGTGCCCTTTATGGGGTTTTTGCTTTTTTGTTTTTTTACCTGGTGCCTGAGTGTAATGCACCCTTTTGTTGCGGACTAGGGTTGTATTCGGGGCCGGATTATCCCAAAACTTATTTTCAGTTTTTGGGAAACTCTCCATCGCACAGTATTTTCGTACTATGGACGCCAGGTCGGCGAAGCGTGTAATTTCACGACGGCTGACGGCGTTCAAGATTCCCTTGTCCGTGCAATTATTGCAAAAAATTGAGATTGCGTTTTTCTCTCGGCAGTCCTTTATCCTGTCCATAACCAGGAGGAATCTGGCCCAGTAATGATGTATTGTTTCAGCGGGCTCTTGCCGGATTAGAGATAGATCGCATATGTCTGGGCGGGTGGGTGGAATTGAGTCCGGAACCCTACCCATCTCAAGGCTCAAGGGCCGAGAAGTTTCCGAATTTGAAAGCTTGGAACGTGGAACGTTGTCCAACGAGTCCGGTCCGATGCCTGACTTTAGGTTCAACGCTTGATCGAAGTCCGTCCCTCCGCGAGAATCCGGCATGGAGGGTTCGGAAGCTCGGACATGCCTAGTTTTCAATATAGGAGAAGAGTCGCCGCGTTGTTCCTCTACCACCGCGACGTGGTGGGTAACCTGGGGAGAGTTAATCTCTCTCAGATCGGTTTTAAGCCCAATCTGATTGTAGTCTGTAGCGACTCCCAGGGCGGCGATGCGATCCAAGAGTTCGTTTACGGACGAGAGCTCTGTTGGATCCAGCTGCTCGGCGAATTCCGAGTTGACGTGAAGATTGCTTTTGATGACCCGAGAGGTCATCATCGAAGCAGTGGCCGAACAGGAGGTCATGAGAAAACCACCCAGCCGGATAGTTTGGCCGGCGGCCAAGGCTCCTTTGGCGAAGATACCGTCTTTGAAGACAGGAAGTGGCATCCTTCCTATTGGTGACGGCACAGAGGAACTCTCAATGAAAGCACCAATGTCGGTGTCAAAACCGGCGGATCTCGGGTAGGGGGTCCCGGACTGTGCGTCTAGACGGATGGTAACAGGAGACAAGGGACACGATGTTTTTATCCAGGTTCGGGCCCTCTCGATGGAGGTAAAACCCTACTCCTGCTTGATTGATATTGATGATATGGGTAGTACAAGAGTGGATCTACCACGAGATCAAGGAGGCTAAACCCTAGAAGCTAGCCTATGGTATGATTGTTGTAATGGTTGTGTTGTCCCACGGACTAAAACCCTCCGGTTTATATAGACACCGGAGAGGGCTAGGGTTACACAGAGTCGGTTACAATGGTAGGAGATCTACATATCCGTATCGCCAAGCTTGCCTTCCACGCCAAGGAAAGTCCCATCCGGACACGGGACGGAGTCTTCAATCTTGTATCTTCATAGTCTTGGAGTCCGGCCGATGATGATAGTCCGGCTATCCGGACACCCCCTAGTCCAGGACTCCCTCACTTGTGGTTGGTTGGGTTACTATGGAATCACACGATAGTAACGTACGTTTCCTCATGTCCCCCTAGGTGGTTAGGACAACTTTTTCCGTTTAGAATTCACCGGCGAGCCTGTGGATTTGTCTCCGCTCTACATGCCGCTCCGGAGGCCGGTTGCGGGGAGGAGAATCCTACTGCCTCCACTCCGGTTAGTAGTTTAGGCTAGGTTTTTTTAGTCCTCGCTGGTGTGACGTTAGGGCAGATGATGACGCTTCTTCTTGGAGTTTGTCTTTCGGGCTTCAACCCTCCTCAAGTTCGTCCATTTGGATGTAGTCGACGAGCTCCAGTGTAGATTCCTGCCGCCTCCTTGGGGCGGTGTGGTTACAGTTTCTCGTCATGTGGCAAGAGTTAGTGTCAGATGCTTAAGATCTATGCGTGGGTTCAAAGACGATGATTACGACTTCAGGGCATTGGTCCTTAGGGACACGTGGAACTATTATCGACAAGGTCAAGTCGGCTCCGGTGGAGAGCTGCGACAACAACGCGTCGGCGGCTTATTTTGGCGGTAGTGGAGGCCGTTCGGTGGTCTCGGAATCTCAATGTTATTTTTGTTATGTTTGAGATACTTTTTACTCCCGACGAATCTTTTATTTTAGGTATGATCCTTTCAAAAGAAAACTGGAATTAGACTTCAAATTCTTCTTTGAAAACGATACATTGCATAAAAGCGGCCCTTAACATTCAGATAAACCCCTTTCCAAATTCCAATCCTCCGGATCTCGTAGGCCAAAGAGCAAAATCATAGAGGGGGGGACCGACCGACAGACGCCTGTGCCGACCCTTCGCCTCTGCCGGCGCGCATGGCTTCCGCATCCGCCTCGCCACCGGCGAACGCTCGCGCACCGCAGGCGCTGTACAAGTCCACTCTCCTGGGCGGCGTTGGGGATCTGGACGCGGCCGTGTCCCTCCGCCTCCACGCCCTCTTCCTACCGGTGCCCCGCCTCCTCCTCAAGGCCTTCGAGGTCGCCGGCGACGGGCGCATCTGGCTCCCCGTCCCCATCTCCCTGCTGCTGATCGCCACCACCACCTCGTCCGTGGTCTCCCCTCTCCTCGTCGGCCTCGTCGTGGGCCTGGTGCTCGACCTCGCCTTCGTCGGCCTCGCCAAGCTCATCGTCCGCCGCCCGCGCCCGGCATACAACGCCGCGGACATGTACGTCGCCGTCTCCGTTGACCACTGGTCCTTCCCCAGCGGCCACTCCTCACGCGCCTTCCTCGTCGCCGCCTTCCTCGCGGACGGGGGGCTCCCTCTCCCTCGCGAGGTGCTGTTCCTCTGGGCGGCCGCGACTTCGGCGTCAAGGGTGCTTCTGGGCCGGCACTACATTCTCGATGTAGTCGCCGGGGCTTGGCTCGGCGTGCTGGAGGCTTGGCTCAGCAGCTTGATTTTGAGATTTTTGTGCGGCCGCAGCAGCTTTCTTGTATGCTAGTTCTTGCATGTTTTTGGTCATTCGCATTACTGTCACACAAGTGCATTTTTTGTTGCAATTGATTCACGTTTGTGAGCACCCCTGTTTTTGCTAGTGCTTGAACTGATGAGTATGCCATGAAGGATATATTGAAGCCAGTTGGTTTTTTATCAGCACTTTTATGGGTACAATTGTTGTTGCATGTTTCTTCGCCTTTCAGTTATTGCAAATGACAATTGACAACTAGCAGTACTGATGTCCTAACATGATTACTCTTCCTTCATCATGCCAGGTGCTAGCTAGATTTACGTTGCTTAGGCTGAGTGCATTGGAAACATTGGTTTTCAGATCCCAGGTGTTCTTACCCCCACCTATGGTAGGCAGCTTTTCTTCAGTGAACGTTCACATCTTAGTTGCTTATGCTACACAATACTTTTCGTAAAATGGATATGCTGGTAGCAGAATATGCTACATATTCCATGCCAATTTGATCTGTCAGGTTACATTCGAGAGGTTTTAAGAAGTGCTATCAGCTGCAGGGGGTTCCTCTCAGAAAAGGGCACCTGTCACCCAGTTATATTAGTCTGTTCACTCTCGATCAAGAAAGAGTCTTCTCAGAACTAGGATGTTGTTCAGCTTGCTTCTGGGAGATCACACAGAAGGAAGTAATCGATGGCCAAATGTTGAAAGCGAGCGGAACTTGGCCGGGGAGCAAGACGTTGCAACTGTCTGCATCCACTGGCGAGCAACGACAATCCCGGATGAGAAAACAAGGGAGCGATCGCGGCATTTTTGTACCGTTTTGCCGCAAGACCTTTGATATTTCAGCAACACCGCATAATCAGCTACAGTAACAATTCTGGACTTGTTTGACCGTGGCATGTCCTTGGAGAGAGTGGACGACGGTAGCTGAAGAAGCCTCAGATCTGAGTGATAATAAGTTGATGACCTAACGCCGCATCATTTGTACTGATTGTTCCGATGATGCTTGCCTGGCAATTCATAGGTGGGTTTGGGGTACCCTTTCGGTGCGGTTTGGTAGCCAGCTATTTTCAGAAACCAATTACCTTCCAGCGTAGAGTTCATCCTTTTTAGGGTAGAATTCATCTGTTTGATCAGATCATTAGTGGCTCCTGCACCTCAGCTCACGGACTCGCAACCATGTTCCATGTTAGTACGTTTGGCAGGACATGTTACCTTAATTAATTATATTATAAGGACCCGAATATCTCAGATTTTAGGCATGAAAAGTGGAACATTTTTTATGGCAACTTGTATTTGTTGGGGATGATAAATTTAGTTGGCCAGTATGCCAATTCTGTCTCAGTTTAACAGAAGTTGTGTTTTAGCATAGGACTTATACATGTGTGCAATATTCAGGATACATCTATGTGTTTTAGCAAAACCAAAACCAAAAGTTGTTAATGTTAGGAAAAGGTGGACGCGGGCGTCGGTCGGAGTCGGAGAGGACAAAGGGAAAGAAAAGAGATAGGATCCTTTCCCGGGCGGCGACGTGGGTGCCGTGTCCGGCCAATCCCAACTGGCAAACCCGGCTCCGCCGCCGTTGCCCGAATCCAACTACTATTAAACTCCTCAACCAACGCAACGCAAGGCGCGCTACAGATAAAAGAGAACCAAGAAAGAAGAAGCCCGGATTGCCCACGACGCAACCGCTCCCAATCCATCCATCCATCAATCAATCAATCAGCCAATCGCCAGTGTTTTCCCAACCGAAACCGCCTAATCCATCAATCAATCCTCTGTCTACGCCAGCCCGAATTCCTCCCTTCCACCCTCCGGAGTCCTCTCCTCCTCCGATTCGCCCCCTCTCCCCCGTCGACAAATCCTCTGCCCTTCCCCTGCTTCGCCCTTCTCTTGGTGCTTTGCTTCTAGAGCAGGAAACGACGTTCTTGGACCGTCGTCGCGACTCTGCCGGCGAGTGAAAAGAAGGAGAATCTTTGGTGTTTGGTCCCGACTCTCTCCCTCCGGCCGTCGTTTCGTTTGCCGGCGCGATGAGTAATACGCTGCTTCGAATCTACCCTTCCGAGCTCAAGATGCCATGTAAGTTGCTTCCGGCACCTGCCCTCAGCTAGTTTCTGCTGTTTCTTGGTCCCTGTTGGCCTGTGGGGACTGATCGGATCGTTCACGTTTCGATGTTCCGAGCAGTTGAGCTCAGGAAGTCGAATTCAGGATGCATCGAGCTCGTCAACAAGACCGAACAGCGTGTAGCTTTCAAGGTGGGGATTTTGCCCACGGTTTTGTTCTGACTTCTGAAACCTGCAGTGTGATATTCTGGAGGAACCTTGCTGACGGATTTCCTATGCGATGCTCAATGTGCAGGTGAAAACAACGAACCCCAAAAAGTACGCGGTGCGGCCTACCTCCGGCATCGTGCCGCCAGGGGGATCCTGCGGCATCACGAGTGCGTCTACTTTGCATTAGATGCGTTAATTGCTACTGTAGTTGATTGGTTGATGAGCCCATCTCATGTGGCATTGCTGCTTGCTCTAGTTACGATGCAGGCACCCAAGGAGATCCCGCAGGATTACCAATGCAAGGACAAGTTTCTCATTCAGAGCGTTGTGGTGCAGGAAGGGATAACGCATAAGGACGTTGTCCCTGAGATGGTAAGTTCTTGCAGCACTCAAGGTCCACGCCGTGGATGTTGTCGTCTGTGTCATTTGTAATGTGAGTGTTACGGTTTGTAGTTCGGCAGAGCGCCTGGCAGGGTGGTGGAGGAGTTCAAGCTGCGGGTGATCTACATCCCTGCAAATCCCCCCTCACCGGTGCCTGAGGGAGATGAGGAAGAGATTGCAGATATGGAGGTCGACCATGAAGTGTTTAGACAATCCATGATCGATGCTGTAAGTGGTGCCATTGCTGCTTGATGCTGTAAGATATGATGCCATGTTTGTTCCTAAATCCTAATGATGGTTGGTGTGCTCTCTTCCTTTTCAGGCATCTAGGCAAGAATATGCATCTGGACCACAAGCTTCACATGACAAGGTGACTGTTTGTTCCACTGAAAACAGCATTACTATGTTATTGTATCTGTCAGTGACAGAACATTGTGTCTAAGTACCTGTTGTTGCACATAACAACATCAAATGTGCAGTACATTACTCAGTGATACACTGTGGTTTGCACTATTATTCTGCTTGGATGTTTATCTTCATCAAATTATTATGCTTAAAAAAACATGTACTCCCTCCAATCCATATTCCTTGTCGCTGCTTGGAATGGCGATATTTAGCTCTAGTTAGCACTGTCATATGCTTGCAAGCTACAGACTCTTGCCATGTAACCTACCAATTGACTAGGATTTTTATTGTTTGAAGAGAATTGTAGTAGCTAATCTCATATTTCTTAAATGCCCCTCTCCGTGCCATTGTCGGTATGACAGTGATATCTAATGTTTATTAATGCGCGTCTACATTGATAGAATTTTCGTTTCTATTATTATGTTTATAGCATCTTAAAAGTTCCCAAACAAATTTATGTTTCTGACATTTATTGATCTGCTCTGATCCTTTAGGACGCCTCTACGGTAAAGTCAGAAGTTGTTAAATATGTGGCTGAAAACAAGAAGCTTCAACAAGAGCTGGTATGACTTCTCATCTAATGAGGATATATTGACACTATTTCCATATAAGTATTATGTGGCTGTGTCACTTCTCCCCAAAATCTTTATCCTGAAAACATGTTGCATTTTTTTAAGAAATGATGAAAGAGATCAATTTACTTCCAAGTTATGCAGAGAACTGGATAAATCTTGATGTTTATTGCTCGCACAATTATATTGCAGACATAACTAATTTTGCAAGAAATTAACCTGAGCAGTCTGGTAACTCCTGCCAAACCTGATATAATATCTCCGGACTATCATAACACAACACAAAAATATCAAAAGAAGTTGACAGGAGTTCTGCCAAAAGATAATAATATCTCCTACTATCATAATACAATAATGGAAAAAAGTCAACTTGTTTGCTTTTCCGAACCAAACTCTGTTGCTAGACATTATGATTTTGTATTCTGATATCTAATCCTAGTAAACGCTGCTTCATTTTCAGGAACAGCTTAGCGAGAGAAGGCAGTCTCTTGGGGGTTTCTCACGTACGTTTGTGCTCTTCGTCTTCCTGTTATCTGTTCTTGTTGGATACTGGATGACAGGTCGGAAGGTTTAGCCACAAATAGCGGCTACATATACATATGGTTTTGCGGCTTGGCGTAGGCCTTGCCTGGTTACCCCTTGTTTTGGATGATTTTTCTCTTCCGCTTTTTTTTAGTTTAGTCTACACTGTATAGACAGGTGTTCTGGGTTTGAAGTTATACATGTGTTGGGGGTGTACATTTTTTGTGCAATATGCAGAAGACACTGCATATCTATTCCATTAAGAACTCGCTCCTTTGAACAAGATTCAAATGATAACTGCATTGTATTTTTTATTTCCTTTTTGCAAATTTTAGAACCTTTTGTTAACAGATTCCACCACCTGCTGCAGTCTGTTTCTTTAACCTCCTGCTTGTAGGAAAAGAAAACTGACAGTGATATAGTATCCTCTAGTGGAAGGCCTGGGCCTTGACCATGTATGTAAGGAAGCCCGTAACTGCCTGGCCCGGTAGCGTAGACCACTTGATCAGCCCCACCGCAGGCGATGCCCTAGAATCTCTGCTTGGGGTGCCACCATTCAATATTTATGCTGCATGTAGTACAATTGAGTCTAAAAATCATTATAATCTCAACAAATAGTCATAAAATGTTAAATATTCAAGTATATAGTAAAACTTATTTACAATTTTTTGTTGCGACCGACGACCACATGAGTTTTGTCGCTGGGAATTTTGTTTGCTGGAACACGGTGGTGCAAACCGACGACGGCAGAGAGCCGTAGGAGGTGACTCTAGGAATGCTGCAACCATGGTGAATGCACGCTGGAACCAGCCGATGGGAGTACTCAGCTTTTTCGACGACAGGAATGTCCTGGTCGGAAATCATCTTCATAGGTAATTTCTAAGATCCTCGTGGTTAAAAGCAAATAGAGAACACAATGTTAGACATCTCACCACATATTGAACAGAAAAAGGAAAGAATACAAAACATACCATGACGTGTTTGATGATGTTGGTCTTAGTTAAACGATGCACAAATGGCTTCCCCAAGTATTGCACACTTGATGGTAGGATAGCGATGAGATTGGTCGTCTCATCCTCCGTAAGTTCCTTCATTCTTTGAGAGAAAATTGCAGAATTGTATGGACTATCATCATCATCTTCGCTACCCTCATCATCTTTCTCATCCTCATCATCTTGGCTATCGTCATCAACTTGGCTAACATCATCATCCTTGATGTCATCATCATCCTCGATGTCATGATCATCCTCGCCATCATCATCATCACCATCATCATCATGGTCATCCTCAACATCTTTGTCAAGCTCATAATGATCTTGGTCAGGGAAATACTTAGTCCTTAACCTGTTGACCGCTCCATGCAAGTAAAATCTGATGTAGTCTCCCTCGCCGAGCTTGTTTTCTGAAAGGTAGCTCTTCCATCCATCGCCGCATAAGGTGGTCTATCATTTTGCTTATGAACATCAACTTTGAATATGCGCCCTTTATCATCCTTAAAGTGGAAACTGCCATCGATTATATTGTTGAAGTCAGCCCTTACTTTGCATGGGATACGCTATGCAACAATTAAGAAAAATGCAGTTATTAATTAATGGTAAAGATGGTTAAAAAATTCAGCAAATGATTATAATTAAATGCTAAAGTTAAACACTGTTACCATAGAGTTTTTGAATCCCCCCTTCAAGAAGATGCCGAGTTGTACTGCATTTATCAAACTATCCATACAAGGATTTTTGCAGATATGGCAAGCCTTGCGCACCATGATCCCTAGCTGTCGGATGTGGGGTTCCGGCAAACCCTTAAGGTTCGAACTCCGGGGTACGCGCGAAGATCTTCCCCCTAACAATCCACGTCCAATCGCCTCGCGAGAATCTAACCTAATCGATGAACAACACGAGGGACACGAGATTTATACTGGTTCGGGCCACCGTTGTGGTGTAATAACCTACTCCAGTGTGTGGTGTGGTGGATTGCCTCAGGGGCTGATGATGAGCAGTACAAGGGGAAGAACAGCCTCGCGAGAGGTGTTCTTGAGCTGGTGTGGTGTTTTGGTAGGAAGAGATCTGTCCTCGTTGGCTTGGTGAGAACTCGATGCCTTCCTACTGTGGTGGCTATCTCTATATATAGAGGCCCTGGTCCTGTTCCCAAATATTGAGCAGGAAGGGAGCCAACAACGGCCATTTTGAAGGGGAACATCTAGTACAAGTTATCCTGACTAAAGTTGGTTTCGGCTGCCAAAGGCACTAGCGATGACGCCGTCTTGGGCCCCACAGTGACCTCCATCCTGCCGCTCTGCTGGTCTTGGTCTCGTTGCACCGAAATGGTAACCTTCACCTGATGCCTCGGTACTCCACGCCTGTGCTTGCCCCCTTTGCACCAAAGAGGAAACAAGGACACTGCACAGGCTTGCCTTGATCTCTCCGCCTCCTCGCGAGCCTGCCTGGTGAGGCCGCTCCTGATGAAGCCTTGCGTCGTCCGCCCCGCGAGGCTTGGCCCCTCGCGAGGGTCTTGAGTTTGCGTTGATGAAGATGGACCGTACTGGGCCACCACTTGAGCCACGCCGCAGGCTGCAGGCAGGCAAGTTCGGGGACCCCTGTTCCCAGAACGCCGACAGTAGCCCCCGCGCGCTTGGACTTGGCTTAGCAGAGAAGCGAAGGGGAAAATGCGGAGCGCCGCGGGCCCCAACAGCCTGCGGCCTTGGGCGCCGCGTGGCGGTTGATTGGACGTGGACGTCTCCGCTTCCCCATGCTCCCTTATTATGCGCCTAGCTAGGCGGCCATGAGACTTGTACACAGTTATTCTCCCCTTGCTGCCCCCGCGCTTCTTGTTCCCCTTTCCTCCTTGAGCCTTTGCTTCCACCTCCAATCCATCTTGGGTTCTTCCCCCTTTCCATTGCCATGGCGCCAACGAAAAAGGAGAAGGGGAAGAAACCTGCGCCTTCGTACAGCTCGCCTCCGGCAGCCGCTCCCGCCGTCGACCAGTCGCTCATACTCAATCTGGAAGCCTTGGAGAAGGTCCGCTCCGCGCTCGCCTCCAGCTTCAACGAGTGCGTGAGGACGATGGCCTGGCCCGTGTCCCATGCCTCCTTCGACAAGATCGTGACGGAGGTCCGATTCTTCATCGACGCCCTGTGGGCGGGCCTGGTTCCCCTTTCTCCGCTTTCTTCAATGCGGTGCTTTCCCATTACCAGATCCATATGATGCATCTCGGTCCTCAATCCATTACTCTTCTTGCTGTCTTCGCCTTTGTTTGCGAGGCCATGGTGGGGATTCCTCCTTCCGTTACTCTTCTGCGCCACTTCTTCTCTCTGCGCCTGACTGATCCTTCCCAATGCTCGGGATGCGTGAGCTTCCAAGCCGTGCCGAAGACGGTCGCCTTGGGGATCGATTTTGGTCTCCCATCTTCTGCGAGCGGGTTCCGGGAACGATGGTTGTATGTGGACGTTGGGGTGCCCAGCCCCCTGCTCGCGCACCCGGCATTGCCTGCTATTCCCAATCCCGGCTGGGGTCACAAGGAGTTCACGAGCCCCCAGCTTGCTTTCGCCTGGCATCGCTTCGAGAGGTTGAGGACGCTTGGCGTGACAGCACCTAAGGTGGTGAAGGAGTTCCTCCAGCGCTGCATCGCTCCTCTCCAGCGCCATTCCCATCCGATGTGGGCTTTTTCCGGGCGTCAGGACCGCATGAGGCTCCAGGAAGGGGATCTAGCGCCTGAAATGCTGAGGAAGGTGCTAAGAGTCCTGACTGGCGACCCCTCTCCAGGCAGCGTCCGCATGGAGGCGCCCTCTTGTATCTCTGCTCAAACAGGGTCGAGTTCGTGAGGCAGATGCCCTGCTTCGACGAATGGGGGCTGCGCCCGGCTAGCCTTGTGGGGCCCCGCGAGAATCCGGTTGCCGTGGCTCCTCCCCCGATCGCCCGCGCTGGTCCTGCCTTAGGAGTCGGTGCAGGAAGGCAGGCATCGGCGGGAGCTGACATTGAGGTGCCGATGTTGCGCGTGGCTCCCGAGGCGTCATCCTCCGGAGCTTATGGAGCCCATCTCGAGGTGGTGGCTGATGAGGGGGCGCGACCTATGGCTCCCGAGGCCGAAGCCCCCAAGGCCTCGGCAGGCCACCAAAAGGTGGCACCTGATCGCTCCTCTCAGACTAGCGCCCTTGATGTAGGTCATCCTGATGCTTCCGCTCCTATGCCGTGCGCCGGCCCTCGTGTCGAGAACTTGGGCCGGTTCTGCATAGATTTCGAGGCCCTTCGCAAGAGGAAGGAGGCTTCGGGTGGTGATGATCGCCCGTGCCGCCCATTGAAACACAGGAAGTACTTCGCCGTGGACGAGTAAGTCCCTCCTTCTTATAGTTCCTTGTTTGTTGTTCCCTTCGCTGACCGTGGCCTTTCAGGATCCCTCCTGCCGAGCCCGCGGAGCCAGCCAAGGAGCCGCCTCCTCAGGCTTCACCTCCACCGCCGACCTTGACCGCCCCGAGCCCCCGCGCTACCCTTGGCGCGAGTCCGGCTGGAGAGGTGGGCCAACCCGCGGTGAGCCTTGAGCCTGTGAGCACGCCGCTCTTCCTTCGCGAGCTCCCCCCGGGCACAACCAGCTTGCCCCGGGCTCCTCCGCTGATCATAGGCGGCGAGTGGCTGAAGTCGATCTTCGGTTCCTCCTCAGGGGGTGGATCAATGCCGGGCTGGATCCCCTGCGGGGCCCGTCCGGCGATCATCGGGCGCCAGCCCCCAGCCCCCTGCCAAGAGGGGGTGAACCACTCCATGGTCCTCCGCCCGTGTCGATGGCGGAAGATGACATTGACGACGTGCTCAGGCGTGCGTGGGAGCACAATGAGCCAGCTTGGTGCAGAGCTTGCGGGCGAGGGCGCGCGTCTTGAAGCTGAAGGCCTGCAGCTGATCGAGGAGTGACGCAAGCTGAAGGCGGCTGTTAGTGTCGCGCGCCACCAGCGTGATCTCGGCAATGCCAAGGCCGAGGCATCTCTGGTGGCCTCTTGGGAGGCCTGCTCTCGAGCCATTGAGGAGGCTCAGGAGGCAGATCGGCGACGCGAAGCTGCGGAGGAGCGCGCGTGGGAGCTCCAAGACTGGTGCAATTATCTGGAGCAGCAAGTGGAGTTGCGCTGAGCTGCCCTTGCGTCGCTGAAAGGGGCGCCCACCAAAGAGGAGGAGCTCCGGAGGCGCGAGGAAGCGCTGACATTGGAGGCTGTCGAGCGCAACCTCGATCTTGAGCGGTTGGAGACGAGGGAGCGCCAGGTCACCCAGGCGGAGGACGATGTCAGTGCGCGGGAGGCCCGGATCCAGGAAGAGATCAACCGTCGCGTGGCGGAAGCTCGTGCGGGTCTTGAGCGCGAGTATGAAGAGCGGCTGGAGCTGATCAAGGCCGAAGCCGCGGGCAGGACTGCCGCTCTCAGAACCAGGCTGACCGAAGCCACGCAGCGAGCTGAATCCACTGCAGCCGCCCTAGGCACGGTGCAGGCTGAGCTGGCCTCCTCCCGCGCCGAGTTGCTTCTTCTTCAACGGCGGGTCAATTATTCTGAGGCCGTTGCGCAGCGGAACAAGGACGAGATTCGCCAGCGGCAGACGCTGGAGCACATGCATGGCCCCATGCTCCGAACACTCAGGGAAAGGGCCAACGCGGCCTTGGGCAACATCTGCGAGGCAGCCGCTGAGGAGCCGCATGTGACCAACTACGTCGGCAATATTCGGTTCTTCACTGACGTGGTGACGCATCTGGAGAGCCGCTCTGAGAGGTCTCGCCAGCTGGTAGAGGAACGGAGCCGCGGCTTGCTCGTACGGGCATTCTCCCGCGTCTTCAGCCATCTTCAGAACATCGACCCCCTCTTCGACTTCGATGCCGCCATCGCCCCGGTGCCTGAGGCCGTCCGAGGCGTCCTAGCACGATGGGTGGAGGACAATGTGGATGCACTTGTCCGAGTCTTCACCTCTGACGATGACGGGGTGATCGTTGCTGCTGACGAAGGCGACGTGGTGAACGGTGGTGAAGATGGTGCCAATGACGGTGATGGGGAGGCCAGCGATAGCGAAGGTGGTGCCAGCGACGCCTCTGGGTTCGCCAAGGGGGATGCGGTGAGCGACATGTCCGATTGATCCCATGCTCCCCCCTGCTGTTTATCCTGTGCAGGAAGAGACTTGGGCGTGGCCCTGAAGGTTGTAAGAGCATTTTGGGAGGGGAAGCCCCTCATGCAAAAAAGATTGTTGCCTATGTGTTGTCGAGGTCGACGCCAGATGGGCGCCCGCATGATGTCATGATTTCCGCGGGTCTTGGCGAGCTTTGAGTAGGCTCGCAGCGTCCATCCGAGGGTCTCATGGAGGTCCCGTTTGACCACGTGGCGAGAGCCTGGCGAGAGCGAACACCGGCCGCGGGATGGCGGGCGCACATGCTGGGCCCTGCCCTACTCGCGAGGGGCTCATGAGAGGGAGGTAGCTGGTGCGAATTCCAACTTGAACAGAAACCGGAACATGAGAAAGCACACGAATAAGACAAGACACCTCTCTGTCGTGGTTCTAAGTCTGACAGTAGAGTGGGGGGTAGGTATGGAGAGGCAAGGTCCTAGCTATGGAGAGGTTGTAAACACAAGAGATGTACGAGTTCAGGCCCTTCTCGGAGGAAGTAAAAGCCCTACGTCTCGGAGCCCGGAGGCGGTCGAGTGGATTATGTGTATACGAAGTACAGGGGTGCGAACCCTTCTGCCTGTGGAGGGGGGCGGCTTATATAGAGTGCGCCAGGACCCCTGCCAGCCCACGTAATGAAGGGTTTAAAGTACATTAAGTCTGGGGAGTTACTGATAACGCCCCTCATAAAGCGTCTTAACTACCATAAAGTCTATTTAATTACAGACCGTTGCAGTACAGAGTGCTTCTCGACCTTCTGGTGGTCGAGTGAGTCTTCATGGTCGAGTCCTTCAAGTCAGTCGAGTGGATTCCTCGTAGGTCGATTGAAAGGTGATCTCTTCTAAGGGTGTCCTTGGGTAGGGTATCTAGATCAGGTCTATGACCCTACCCTAGGTACATGACTCCATCATTAGCCCCCGAATGGATTGAGGCTTGAGTGAGGAAGGAGTTGACGTTGTTTCCGACTGGCTTTTGTGTGCTGGTCCTGCGCTGTCTTGGACCAATAACTTCTTTGCCGATAGCTTAGCAACTTTTCTTTAGTCTACTCGATCCATTCTTTTCTTTCGTCGAGTGATCTTTTGGACTTTGAAAATTTCCGAGCGACGGATCGCAGGAAATCCCGCGTCTGACAGACCGATCTGCCGTTCGCGGATTCTGCGGGATATGAAATTTGGGGAAGCGCGCGAAGCGGGGCGGACCGCGGCGCTCGGATGGGATAGGGCATAGACGCCTCGATTCTCGCGCCGCCTTTTTCGCCATGTATCGCGTCCGCGTGACTGTTTCGGGATGTGATTAGATCGACCGGGCCCACCTGTCATCCACTCGGAAGGGATCTTATAAATGCATCCGGCGAGGGTTTTTGAACAGTGCCTCCGCATTCCCTCTCTGCTCTCTTCGTCTCCGCCCAACGCGCCCGCTCTCGCCTCCGCACAACCTCTCCTCGCGCGTCTCGCCGGCAGCCATGGTGAAGGAGAAGACGGCGGCGCTGGAACGCGCGAAGAAGGCATCGGCGACGGAGAAGGCGAAGGGGAGAACCACCAGCCGCGGCGGGTCTTCGTCTAGATCTCGTCTGCCGAACGGCTGGGTCCAGGGAGATTGGATCCGGTCGACCATCACGAAGAAGGATGTCCTCGACATGACCAACGACGGTCTGATCCCCCACGGAGCCGCAAGGCTTCCGGGGAAAGAGTGGCAGCCCCAGCCGGAAGAGGGTGAGTGCGTGCTTCTGGCTACCCACGTCGACCGCGGATTTTCTTTGCCACCGAGTGTTTTCTTCCGTGGTTTCTTGAACTTCTTTGGAGCGCAACTCCACCACTTCACCCCGAATTCTATCGCCTATCTTGCCGCGTTTGTGTCCATGTGTGAGAATTTTCTGGGTTGCCGACCGCACTGGGGCTTGTTCAAGCACATATTCACGTGTCGCTCTCAGACCGTGAAGAAGGCGAGCCCCGGCGACGATAAAACCAAAGTTGTCCAGATGTGTGGAGGTCTGGGGATCCAGATGAGGAACAAGAGCACCTTCCCAGCCATGACATTCCCCGAGTCAGTCAGAGGCTGGCAGTCGACCTGGTTCTATTGCCAGAACGAGCCGACACCGGGGCAGTCGAGTGGACTCCCTCAGTTTACCATGGACCGAGTGAACAAACCCTCCTCTCTGAAGGTGATTCCGGAGGAGAAAGCCGACGTGAAGATGCTGATGGAGCGCGTAGTTCAGTTGGTTTGAGATGGAGTAACTGGTATGGACCTCTTGGAGGTTTTTCTTAGGCGGCGTATCCAGCCTCTTCAGTTCCGGAGCCATTGCATGTGGTTGTACTGCGGAACTGAAGATGAGACTCGGATCCACCCAGAAGCAGTCGACGATGCTACGGTGGAAAGGTGGATGGCTGCGGTTACTGGGAACAAGGATAACCCCCGTGGAGCCAGAAGGATTCCTCCACTCGACCATCACAGCGTTCCAGACAAGGTATGTCCGCTCTACCTTCCATTGTATTCTTGTCCTATTTATTTCTGTTTTCTCCACAAATGGGTCGATTGATCTTTTGTCTTGATGTCTATCAGGCCCTCACTGAGCTGTACTCGATGCCCAATGGAGCACAGGCTCCGACTAAAGAGGGAGAAGTGAGCGGGGGCGAGAGCCAGGAGGAGTGGGACTCGGATGCCGCTGAGGATGATGATGATGATGATGACGATGAGGAGGACGAAGAAGAGGAGGAGGAGGAGGTCGCACCACCGCGCTCGGAAAGGCGGTCGAAGCTTGCCCATGACCCTGTGACTGAACGTGGCAAGGGGGTTGCGACTGTCGCGCGGTCGACCAAGCACCCTCGGACCACTTCTCCGATGCCGACTGAAAAGGCACTGAAGCAGTCCAAGGTAGCCCCGTCAAAGCCGGCCAAGCTCCTGCCGAAGATGAAGGTGTCCATCCCCACCATATCAGGGTAAACATGCTGCTTAAGTCTTCTTGTTTTGTGCGAGCTTTATCTCTGGTTGACACTTGATTTAGCCGACTGATTCTTTGGAATCGCAGTGCTGCTACTTCTGAGACCTCAGCCAGGGCTGACGACCATGAGATGGAGGACGCAGCAACCTCAAACCCTGGTACTATACTCTTAATTCCGTTTTTAGTCGATTGACTCTTCGTCCCTAATTCTGATTCTTTTCTGTAGTCTCATCCAATGTCGTTATCACTCTTCCTGATGATGACGACGATGAGGAACCACTGAAGCACAGGAGGAGCAGGAAAGCGTCTGCCGGCAGGGTGGCACAGGATGTGACAGCGCCCAAGACTCTGGTCGCGGAGGAGAACACCACTCGACACACCGTGTCTTTCGCGGTGCCGTTGACGAGTGCTCATCCTGCTTCGTCGAGTGCCGCACAACCTTCTCTCTTCACGACGCACCACATCCCGGAGGACCAAGCCAGTGCTGCGAAGGAAGCGATACACCAAGCAGGGGTTATGATGGAGCAGGTGAAGGCCATCCGGGAAGCAAGTCAGGCAGCTTACGACGCCAGCTCCGCCCTTCAAAGCAATGTTCAGGTCAGTCGACCATCACTTGTTCTGTTAGGATATGCTATCAAAAAACTTTTCTTTCCGGAATCCAGTTACACCCACTGGGTGTGTCGATTGAAACTCCGTGTTAGCAGGGGCACGCTGAGTGCACCCACTGGGTGTAGTCCCCAAGGCTAAGGTCGACTGCTAGCAGTCGGCCTTAGGCTTTATAAGTAAAGTCTTTCCATCGTTCGACTGAGGCGAATGGATTTCCCAAACCGGTGGGGGCACGCTGAGTGCACCCACTGGGTGTAGTCCCCGAGACTGTGGTCGACTGCTTGCAGTCGATTACAGTCTAAAGAATACGTCTTGTTTTTTTTGGGGGGTCAACTGGTCGACTCTGTCTTTAATAGAACTAGTGGGGGCACGCTGAGTGCACCCACTGGGTGTAGTCCCCGGGACTACGGTCGAATGTTTGTATTCGGCTGTAGTCTTAGAAACGCATGATTTTCTCTTATCCACTCAGAAGTGAATTATCCTTGATATTTTGTCGATTGGTTCTTCGCAGAAATCCTGTGACCTTGCGGCTCGTTACACCGAGCTGGAGAACAAGCACATTCAGCTCGAGCTGGATCTGAAGCTGGTTTAGGAGAATCTGACGAAGGCAAAAGAGGAGACCAAAGGTATGTTTGGTGAGACCTCGACAACTGCTTTTTCCCTTCATTTGTTTCAAAATTTGATCTTGCTGTAACTTGCAGGTAAGGTGAAGGAGGCCCAGAAGAAAAAAGACCTTGAGCTAGCTGAGAAGATCAAGCTTGCTGACGAGAAGTTAGCTTCAGTCACCAAGCTCGAAGAAGAGAATACTAATCTGAAAGCTGCTCTTGGAATTGCCAACAAGGAAGTCAGTCGACTAAAAACTGACAAAGCTGCCTTGACCGATAAGGTCAGTCAGTTGACTGGGAAGAAAAATGATCTGGAGGCCTTCCTGAGTGGACTTGCCAAGAAGCTGTTCCTTATGCTCAAAGGTAATCCTTTACGCTCGACAATCATTTTCAATAGTGATCTTTCCATTCGACCATTGCCTTGACTCGGTTATTGTCCTTGCAGAATTTTGCCAAAACTTTGAAGAGGAAACTAGTCGGCTGGAACCAAACCTTGATCCCGTCAACTCTCCGGTGAACGATGAAGTTGCCATGAATGTGTTCCGACTCGAGTCTCGTGTTGCAGCTGTCGTTGACTATCTTGCAAGGCTGAAGGTCGCCACTTCTCGCATCGACACCACACTCTGGCCTAGGGAGACACTCCAGAATGACCTCGAGTCGCTGATGGCTCGACTAAACACAGTTCCTGGTCGAGTGCAGGAGTGGAAAAAGTCCTCTGCGAGGTGTGACGCAGATGTTGCTCTGTGTCTGGCTCGAGTCCACTGCAAAGATGCGCGAGAAGATAAGTTGGCGGCTCTTCGGGTGGCCAACACTAAGAAGCACGACTTCAGGTCCTTCATGGAGACCTTCATCGCTGCCGCCACTCGGATTGCAGACGGAATTGATCTCGACGAGTTTGTTGCGCCTTCCAGCCCTCCACGGGAGGGGTGAAAAACTTCTTTGAGCTCGACCCTTTAAATTTGCCTCGGTATGCCGAGTGATTTTGTAACCGATAAACCTTAACAGGCTTAGCGCCTGAGCACTTTCGGTTCCTTTAGGTATCGATCTGAACTTGGATTCGTCGTTTGAATACGCTTGTTTTTGTCCTGAAATGTCTTTTGCAGGTTTAAAGCAAGACGCTTATTGCAGTCGACTTATTCCTTAATTCACTTAGGCGAGCACTGGGCTGCAGCTAAGCCCCCCGAGTGAGAGGTTTGCTCTTCACTCGGTAAGATTTTTATACCTTAGGCGAGCACGGGGCTGCAGCTAAGCCCCCGAGTGAGAAGTTTGCTCTTCACTTGGTAGGGTTTTTATACCTTAGGTGAGCACTGGGCTGCAGCTAAGCCCCCGAGTGAGAGGTTTGCTCTTCACTCGGTAGGATTTTTTATACCTTAGGCGAGCACGGGGCTGCAGCTAAGCCCCCGAGTGAGAGGTTTGCTCTTCACTCGGTAGGATTTTTTATACCTTAGGCGAGCACGGGGCTACAGCTAAGCCCTCGAGTGAGAGGTTTGCTCTTCACTCGGTAGGATTTTTTATACCTTAGGCGAGCACTGGGCTGCAGCTAAGCCCCCGAGTGAGAGGTTTGCTCTTCACTCGGTGGGATTTTCACATTGTACTTGTGGCGGAGCTCAGAGGAGAGGGTCGCAGTCGATCTGTACCTCGTCCTCCTTGCGAGCGCACGTTGTATTTGTGGCGTAGCTCAGAGGAGAGGGTCGCAGTCGACCTGCACCTCGTCCTCCTTACGACCGCACGTTGTACTTGTGGCGTAGCTCAGAGGAGAGGGTCGCAGTCGACCTGTACCTCGTCCTCCTTGCGAGCGCACGTTGTATTTGTGGCGTAGCTCAGAGGAGAGGGTCGCAGTCGACCTGCACCTCTTCCTCCTTACGAGCGCACGTTGTATTTGTTCTTAGGCGAGTGTTTATACTGCAGCTAAGCCTCCGAGTGGGAGTCTGGCTCACCACTCGGTAGGATTTTATTTGAACTTAGGCGAGTACTTGGACTGCAGCTAAGCCTCCGAGTGGGAGTCTGGCTCACCACTCGGTAGGATTTTATTTGAACTTAGGCGAGTGCTTGGACTGCAGCTAAGCCTCCGAGTGGGAGTCTGGCTCACCACTCGGTAGGATTTTATTTGAACTTAGGCGAGTACTTGGACTGCAGTTAAGCCTCCGAGTGGAAGTCTGGCTTACCACTCGGTAGGATTTTGTTGAAACTTAGGCGAAACAGATTCGCAGCTAAGCCCCCGAGTGGGAGGCTGGCTCACCACTCGGTAAGGATTTTTTACAAACTTAGGCGAAACGGATTCGCGGCTAAGTCACCCACTGAGGGGAAAATTTTATTGGACAAATAAAAAGTGACAAAAATTATGGAGAAATTATGACACTATTTTTTGTAATCCATGAACTACAGAAGTATTTTATTACAACTCATCCGAGTGAAAACTTTAAGTGTAAAATGGGCGGAGTAGTTCCGCGTTCCAAGCTCGGGGCTCGTCGATATTGTGCTTGACATTGTAGAGACGGTATGCCCCGTTGTGGAGAACCTTGGTGACGATGAAGGGTCCTTCCCAAGAAGGAGCAAGCTTGTGTTGTTTCTGCTGATCCACTCGGAGAACCAGATCTCCTTCCTGGAAGGCTCGACCTCTCACATTTTTGGCATGGAAGCGACGCAAATCTTGTTGGTAGATAGTCGATCGAATCAGAGCCATCTCCCTTTCTTCCTCTAAAAGGTCGACTGCGTCCTGCCGCGCTTGTTCAGCTTCTGCTTCGTTGTAGAGTTCAACTCGAGGAGCATTGTGAAGAAGATCACTCGGCAAGACTGCTTCAGCTCCGTAGACCAAGAAGAATGGAGTTCTTCCGGTCGACCGATTAGGCGTGGTCCGCAGTCCCCAAAGCACCGAGGGAAGTTCGTCGACCCATGCTCCAGCCGCATGCTTGAGATCACGCATCAGTCGGGGTTTCAACCCTTTGAGGATCAGGCCATTGGCTCGCTCTGCTTGTCCATTCGACTGCGGATGGGCGACTGAAGCGTAGTCGACTCGTGTGCCTTGAGAGTTGCAGAAATCCCTGAATTCCTCCGAGTCAAAGTTCGACCCATTATCTGTAATGATGCTGTGCGGGACTCCATATCTGAATATCAGTTCCCTGATGAAGCTAACAGCAGTACCGACGTTAAGGTTCTTGATAGGCTTAGCTGCAATCCACTTGGTGAACTTGTCGACTGCCACCAGTACATGCGTGAAACCACTTCGACCTGTTCTCAAGGGACCGACCATGTCCAACCCCCATACTGCGAAAGGCCAGACGAGTGGAATGGTCTTCAGAGCTGAAGCAGGTTTGTGTGACATATTTGAGTACAACTGACATCCTTCGCACTTGTCCACTATTTCCTTTGCCATCTCATTCGCCTTTGGCCAGTAAAATCCGGCTCGGTATGCTTTGGCCACGATGGTCCGAGAGGACGCATGATGACCACAGGTCCCCGAGTGGATATCATCAAGGATGATTCGACCTTCTTCTGGCGTTAGGCATTTCTGACCAACTCCAGTCGCGCTCTCCCTGTATAACTGTCCTTTGATTACGGTAAAGGCTTTGGATCGACGGACGATCTGTCGGGCCTCTTCCTCATCCTCTGGGAGCTCTTTTCTCAGGATATATGCGATATATGGAACTGTCCAGTCGGGAATGACCACTAAGACCTCCATGACCAAGTCGACCACTGCTGGGACCTCAACCTCAGTCGGATCTGTGGCACTCTTGGGCTGTGGAGCTTCTTCGGTGAAAGGATCTTCTTTGACTAACGGAGTGTGTATATGCTCCAAGAACACACCATTCGAATGGCTTCTCTCTTGGAACCTATCTTTGCCAGATCATCAGCTGGTTGATTTTTCAGTTGGGGTATGTGATGGAGCTCTAACCCCTCAAACTTCTTTTCTAGCTTCCTCACTGCATTGCAGTATCCAGTCATGGCTGGGCTTCTTACGTCCCACTCCTTCATCACTTGGTTGACCACTAGATCTGAGTCGCCATAAACCATAAGGCGACGGACGCTGAGTGAAATGGCCATGCGCAACCCATACAGAAGGGCCTCGTACTCTGCCTCGTTGTTGGAGGAATTAAAGTGAATCTGGAGCACATATCTGAGCTTATCTCCTCTGGGGGAAACCAAGATCACCCCAGCACCAGAACCATTCAGCATCTTAGAGCCATCAAAAAACATGGTCCAATGCTCCGAGTGAACTTCAGTCGGCTGCTGTTGTTCAATCCACTCAGCGAGGAAATCCGCTATTGCCTGGGACTTAATGGCTTTCTTTGCCTCAAACTTGATATCAAGGGGAAGAAGTTCAATCGCCCATTTTGCCACTCGACCAGTTGCATCTCTATTGTGCAGAATCTCTGAAAGTGGAGCGTCGCTGACGACTGTGATGGAATGATCAGAGAAATAATGAGCAACCTTCTTCGTGGTCATGTATATCCCATACACAAGCTTCTGATAATGAGGGTATCTCTGCTTGGACGGGGTTAAAACTTCAGACAGATAGTATACTGGGCGTTGAACTTTGAAGGCTTTCCCTTCCTCTTCCCGCTCGACCGTAAGTACTGTACTGACGACTTGTCCTGTGGCTGCGATATAAAGCAACAGAGGCTCTTTACTGATTGGAGCAGCAAGCACCGGCTGGGTGGAGAGCAGAGCTTTTAGCTCGGCAAACGCTGCATCAGCTTCTGGAGTCCACTCGAACTTGTCTGCCTTCTTCATCAGTCGGTAAAGAGGCAATGCCTTTTCACCGAGTCGTGAGATGAATCGACTTAATGCGGCCAAGCATCCAGTAAGCTTCTGGACATCGTGCACTCGCACAGGGCGTTTCATTCGGAGAATGGTGCCGATCTTCTCTGGATTAGCGTCGATCCCTTGCTCGAAAACGAGAAAACCGAGTAACTTGCCACCAGGAACTCCGAATGTGCACTTTGATGGATTCAGCTTGATATCGTACCTTCTGAGGTTGGCAAATGTTTCGTCGAGGTCAGCGAGCAGGTCGGAACCTTTTCGTGACTTGACCACGATATCATCCATATACGCTTCCACATTCCGACTGATTTGAGTGAGTAAACACTTCTGAATCATTCACATAAATGTGGCTCCGGCATTCTTGAGACCGAATGGCATGGTGATATAGCAGAAGCACCCGAATGGAGTGATGAAAGCTGTTTTTATCTCATCGGGTCCGTACAGACGGATCTGATGGTACCCGGAATAGGCGTCTAGAAAAGATAATCTCTCGCACCCCGCGGTCGAGTCAACAATTTGATCAATGCGAGGGAGAGGAAAATGATCTTTCGGGCAGGCCCGATTTATGTGCTTGAAATCAATGCACATTCGGAGTGATTTGTCCTTCTTAGGAACCATGACGACATTAGCGAGCCACTCGGAGTGGTATATCTCTCGGATAAATCTTGCCGCCAACAGTCGAGCCACTTCCTCACCAATAGCCTTTCTCTTCTGGACGGCGGACCGCCGAAGATGCTCTTTAACTGGTTTTGCTGATGAGTCAACCCTAAGGCGATGCTCAGCCAGTCCCCTGGGAACACCTGCATGTCAGCTGGCTTCCATGCAAAAATGTCCCAGTTCTCACGAAGGAACTGGATGAGCGCTTCTTCCTATTTCGGGTCGAGTGTTGTGGAGATGTGGGTCGGGGCTGCATTGGGGTCGGTCGGGTGAATGTGGACAGGCTTCGTCTCACCGGACGACTGAAATGCAGATTCTGTGGCGGGCTTTTTGGATCGCAGCAAATCACTCGGATCTGCGTTTTGCTTGTATTCTTCAAACTCGACCGCTGTCACCTGGGAATCGGCAATCTTTGAGCCCTTCTGAAAACACTCTTCTGCCTTCTTCCGATCACCGGTGACAGTGATCACTCCTTTGGGGCCGGGCATCTTCAGTTTGAGGTACACGTAACATGGTCGAGCCATGAACCGTGCGTAAGCTGGTCTCCCGCGTGATACGCGCTCTGAAAATCCACGACCTCAAACGTCAACTTTTCCTTGCGAAAATGTTTTGAATCACCAAACACCACGTCCAGAGCTATTTGGCCGAGTGACTCGGCCTTCTTTCCCGGTATAACTCCATGAAAGCTCATGTTACTGGTGCTCAGTCGGGACATCGGAATGCCCATTCCTTTCAGTGTGTCTGCATACAACAAGTTCAGTCCGCTACCATCGTCCATCAGCACTTTCGTCAGTCCAGTGCCTTCGACAATTGGGTCGACCACCAACGCTTGCCTCCCGGGGGTGGCGATATGAGTCGGGTGATCAGACTGGTCGAATGTGATGGGTGTTTGGGACCATCTCAGATAACTTGGTTTCGCTGGGGCAACCATGTTCACCTCACGGTTAATGACCTTCAGTCGACTCTTGCTCTCCACATCTGCGAAGATCATCAGAGTATAGTTGACATGCGGATATCCTTCCTCACTGTCCTCCTTGTCTTCGGCCTTGTCCGACTCCTTTTCCTTGTCCTTAGACTGTTTTCCTTGAAACTGCTGGATCAGGAGTCGACATTGGCGAGTGGTATGCTTTGGGTAAATGATATTGCCCTCTTCATCTTTCTTCGTGTGGATGCGACACGGCATATCCATCACGTCGTTCCCTTCTTTATCCTTCACCTTCTTAGTGTTCCAGGATCCTTTTGGTTTCCCTTTAAACTTTCCCTGAGTCATGGCCAGAGCCTCTCCAGGAGCCGCTGGTTCAGCCTTCCGCTTCTGTTTCCGACTGGTGTTTCCCTTCTCCGACTGACTCGGCTTGTACTTGCCGCTTCGGAGTCGGTCTTCTTCTTCGCCGTTGGCATACTTGGTAGCAATCTCCATCATCCGACTCAGGGTCATGTCTCCGGTTCGACCAAATTTCAAACTCAATTCTCTGTTCTTGACACCGTCCTTGAAGGCGCAAACTGCCTGATGGTCAGACACGTTCTCCACGGTATGGTGCAAAGTGATCCATCTCTGGATATACTCTCTAAGAGTCTCATTCGTCTTCTGTACACAGACTTGCAGCTCTGTCAATCCAGCTGGTCGCTTGCAAGTTCCTTCAAATGTTCTGACGAACACTCAGGACAGATCTTCCCAAGTGTAAATGCTGCTAGGAGGTAACTGATTCAACCACGCTCTGGCAGAACCTTCCAACATGAGGGGCAAATGCTTCATGGCCACCTCGTCATTCCCACCACCAATCTGAACCGCCACTCGGTAGTCCTCGAGCCAAGTTTCAGGCTTAGACTCACCAGTGAACTTGCTGACTCCTGTTGCCAACCTGAAATTGGGGGGAATCACTGCGGCTCTGATAGCCCTGCTGAAACATTCTGGACCAGAAACATGCACTCGACTGCTTGTGGGCGCATCTCTGTCGGGCCCGCCCCGATGGGCTCTGTTTCGGTCGACCAAGCCTTGCACGATAATGGATCGCGCGTCGAAGCCTGGTTCTCGGGGGTCGACTGGAGCTCTTCGCCCCACACTGAGTTGACGCCTGTCATCTTGCTGCCGAGGAGCGTAAGACCCACCCCTCGGAGGGGGAGTGGGCACTCGACGCCTATCATCACGATCGTGTCGGTCGCCGTACTGGTCTCGCCGATTCTCGCGTCCTTCACGCCGCGGAGGCGATCTGGGACTGTGAGCCGACTGAACCGTATTCGCAGCGACGGATCGACTGTGAATTCTGTTTCGCAACTGCGACACGGCTGAATTCTGGTCTCCTGCTGCCCGAAGCAAATCCCTGATCTGCATCAAGCCTCTGCCAGCTTCCGACTGAGAGGGCTGGATGGACTCTGCTATACGGGTTGCAGCTGCTAAATTCTGAATTGGGGTTCGATATACCTGAGTCAGCGGGAAGAGCTGACGTCGATTGGCGTCGGGTGCTCGTTGCCGCGCGCGCTCGTCGAGTGCTCGCTGAAGATTTTCCAAGCGAGCGCGTTCAGCCAAGTTGGCCAAACGCGCCTCCTCCAAAGCGCGAGCCTCGGGGGTTTCTCCCGCGATGGGAGTATGCAGGGCATCCATGTTCCTGCGGCGGAGCTCTTCCCTCTGCAGAGAGTCGAGTGGCTCGGGCTGGTACTCTTCATGGTCCCGTACTGGGTCGCCTCCACCGCCTGCCCCGCCCTCATGGGCGAAGCCAGGAGGACTGCGAGGCCCGTTGACCATCAAGATTTCCACCGCCGGATCACTGCTATCGCACTCGGATGCAGTCTCTACGGAGCCAGCCGACAGATCGAACAGGCTGTAGAGGGATTCGTCGGGCTCGATTTCCGCAACTTGAGCGGTGGCCGTCTGGCGAGCCACTGTGTGCTTCACCCACCGCTGAAGCCTCGACCGACCAGAGCGCTTGCGTTGGTGGGAGACCGGGAGGGTAGCCGATAAGGGAGTCGACCGATACGGGGTCGACGGTTGTCGCAGCAGAACGACGCGGACACATGCGCGAAAATGCATCGCACCGCGGACGGGGAGCGCATCAACGTCGAGTGGAGCCTCCTGGAGCCATGCGGAGTCATCGGCGATGAAGGTGAAAGCGCCAAGACGGATCTCGCGGCCCTCGACCAAAACTCCAGTAGCAACCATGATGAAAGTACTCGGAAGAATCGCAACTTCTCCAGAAAATCGCTAAAACACCTGCCCCACGGTGGGCGCCAACTGTCGTGGTTCTAAGTCTGACAGTAGAGTGGGGGGTAGGTATGGAGAGGCAAGGTCCTAGCTATGGAGAGGTTGTAAACACAAGAGATGTAAGAGTTCAGGCCCTTCCCGGAGGAAGTAAAAGCCCTACGTCTTGGAGCCCGGAGGCGGTCGAGTGGATTATGTGTATACGAAGTACAGGGGTGCGAACCCTTCTGCCTGTGGAGGGGGGTGGCTTATATAGAGTGCGCCAGGACCCCTGCCAGCCCACGTAATGAAGGGTTTAAAGTACATTAAGTCTGGGGCGTTACTAATAACGCCCCTCATAAAGCGTCTTAACTACCATAAAGTCTATTTAATTACAGACCGTTGCAGTACAGAGTGCTTCTCGACCTTCTGGTGGTCGAGTGAGTCTTCATGGTCAAGTCCTTCAAGTCAGTCGAGTGGATTCCTCGTAGGTCGACTGGAAGGTGATCTCTTCTAAGGGTGTCCTTGGGTAGGATATCTAGATCAGGTCTATGACCCTACCCTAGGTACATGACTCCATCACTCTCCCCGCATACGCAAACACAAATTCGACTTCAACTTAGATCTGAAACAAGAAAGCTTGTTCGCACCAAAGAGAGCAAAAGCAAAAGGCCGCGTCCGGCACCTAGTCTAGTCTTCGACGTCTTCTCACCAGCGCAGAGCTAAGTGCTGCCACTGGGCGTGGGAGGGAGCCCCCGAGGCCCGAGGGCGGCTCTCCAGAGACTCCGGGGCGTGTACAGCTCCAACTCATTATTACATGAGAGTCTCACGGGCTGCGAGCTTCACAGGCACTGGGCCTTCTTCACAGGTACCGACCTTGCTTCATATCGCCAGATGAGGGCCCCGCCTTGCGCCACCCTTGACCACCATTGACGACGACCAGAAACCAGGATGACGCCAATGGGGAAAAGGGGACGCCAGCGGTTCCCCCGACGACCACGAGTCCTCTGCCGGGGGCAGGCCTTGGGGCACCACCCTGGCAGAGGGCCTACCTCCGAAGAACGCCTTGCTCCACGTGCCGTTGGGAGTAGCCTGGCTCCCAGCCCCTCTCCTACTGCCCCAGTGCCCTCCTCCTGAGGGGAGGGAGGCTGCTGCACTGGGGCAGCCATCCGCTGCAGCGACCTGAACCTCCTGCGACCCATGGTTAGCATAAGCTTGCTGCTGAGGAATTAGCGGTACCCGATAGTTGCTGCCGCCGGCACGACTGTCAAGGCTTCCGTGAGGCTCTTGAAAGGGCTCGGCTTTTGGCGCCTCTTCCTCCCAGCCTGGCCCGAGGAACGAGCCGTGGTCTTCTTCCAGTGCGTACTCTCGATCCACCATGTGGGGCACATAGGCCTTCGAGGTCACCGCCCCAAAGGCCTCGCCGTAGTGCCCCACGCGCCATGTAGCTCGGCTTTAAGCTCCATCTTGGGGGCGGTAGGGCGGCGGCCCGCCAGGGCCGTAGGCAGTGATGCGCATGCCCTTGCTTACCAGGGGCGGTGCCGGCGCAGCTTGTCGCCCGGCACTGACGGCCAGGCTGGTTTTGATGAAGCCTTGAGGTGCGCCTGGGAGCGTGTGGGCACGAATAGGCCCGCAGTGGGATCCGCCCGGGGCCTGGGGTGGAAGCTGGACGCAGAATGGGGGTGCCCTGAAGCAGCGGCATCCAGGAGCTCGGCGACGCGCTCCAGTAGCACATCGAGGCCGCTTTCTTGCAGTCTGCACCGCAGCAGTTCTCGCGCCACTGTGAGCGCGGCCTTCATGTTCGCCTGCTCCCGTCGGGTGTGCGGTGCTGTGGCCGCAGCGTGGCTTGAGGCCCTTGCTGCTGATCGCACCTGCCGCGGAGTGAGGGCAGGCGAAGCTTGACCGCGTCGCCCGCACCCCGCAGCGCTCTGCGGGGCGCGGGCTGCCTGAGGTGCGGGGTTGAGGTCACCTTGGGCAGGCGGCGCGGCATGGGCAGGCCATGCCGCCCAGCGGTTGGAGTTGGCCATCGGGTCGCCGAACATGGAGGCGGCGAAGCGGTGGAACGCAGGACGGAAGAAGGAAGATTTTGGCACACCCCTACCTGGCGCGCCAAATGTCGGATGTGGGGTTCCGGCAAAACCTTAAGGTTCGAACTCTGGGGTGCGCCGAAGATCTTCCCCATACCAATCCACGTCCAATCGCCTCACGAGAATCTAAGCTAATCGATGAACAACACGAGGGACACGAGATTTATACTGGTTCGGGCCACCGTTGTGGTGTAATACCCTACTCCAGTGTGTGGTGTGGTGGATTGCCTCAGGGGCTGATGATGAGCAGTACAAGGAGGAAGAACAGCCTCGCGAGAGGTGTTCTTGAGCTGGTGTGGTGTTCTGGTAGGAAGAGATCTGTCCTCGTTGGCTTGGTGAGAACTCGACGCCTTCCTACTGTGGTGGCTATCTCTATATATAGAGGCCCTGGTCCTCTTCCCAAATATTGAGCGGGAAGGGAGCCAACAATGACCATTTTGAAGGGGAACATTTAGTACAAGTTATCCTGACTAAAGTTGGTCTTCGGCTGCCAAAGGCTCTGGCGATGACGCCGTCTTGGGCCCCACGGTGACCTCCATCCTGCCGCTCTGCTGGTCTTGGTCTCGTTGCATCGAAATGGTAATCTTCGCCTGATGCCTCGGTACTCCACGTCTGTGCTTGCCCCCTTTGCACCAAAGAGGAAACAAGGACACTGCGCAGGCCGGCGTCCGCCTGGTCTTCGATCTTCATGGCTTGCATCACGGGCACCTCGTGAGGTACCCTTGCCTTGATCTGTCCGCCTCCTCGCGAGCCTGCCTGGTGAGGCCGCTCCTGAGGAAGCCTTGCGTCGTCCGCCCCGCGAGGCTTGGCCCCTCGCGAGGTTCTTTAGTTTGCGTTGATGAAGATGGGCCGTACTGGGCCACCACTTGAGCCACGCCGCAGGCCGCAGGCAAGCAAGTCTGGGGACCCCCGTTCCCAGAACGCCGACACTAGCGATGAATCATTATGATGCACTTATCAATTATAAATAGCTAACATGAGTGATAAGTTATGAAATTAATCAAATCCCTATAAATAACAGTCATATTGTATTGCATTTATCAAACAACACTGCCACTCTCTATTTAAATGCAAAAATACCACTCATATTGAGAGCGAGGAAATAAATTCGGCATGACCTTTCCGTAAAAGGTGAACAACTTCAGTGCTAGAAATTTGGCTAGACGGAAGTTAATCAACGTTTCGCCAAAACGTTGGCACTCATTGTTCAACCCCTGGAAATAGAACATGTACAATGGACGGGTAACATTTTCACTCTGTATTGCAATGCAAAAAATAAATCAAACTGACACTCTCTATTTAATTGCAAAAATGCCAGTCATATTGAGTGCCATGAAAGAAATTCAGCATGACCTTTGCGAAAAAGTGAACATATTGAGTGCCGGAAATTTGGCAAAACGGAAGTTAATCAACGTTTTGCCAAAACGTTGGCACTCATTGTTCAATCCCTGGAAATAGAACATGTACCGTAGACGGATAACATTGTCACTCTCTATTGCAATGCAAAAAATAAATCAAAAACAACATTTCCACTATCTATTCTAATTATAGAAATATGAATCAAACAAGATTGCCAACATTAAACTAAGAAGTAGAAGAGGCAAACCCTAACCCTATCTAAAACTAATTTAATTCTAGAAATCTAGAGGCAGATCCTAACCCTACTTGAAGCCAATGTATAATGTATCTTCAGTAACGGCGCATGGGAGGGGAGATACCATACCTTCGGACATGGCTTCGATAGCGGGCGTGATGGTGGACTGTGTGGAAGTGATGGACGCAATAGTGGACAGCGTGGAAGGAGGCTCTAGCGGCAGACGACGGTGGGCGGCGTGGAAGCAGGCTCCGACGGTGGTGGCGATGGCAGAAGACGGTGGTCGAGGCGGTAGATGGCGTGGAAGTCAGATCTGGCAGCGTTCGCGGTGGCGGATGGTGTGGAAGGAGACTCCAGCGACGGGATTCGGGCACCCGAGGGGGAGGAGGGAGGGAGGGAGAGGGAGAGGAACTGACGAAACAAATGAAGATGGATTTAGGCTGGGACGGGTGGGTGGAAGTGGTATGTGTGTGGAGAAAGCAGTGTTGGGAAGCAGGGAGCACCCGTCACAAGAAACTTTTCCAATTTTTGGAATTTGTTCGGTGCACCTTGTCGAAATGTAGGTGTGGCGAGCGGATTACGAGCCCACCACTGCTATGTCCAAAACCAGTGGTGAGCGCTTGGTTAGACCCACCACAGTTGGTTCCTCTCGGGTTAGTTTAGAAGAGTTTACTTGTGACGGGTTCTCGGCCGCACCGGCCACTGTAATGTTGGCAGCTGTGGCGGGTAACTTTTGGCACCAAAATAGCTGTGGCGGTAACCTATTGTGCCCGCCACTGATTTGAGTTCACCTATAAGCCCTTTCCTAGTAGTGAGTGCTACAGATGATGCCCGGTGAGCTGCAACCGGCGTCTGACGGGGCTACTTCATGTGTGTTGCAACCAGTCTCGGAGGCCATCCAGAATGCTGTGACGACGACCACAAGGGGATGTTGTTGGACCTCGATGCGACCCAGATGAGTAGGGGCAACCTCAAGGTAGGGGCGGTGTTGTCGTACCTCGTCGGAACTGCACATGCGTGGGCTGGAGGCGGAGATGTGTGAGTCGGGGGTAAAAGGGATTATTTTTTCAGTGCACTAATGCTTCCTTTGGTTTGGAGGAATTTCGTAAGAATTCTAAATGATAGAAATTTTGCATGAAAATTTCTTTGGAGCCATTTGTTTGTAGGAATGAATTCCTATTCTTATGTAGGATAATAAGCACTCCTTCACATTTCAAAGAAATAAAAGTTAGCATAGACCCAATGAGAAAATTTCTATCATATGAATCAAATGACATATTTTTCTCTATAGAAAGTGAGATGACATAATGAGATGCATGTCATGTCATTTCCTATGGTTTTCTTATTACCATTATATTTCTACCCTATGAACTAGAGAAGACTTGACCAAGACGCGGGGGAAGAAACAACGGGGCCATCACGAGCCAACATATGATTGAATGGTTTGAAAGATAGTGGTATCTCTAGCCCACCATGATTCAAGTCCTAGGCTTGATATTGATGTTTGCATTTTTCTGAATTTATTTCAAGCCTTCCGAGGATGGGCGTTCGGTAGGAGAAGATATTTTCGTCAACTATGAAGGCATCTGTGACGAATTCATCAATCTCAAAATGGATGTCTGTGCATGCATGCATTCATAGGAACTAGATCGGCAACGCGCCTTGGCGCGAGGGTGCCGGTCCAACCGATATGGCCAAATAGTGATCAAACCGCATGATGCATTAGTAGAAAAGCAAGTTTAGCACATGTAACAGGACAGAAGCCCAACTCCCAAGTGTGTGTGTATTAAGGATGGAAATGCAAAGACTATATCAGGTTGGAAATGTATCAAGGAGTTAATAAAAAAGCTCAATGATCAAACCTTTGATATAGCTCTTTTTCTATTAACATCTGATATTGCTCAATATATCTCTAGAAATATATATGATATTACTCAAAGAGTACCTGATGGTAGATACTCACAACAGTAAAAAATGGCCCTATCTACATGCCATTGGCGCATTTGTTATACAATGTGACATGAAACACCTGAGCAAGGTCTGGTATGATAGAAACCAAAAAGCAGGCCATAGTATTAGTCCCAGATAACTTATTTACAATGTTTTTCATATTGCACAACAAACTACTCTCTCCGTAAAGAAATATAAGAACGTTCAGATCACCAAAGTAGTACATGGTTGGCTATTGGATATATAACTTTATCCACACGCCTTCATCCAATTTGCTTGATATATAACTTTCTCCACACTCCTTCGTTTGATTTGCATGCATGTTGTGATGCACAGATCTGCTAAAGGACATGTCGTGTTAGGCAAACTATTCAAATAGCGCGTCTCATGGGCAGGGAGAAAATAATTTGGTCTATATGAAGGAGAATCACTCTGGATAATATACAGTGATTTGGATACAGTATAGCCTTTTAACATAAAAGAATATATAAGATAAAATTAGAATTATTTTATCTTAGCATTCTGCATGGCCTACAATGGGCGACAGATAAGAATCACAAACCTATGGTGACACAAGAAGCCTCTGAAGCAAAGAAGGCGGCTCAGCGGTGACTTGGAAAGTGAGAGAGGCGGCGCGCTGGCCTACATCTCCTCAGGCTCTGCCTGGTGCCCATCAATAAGGTAAGAGTCCATGAAACCACAAATAATTATTTCCGCCTGCGAAGTGACAACACAAATAACCATGGGATCTTATTTTCTACGAAAGGATCAACAATTAGAATGCCAGATTTGGCAACAACATAATACATACTTCCATATCGGAGACATAAATTTCTTAATTCTTAAACAATGCGGTTCTAAAATGTTTTATCTATCAACAACATAGTATTAGTGGTTGTGCTTTCAGCAATATAAACAATTAGAGACATGCAACAATGGTACATACACATGATACAGTAAAAGAGCCTAGAAAAGAAATCAATCCGAGCCACAGAACGAAGGTAGAGAAACCTCACCGACTGAGGTAGGTATACATATGCTCAACTCAACCAGACAGAGACGCAACATAAGTTTGTGAAAAACACAACAGAAGCTGAATAAAGTAACAGAAGGAACCAGTAGATAACTTTATTGGTACCCAGCATATATGGTTCAATTTTCTTTCAACTAAAATATATATGCAAAGGTGAGTCTAGTTACCTTGCACTAATTTGACAGAAATGAGTTTTGCTTCCCACGGAAACACATACATGAACATAATTAGTGCAAGTCCAGTGCATGATTAATTTTTTTTCAAGTACACCATAGAAATAAAGTACTATCTCAAGGTTCTTGGTTTGTATGATTGTCATCATGTGTTCAATTAATATATCTTGGGTCTAATAGTAACCATGTCTCTACTAAATCTAGCCACAATGTCCTGGACATATATAAATATGCACACAAGACAAAAGATAGTACTCGGCGTACATAAGGACCTTGATCGCCGTTGTGCCTTCCTGTTGCCTTTGACTTGATCAAAGGCCAGCAAAGAAGCAACAAAGACAATGGCAGTGGCGGAGGCGGTGGTATCCAGTCATCGGCAGACGGGGAGGCCTCCACCGGCGCCGTGGCCGGTGGTGTTTCCCTTTTGGGCTATCTCGATGCCACGGTCCTCATTGGTCACTATAGAGTAGTGGCATGAGCGGCAGCCTACACAACCCTTCCAGCAATGGCGGCGGGAGACACAACGTCAACCAACAAACCAAAACGTTGGGAGAGGCGGTCAGAGAAAGAGACGGCATGGTGGCGATCTGCAAGCATATGATTTCTCATTAGTAAATATCATATTGCATTCTGAGAGAAAAATGAAGAATCAAATAAGAACCAAAGCTGACCTTTTCATAGTTAATATGGATTCCAATGTAGAACAGCCCACACAACCCTCCTGACGATGGCAAGGGGCAAGCCAGTGGGAGACACGGCAGGGACCAGCATGCCAAGTCAATGAGAGGAGGAGCAGATAGAAAGAGACGACAGACAGCGACCTGTACCAGTTGATAAACACTGCAAATGTGTGTGCGCCTGATTAAATGAGATCCATAAGAATAGTTCAGAATAAAAAAAATTCGAAGGCAAAAGCCATGTCCCAAGGTAATAATCAGAGGCATCTATGTTCATGTCCAAAACTAAAAACAATGCGCCTTTTTAAAATCATAGGATCAAGGAACCTGGATGAACGGGGCTCGGGTTCAGCAGAGGCAAGGTGTGAGGTTGAATCGCCCATAGGAGAGGAAGTACTAAATGGTATTGTCATTCGTGGGCCGAAGCTTATCTGCCATTCTTATTAAATTATTAGCAGACCAAAAGTTATAATGCCAATTTCAGTAAAGCTGGCAGACAAAAGAAATAGACGTACTGAGACTATTAGAGGTAGCATTTACAAATATATTAGAGGGAGTAAGTTGTACCAACACATGCTAACCTAATTGATTTTCAAAGATATTAAATGATTCAATGTCGCCTATAATGGGATCCATTGACTTCAGAAAGACAGGAATAGAGCACTTGCAAAGCATGTACTTATAAGAACGGAAGTGACATTGACCGTAGTAGGTAAAATGGGCATTGTCTTAAAGAGAAAATGACCGTAGAGATGTGGTTCTTCTAAAAATAATAGCTATAGATACATAATTTCCCATGTCGCGGCCATCTCTACATGACAAAAGAAATAACAATACCAACATTTTGCAATCCGGGATATTAATGCAGAACGTCCATGGGAATTAAGATTCACAAGAAGGGACTGGAGCAATAGGAAAAGGGGGGCACAGTTTCAAGGCAGACCTTTAGTTTCCAGATTTGATGGGCTGGAGATATAGTTTCGGAGAGTCGGCGGATTGTAGACCACCTAATCTTGAATCGGGTATCATTGTTATCATTGATGAACACATAATAATTGTTATGCGAGAATGCTGCGACGGAAAATAAAGATATTCTTAGAAGAATGCTCAAAGGTTTAGAATATGACATCAAATCTCATGACTTGTAAACTTCAAAACTATATAGCAAATGAGTACATGAAGAAAGATAAATCAACATTTGAAAGCAACCGTAGTAACATATCCTTGTGAAACGACTACTATTTTCACACTTCTCTTTAGCCTACACATATAATTCAGGATGGCAGTTCATTCAGCTAGTGCAAGCTCCATAGCGCAATTTAGTTAGATATTTGCGCTGCATGATAATTAGACAGCACTGTTACAATGCCAAAGGGAGCTTGAATTTTAATGGTACTATTATACCGCATAGATAACATATCTTTAGTCTGCCATGATTATCACAGAACACCATAAAAGATGAGTTTACATGAGAAACTAACCCATCAGCACATGGGATCTTACCTAAGATGTCTTGTACAATGATAACAAGGCCAATCTCAAAACTGTTGTGATACAAACAAACAGAAATGACTGAAGTATAAGCTTTATAATTGCACCGTAATAGAGAATTTTGTTGGCAGATGAGAACAATGAAATAAGTTAACAAAAGAAAATGCATCATGGGTAACTAAAATGTCTCCTCTCACAATTTCAAACCAAATATTCTTACTTGTCTCCTCTCACAATTTACATGTTAATTTTAATAGGACAAGCCGCATGCAAATGAGCCTATTGCTTGCATGATGACAACGCTGAACCAACAGTGTTCTTGACAATAACTGCATCAGCTTGTAGAAGGTACAAATCAGAATTGCTTGACAACTTATTGATAAAACATGCATTCTCTGTTGTCATGGATCAGTAAGAGCTACAATATGTTGAAGAATTACATAGAAAACCATGAGAAATTCCATTCTAGTGCACACAAGCGTAGAGATTCAAATATCTCACCGCCATGAGCAAATAAATTATTATATACATTCCTTGATTGAATACAAAAGGGGAGAGCAGACATCTGCAGCTAATAAGAGAATCAAGCTACTAAGCATGCATTTTCAAGTAGTAAAACCATGATGCACACAACACATTATGCATAACAATTAGCGGCAGTACATAATAGAGTAAGGATCGAAGCGCCTATGTCGTACTTCACGAAGCATAAGAAAAGGAAGTAGACCCCACAAATATATATATATAGGAAGTGATCAAAATACATAGCTTCTTATAAGAAAAGATAAGTGGACAGTAAATAAGTCTGAATGTACAACAGTGGGTAAGCTCAGGTTACCAGGGTTGTCGATCAAAGGCGCCTTCCATTTGCCCATTGTAGTTCAGGTTCATAATTTTCTAAATACACAAAAGAATCTCATGTCAAACTTGAAATGCATATTGATGCTTGTCTAGAACAATTAGACTTCGTTGAAAAAAAAAACAATTAGACTTCTAGTGTACTGTCATGGTTATACCTTTTGTGTTCATGGTCCCTTGTAATCCAGCTTTGGAATGGTCGGAGCTGTCCATTCGCCACATTCCTCCTCATCCCAGTCCTCATGCTGCCATAGTTATTAAACAATGTGAAAGGGCACATACTGGAGGCCACAAAATTGTTTGAAGAATGGGTGAATAGGCACCTTTGTTGCATTAGAATCAGTAATTTCCTTGGGAATGTCATCATAACCCTGCCAGGTACAATCGATGTGAGAAAAGAAACCATAACACCAAATCCTATGTTGGTGCTGCTAGGGCCATCTAATTTAATTTAGGGCGTTGTGAAACAATAATAGATAATGCAGAATCTGGTGTCCACTCTGGCTTTGCTCAGTTTTATGACATCAAGACTCATACTAAAAATAAGATCATCATCATCATATAGATTTTGTAGCAGAAAAATGTAAGCCTGCCTCTGGCTTCTTGTCCTCAGGGTCAGAATGTACTCCTGGTTATCCCAGTCCTATGGCTGCAACCATTACAAAACATCACACTATCACCTCGTCAAAAAACAGAACAATCATGGATATCCAAAACAGTAATCTCTGAGCCTCACCTTCTTGGCATTAGGATCCCTCTTCTTCTTTGCAGGGGTATCCCGTGGTCCACGGTGTTCAGCAACCACGACGACATGCCCTTCAAGTGGCTTCCCGAGTGCTTCTCTCCCGCCAGCACCCCGTGGGCGCACTGCCGACCTGCAATTGTATCAACTTCAAATTCAGCTTCAGGCAAAAACAAACAGTCCAAATCCCATTGAATTCTGTATTGGTCCAGTGTGCAGCTTCTGAGGGACACGGCATTTGAGCGTACTAACGCCGAGCTCAACCGTGGAGTTGTTGGATTTGAAGCACTTAGCTTGCATCCACCCGAGAGAAATACACGTACGTACAAGTGCAAAGCTAAGCGAGCTGCCTGCTTGATTTTATGGGACCAGTACGTGAGCGTATGTATAGCGGCGTAGATGTTCGTACAACCTGAACCTTGTTTGTTTCTAGCTATCTACAGATTTAGTCTATCAAATCGACTCTCTTTTTCTCGACAGAAAGGAGGGGGCTCACCTTGGCTCGATGCCAGTCTGACGTTCCTCCCATCGATGGTGACAGCACACTCCTCCGGGTGAAGCAGATGCGCAAGCTGCGCCTCACTCCTCCCGATGATGGCAACATGGCGAGCTCGTCGGGGCCTCCTCCCGGTGAACGAGACGCGGCGAACTTGACTCGGGTCTAGGCAGCTCCTCCATCCCCGCCCGATTCGCACCCATCCTCAAGGACCTACAGATCAAGCAATCAGGAAAGACGTCACAGATCGAGAGAGTAAAAGCGATCCAACCGAATACCAGGAGGGGATGGATGGATGGATGGGGGCATGGGGCGCATGTACCGGCGTGGCTAAGCTGCGCCACGAGGTGAGGGGATGCGGGAGGAGAGGGTCAGGTGGCAGTAGATGTACTCGTCGGCAGCGGCGGCCGCTGCCCTTTTGCCATTGTGGAGGTCGGCCTCTTCCGCGCGCTGCCTCTTGCGTCCGGCCTCCTCCAAGCGCCTCCTCACTGCCATCGGATCCGACGCGCCCAGACTTGCAGCAAACGGATCCGGCGACCGCGGCGTGGCGCCCATCTCCCCGACACGGTTGACCGGCAGCGGAGGCGGCGCACGATCCAGGGCCGGGGCGGGGCATTAGGGTTTGGGCGGCGCCAGATCGGAGGGGCGGAAGGAGGAGGCCGGGCGAAGGTGGGGAAGGACGAGAGGGAGGCGCTGGTGGGGAGGAGGAGGCGGCGCGAGCGGGAGAGGAACCGGTCAGAGGGGTGGAAGGAGGAGGCCGTGTGGCGGCGGGGAAGGAGGAGAGGAGGCGTGTGGGAGGGGAGGGAAGAGGAGGCGCGCGGGAGGGGCGACGGCTAGGTTTCCTCCCCACAGGAGCGGCCCTTTTTATACCGCAGGACGCGAAATGACGAAAATGCCCTCGTGGGGGCGCTGGAATTACGCGCGGTGGCACGACCGGGGCGCACTGAATTTTATCTAACGGCTCGCAACGATCCGGTAAATATCCGACGGCCCACGACGACCGAGCCCGAGATCCAACGGCCAGAACGCAATCAAGAAAACGATCGGACGGCCGAGAAGCTCTAATCGCTGAGGAGTCTCCGGCATCCATCCCTCTCATATTTCTGGATGAGTGAATGTGCGTATGTATGAGCGTCTCGGGCGTTAAAAAAGCCGAGGCCATCAAACAGTGCTAGGAGGCTTCATCTAACGGCTCTGCAGCGCCGGTCGACCGGCGCAGAGTGCTGCCCCACCTAAAAGCCGGTATCCCTCCTCCTGGATCTCCTGGTCTCCCTGTGACATGTGAATCGTATTCGCTCGTCAAGCGACCCAATGAAATGACGCTGATGCCATGGCAGGGCAGAAACCGATCGAGCTCGAGCCAGCCAGGGATCTGGTCCAGAGGGTGCCTACGGCAGCACAGCATTGACCGTCGGGCCCACAAGGCCACAAGCAGAGGAAGCTGCCGAGCCGTCGTCTTGGAGCCTTGCCGCTGCCTCATTGCCATTCTATCTTGCCAGCTCCACTGCCTGCACATGGGTTACCGTGCACTGCTAGCAGTCCGAGACATGTCACCTTCGCATTTCAGAAAGCAATGATACGAACATCTGCCTCTGCGCCCAATCTGGCCACAGCTCAAGCCAGCCCTACGCGTCTCACGGACTCGCAGGACCGAGCTACGAACTATTCTGCTCGTGAATCATTTTCTTCAGGGAGGTATCTGCAGATACATCTTGTAAGATGGAGTATTCTGAAAATGATGATGAAGCTAGGGTTTAGGTTCTCCTCTACAAATACCCATGTACGTGCCCTGGGTTCTTCAGCCACGTCCACAGTCGCACAAGCACTCTTCTAGGTCTAGCCAACCCGTACGTGCAAGCACCTCTGCACCATCGGGTTTTCAGCAGCCATGGTGCCGAAGGCCTCCCTCCTCGTGGCCCTCAGCCTGGTCCTCGTCTTCACCGTGGCCAACGCGTGCGGCGACAGCTGCCCGACGCCGACTTCGGCGACCCCGACACCGACGCCGTCCCACAGCAAGTGCCCCAAGAACGCGCTGAAGCTCGCTGCGTGCGCCGACGTCCTGGGCCTCGTCAGCGCCGAGGTCGGCCAGCCGCCGGCCGAGCCGTGCTGCAGCATCCTCGGCGGCCTCGCCGACCTCGAGGCCGCCGTCTGCCTCTGCACGGCCATCAAGGCCAACATGCTCGGCATCAGCCTCGACATCCCCCTCAAGCTCAGCCTGCTCGTCAACTACTGCGGCAAGAACCTCCCAAGTGGCTTCATTTGCGCTTGATTAAGCTACGTAGTTCATCATGTATTCATGTCCTTGCATGCAGCGCGCGCACACGAAAACAACGTTCATTCGTGACTGCATGCATGTTGGGTTCGTCGATATCCTTGTCTGCTTACTCTGTTGGTTCTGAATGTAGAACTGCTTCAGATCTATCTGGTGTGCCAATTGTTGTGCATGTTTCGTGTGTGTTGCGGGGGAGATGCAATGATGTTTGTACTTGGGGTTGTATGTGCAATTGGTGTGTCTAGCTATCCAATGAATGGAGTATTATTTTGCCGACTATTTGTTCAAAACTTGACAACTTCTCAAGTATGCAAACTCATACCCCCCCCTCCCCCCCAAAGCTAACGTGGGATTCTCCGGCCCATATACTATTTTGAAAATCGAATGAAATACATAGGGGCATCATGCTCAAATTAATGCGAATCTCAGACTCCCGGTACAGTAAGCACATTCTTTTTTTTTGAACGGGCCCAGTAAGCACATTCTTAGTTCTCACATTTACAACCCATTATATATGCATCTCATATTATGTCGCTAAAACAATCGCAGTATAGCACATTCCTACGATCAACACCTATACAGTCCAATTACAATATTGTTTCGGTTCGAAGAGTACCCCAACGGCCAACGCCTAAAAAAAGTGATCCATCAACATACACTATAACACATGATCAAAGATGGCATGGATGCTACAACATGTCACCAAAAGAATAGCCCACAAAACTTGTTTCAATTCAGTAGTACGTAACAAAAGAAAGAACAAACTATGCTGTCTTGAGTTGTATTTATTTCGGTCCATAAAAGTGTCATCGTGTGATTGACCAACAAAAGCACATAGGCGAACTTGCACTCGGCCGGATGGACTATGCACAAACACTACCTCTATGAACTTCTCTGAGAGGCTAGGGTGACAAATCTTAAGATTGACAATCACCACGTGTCCAAGGCACGTCGTCTCCCACTGAAAAATAGCACCAATAATTCTAGAGTAAATGCAGGAAACCTGAGAACTCTTGGCAAATCTAAAACTTGAATCTGGGTTCAAATATTCCACCATAAGAAATATAATCAATAGCGAGTCATAGTTGCTTAATTTTCGTGCAAAAACAATCCCAGTGGACACCGTTTTACATCTGAGGGTCTTGGAGTTATTGTTTTTTTTTCTAAAACAGGTCAAGCAAAGCAACTAAAGGTTGTACAATGGAGGACACATCAAATATATTATGAGCATCCATATCTTCAGATAGCGACGATCCGGTACCAAGATTCACTCCTGTCCATGATTAGTAAATTCAAAAAAAAAGTGATTATTTTTAAACCTGAAATTTGTAGGCATACAAAAAGATGCTTGGATGTGTCAGGAGGGTATAAATTTTCATAGTCAAATGACATCCTAACACAAACACTTTTATGCTGCGTTTACTATGTAGTAACGTACTCCTTGGTGTTTTTCTTTTGCTAGGAAAAAAAGGCTCACATATCCCTACGTCACATGTGAACGTTGGGCGGGGAACTCTCTAGAAGCATTCACGTGACCTCCCCAAGACGGCGAGCTCGCGACAAAATTGAGGTGACCCACGCCACCAGCAGCTGCTAACATTTTGCTCGGTCAGGCAAGACGTACGTGGTGGCCGGCGCAGCCCTGGTCCCAGCTGCACCGCCCGGCCGTTGCGCCGTGACACCGTTCGACCTCAAGATCACACCGGTTTCCGGCTCTCGGGGCGGTAGGGCGCTAGCCAGGGCCAGCAGCGGCAGCGCGCCCGTGACCGCCCGTGGGCGGGCCGGCGCGGATGCCAGAATAGTTTGCCTGCTACGTTCGTGGCAGTGGCTCCACCGTCCATGGCGCAGAAGCTCAGGGGCGCAGTCCGAATGTACGATCGAGCCGGCACGGTGCTTCTTTCTTCTGCGCGCCCGTGACTCCGTTCCCCGCGCGGCCGCGCCAGTGCAGGTGACCGCGCGACGTCCACCCGGTCTTGTGGGCCATGTGGCCGGAGATCTGTTCTCGCTGCACAGGCACAGCGCGGTTCACGTGTGTCCCCTCCCGGGTCGCCGCAGAGACGGTAGAGAACCGAAGCGTCTACAGTACTTGGGCAGAGACGGTAGAGAACCGAACCGAAGCGACTACAGTACTCTTAAAGAAATTTAAAAGGGACATCTTATAAAGAAATTTAAAAGGGCAGTGCATGCGCCGGCCCAATTTTCGGCCGGTCAACCCCGAGCCTTTAGATTCGATCATTTTTTAAAGTACTTGTTCAACATTTTTCAAATGTTTTTTGTATATTGTTTTAAAGTACTTGTTCAACATTGCTCAACATTGTTCAAGTACTTGTTCAACATTTGTAGATCGTTTTTCAAATGTTTTTTGTAGATTGTTTTATAAAGTATAAACAAAAGTACAAGAATAAAGAAAAATTCAGAGAACATGAAAAAAAAAAGGAAAAAGAGGTTGTCGCGCGTGTGGGCCGGTCCAACTCGCTCACCCCTTCAATGAGTCGGAAGCCAGACTCGTTGAAGGAGAGATATAGGGGAGCCCCCGGGTCGCAGGGAATAGGGCGCTTCTCTTGGAACGCAATTAGGCACATGAGTTGCCATCACTTTTTTTAGGGTTGGGCTGTCATAAAGAGGACATAATAAACCATTGAGCACCAAGAGCAACTAATTGAGGAGTACTCCTTCGAGAGCCCCCCAAGGGTCACTTAGGGTGGGCTGGGAGCGTTGTAGGATCGTAAGTAGGTCTAGAGGGGGTGATTAGACTACTTGACCAAATAAAAACCTAACATTTTTCCAATTTTAGTTGTAGGCAAGTTTTAGCAACTATCACAAGTCAATCAACACCCTGCACATGCAAGTCTAGATTGTAGGTAGCGGAAAGTATAGACTTTGCATATGAACGTAAAGGAGGGGATCGGAGATATAAACGCAATGAAGACACAATGATTTTTGGCATGGTTCTGATAGGTGGTGCTATCATACATCCACATTGATGTAGACTTCAACCCACGGATGTTATCGGTTGCGCGAGTCCACGAAGGGCTCCATCCACAAAAGGTCCACGAAAAAGCAACATTGTCTATTCCATCATGACTTATGCCCATGAAGGACTAGCATCACTCAGGGTAGATCTTCACGAAGTAGGCGACCTCCTTGCCCTTACAAACTCCTTGGTTCAACTCCACAAGCTTGGAGGCTCCCAAGTGACACCTAACCAATCTAGGAGATACCACTCTCCAAAAGGTAATAGATGTTGTTGTTGATGAACTCCTTACTTTTGTGCTTCAAAATATAGTCTTCTCAACACTCAATCACACTCTCACAGATTTGGCATGGTGATGGGAGAAGGATTGGAGTGGAAAGCAACTTGAGGGGGCTAGAAATCAAGGATCAAATGATTGGAGTGGAATGCCTTGCTCTCAACACAAGTGTAGGTGGTTCTCTCTCAGAAAATGCATATGGGAAGTGTAGTTTTGTCCTGGTTGCTCTCTCTGAGAATAGGTAGTACATGTGAAGTATTTATAGCCATCACCACAGATCTAGCCATTGCAAACTTTATGCATGCTACTTCTTGAGTTTGCGTTGATTTTTCCCTTGAAGAGGAAAGGGTGATACAGCAAAATAGAGATAAGTATTTCCCTCAGTTAAGAATAAATCCAGTAGGAGGTCCAAGCAAGTCCCCAATATATGCACCTGCACAAACTAACAAACACTTGCACACAACGTGAAAAAGGGGTTGTCAATCCCTTCACGGTCACTTGCAAGAGTGAGATCTTATAGAGATAGATATAAAAGATAAGTAAAAGGCAAATTAAAGTAAATATAAATAAATTGCAGCAAGGTATCTTTGGGTTTTTGATTTTATAGATATGAAAATAATATGATAGAAAATAGACCCGGGGGCATAGGTTTCACTAGAGTCTTCTCTCTTGAAGAAAGCATACGGTGGGTGAAGAAATTACTGTTGAGCAATTGATAGAAAAGCGCAAAGTTATGACGATATCTAAGGCAATGATCATGAATATAGGCATCACGTCCATGACAAGTAGACCGACTCCTGCCTGTATCTACTACTATTACTCCACACATCGATCGCTATCCATCATGCAACTAGTGTATTAAGTTAACAAGAACAGAGTAACGCCTTAAGCAAGATGACATGATGTAGAGGGATAGATCCAATCAATATGGTAAAAAACCTATCTTTTTATCCTTAATGGCAACAATACAAATACATGCCTCGCTACCCCTACTGTCACTGGGTGAGGATACCGCAAGATGGAACCCATCACAAAGCACCTCTCCCATTGCAAGGAAAACCAATCTAGTTGGCCAAACTAAATCGATATATCGGAGAGAAGTACAAAGCTATCTTAATCATGCATAAAAGAGTTCAGAGAAGACTCGAATAATATTCATAGATAATCTGATCATAAACCCACAATTTACCGGATCTCAACAAACGCACCACCAAAGAAGATTACATCAAATAGATCTCCAAGAACATCAAGGAGAACATTGTATTGAAGATCAAAGAGAGAGAAGAAGCCATATAGCTACTAGATATGGACCCATAGGTCTATGGTTAACTACTCACACATCATCAGAAGGGCATCAAGGTTGGTGCAGAGGCCCTCCGTGATCGAATCCCCCCCGGCGGAGTGCCAGAAAAGGCCCCAAGATGGGATCTCACGAGAGCATAAGCTTGCGGCGGCGAAAAAGTATTTTTGGTGTGCCCTCTGACGTAAGGGGAATGTTTGGGTATTTATAGAGCAGAGATTAGAGTTAGAAGAGCCATAGGGGGCCCACAAGCCTAGGTGGCCTGCCCCCCTAGGGCGCCCCCCTAGGGCTTGTGGCCCCATCGTGGGTCTTCTGGCCTCTTCCCGAAGCTTCATGGTTGTCTTCTAGCCAAGAAAAATCCTCAAAAAGTTTTGTTCCGTTTGGTATTTATTTTCTGTAAAAGACAAAAACAAGGAAAAAACGACAACTGGCACTGGCACTAGGTTAATAGGTTAGTCCCAAAAAATGATATAAAGTAGCATATTAATGCATATAAAACATTGAAGATAGATAATTAATAGCATGGAACAATAAAAAATATAGATACGTTGGAGACGTATCAACCATCCCCAAGCTTAATTCCTGCTCGTCCTCGAGTAGGTAAATGATAAAAACAGAACTTCTGATGTGGGATGCTACCTAACATATTTATAAATGTAATTTTTCTTATTTTGGCATGAATATTCAGATTCATAAGATTCAAAACAAAAGTTTAATATTGACATAAAAACAATAATACTTCAAGCATACTAATAAAGCAATCATGTCTTCTCAAAATATCATGGCTAAAGAAAGTTATCCCCACAAAATAATATAGTCTTGTCATGCTCTATCTTCATCACACAAAGTATTTATCATGCACAACCCCAATGACAAGCCAAGATATTATTTCATATTTTTAATATTCTCAAGCTTTTTTAACTCTCACGCAATACATGAGCATGAGCCATGGATATAGCACTAGAGGTGGAATAGAGTATGGCGGAGGTTGTGAGGAGAAGAAAAAGGGAGAAAGTCTCACATCAACTAGGAAAATTAATGGGTTATGGAGATTCCCATCAATTGACATCGATGCAAGTGAGTAGGGATTGCCATGCAATGGATGCACTAGAGCTATAAGTGTATGAAAGCTCAAAAGAAAACTAAGTGGGTGTGCATCCAACTTTCTTGCTCATGAAGACCTAGGGCAATTTAAGGAAGCCCATCATTGGAATATACAAGCCAAGTTCTATAATGAAAAATTCGCACTAGTATATGAAAGTGACAAAATAGGAGACTCTCTATCATGAAGAACATGGTGCTATTTTCGAATCACAAGTGTGGCAAAAGGATAGTAACATTGTCCCTTCTCTCTTTTTCTATTATTTTTCTTTTTTTTGGGCTCTTTGGCCTCTTTTTTTCTTTTTTATTTATTTTTCGTCAGGAGTGTCATCCCGACTTGTGGGGGAATCAGAGCCTCCATCATTCTTTCCTCACATGGGATAATGCTCTAATAATGATGATCATCACACTTTTATTTACTTACAACTCAAGAATTACAACATGGTACTAGAACAAAGATATAACTCTATATGAATGCCTCCGGCGGTGTACTGGGATGTGCAATGATCTAGCGTGACATGTATAAAAAAATGATGTCCAAGCCACAAATACTATGTCAACTATATGATCACGCAAAGCAATATGACAATGATGGTATGTGTCATAATAAACTGAACGGTGAAAGTTAAATGACAATATATCTTGGAATGGCTATGGAAATGCCCTAATAGGTATGTATCGTGGCTGTTTTGGGGAAGGCTATATGGTGGGTTTAATGCACCGGGGAAAGTTGTGCGGTACTAGAGAGGCTAGCAATGGTGGAAGGGTGAGAGTGCGTATAATCCATGGACTCAACATTAGTCATAAAGAACTCACATACTTGTTGCAAAAATTTATTAGCCATCGAAGCAAAGTACTAATACACATGCTCCTAGGGGGTAGATTGGTAGGAAAAGACCATCGATCGTCCCTGACCACCACCCATAAGGAAGACAATCAAAACATAAATCATGTTCCGACTTCATCACATAACGGTTCACCATACATGCATGCTATGGGAATCGCAAACTTTAACACAAGTATTTCTACCAATCCACAACTACTCACTAGCATGACTCTAATATCACCATCTTTATATCTAAAAACAAATACAAGGAATCAAACTTCTCTTCTATTCAATGCTCTTTATATGAAAGTTTCTATTATATCCCTCTTGGATGCCCATCATATTAGGACTAAATTCATAACCTAAGAAAATTACCATGCTATTTAAGACTCTCAAAATAATATAAGTGAAGCATGAGAGTTCAACAATTTCTATAAAATAAAGCCACTGACGTGCTCTAAAAAGATATAAGTGAAGCACTAGAGCAAACTGCCTAGCTCAAAAGATATAAGTGAAGCACAAAGAGTATTCTAATAAATTCACAATTTAATGTGTGTCCTTATCAAAAGGTGTGTAAAACAAGTATGATTGTGGCAAACTAAAAAGCAAAGACTCATATAATACAAGACGCTCCAAGCAAAACACATATCACGTGGTGAATAAAAATATAGCCTCAAGTAATTTTACCGATGGATTGAAGACAAAAGAGGGCATGCCATCCGGGGAATCCCAAGCTTAGATGCTTGGTTGTCCTTGAATATTACCTTGGGGTGCCTTGGGCATCCCAAGCTTAGTCTCTTGCCACTACTTATTCCATAGTCCATCAAAACTTTACCTAAAACTTGAAAACTTCACAACACACAACTCAACAGAAAACTCGTAAGATCCGTTAGTGAAGCAAAGCAGATAATCACTTTTAGGTACTGTTGTAAACTCATTCCCATCTTATATTGGTGTTCTACTGTATTCTAACGTCTCCATGGTTCATACCCCCCGATACCACCCATAGATTCATCAAAATAAGCAAACATTAAAATGAAAATAGAATCTGTCAAAAACAGAACAATCTATAGTAATCTGAACTCTAGCCATACTTCTATAACTCCAAAAATTCTGAAAATTAGGAAAAATTAGGAAATATGTATATAAATCTTGTATAAAAAATTCAGATCAAAATCACGCTTCTGTGAGGTTTTAAAATTCCAGGAATGGGAGCAAAAGTTTCTGTTTTTCAGCAAGATCAAATCAACTATCACCATAGATCATCCCAAAGGTCTTTCTTGGCTCAAATAGTAATTGAAACACTAAAACACAATTAATACAGAAGTAATATTGTGTATTTATTCAAGAACATAAGCAAAAACAAAAAACACAAAATAAAATTGGGTTGCCTCCCAACAAGCGCTATTGTTTAACGCCCCTAGCTAGACATATTGCATAGATCTAGGTGTTGGTGAACGTTGCTTGGGAAACAAAAGAAATTCCTACGCTCACCAAGATCCAATCTAGGAGATGACCATCTACGAGAGGAGAGATTGGATATACATACCCTTGTAGATTGCTAAGCGGAAACGTTAAGAAACACGGTTGATGTAGTCGAACGTCTTCGCGATCCAATCATGATCTGTCCCGCGAACTCCTGATCCAAGTGTCGAACGGACGGCACCTCCGCGTTCAACACACGTACGGCTTGATGACGCCTTCACCTCCTCGATCCAGTGAGCGATGGTGGAGTAATAGCTCGAGTCCTCCGGCAGCACGGCGGCGTGGTGGCGGTGGTGGTGGCGGAATCTCAGCAGAGCTTCGCTAAGCACTAGGAAGAGGAAGAGGGATGCGAGGGAGAGGAGAGGCATCACCGTGGCGTGCATATTTGCTCTAGGGCGCGGCTGCCCTCTCTCTACCTCTCTATATATATGGGAAGGGAGGAGGGAGTGGTGCCCCTAGGGTTTCCCCTGGGCGGCGGCAGCCAGGGCAGATGGGATCTCCCCGAGGGTGACTTGACCCCCAAGCCGGGAGGTGGGAAGCCCTAGGGGGAGCCCCAACCCTCCTGGTTACATGAGATGGGGTGAGGTGGGCGCTCATCCCCTTAGTGGGATGGTTTGCCCCCTCCCCTTGGCCCATGGGGCCCCCCAACACTTGTTAGGGCCACCAACACTTGTCAGGGCCCCCCGAAACCCCTTTCAGTGACGCTGGTCATCACCCGGTACCCCCCGGAACAATTCCGGACTCCAATACCCTTCATCCAATATATCAATCTTCACCTCCGGACCATTCCAAAGTTCCTTGTCATGTCCGGGATCTCATCCGGGACTCGGACAACCTTCGGTAACCACCATAATGACTCAACTATACTTATACCATCACAAAATGTTAAGTGTGTAGACCCTGCGGGTTCGAGAACTATGAAGACATGACCGAGACACCTCTACGGTCAATAACCAATAGTGGGACCTGGATGCCCATATTGGTTCCTACATATTCTATGAAGATCTTATCTGTCGAACCTCAATGTCAAGGATTCAGCTAGTCTCGTATGCAGTTCCCTTTGTCTATCGGTATGTTACTTGCTCAAGATTCGATCGTCGGTATCTCCATACCTAGTTCAATCTCATTACCGGCAAGTCTCTTTACTCATTCCGCAATACAAGATCCCGTGACTAACTCATTGGTCACATTTCTTGCAAGCTTATTGTGATGTTGTATTACTGAGTAAGCCCTGAGATACCTCTCCGTCATACAAAGTGACAAATCCCAGTCTTAATCCATGCCAACTCAACAGACACCCTCAGAGATATCTGTAGAGCACCTTTATAGTCACCCAGTTACGTTGCAACATTTGGTACACACAAGGCACTCCTGTGGTGTCAGTGAGTTGCATGATCTCGTGGTCATAGGAACATATACTTGACATACAGAAAAATGATAGTAATAAACTTGATACGATCATATGCTACGTTCATAGTTTGTGTCTTGTCCATCATATCATTCTCCTAATGATGTGATCCTGTTATCAAATGACAACTCATGTCCATGGCAAGGAAACCATAGCCATATTTGATCAACGAGCTAGTCTGGTAGAGGCTTACTAGGGACATGTTGTTGTCTATGTATCCACACATGTATTTGAGTTTCCGGTCAATACAATTATAGCATGGATAATAAACGATTATCATGAACAAGGAAATATAATAATAACCACTTTATTATTGCATCTAGGGCATATTTCGAACAGTCTCTCACTTGCACTAGAGTCAATAATCTAGCATTACATGGTAATGAATCTAACACCCATAGAGTTCTGGTGTTGATCGTGCTTTGCCCGTGGAAGAGGTTTAGTCAACGGATCTGCAACATTCAGGTCCGTATGCACTTTGCAAATGTTTATGTCTTCCTTCTTGATGTAATCGCTGATGGAATTGAAGCGTCGCTTTATGTGTCTGGTCCTCTTGTGAAACCTTGGTTCCTTGGCTAGAGCAATGGCACCAGTGTTGTCACAGAATAGAGTCATCGGGTCCAGTGCACTGGGCACAACTCTAGGATCGATCATGAATTGCTTCATCCAGACACCTTGCTTTGTTGCCTGTGAGGCAGCTATGTACTCCGCTTTGTATGTAGAATCAGCTACCATGCTTTGCTTAGAACTGCACCAGCTTACCGCTCCCCCATTTAGAATATATATGTATCTTGTTTGAGACTTAGAGTCATCCGGATCAATGTCAAAGCTTGCATCACGTAACCCTTTACGACGAGCTCTTGATCACCTCCATAAAAGAGAAACATTTCCTTAGCCCTTTTCAGGTACTTAAGGATATTCTTCACCGCTGTCAAGTGATCCACTCCTGGATTACTTTGAAACCTTCCAGCCATACCTATGGCAAGGCTGACATCCTTTCTTGTGCACAACATCGCATACTGATAGAGCCTATGGCAGATGCATAGGGGATGACACTCATCTTTTGTCTATCCTTTGTATTCGTCGGGCATTGAGTCTGACTCAACTTCACACCTTGCAAAACAGGCAAGAACCCCTTCTTGGACTGATCCATTTTGAACTTCTTCAAAATCCTATCAAGGTATGTGCTTTGTGAAAGTCCTACCAAGCGTCTTGATATATCTTTATAGATCTTGATGCCTAATATGAAAGCATCTTCTCCTAGGTCCTTCATTGAAAAACTCTTATTCAAATATTGCTTCACGTTTTCCAAAAGTTCTATATTGTTTCCAATCAGCAATATGTCATCCACATATAACACCAAAAACGCTATAGAGCTCCCACTCACTTTCTTGTAAATACAAGCTTCTCCATAAACTTGTATAAACCCAAACACTTTGATCACCTCATCAAAGCGAATATTCCAACTCTGAGATGCTTGCACCAGTACATAAATGGATCGCTGGAGCTTGCACACTTTATCAGCATTCTCTGGATCGACAAAACCTTCCGGTTGCATCATATACAACTCTTCCTTAAGGAAACCATTAAGGAACGTTGTTTTGACATCCATCTGTCATATTTCATAATCAAAAAATGCAGCTATTGCCAACATGATTCTGATGGACTTAAGCATTACTACGGGTGAGAAAGTCTCATTGTAGTCAACTCCTTGAACTTGTGAAAACCCCTTTGCCACAAGTCGAGCTTTATAGACGGTGACATTACCGTCCACGTCCGTCTTCTTCTTGAAGATCCATTTATTCTGAATGGCATTTTGCCCTTCAGGTAATACTTACAAAGTCCATACTTTGTTTTCATACATGGATCCCATCTCGGATTTCATGGCCTCTAACCACTTGTTGGAATCTGGGCCCACCATCGCTTCTCCATAGCTCGTAGGTTCATCATTGTCCAACAACATGACCTCTAAGAAAGGGTTGTTGTACCACTCAGGAGCTGTCCGTACCCTTGTCGCCTATGAGGTTTGATAGTAACTTGATCTGAAACTTCATGATCACTATCATTAGTTTCCTCTTCAACTGACATAGGTGTCACATAAACATCTTTCTGCTGCACTACTCACTTGTTGAAGTAGAGATTCAACAACCTCATCACGTTGTATCTTCCCTCCCACTCAATTCTTTCGAGAGAAACTCTTTCTCGAGAAAGGACCCATTCTTAGCGACAATCACTTTGCCTTCGGATCTGAGATAGAAGGTATACCCAACCGTCTCTTTTGGGTACCCTATGAAGACGCATTTGTCCGCTTTGGGTTCGAACTTTTTCGGCTGAAGCCTTTTGACATAAGCATCGCAGCCCCAAACCTTAAGAAACGACAACTTAGGTTTCTTGCCAAACCATAGTTCATACGGTGTCGTCTCCACGGACTTAGATGGTGCCCTATTTAAAGTGAATGTAGTTCTCTCTAACGCATAACCCCAAAATGATAGTGGCAGATCGGCAGAGACATCATAGAACACACCATATCCAATAAGGTACGATTACAGCGTTCAGACACACCATTACGCCATGGTGTTCCAGGTGGCATCAACTGTGAAACAATTCCACATTGTCTTAAGTGATTGCCAAACTCATAACTTAGATATTCTCCCCCTCGCTTGGATCGTAGGAATTTAATCTTCTTGTTATGATGATTCTCAACTTCACTCTGAAATTGCTTGAACTTTTCAAATGTTCCAGACTTATGCTTCATCAAGTAAATATACCCGTATCTACTCAAGTCATCGGTGAAGGTGAGAAAGTAAAGATATCCCCCACACGCATCAACGCTCATCGGACCACACACATCAGTATGTATGATTTCCAACAAGTCACTTGCCTATTCCATTGTTCTAAAAAACGGGGTCTTAGCCATCTTGCCCGTGAGGCATGGTTCGCATGTGGCAAGTGATTTAAAATCAAGGGACTCCAAAAGTCCATCAGCATGGATTTTCTTCACGCGCTTTACACCAATATGCCCTAAGTGGCAGTGCCACAAGATAGTGGTATTATCATTATTAACTCTACATCTTTTGGCATCAATGTGAACATGTGTATCGTCACTATCGAGATTCAGTAAGTATAAACCCATTACAATGGGTGCATGACCATAAAAGATATTACCCATATAAATAGAACAACCATTATTCTCTGATTTAAATGAGTAACCGTCTCGCATTAAACAAGATCCAGGTATAATGTTCATGCTCAACGCATGCACTAAATAATAATTATTCAGGTTCATCACTAATCCTGATGGTAATCGAAGAGCGAGCGTGCCGACGGCAATCACATCAACCTTGGAACCATTTCCCACGCGCATTGTCACTTTGTCCTTTGCCAGCCTCCATCTATTCCATAGTTCCTGCTTTGAGTTGTAAATGTGAGCAACCGAACCATTATCAAATACCCATGCACTACAACGAGAGTTTGTAAGGTACACATCAATAACATGTATATCATATATACCTTTGTTGACATGGGCCCCCTTCTTGTCGGCCAGATACTTGGGGCAGTTCCGCTTCCAGTGGTCAGTTCCCTTGTAATGGAAGCACTGAGTTTCTGGCTTGGGTCTGGCCTTGGGTTTCTTCACGGGAGGAGCAACTGTTTTGCCACCCCTCTTGAAGTTTCCCTTCTTTCCCTTGCTCTTCTTGAAACTAGTGGTTTTATTCACCATCAACACTTGATGCTCCTTCTAGATATCTGACTCAGTGACTTTCAGCATCGCGAATAGCTTGGAGACTGACTTGTTCATCCCTTGCATGTTATAGTTCAACACAAAGCTCTTGTAGCTAGGTGGTAGCGATTGAAGAACTCTGTCAGTGACAGCCTCTGGCGGGAGCTCAATTCCCAATTCAGCCAGACGGTTGTAGTACCCAGACATTCTGAGTATGTGCTCACTAACAGACCCGTTCTCCTCCATCTTGCAAGCATAGAAATTATCGGAGGTCTCATACCTCTCGATCCGTGCATTCTTCTTAAAGATAAACTTCAACTCTTGGAACATCTCATATGCTCCATGACGTTCAAAACGCCTTTGAAGTCTCGGCTCTAAGCCATACATCATGGTGCACTGAACTATTGAGTAGTCATCAACACACGACTGCCAGGCATTCACAACGTCCATAGTCGCTAGAGGGGGTGGCGCACCAAGCGGTGCATCAAGGACATAAGACTTATGGGAAGCCGTGAGGATAATCCTCAAATTACAAGCCCAATCCACAAAGTTACTTCCATCATCTTTCAGCTTAGCTTTCTCTAGGAATGCATTAAAATTCTGGGGAGCTACTGCGCGTGCCATTTATCTACAACATAAATTTGCAAAGGCAACTTTAGACTATTGTTCATGATAATGAGTTAAATTAATCATATTACCTAAGAACTACCGCTCAAATCAACATCCCTCCGGTTGTCCGAGTGTAACACGATCCAAATTCACCAACCCAAGTCCGATCATCACGTGAGATGAGGTGGTTTCAATGGTGAACATCTCCATGTTGATCATATCTGCTATATGACTCGTGTTTGACCTTTCCGTCTCTTGTGTTCTGAGGCCATGTCTGTACATGCTAGGATCGTCAAGTTTAACCCAAGTGTTCCGCATGTGCAACACTGGCTTGCACCTGTTGTATGTGAACGTAGAGTCTATCACACTCAATCATCATGTGGTGCTTTGAAATGATGAACTTTCACAATGGTGCACACTTAGGGAGAACACAATTTTATATTGAAATTTGAGGGATCACCTTATAATGCTACCATCGTCCTAAGCAAAATAAGATGCATAAAAGGATTAACATCACATGAAAATCATAAGTGACATGATATGGCCATCAACTTGTCCTTTTGGTCTCCATCTCCAAAGCACCGACATGATCTCCATCGTCACCGGCATGACACCATGATCTCCATCATCGTGTCGCCATCAGGGTTGTCACGCCAACCATGCTTCTACTACTATTTCTACCTCTTAGCGATAAAGTAAAGCATTACATAGTGCTTAATGATTGACACGTAGGTCATACAATAATTAAAGACAAACCTATGGCTCCTGCCGGTTGCTGTATGCATCAACATGCAAGTCGACATAAACTATTACAAACATGATCATCTCATACATCAAATATATCTCATCATGTCTTTGGCCATACCATAACACAACATACCCTGCAAAAACAAGTTAGACGTCCTCTAATTGTTGTTGCACGTTTTACGTGGCTGCTATGGGTATCTAGGAAGAATGATTCTTACCTACACAAAGCCACAACGGTGATATATAAGTTGCTATTTAACCTCTACAAGGACTGCCTTTGTCGAATCCGATTCAACTAAGGTGGGAGAGAAAGACACCCGCGAGCCATCTTTATGCAACAAAGTCACATGTCTGTCGATGGAACCAGTCTGATGTACGTGGACATGTAAGTTTGGTCTGGGCTGCTTCATCCCACAATACCGCTGAATCAAGAAAAGACCAAGGAAGGAAGCAATCTGTATATCAACACCCACAAACTCCTTTGTGTTCTACTCGTGATGTCATCTACGCATAGACCTAGCTCATGATGCCACTATTGGGGAACGTTGCATGGGAAAAAAATCCTACGCTCACCAAGATCCAATCTAGGAGATAACCATCTACGAGAGGAGAGATTGGATCTACATACCCTTGTAGATCGCTAAATGGAGGCTTTAAGAAACGCAGTTGATGTAGTCGAACGTCTTCGCGATCGAATCATGATCCGTCCCACGAACTCTCGATCCAAGTGCCAAACGGATGGCACCTCTGCATTCAACACATGTACGACTTGATGACTCCTACACCTCCTTGATCCAGTGAGCTATGGTGAAGTAGTAGCTCGAGTCCTCCGGCAGCATGATGGTGTGGTGGCGGTGGTGGTGGCGGAATCTCAGCAGAGCTTCGCTAAGCACCACAGAGAGGAAGAGGGATGCGAGGGAGAGGAGAGGCAGCGCCATGGTGTGGAGATGTGCTCTAGGGCGTGGCTGCCCTCTCTCTACCTCTCTATATATAGGGGAAGGGAGGAGGGGGTGGCGCCCCTAGGGTTTCCCCTAGGGGGGCGGCAGCCAAGGCAGATAGGATCTCCCCTAGGGTGACTTGCCCGCCAAGGCGGGAGGTGGGAAGCCCTAGGTGGCGCCCCCAACCCTCCTGGTTACGTGATATGGGGTGAGGGGGTGGTCAGCCCCTTAGTGGGCTGGTTTTCGCCTCCCCTTGGCCCGTGGGGACCCCCAACACTTGTCGGGCCCCCCGAAGCCCCTTTCGTTGACGCTGGTCAGCACCCGGTACCCCCGAAACAATTTCGGACACCAATACCCTTTGTCCAATATATCAATCTTCACCTCCGGACCATTCCAAAGTTCCTTGTCACGTCCGGGATCTCATCCAGGACTCCGAACAACCTTCAGTAACCACCATAATGACTCAACTATACTTATACCATCACCAAACATTAAGTGTGTAGACCCTGCGGGTTCGAGAACAATGCAGACATGAACGAGACACCTCTACGGTCCAAAACCAATAGCAGGACCTGGATGCCCATATTGGTCCCTACATATTCTACGAAGGTCTTATCGGTCGAACCTCGATGTCAAGGATTCAGCTAATCCCGTATATAGTTCCCTTTGTCTATCGATATGTTACTTGCCCGAGATTCGATCATCGGCATCTCCATACCTAGTTCAATCTCGTTACTGTCAAGTCTCTTTACTCGTTACATAATACAAGATCCCATGACTAACTCATTGGTCACATTGCTTGCAAGCTTATTGTGATGTTGTATTACCGAGTGGGCCCTGAGATACCTCTCCGTCATATGGAGTGACAAATCCCAGTCTTAATCCATGCCAACTCAACAGACACCCTCGAAGATACCTGTAGAGCACCTTTATAGTCAACCAGTTATGTTGCGATGTTTGGTACACACAAGGCACTCCTCCGGTGTCAGTGAGTTGCATGATCTCATGGTCATAGGAACATATACTTGACATGCAGAAAAATGATAGCAATAAACTTGATACTATCATATGCTACGTTCATAGTTTGGGTCTTGTCCATCACATCATTCTCCTAATGATGTGATCCTGTTATCAAATGACAACTCATGTCCATGGCTAGGAAACCATAGCCATCTTTGATCAACGAGCTAGTCCGGTAGAGGCTTACTAGGGACATTTTGTTGTCTATGTATCCACACATGTATTTGAGTTTCCGGTCAATACAATTATAGCATGGATAATAAACGATTATCATGAACAAGGAAATATAATAATAACCACTTTATTATTGCCTCTGGAGCATATTTCTGACACTAGGTATTGTCATCTTGGGTAGTTAATCCATAAGTGTCCCTCATAATGTGTTGGAGTAAATGACCACGAGTAGCCTTATCTGGACCCCATGGCGTTTCAAGCCATCGGGGCCGACTGCGCCCCTCAAGCATCCAAGACAAAGGGCCGCCTTCTCTTGGCCGGCTGGTCCAAGTAGCCGCCTGCAAGAAGGCGGTAGGGCCCAATGAACGGTCCCAAAGTGGGGCGACTCCTAGCAGGCGGCCACCAGAGTGGCCGACTCCTAGTAGGCGGCCCACCCATGCACCCTCAAAGTTTGCACCCACATAACGGCGACGAGACGGGGTGTGGCTACAGTGCAACCTGCCACCCTCGAATCCCGGAGCGGGCATGGCCACAGTGCAACATACCGACGGCCATCCCTCGCCCTACGCGACACTGTTGCCACGTTGACTATGACATCATCTATGGCAGAGCTGCCATACTCCTACGACGGGCTGTCGGTATGGCCCATAGGCAGTAGGCCCTACCTGCCAGAGAGATACCCAAAGGCAGCATGACTAGACCAGTCGGCTAAGGGGATGGCCGGCTCCCAAAAATCGGCCCTCCCTTCCCTAGAAGTTTGTGCTCCATTATCCAGATAGGACGGGGTGTGGCTACAGTGAATGCCCACCAAGCGGCGGCACTATAGCCACGCTCGCCCCGACCAAGCCATCGTCATTAGGGGCAAGGCTACAGTAATGAGTAGCCGACAGGACCCACAAGCGGTGGGCCCAACCTGTCAGCCAAGAGCCCGACAGCCGGCGGGACCCACCAGTCGGCGGGCCCCAGTGGCCGGCGGAGAAGCCGGTGGCCATAGACACTGACGGCCTGGGCCTACACCCAGCCGGACTACCATTGTACCCCTCGGGAGTAGGCCTATATAAACCCCCCAGGGCACCCATGCAAAGGGTTGATCTCTTAGAGTTACACACATACACATAGAGAGAGCGGTAGAGCACTACAAAAAAATACACTTCCGATGATACGTGTTTGTCATAGTAGGTCGCATTTTTTGTCATGCATGTTCATCCATGACGATTTTATGACAGAATCAAGATAGTCATACCTGTGTTGTCGTAGAAGTGTTCCATGACATTACCAAAATTATCATCACGGAAGTGTCCACTTCCATGACGATAAATTGCGCGTCAGAGAAGTGCTTTCGTCAAGGGTGACCGACACGTGGCATCCACCGTAACGGAACGCCGTTAAGCTATCGGGTCGGGTTTTGGATCCGATAACCCGTTAATAGCCCCGACCAATGGGGATTTTCCACGTGTAAAATCATCATTGGCTGGAGGAAACACGTGCCAGCTTATCGTTGGGACAGATTTCATCCACTCATTGGACGGAAGGCACCTATGATACGTCAACACGTGGCACGGCCCAACAGAGGCCCATTCCTGTGAAAAGGCCGGCCTGTTTGACTTGGTCAAAAGGTGGCGGGCCGGCCCATGGAAAGCCTGTTAACGGCATGTTCGCATATAGCCCATTTACAACCCGCTAACCCAAGGCCCGTTACGCCCTATCCGAATTAGGCCCAGTACCGTCATCTGGGCCATCCAATTGATTCCAGCCCGTTTTCATTTCTGCCGCATGTATGGCCCATGACGTCTTTCGGCCCATATGAGGCCCCATGTAACTCTGGGCCTATTAACGACCCGTGGTGAAACTGGCCCGTAATGAATAGTGTATCACTTTACACCCATTAACGGCTCGTGGTGAAACTGGCCCGTAATGAACAGTGTATCACTTTATACCCATTAACGACCCGTTATTCCGTTGGGCCGTTTCCAGCTCATGTTATCTTTCGGCCTTCTCAGAGCCCATTTATTCTTGGGCTCATTTCCAGCATTCGTTTACTTACGGCCTGTTACAGTCATTTTCTGCTTATGGGCCAAATTCAGCCCGTGGTTACAGTCGGCCCGTTTGTGGTCCGTTAATACGTTGGGCCGTTTTCATAGCGTCATCAAATATGGCCTATTAATGATGGCCCATTATGGTCGGCCCTTGAACGGACGATTCCAACTCTAGCCCATTTACGGCCATAATGCGGTCTGTTTGGCCCTTGTTTGGCCAATCGATCATACGGCCCGTATAAGGCCCATTGATGATACGGCTCGCAGAAGGCCCATTGTTTCTACGGCCCGTAGAAGGCCCATTGTTTCTATGTCCCGTAGAAGGCCCACTATTTCTACGGCCAGTAGGAGGCCCAGTGTCACTACAGTAAATATTAGCCCATGGTTATTGTGGCCTAGTTTTAAAAAATAGGTTATTGCTGCCACTAGCAAACCGCGGAAAAAGAACTGCAATGACTACAAGCAAACAAATAAACAAGACAACAAGGAAATAAATAAGCAAGCAACTAACGCTGGGCTATCATGGCTATTACACATATTACATCCACTGGGCATCAAAGTTCGCCACCAGTGCAAATATAGGGAACAAAGCAGCATATCATATACACTGGTTGTCAAAGTTGGCGACCAGCGCAAATAAACGCCGCAACAAAACAAATCCAGAACTGAAACCACTTCAGAAGATCTCAAGAAACAATATCCTGGGTACCCATAATGCTGGCAAGATGCTTAGCAAGCTTATTAACTTTCTCTTGTTTGGCGCTTAAATCCTCCAGCGCTTGCTGTTGCACCAGAAAATATGCATCTGAATTCTGCAGGGACTTCCTCAGTCCTTCAGCTTCCTGTCGCAGCACATCTGATCGATGTCTTTCAACTTGAAGTTGAGACTCAAGAAGATGAGGGCAGCGAGCTCGAAGAGCTTGTGCCAGTAGTAGTGGCTAGTAACTCGAACACTACATCAAGACATGACTTTTGGGTTCCCTCACTGTCGTCAAGATAGTTTTTATCAGCTTTCTTGGAGACCAACAGGGATGTCTCACTATCTTGAACCTTATCTGCATTACTTCCTTTACCATTGGATAACGCTGTACTGTTCTCCAATATTTTGTCAGCATTCTAAAAGAGAACAGACACATCACTTGTTTACCATGTTGTATATGAAACTCATTTTGGTAAATGAGTTCAGTAGTAAAGTGGACAGGATAACAGCATGAAACAAACATATATCTATGTACCATGGTCACTTTATGGTCTATATCATTCTAGTTTTTGTTGCCAAATCAAGATAGAGACACAGTTCAAATAATATTTGTTCAAGACAAAGCAGAATAGACAGAATATAAGTGTGGGTAACTATAGAGCAATAACAACACTTGTAATGTGCATGACATGAGAACATAACTGTTTATTCAATTGAAACTGAAATCATCTTAGAGCAGGTTACAACAGCAAACCAGTTAAAGAAACAGGTTTAAAACATACCTGTTGCGCCATTGGAGTTTCAATTCCATCCTTCAAATTTGAAAATTGTTGGTATGAGTACAGTAATGCAAGAGCAAAGGAGTATGAACCATAGCTACAGAACCTGACCTGAGAACAAATCTTCTTCTCCTTAAACGTTGAGTTGGGATTCGGAGTGGTGGTCCTTGTGCTTTGGGCACTGCAGTTCCCTTACTAACTGCTCGTGTTTGGGTGCTCTGTGGTGGAGACGGTGCTGTGTCAACTGGAACTGGGTTACTATCTGCCGGTCTGCAAGACAACTGTGTTAGCTGGTTCTCTGTCCAACTGGGCAGGGGTACAATCTGCGAGAGTCTGGGTTATGTGTGGTGGATCTGGTCCTTGGGCAAGTACAACCGTGGTTCTATCTGCATCAACTGGTAGCACTATCTTTTCTAAAGGCCGTGTTGTTACTCCCTTAGATACTGCCATCACGCTCTCCAATTCGAATGGCTGATAAACAAGAAAAGTAATTGAAAGTATAGACATTGTATGATAGACATGTGCAATGGATAGTGGGGAATAAAAGAGGGCATGAAATAATTCATATTTATGTTGTCTAACCAAACAGGATAGCATGACACAATTTCACATATATGATGGCTAACTAACAGGATAGCATGACACAATTTCACATTATGATGGCTAACTAAAAAAGATGGAAAGACATAGTTCAAAATATGAGACTATGTAAACAGGATGACATGACATAACTATATAATGTGTTTATTAAATAGGTTGGCATGCCATAATTCACATACATTCATGGATAGAATGCCATAATTCAAAATATGATGACTGTAAACACTAAACAGGATGAGATAATATAATTATATGATGTGTTTATTAAATGGGTTGCCATGCCATAATTCAGATAGATGATGTGTGTCGGTGTCAAAACCAGCGGATCTCGGGTAGGGGGTCCCGAACTGTGAGTCTAGGCGGATGGTAACAGGAGACAAGGGACACGATGTTTTTACCCAGGTTCGGGCCCTCTCGATGGAGGTAAAACCCTACTCCTGCTTGATTAATATTGATGATATGGGTAGTACAAGAGTAGATCTACCACGAGATCAAAGAGGCTAAACCCTAGAAGCTAGCCTATGGTATGATTGTTGTTCGTCCTACGGACTAAAATCCTCCGGTTTATATAGACACCGGAGAAGGCTAGGGTTACACAGAGTCGGTTACAATGGTAGGAGATCTACATATCCATATCGCCAAGCTTGCCTTCCACGCCAAGGAAAGTCCCATTCGGACACGGGACGGAGTCTTCAATCTTGTATCTTCATAGTCCAGGAGTCCGGCCAAAGGTGATAGTTCGGCTATCCGGACACCCCCTAATCCGGGACTCCCTCAGTAGCCCCCGAACCATGCTTCAATGACGATGAGTCCGGCGCGTAGATTGTCTTCGACATTGCGAGGCGGGTTCTTCTCCCAATTCCATATACTTGTCGAATAGTGTCTGGCTTCTTATAAATGCTGCGCTCCTTGGCTTCCACGCCCAATAATGGCCATCTTCCATGTGTCGAACGAATGCGAAAAGCCAGGGTATCTTTACATTTACCCCCCTAGCTGCGCAAATGAGCCGCCTATAAAAGAGACGGGAATCTAGATCCGAATCACACCATCCTCCCTCCGCGAGCATTCATTGGAGCGCCTCTAACAAAAATCCATTCCATCATGGACAGTCGACGCGGCTCCTCATCTCGCGCTCTCAGCCCTCAGCCTGGAGATTGGGAGAGATGCCCGGTCCTGCACAGCAAGCTAGCGACGCTCCAAACCAAGGGATTTCTTCCCCCAGCCTTCATGGTTCCGGTTCGAGCCGGACTCGCCACCTACAAGGGCGGAAAGCAGGTGGAGAACGTCCCCGATCCCTCCAAAGGAGAGCGGGTATGCTTCGTCTCTTATCTGATAGGAGGGCTCGGATTTCCAATTCATCCGTTTCTCCGGGGGCTCCTGGAGTTCTACGGCCTCCAGTTGCACAACCCTACGCCTGCCTCCATTCTGCATATTTCGGGCTTCGTGGCCCTTTGCGAGCTGTTTTTGGGCATTGAGGCTCATTTCGCGCCGTGGAAGAGATTGTTTTGCCTTGTACCCCGTTCTCATGAGGGGTCAATATATCAAGTGGGCGGAGCCAAACTATGGCGCATCGCCGGGACCGGATATCTATCCGGAACCCCGAAGAAGGCGCCCGAAGACTGGCCTTCGGAATGGTTTTACATGGAAGATGTCCCGCTGCTGGATCCTGTTCGGATCGGCCTCCCGGAGTTCAGTAATGCTCCTTTGAAGAAACGCCTAAGCTGGCGCCCGCGGAGCCCCCAGAGGGAAAATGACAGGGATGTCCTCTACCTGATGAGCCGAATAAGGTTATTAGCTCATTCCGGCCTGACTATGATCGGAGTCATGGCCACATGCATTATGCGGGGGGTGCAGCCGCTCCAGTATAGGGGCCACCCCATGTGGGATTTCAACGGGGAGGATGATGCCATCCGCCATGGCCGTAAGGGGCCGGGATCGGTCGCCGATCTGGTGAAGATCTTGTCCGGCCTGTACAAAGGGGAAAAGGAGGATTTTCTCCGTGTTAGTCCACTGAACGGATTTTCTATGAACAATCCTCGAAGCTGGGTAAGCGGACATTTCTTTTTGCCTATCCGATCCCCGTTCCCATGGTTAAGTATCTCATTTTGGGATTTCGACACAGGAACTGCGCCGGGCCATAGAGGATATACACAGCCCGCCTCCACAACCCGAGGATCCGGAACGGTCCCTCGATCCGGCCTCCGAAGAGGATCCGGACATAAAGGTGGAGCTGATCGATGGGGTGTTCCACCAACTTAGCATCGACAATGCTTTGGTCGCCATTACGGCCGACTACCCCGGAATATTTCCAGCTTCCCAGGTAACTGTGACCGAAGTCCTGATACCATGACCCATCCGTGCTTATTTCTGATCACCGCATACCAATGGTGTTCTGCAGGAGGTGCCTTTGAGGCGGGAAGCCGAGCCCGCGGCGGCTGGCCAACAAGGGGCAGCTCGGCCCAGCAGGTGGAAAAGAAGTGCGTTGCGGATCGAGACGTCACCGCAATGGTATGGCGCGCCACCGTGTTTCAAGGAAAGATTCCTGGAAGGCATACTAATGCTCGTGATTTTTTCAGGAAAAAGAGCGCTCGCCGGACTGTGTCCGGAGAGGTTGCCAATCGAGCCTCCGCCAGCCAGGATCCAAAGCCAGGTCTGGAAGGGGAGGCGAACACGAGGCGCACGTCAGATGCTCCTCCACCGGAGGATGCCGATAGATTGTCCTCCACCAAATCTGAGGTGGAGAGCACCATGAATCATAGGTGCCGCCGGGCAATTCTTCATGACGCATGTTTCTCCCACGAGGCATTGAATGCCTTTAATTCGGGAGATGCGCACCTCCGTGCCGCTCAAGATGGTCTCGCCAGAGCCACGGAGCAGTATGTGAAAGACATACGGGTGAGGGATTTTGACAGTTATATATGCCAGTAGCCCCCGAGACTTAAAATAGTTAGAATAACTGATTTAAGGATCATTTGTTATGCAGGATCTTACAGAAAAGAATACCCAACTGTCCCAGGAGCTTCAAGAGTGCAAGGCCCAACTTGAGGCCGCACTAGCCGCGACAGGGGAAGCCACAAAGACCCCCTCTGGTAATATACGCTTTGAAAGAGAAGTAGTTTGCGAAGTGCGGTGTGTGTATAAGTCTGACAATAACATTGCAGATGGTGCCGGGGTAGATCCGGACAAGCAACAGCTCCTGTGCCGGTTAAAAGCCGGCGAGAATGTGCTTACAAGGGTGCATCAAGAGAAAAATAACCTCCAAGATGCCAACACCCAGCTGGGCGAGGAACTGAAAGATGTTCGTGCCCAGCTGTCTGACTCCGTTAAGGAGAATCTGCGGCTTCGTCGCGGCATTTTCAGTAAGTGCTTGAACGAACCTTAAAAAGAGTTCGGCAAGGAAGTCGACTAACAGAGATATGTCTGTAGGTATGCTCACAGGTCGTCCTGCAGAGGAAATGCCCGGTTCAACGGGTGACCTACTTCCCGAGCTACTGCAACTGCACGAACGAGTTCGGCAGGTGATGAGAGGCGTCGCCCAGGCCTTGTGGCCATCCATCTCCCTACCCGAAGGCCTTGGAGAGCTTGCAGAGAAGCTTCAGGGAGCACGGCGGCGCTTCCGGCTATGGAAGATATCGGCCTGCCATCAAGGCGCCAGGGAGGCCTGGGCCATGGTAAAGACGCGGTACACGAAGGCTGACCCAAACCACATGGCCGAGGTCGGACCTGTGGGGCCCGATGGGAAGGAGATCCCTGTGAGCTTAGTGTACGGCCAAGTAGAGTTGGCCGCAAAGTATTCCCAGCAGGACTGTAAACTAGACAGCCTATTAGATGGTATTGAAGAGGAATACAATCAGTCAATTTGACTATGAAATTTAAAATGACATGTAAAATGCCTTCTAGCCGGATTGTAGATCGTTTGTCGTAGCGGACCTTTTCGCTTCAACCTCGGGACCCGACAGTCCGGAGTGTGTCCGAATACCCTCGTGGTTATATAAAAAACCGGGGCATGCGTGGAGACCAGGCATAGGGGTCATTAGTGCTTTATCAGACAAGTGCCCAACTAGTTAGGTTATATTACATGGTTAGTAAGAAACATCTTCCAGGGAGAATAGTTCTGTTAGGGGTTCCTTTCCCTGGGAGGCATGCCCTAAAGTGCATGTCTGGGCTGCGAAAAAAGCAGGAAAGCATCTGGGGGCAGATAAATAAATAGGTAAGAAATCGTCTTTTAATTCACCGACCGAATATTCCCTTAAGAACGCTAGCTTTCGGCTTTACCTAGTCTGAGGTACACATCCGGCTGACCTGGCAGTAACAATCGCAGAGGTGCTCCCTTTACCACCTAGCCGAACAATCGGGAACGTAGGGGTAAGCACAGGAGCCAGTCAACCCAGCTTGGCCAAAACTTAAGTCATATTGATGCATATAATGGTGAATAAAAGGTACATGCGGAAGTGTGACACATGTGTTTGGCATAAAGCCCGTATAAATAAGTTTCTGTTAAAAAAGCCCCCAGGTATAATGAGCGCGAGTAGCACGCCAAGTGTGTGCGAAAAATGCGTAGACGAGCCTCCAAAGGCTTTAAGAAAAAAGGAGGGAGAAGGAGAGAAATAAAAGACAGCTAAAGTATAAAATGTAGACGGAGGAAGGAGACGAACTCAGAGTCCGGTGCTAGGCGTAGAATCTTCGGAGACGGGCTGCGTTCCATGGGTTTGGCTCGAGTCGGTTATCCGATGCATTTCGCAGACGGTACGCTCCGCCGGTCAGGACTTGGTTGATGATGAAGGGACCTTCCCATTTGGGCTTGAGTTTGTCCTTTTTCTTGTCCGGCAGGCATAGAACTAGTTCGCCAACATTGTAAGTTTTGTCCCGTACTTCTCTGCTTTGATATCTTCGAGCCTGCTATTGATAGAATGCGGAACGAGCTTTTGCCACGTCGCGCTCCTCCTCTAAGGCATCCAAACTGTCCTGCCGATCCAGCTCGGCTTCTCTTTCTTCATACATGCGCACGCAAGGTGAGTCATGAATTATGTCGCAGGGCAAAACTGCCTCTGTGTCGTATACCATAAAAAATGGTGTGAATCTGGTAGTGCAATTCGGCGTGGTCCGCAGCCCCCAGAGTACGGAGTCGAGCTCCTCTACCCAGTGCGTGTTAGATTCCTTGAGGGACCGCACTAGTCTGGGTTTAATGCCGCTCATGATTAGACCATTTGCTCGCTCGACTTGACCGTTAGTTTGAGGGTGATAGACTGAAGCGTAGTCGAGCTTGATGCCCATGTTTTTGCACCAGAGTTTATCCTCGTCGGCCGTGAAGTTCGTGCCGTTATCGGTGATGATGCTATGGGGGACGCCGTAATGGTGTACTACCCCTGATATGAAGTCTATCACGGGTCCGGATTTGGCCGTCTTAACTAGCTTGGCCTCTATCCATTTGGTGAATTTATCCACCATGACCAATAGGTATTTTTGCTTGTGGGTTCCTCCTTTAAGGGGTCCAACCATGTCAAGCCCCCAGACCGCGAACGGCCAGGTGATGGGTATAGTTTTCAGGGCGGTGGGTGGCATGTGGCTTTGATTAACAAAGAGCTAGCAACCGACGCATCGTTGGACTAAGTCCTGAGCGTCTGCCCGGGCCGTCGGCCAATAAAATCCTGTATGGAAGGCCTTGCCTACAAGGGCCCGGGCTGCAGCGTGGTGCCCACCGAGTCCGACATGAATTTCAGTTAGAAGATTTCGCCCTTCCTCTTCGGAGATACACCTTTGAAGGACTCCGGTTGTGCTTTTCTTATAAAGCTCTCCCTCATGGACCTTATAGGCTTTAGATTGCCGTACTATGCAGCGGGCCTCGTTTTGGTCCTCGGGAAGTTCCTGCCTAGTTAAGTAGGCTAGGTATGGCTCGGTCCACGGGGCAATGACTGCCATTATTTCGTGGGCTGAAGGTGTTATTTCATTGGCAGATCCACCGATTGTGTCAGAATATTCGGTGTCAGGCGGTGCGGTTGGGTCCAGATTGTTGTTTCTGGACTCTCCTTCCCATAGTACGGATGGCTTGAAAAGCCGCTCCAGGAAGATGTTGGGAGGGACGGCATCGCGCTTTGCACCGATGCGTGCCAATACGTCTGCCGCCTGGTTATTATCCCAGGCTATATGGTGAAATTCGAGCCCTTCAAACCGAGCTGACATTTTTAGGACCGCGTTATGGTAAGCTGCCATTTTCGGATCCTTGGCGTCGAAGTCTCCATTTATTTGGGATATCGCGAGGTTTGAATCCCCGCGCACCTCTAGGCGTTTAATGCCCATGGAGACCGCCATCCGGAGGCCATGTAGAAGGGCCTCGTATTCGGCTGCGCTGTTGGAGTCCGTGTACATTATCTGGAGTACGTATTGGACTGTGTCTCCGGTTGGGGATGTCAGGACGACGCCAGCCCCCAGGCCGGCCAACATTTTGGAGCCGTCGAAGTGCATGATCCAATTGGAATATGCGCCGTACTCTTTAGGGAGTTCGGCTTCAGTCCATTCGGCGACGAAGTCAGCCAAAACTTGCGACTTGATAGCTCGCCGTGGTTTATAGGTTATGTCGAATGGGAGGAGCTCGATGGCCCATTTGGCAATCCGGCCCATTGCGTCGCGGTTGTTTATAATTTCATTAAGAGGTACTTCGGAGGCTACTGTTATCAAACACTCTTGGAAGTAGTGTTGCAGCTTCCGGGATGCCATGAACATCGCGTACGCTATCTTTTGATAATGTGGATAACGGGACTTGCATGGAGTTAGGACAGTGGGCACGTAGTAAACTGGTTTTGAAGGGGGAACTTGTGTCCGTCCGTTTCTCCTTCGACGATGAGCACCACGCTTACAACTTGATGTGTTGCCGCGATATATAATAACATTGGTTCGCCCATGTTGCGTGGCCAGGACCGGATTTGTTGCCAATATGGCTTTTATTTCTTCGAGTCCGGCCGTGGCGGCATCCGTCCACTCGAAGTGTTCGGTGCGCCGGAGGAGGCAATAAAGGGGTAATGCCTTTTCTCCCAAATGGGAGATAAAGCGGCTTAGGGCCGCCACGCATCTAGTCAATTTTTGTATTTGTTTGAGGTCTTTTGGGATATCTAATTGTGACAGAGCTCGGAACTTGGCTGGGTTTGCTTCAATTCCTCTACCGGATACAATGAAGCGTGATATCCGCTGCTAAAGCGTGAATGCCTCTCGCCCTAATAAAGCGTGATATCCGCTGCTGAACGGAGCCACTTGGAACGTGACCTCCTCGGACCTGTAATTGTCTGGCGAGCCGAACACCACATCCAGTGTAAATTTTCCTGTGCGGTGTGCTTCCCGACTAGGGATTATTCCTCTAAAGGTTGTGCTGCTTCGCTCAATGCAGCTCCAGTCTATTTCCATTTTTCGAAGGGTTTCCTCGTAAATGAGGTTTAATACGCTGCCGCCATCCATGAGTACCTTGGTAAGGCGAAAGCCGTCCACTATTGGACTGAGGACCAATGCGGCTGGTGCTCGGGCTTTTCGGAATTTAGGTTCGTCACTGGCGTTAAAGGTAATAGCCATGTCACTCCATGGATTTATTGTTGCTACTTGGTAGACTTCGGCAAGGCTGCGGAGTGTTCGTTTCCGCATATTATTTGATGCGAAAGTCTCGAAGACTGTTAATACCGTACTGGTATTGCTGGGCTGGTTCTCTGGAGCTAGAAGCTCTTCTCCACTTTTGGCCACCTGCCGTAGTATCCAACATGCTCGAAGGCTATGAATTTTGCTTTGGAGTAGCGCCCTCTGTACTATGAATTTTGCAGGGTCCATTGAGCCATCACTCCAGTACGGTTCCATGCCCTTTAGGTTTTTTTTGCTTTTTGGTATTTAACCCAGGTGCCTGGCGATGATGCACCCTTTTATTTCGGACTAGGGTTGTATTCGGAGCTGGATTATCCCAAAATTTGGTTTCGGTTTTCCAGGCGCTCTCCATCGCACAGTACTTTCGTACTATGGACGCCAAGTCGGCAAAGCGTGTAATTTCACGATGACTTATGGCGTTTAGGATTCCCTTGTCCGTGCAATTATTGCAGAAAAGTGAAATTGCGTCTTCCTCGCGGCCGTCCTTTATCCTGTCCATAACCAGGAGGAATCTGGCCCAGCAATGGTGTACTGTTTCAGAGGGCTCTTGCCGGATTCGGGATAGATCGCTTATGTTTGGGTGGGCGGGTGGAATTAAATTCGGAACCCCGTCCAATCTAAGACTCAAGGGCCGAAAAGTTTTCAAACTTGGAAGCTTGGGTTTTTGGATATTGTCCAATGATTCCAGCCCGCTGCCTGACTTTAGGTTCAGGACTTGATCGACGTCCATCCCTCCGCGGGAATCCGGCATGGAGGGGTCGGGAATCCGGACATAGCTAGTCCTTAATATAGAAGAAGGGTCACCGTACTGTTCCTCCACCACAGCAACGTGGTGGGTAGCCCGGGGAGAGTTGATCTCTCTCAGATCGGTTTCAGGCCCAATCTGATCATAGTCTATAGTGACTCCCAGGGCGGCGATGCGATCCAAGAGCTCGTTTAAGGAGGAGAGCTCCATCGGATCTAGCTGCTCGGCAAGTTCCGAGTTAACGTGAAGATTGATTTCGATGACCCGAGAAGTCATCGTCGGCGCGGTGGCCGAACAGGCGGTCATAAGAAAACTGCCTAGCCGGAGAGTCTGGCCGGTGGCCAAAGCTCCTTTAGCAATGGTGCCGTCTTTAAAGACGAGATGAGGCATCCTTCCTGACGGCGACAGCACAGAGGAACTCTCAATGAAAGCACCAATGTCGGTGTCAGAACCGGCGGATCTCGGGTAGGGGGTCCCGAACTGTGCGTCTAGGCGGATGGTAACAGGAGACAAGGGGCACGATGTTTTTACCCAGGTTCAGGCCCTCTCGATGGAGGTAAAACCCTACTCCTGCTTGATTAATATTGATGATATGGGTAGTACAAGAGTAGATCTACCACGAGATCAAAGAGGCTAAACCCTAGAAGCTAGCCTATGGTATGATTGTTGTTCGTCCTACGGACTAAAACCCTCCGGTTTATATAGACACCGGAGAGGGCTAGGGTTACACAAAGTCGGTTACAATGGTAGGAGATCTACATATCCGTATCGCCAAGCTTGCCTTCCACGCCAAGGAAAGTCCCATCCGGACACGGGATGGAGTCTTCAATCTTGTATCTTCATAGTCCAGGAGTCCGTCCAAAGGTGATAGTTCGGCTATCCGGACACCCCCTAATCCGGGACTCCCTCAATGTGTATGTACTATGTAAACATGATGGCATGATACAATTCAAATATATGATTTATATAGTAAGCAAGTAAGCAGATGGCAATCCATATATGATGTAAAAACTAAGCAATGCAAGACAACATGCATGACATGGGTAATATAACCCTGCCAATTTTGAGCATAGACCTCAGGGGGGAAATAGGACTGGTCATCAGCCTCTGAATCCTCCTCTGAGGAGCTCTGTGTAACCAGCAAGATGTCTTCTTCAGCAGGTAGCATTGTCTGCTCTAAATACCTTGTTTTCACTCCAGATACTTCCATCACCGCTTCAAATGGCTGATGCACACGAAGAGTAGTTGAATATACAAACATTGTCGACAAATGGAACACGTAATACAAAAAAATGATAGCATGATATAATTCACATACATGATGATTGGCTAAACAGCATGGCATTGCATAATTCACATATATAATGCCTTTGCAACAAGATAGCATTGTATAATTCACATATATAATGTCTTGCAACAAGATGGCAATGCATAATTCACATATATGGTAATTAGACACTAAACAGGTGGCATTCACACAAAGCATGTCTAAACTAATCAAATAACATAACAATGCGAGACACCACACGCACGATATGAGCAACATAACCCTGCCAAGTTAGAGCATACACCTGGGGGGGGGGGGGGAATAGGACTGGTCATCTGTCTCTGAATCCTCCTCTGATGAGCTATCCGTAACCAGCGAGATAGGCGCTTCGTCAGATAGCATAGTCTGCTCTGAAGACCTTGTTTTCACTCCAGAATTTGCCATCACCGTGTCAAATGGCTGATGCACACGAAGAGCAGTTGAATGTACTAACATTGTTGACAAATGTAATATGTAACGAAAAAAAGGATGGCCTGATATAATTTACATATAAGATGACTAGCTAAGCAGGATGGCATTGCAAAATTCACATATATGATGCCTGGCTAAACAAGATGACGTTGCATAATTCACATAAATGATGAATAAACTAAACATATGGCATTCGCACAAAGGATGTCTAAACTAAGCAGATGACACATTTGATGTATAAAGTAAGCAATGCAAGACACCATATGCATGATATAACCAACATCAGCATGCCAAGTTAGAGCGAAGACCTCAGGGGGTAAATAGGAGTTGTCTTCTCCTTCTGAATCCCCCTCAGAACAGATATCTTCCTCTCGATTACAATCCAAAATGCATGGAGGGGGGGCTGCCTTTGCGCCTACCATGGAGCGACATATGCATGAAATTTTATTGCCACGCAAAGATCGTCTCTTTTGCTCTACATGTTCAGTTCCATTGTTTACAATAACTGCCATGCATAGGAATAAAACATAGTGAGATTATGTAAGGAGTGCATGCAGAAATCCAGAGTGATGGTAGCAACCTATGGATAGACCCAAAACCAATAATAGCAGGCAGATAATGGCTTCAGTTAAAAAATACAGATAATGGCTTCTTTACTGTTTGTTTCCCACCCAACATGAAACTCATAGTAGACACCGGAGATTAACCAGATAGTAGATAGATACTATTGATAGTGGCCCCAATATGTACCCCACAACCATTTAAAAACTCATGTTTGACCATTAGTTTGGAGCTGACTCAGAGCCTAATCAGTGAACATGACGATAAAGTAGCATGTCATATTAAGCAATGCATAACGTAAGCAGACACGAAAGAGTGCGACCTCTCTTGCGGAACAGTGTAGTCCTCGAGGTCATCTGCTCAGTTGATGATGGTAATGCAGTTTTCATGGCTGCTAGCGGCGGGGAAGAAGATCTGAGGCGGCGGAAGACAGTCTGGAGGCCGGATCCCTGCTCTGCTGGACCCTTCTGTCATTGGAGCAGCTGAGCTGGGGTGGACGACGGCGCAACAGGAGCATGACAAACCACGCAAGGTTTTCTTTGAAAACTATCTGTAAGAGAAGTAATTATGTAAGGGCTCGTTTGAATTGGAGGATTCCAACAATGCAGGGATAGGAAATAGACAGGAATAGCATAGGAATGCACGTGCAAAACAGAGAATTTAAAAACACAGGATTTCTGCCAATCTGGGTGTTTGATTCACAACAATTGGAAGATCACATGATGCAAAGAAGCATGGTGAGATTAAGTCAAACCACAAGAAAATGTACAATTATAATGCTATTATGCTACTATCTCTTAGTCTTGTGCTTCATGAATAGGAATTTGAAAAGGAGGACAAGTGAAAATTAAAATTCCTATGTTTTTTCTTTCAAGGAGATACTAAAGGAACAAATCCGTGTGCTCAGTGGACAATATATATAACATGTAGAGTAAAAAAGAGATGCAACAAGTGTACAACCTCTTTGGCGAAGCCATGTCGATCTCAGCGTGATTGGGTTGGCCGATGAGGATTCTCCGGCTGACTTTGCTGTCGGAGGAGGCGAAGAAGATCTTAGGCGTCTGGAGATGGAGCCCGAGGTACTGCTCCGCTGTGATGGAGGGTTCCGTCGTTGGAGCAGCTCTGGTGAGTTGTACGACGCCGAGGCTGAAGCAGGATGAGAGAGACAACAAACAACGTTAACCTGAGTAGAATTCTAATAGCAACTCCAATATATGACGTAAAATACATAACCACAAAGTGCTAGATGTAAAATACATCAGCCGCTCATCTCTGAACTTAACTGTCGAAACTGAACTTAACCGTCGAAACTGAATTTTGCTGTCGAAACTGAATTTTGCTGTCGAAACTGAACACACTAGCAAGGTGATGCTACAAGTCGGTCGACTGACTTTTTCATCTCTGGTCAGTCGATTTTGCAGCCGTTGGATACGAAATCAAGGGCCTGCGGTTCATCTTCAATCTCCACCCCTGAGCCACCAGCCACCACCGGCCAAACAGCAGCCCCCCGCCACCCGCGGCCGGCGATGCGCCGCCCCGCCCGCCCCATAAACACTCCCCACCGCCGGTCCGCCGCCGCCCCGACCATCCCTCTAGGCCCCCCTGTGCCGAGCTTTTTCTCCGGCGATCCCCACGCCACCGCCCTGCCAACGCCCCGCCACCGCCGGCGACCACCGCCCCCATCCTGAACCCTAAGATAGATAGGGGGGTACCTCTCCGGCAAGCCCCCCTCCCTGCTGCGGCTGGTTCTTGCTTCACCCCGGCAAGCCCCCCCCCACCCCCTGAAAATTGACTGACCCAAAAGTCGATTCAGTCGACTGAAGTGTAGCTAAATCGGAGCAGCATCGCAAGCAAGAGCAAGAGCGAGAGCAGCAGCGCGAGCAAGAGCAATAGCAAGAGCATACCAGGTAGGGGACCGAGAGCAAGAGAAGAGCAACAGCGCGAGCGAGAGCTAAAGCAGCAGTAGCTCCTACTGATGTGGACGTCACCGCCGAGGGAGTGACGCCGTGGAGGAAGTGGCCGGTGATGCCGCCGTGGATGGAGCCGCGCCGTGTCGGCTCGGGACCGATCGTCGACAGCACCTTGAGATCGAATCAAGAAGAAAATGCGGCGATTAGTGTACAACCTCTTTGGTGGCGCCGATTAGGCCGCAGCTTCATCCGAGGAAACGGTGATGATGATGCTCTTCCGGTGGTGCAGGTGAAGACGGCGGTGTGGGAATGGAGGTGGCTCGAAAGACGAGGGGAACATCGGGGCAGCTCCTTAGAGGTGGAGGACGGGGTGGCTGAACTGGCGAGTTGATGAGATCGACTAAGGATCCTCATCCGGTACGGTGGATAAGGGACGTCTAGGTGTTGGTGTGGACGACGTCATCGGGGAAGAGGCTCCGGCTGGGTGGCGGACGGAGCAGGGTGTGGGGTTTCATCGCGGGTTTTCACGGCCTCGGTGTATGAATGGGTGGGCGGATGGGATGGCAGTGGGGAACTATGGCTTAGAGACGCACTTCTCCGAAATGTGGGGTAAGTTACGAAAGTACCCCCACCGATTTGAGGCAGTTCTTTCGGTTCAGGGGTACCACAGGCATTTGGCGTGTCAGGATTTCACAGGAGGTGGGAGTTTTCACGCGCGTTGTAATTTCAGAATAGCAAGGCGCGGGTTGAGATGGAGGGAGTTGTCGGAGCACAACGAGACAAAGATATTTCGGGCTAACAAGGCGCGGGTTGAAATTTTCGGACAAGCCTAACGTGTACTGTACCAAATCAATGCACACTACAAATGTCATTCAAAACTTTGAATTCATGTTATGTTCAATTAAAATATTTCGCTATGTGTATAATGCATGGAACCTACTACTCAAATGAACGTTTTAGTGCATTCCAAACGTATATACTACCACTTCAATATGAACTAAATTTGAATTCGTTTGTCTATTTGAATAAGATCTACAGTAATGATTGTTGTGAAGTCAAAGCATTTGAATTTGTTTCTCTATTTTAATAAGATCTACAATCATCATTATTGTCAAGTTAAACCATCGTTTGTGTATTATCTTCACATCACACCACATGATTAGTCTTGAGTTACATATGAACTATGTGTACTATATGAACTCGAACTAGATTTTTTGAATCCACTTTATTTTGATTTCAAATCACATTACATTTCTAGCTCTAGCTAGATCTTGATAATCTAAACCATGTCTCATATGTATAATGTGTTTATCACATTATGTATGGTGCCCCGCCCCCTACGCCTACAAGTATTTAGATGTGAGTTGCAAACACCACACATTACCACAAATTCAAATAAAATGTGAGAACGTTCGATATATAGTATTGTTAGATTGTTCGATATTTAGTTGTAAGCTGCAAACGCCACACATTATCACAAATTCAAATAAAATGTGAGATTGTTTGATGTATAGTATTGTTTAGATTGTTTGACATTTAGCTGTGAGTTGCAAACGCCATGCATTATCACATTATGGTATAACATGTGCACAACACGTGTATCACCGCTATATTCATGCATGCAAGCTATATTCATGCATGCAATGTTTAAAACACTATGATCTCCTATTCAAATATGTGAGTCCGCTTTCATATCAAATTATGATCTTTGTTAGTCTCTTACACCCACACAAGCCTCTAACCTTTGTAGCTACCACTAACTTTCTCTCGTGCATGCACACGCCCTCCTCGCCCTCCCCCTCCCTCGGCATTCTATCCACCGGGCACATTCATTTTTTTTCTTTAGGTCGTTCTCCCAGAGTCTCCACAACTCCTTTCCGACACACAGCGATCGATAAACCTCTCCAGCGATGCCTGCCTACAACATACACACACACCTTCAATCTCCTCCTCTATGTGTCCTTGCCTCGTGTCTCTCATACGGTCAGACACACATGTAAACTCTCGCCCCTCTTTTCGTCGATCTCACAACCGCACACTCCTCCCCCTATCTAGCTAGTAGTTGGGCCTCTCGCACCACCTCCTAGCTCCATTCTCTCTGTCTATCCGTCTCGCTGGGCCTTATTTGCCTCTAACAAATGGACGTACACCGACCGATCTCTTGCTATACATATAGCTAGCTAGGTCCTTATAACTCATTTTTACCCATACATCGATCGATCTACCTCATTAGTTGTGTCTCTCCCTTCCTCCGACAAACAACAATTGATCTACCAATCTAGTTAGGTTTGCTTATCAAACACATGGTTCCCCTTCATCATCCATGGATGCGTCCCGACAGATCTATCACGCACAGGCACACACAGAAACACATCCCCACTCTTATTGATAACATTGAAGTTCCACCCTCAGTTTGTCTAGTAGGCCTCTCCCACCATCTCCGAGAAGCAACTCCATCACCCATCCAACACTCTACCCCTCTCCCTCCCTCTCTCTCTCCTCTCTCTCTCTCTCTGTCCCATCATATTTCCCGTCCTTCAGTTATGTATGGATGTCGACCGATCTTCCTCAAGACATAGCTGGGTCTCTCCTTCTCAACACATATATGAGTCATTCTACCTCTATAGTTTGGCCTCTGCCTACCCCTCCCCCCACCCCCCTCCCCCCACACACACCGATACATCGAGCGCTCTAGTCATGTCTCCCTGCCGCACACAAACTTGACATGTGCCCTCTAACGTTCCGATAGGCCAGTCGCCCTATATCTTTGACTTGCACACACACACAATTTCGATGGCTCTCTTCATCGATCTCGCACCCACCCACTTGATCCTCTCTTCGACTCTATTGATAGCTATGACCCCTCCCTCTCTTCTCGTGGATTGCCCGACCCTCTATGTATGATATGGATAGGCCTCCATTTCACACACATTGCATGCAAAATTTTGTTTGAGATGTCATCGACACATATTCCCACAAATAATTCACGAAATCAACCCCCTACCCCACCCCCACCCCCACCCCAAAACAAAAAACACTCACGAACGCAGTTTGTATCTCTCACACACACCCATGTAGGTGGGGGACGTGCACGAAGAGAAGAGGTGCATGCACGGCGCACATACTCCCATCTCTTTCCCAACCACACCCGCGCGGGTACACGGTGGAGCTCATTTCTTGCGAAAAAGGCAGCCCACGTGGTAATTTGGCATGTGTACTGGTTGTCCACTTGGTGGAGGGAGGATCGTCTACCACGGGTGAACAAACAAATTGCGACTTGACGTGTTATGTTAAAAAAAGAGGCAAACCATGTGGGGCCTACCTTAGAGGCAATGCTCTATACACTGGAGTACTTTTGATGTGTCCCGTCAACTCGCAGAACGAGGAGAAGCTTGCTTAGTATGCCGTCTCCCCCGCCCACGGGCGCGGTGGCTCACAGGATGAGGTGAAGCTTGCTCCGCCTTACGCCCGCTCCCTCGCCCATGCGCGCGGTGGCTCGCAGGACGAGGAGAAAAATTTACTACTCCCTCCTTTTACTCCTCGTCCCTACTACCTTGGTATAGAGATTATATCATATTGTTTGGAATATATATGTCCTTTAGTAGATTTCAATATGAATTACTAGTACATGCTCCAAACACTGATGTATATAGACGTATTTTAGAGTGTAGATTCACTCATTTTGCTCCATATGTAGCACTCTCCCTCGCCCCTCGACCCTCGCCCACGTGGTGGACGTGCATCAATTCATTTGGTCTCATATAGCCAGAACGATATATACCGCACTACCATTATTGCTCGACTTCCCGAAGAGGCAAAGAGACAATCGCAAGGTTAATATTTTGGAGATGCCAAGCGCAAGGTTATAGGAGAACGAGTAGTAGGTCCTGCATCATTTATAAATAAAGTTTTTTTCTTTAGTGGCACGTACGCAATATGATAGGTTCATATGGAGAGAGAAGGAAACTGCTCCACTATATACATAGTCAGGACGGGCCAGCCTACACGGTTGCTTGTTGGGGTTGCTCTATTCACACTCTCTCGCACAAAACGACTCTGGCCACATCTCTAACATCCCAGCGGATCACGTCCGCTTGGGGAAGGGGTGGATGCTTAGTGTAGATGTGGTGGCCGTCACCGACAGCGAAAACCCACTATCGGCACGTCCCGATCAGGGGTCCCCGCCGTTCTGTCTCACAAAGCCGGTGAGTTTGCCTTCGTCCCTTTCTCACTGCCGCGATGTGGCAGTTTCCGCCTCCTGCCGCCCTCCTCAAGGTTGAGCTACGTCCCTCAGGTACAACTCCCTTTACAGCCGGCTTGCACCACTGCTCCAGCTGCCCACATCACTCCCTGTGGATATTTCTCTACTTCTTTGCCCCTCACATACCTCTACTGGCTTCTACGTACTGTATTTGTGATGAGTTTATGTCTCATCAACTATTCCCAGTAATCTTATTCTAATCACGCTTCTTCAATTTCTTTGCCACAGGGATGCTCATCTCGATTTTGGTGAAACTGCGCAAAATGATCCGATGGTCAAAAGGTTGCAAACTTCATTTATTAGGAAGCTCGAACGTTGCCAGCAAATTGAAGCCTGGTCAGGGTTCACGGTTCAAGGGCTAGGGACTACATGGATCGTTTTTTTCTTTAGCTGTCTCTGTTGCAAAATAAGTGTCAACTTTAGTAGTAGTACAACTTTGTACTAAAGTTTGCACAAAATTGAGACACTTATTTTGGAACGGAGGGAGTACATATTTGCTATGATCTGTCAATCATTGAGATGCAATAGCATGCATGTTAGTCTCCTTTGTATTTGATGAAATGTTGCAACGGGCAACCTTGGACGGAAGATACATGTAACAGAAGCTGGAAGCTTCATAGCATTGTACAAATTTATCTCGCTGATAAATTACAGTACGTACTATACTAGTACTTCCTCCGTTCCTAAATATAAGTCTTTGTAGAGATTTCACCATGAACCACATGCAGATGTATATAGATGCATTTTAAGTGTAGATTCATTCATTTTGTTTCGTATGTAGTTCACCTAGTGGAATCTCTACAAAGACTTATCTACTAGTAATAGCTAGCCCCCACTACTAGAAATTCTCTATCCTCTCCTTGAGCCACATCATCAAAATTGATGTAGCCGTTAGATGAAGTAAATCAGTCCATAATAGCCGTCTGATCTGGACGTTGAGAGGCTCCGCACTAAGCCACATGCAAGCATGTAGAAATACCGTGGCACATGCATGTGAGTGGGTTTTAAATCACATCAACATGTCTGCATGCAAGCATGCATGTAAGTGAGATTTTAAGTCCCATTAACATGTCAAAAAGAAAAATATAATCCCATTATGCAGTAGGAGTTGGATGATCTTTTTTCATTACGTGGGATGATCTATATGATGATGGGAGTTTATTTAGTTTGGCTACCACATTTGTCATGCGGTTATAGAGTTTTTTTAAGTTCTATGAAATTGATAATTTTGCACCGAGAGATATACCGCTGTTCCGCAGCAACGCGCGGGGACTCATCTAGTAATATTTTGGAATGGAGGGAGTACTATGTAAAGAGTTAGATGTCGCACGGTGATAGTGTGAGGTGGGCCATGTAATCACCGAGCCTGCGTGTTTTCACTGCTCTTGCACTCCTCCGCTGTAAGAATGGAGAAAATTGTAATCTAGTAGTAGTAGTACCTCCTTTCGCCGAAAGCGTGGGACATCCAGCAGTCCTACCACCTCAGTAATAAAGACCAATGAGCCGTCAAATCACATAGACCCAGCAGTAAGTTGGACGGACGAAGCAACCATCACTCTTGCGCCAGTGAGAGGTCGCGTCCGCTCTTCTCGGGCATGAATGCGGCACCGATTCTTTGGAGCGGCGCTAACCATTTCGGGCGGGAAGCCCGCGCGGGCGATGGAGGGGCTTTCGGTGGGCCAGGCTGGTCAGGAGCGAGCATGGCAGCTGTCCGCATGTCCCTACCGGACACGCCCGAAAATGAGAGGATGCACCGACTCTCACGGCTAAAATCGTACACTACACACCATCTCTCTATAGGAGTAGGTCGATTTGTCGCTCTCTCTAACACACACATGCTGTTAAACACACACACGCACACGTACGCACCTTGGTCCTGTTGCACCTTCTAACGTGACTTATTACACCTAGACGGAGGGAGTAGTAAGTATATGAGATATGGTGGCACACTGACTTAAGTCGAATACAAGTGCCCAAAATTTGTGTGCATGTTATAATAAGGATTCACTTAAAATAGTACGTGAGCGAACAGAGGGATCAATTGGACAGTGTCCCTGAGCAGTAGCGAGATGTGTGAGGTAAGATACACCGCTGGCACTTTTAATTTTTCTTATTAATTTGTTTGTTTCACCCTCTGACTGGTGGGACCCAACGTACTACGTGGAGAGAGGTAAGGTGAATAAGGCTGCATTATTTTTGCACCACTGTGGATAGTCTTACCACCAAAGACACATGACACGATTATGATTTAAATCCCAATGACTCCCACACACAAAAAAACATGGCATGCTTGTCACACGAATGCAGGAATGTATAAAAGGTTATTTTCCTCTCGTTGAACATAACGGGAGGGTTGTGTAGCTGGTTAGCCTGTTAGCTAATCAAACTTGAGGTCTCGGGTTCGATAACAACACTTGAGCATAATTTGTGCCAGGAGGATTCTTTGACTGGTCAAAATGGATGGATACGGAGCTATACGATCTCGTAGTGACCGTATAATCAGCTCATCACATATAAGCTACAGCCTTGGCACTTGTTTTCTAGGGTTTGCACGCTTCACACTCTCTCTCTAGTATATATATACACGCTGGAGCCTCAGTGCTTGTAGTTGCTCTCTTCACACTCTCTCGCCCTCTCCAGATCTAAACAAGAGTTCTTGGCCTCTCTATCCCCTCACTGCTGCTCAAAGAGCCGGCAGGATCCGTCCGCCGAGAAGGAAAGGAGGCTTAACGTTGTCGCCGTCAGTGAGGGAGAGAACTCACTACCGGCGCAGCTATTCACTTTCCACCCAGCGGCGGCGCGGGAGGGCCTCCGACCCCTTCTTCTTCGCCGCCGTCCCGTCGCCCACCGAACCACACCCCAAGAACCTTAAGGTATAATTTACTTACTCCACATGCATTGCTCTAGCTGCATGTATACCATGAATCTAGGACGTGGTTCAAAGAGGAAAGGAGTGGGGGAAAGTAGTGGGAAAAGTTGTATATAGCATGAATCTAGGACGTGGTTCAAAGAGGAAATGAAGGGGGAAAGTTGTATAGCATGAATCTAGGACGTGGTTCAAAGAGGAAAGGAATGGGGGAAAGTAGTGGGGAAAGTTGCATCACATAAATCTAGGACGTGGTTCAAAGAGGAAAGGAAGGGGCAAAAGTACTAGTTCAAAAAGGAAAGGAAGGGACAAGGCTATAGAGTTTGAGCAGGTTTAGATTTGCTGCGCTCACATAGGGAAAGGTGTCTAAAGATAACAAAACTGGGACCAACACAAATATGCTCCTTGGTTGTTTGTTCTTTGTTGCAATAGACTCTGCATGACCACAGTACATCGGTAGATGCACATGGTGCTGTTGCGTCCACTGTCCCGTGCAACTCATTAGCTGTTGTTAATCTAAGGCACTGTTTGGTTAAAAACTCCCTAGTCCCTACCTGCTTGGTTCCAGGGACTAAACATGGACTAGAGGTTATTAAATGACATGCTAAAAGACCATGTTACCCCTAGTAATGAACTAATAGAGACAAGGTGCGATGCATGGCAGGGGCAACTGTTGGAAAAAGTCCCAAAAAGACTCCCTCGGGGTCTTCTTTCTTTAGTCCCAAATGCCCACTTTTAGTCCCTAAAAGTCCCTCCTGTTTGGTTTAGATGGGACCGACACAGAGTTTTCTTAGTCCCTACACCAAAATGTCCTTGTAAACAAACACCCTCTAATAATGCCGCTGGAAAATTGATGCAATGCCACAGTTAAAAGCAAATTACATGTTTAACGAATTTTATTGTTAATATAATCTCTATGTTAATATTAATCAATGCCACCGTTTGAGAAATGCTACTGTCTTGCTTTCTTTCCCATTTAGATAAGGTAGATGCTTCTTTTTGTTGGCTTCTGTGTCATCCACCGTTATTGACCACTAATTGTTTCCTTTGCACCTCTGTGTAGACAGGGTTATCTACTTCACCTTGTTGCCATTGTGACCTTTTGTTGCACTGCACAAAACACTTTTGTTTTAAGAGTGTTTTGTGTAGTTCAACCAAAATGTCACACCGACAATGTTGCTTGATTGCTTGATCTTAGTGGAACTGCACAAGAGGAGATCTTACTTCCTATCCGTTAAGGCGAATTTGGTTCAGATCTTCTTCTTGTGAGTTGTTTGAATTCCGCATCATGAGAGGTCAGTACTAGCCTTCTTTCACATGATTCTGCAGTGTGCTTTCATATGTTGTGCTATTTGTATGATAATGTTGCTTGATTTTAGTGAACTGCACAAATGGAGACAAGACTTCCAATCTGTATGTGCACCGTAATATCCAATTGAGGTAAGATAAGGATATTTCACAACTGTTGGCCTGTATTTTGCCACTTTCATCAAAAAATTAAGTTTAGTACTATACTTGTGCTCCCTAATTGACATGCCAAATCTTACATTGAAGGCGAAGCTTGTCTGTTATTGAACCAAGTGATGAAGGGGAAGAACAAGTGGAAGAAAAACAAAAATCAACTCCCGGTGCTGTAATGAAGCACTGGAACTATGATGAGACAAGTAATGATATAGTTTTGCATCTTAATTTATTGCTATGGCTGGAACGAGCAATTGTTTTGCCACTGATTTGATGACACTCTTAATGTAATACGTAATTATCTCTACTTGTGCAAATAGGGATCTTCTTTGAAGATACCATATATTTTAGTCAAAGTGCACAAGAAGATGTTGGAAACATTAAACTAATCGAGGAGTATATAGTAAGCATGGCCACCACCGTAGATAGCAACAGATGGTTCCGGAGAAGTGCTTCATCTGTATGCTCTACACAATAAGCCTCCTGACAAAGGTTGGTACTCGCCCACTGATTCCATCCATACGATTGAGCTTTGTCATCTCTATTGGTGTTGTGCTACTGTTTAGATACTGTCATGAAAAAGTGGTATTGTCCTTGAGAAGTGCTTCATCTGTGCTGTTTTAAATATTTCCTTTCCTTTTTTTCGAGCAAACAGGGATGCTAGCATTTAGTAGTCCTCTTGTCTTTGCACAACAGGATCATCTTCCTCTGAAGAAGAATATGGAGTACATGAAGTGACTAGTTATGATTATGCCAGAATGAAGAAGCCCTGTCTATCTTCTCATCAGAAGTAGCAGTTGAAGGATGGTTACATTACTCCCCACAAGACCAAACTAACTTCAGCTCAGAAGGACTAACAAATCTCCATTTTTTTGCTGTGATGCGCGAGTACAATGTTGTTCTAGGATTCTTTCTGGTGAGTTCCATTTTCCTAAAAATGTGATCTACATGGACCATGTATGTGCCTGTTGAAACTGTCAATTCATAGTACAGTTTGCTTTATACTAATCACTTTTTTGTATTTGTGCAAACAGGGGTGCTCAGCTTGATTTCAATTGGAACTGCACAAAATGTTCATGAATACATCGAATCATAAGTTCAAGGCGTTGCAACATATAAGGGCGAAATCATACAAGCTACGCACGAATTTGGTTGATTTTGGTGGAACTGCACAAAAAGAACAGCTAGTTTATTTAGCACGAGGTGCCATGTCAATGTCCGAACTGATGGCAAACCCTGCCCATTCCACAATCGTAGGCATTTGATATTTTGGAATGGGACAACCTTGTCAAATTTTGCTCATTTATTTTAGCAAGACATGCGTTTGATATTTTCGAATGGGACGCCCTTTGCTGTCAGTAGCATCGATCAATTTCTTCTTTATTCTTTAGTTGTGAAGTAAATATTGCCTCTGACATGTGAGTCGCTGAGATGCATAATCATCGATTGTTTTGAATGTTCTCTATGAATTGCCAGGCCTGTGTGTTTGATTGCAATGTACAGAAACGCTAAAAAGCTGCTCAAACTCTTTGTACTCCTTCAGTTCCTTTTTAATTCGCACATTGTGAAAGTGCATACTTTTTTGTATAAGATTGGTCAAAGTAGAGATACTTTGACTGCACAAAAAACTTGTATGCAGACTAGAAAGGACCGGAGGGAGTACATGTGAAACTGCTGCAAACGAGGTGATCACCCTGGGAATAATGCTAGTACGTATTGTTTTGCATGTTCATCCAATGCCAGTGATACAGGAATTCGAACTAATCGAAATAAATTCATTCATACACAGTCGGTTTCATATAAACATGCCAGATTTCATTATATTTCATACATTCTTCAACTAAAAAGGGGTGCGCTGGAGGTATAATTAATTAACCGAAGCTACCCACCTGTGTCCCGCTGAGCCGATCAGAAGATTCAGTGACTTAGCTGCAGGTGCAGTTGCATAACTGACATGTGGCCTGTTGGGCCCACGTGTCAGTCAGCCAACTGCACCAGCATTTAAGTAGAAGCAGCGTTCTTCTCCAGCGCAGTTCTCCGACTCCACGTCGCCGCCAAGAAGCTAACTAGCCGTCAATGGTCAACCCGCCTAGCTTGGCTTCAACCGGAGGGTAGCAGCGGTGGCCTTACTTGGACCCGAGCGGCGGCGACCTACCGTGTTCTACTCTTCCTCGTTTTCTGTGTGGCACGACCTCGTTGGTAGTGGGGCGGGGCCTCGGCGGAGCCGGCGATGTCCTCTGTCTCGTTGCCGGCGAGCGGCTCCTCAGTGGAGCGGTGGAAATCCTCCCCTACGTTGCCGGCAGTGTGGGGCCTCGGCTGAGCCGGCGATGTCCTCTGCCTCATTGTTGGCGGGGTGGGGCCTCGGCGGAGCTGGCGGTGTCCTCTGCCTCGTTGTTGGCGCCGCGGGGCCTCGGCGGAGCAGGGCCTCATCGACGCCAGCGGAGCGGGGACTCGTCGGAGCCGGCATTGTCCTCTGCCTCGTCCTTGATCTCGCCAAACAGTGCCTCGCCCGCTTCATCGCCCTCTTTGCTAGCCTCTTTGTAGGCGGCCGCAGCCTTCGCCACCTGCATGCGGTACCGCCAGCGCTTGAGGCGGCCCTTGCGGGCGGAGCGGTACGAGTCGAGCAGCGCCTCCTGTTCCACCCGCTCGGTGACGATCTACTCCTCCGCCTGCAGGTGCTCTTGGAGGAGATGGTGGTTGTAGGTGGCGTCGGCCTGCGCCTCCCAGAACTGCTCCTCACGCATCTGCCTCACCGTGTCCATAAACTGGGCGCCCGATGGTCATGGTGCAATGCACCGGCGAGGATGGCATGGAGGAGGGGGTTGGCGCCAGATCATCGACTACCATGTTCTCCATTGGGACGTCGTCGTCCTCCGGCTGCCATCTCCTTGTGGTCCGTCGTCTGCCCGTCCCGAAGAGCGCTGGAGCGCGAGGAAGCCATGGTGGGCAGTAGTGGTGTGGACAGGAGAAAGGGAACGGATGCGGATGACTGTGGCTATGGCCGGCGCAACAGTTTATATAGCAATGGTGGGCGGGCGGAGGGACGGACATGTGGCGCCGGAGTAGCCGCCTCAGCAACCGCGTATCATTAATGTGGGCGGCAGATGGACGGACAGACGACACTTGTGTCATTTGAAGGCGGAGCAATCGCCTGCACCGGGAAGCGGGGCAGGCGGCGCTGACTGTTTCGGGCGGAAAGCGCGCACGGGCGAGGAGATGACTTTACTTGGAGAGGATGACAATGGGGACCCACCAGGTCCATAGCCTCACGTGCGCAAGTGCCTCCTTATTATATATATATATAACTATAATTTATTTTGCTTCCTCCTGGTTTCCTGACATCACGGTCCCACACCATTGTCAACCTATGTACTCCCTCCTTTCCGGTTTATAGGGCTTATCACAAAATTTTAGTTTTTCCATTTTATAAGGCTCAATTTGGTTGTTTTCCATCACATGTTCAGATTCCAAGGTGCATTACATCATTGCATGCAAGTATTAAGAGAAAATTGACCAATGCATGTACTTTATGAACGCATGCATTGCAACTAATGCATTGATAAACATAATTTTTTGAGGATAACAAGAGCATTAATTAGGTGCTTTTGCAAAACTACAAAAAGTATTCCACCACTCGCCATCTACCTTGATTGGTGATATTTTTGAATTGAGCACTATAAACCAGAAAGGAGGGAGTAGTCCATAAACGAGAGAATTGCACAAGAAGCGGCTGACAGCTGGGACCAAGCAGCTCGAGAAGTATTTGTGTTTTTCAGGTGTGAGCACTGCAGAGTTTTTTGATGTTTAGCCCAGATATTAATTTTTCTCCTCTGAACAACAACGAAAACATCGCTACAGGTATTAATTGGGCGGGCTGTGGCCTGGCTAGCCCAGGCCAGATATCCGGCCCAGATATTAATTTTTGTCAAGCTGAAAATGGCTAGCCCACCTATACTTTTTTTAGGAATACCCAGGCAAGGTCAAGTTGTTATTCTCCGCCCCGCTGGGCTGCAAATCTTTCCTAGGAGGGATGCATTAGGCTTAACAAGAAAATGGGCTTTAAGAAATAATAAATGGGATGTAATTATAAAAACTGGGTAGTAACTATAAAAAATGCACCAAACACGTGATTACGTTATAAACTATTTTTGATATTGAAAATTTTAATTTCATTAATTGTTGCGAGCGCAATGTTTCGTTGGATTTTTACGTAATATAAATTTGTATTGAAATTGTATTTAATCTGACTAGAAATTTCGGGATAAAAATATCTCGGATCCCATCAAAATGTGGGAAATTTTATTGAATTCTGTTTTGAACGGTTGGTTGGAATGGGCTATACTTTTAATAAACTGTAAATGGGCTGTAGTAAATTCCATTAGAATTCAAAAATGGGTTACACATTCTTACAAATCTCAAATGGGCTATAAGTTCTCTGCCACACACTTCTGGCCTTACTAAGTTGACGCGTCCCCTAAAGAAATAGAGTTGACGCGTATGCAAGGCTTTGTCAACTTATAGTCAACACACGGTTCTAGTAGCAGTGGTCGTTGGATGTCCATCCAACGGATGCCGTGCTTCTTCTTCAATCTCAGATATTCTAGCTTCACCCGCCCAAAAAATGATTCCTCCCCCTGACATCTGGGGCGCACCATTTCGGAAGCTGACCTATGGGCCTACTAAGTTGACGTACCAAGGGCTTTGTCAACTTAGTCAATATAAACGATTCTAGCTGTAGTGACCGTACGATGTCCATCCAACGGCCGTCATGCTTCTTCAACCTCTGGTCTTCTTGCTCCAGCCGCCCAAAGCAGCGCCGGTCGTGCCACCTGCTCCTGCCTCCCGTGGCCGGCTGTGCTGTCGCAGAGGCCTCACCGCCCCCTACTACTCCCACCGCTGGCCAGGCCATCCCTCCATGTTGGGGAACGTAGTAATTTCAAAAAAATTCCTACGCACACGCAAGATCATGGTGATGGTATAGCAACGAGAGGGGAGAGTGTTCGTCCACGTACCCTCGTAGACCGTAAGCGGAAGCGTTAGCACAACGCGGTTGATGTAGTCGTACGTCTTCACGATCCGACCGATCCAAGCACCGAACGTACGGAGCCTCCGAGTTCAGCACACGTTCAGCTCGATGACGATCTCCGGCCTCCGATCCAGCCGAGCTCCGGAGATGAGTTCCGTCAGCACGACGGCGTGGTGACGATGATGATGTTCTACAGGCGCAGGGCTTCGCCTAAACTCCGCGACGATATGACCAAGGTGGAATATGGTGGAAGGGGGCACCGCACACGGCTAAGGAACGATCCGTAGATCAACTTGTGTGTCTATGGGGTGCCCCCCGCCCCCGTATATAAAGGAGCCAGGGGGGAGGAGGCAGCCGGCCAAGGAGGGCGCGCCAAGGGGGGAGTCCTACTCCCACCGGGAGTAGGACTCCCTTCTTTCCAAGTAGGAGTAGGAGAAGGGGGAAAGAGGAGGAAGAGGAGAAGGAAAGGGGGGGCGCCGCCCCCCTTCCCTTGTCCTATTCGGACTAGGAAGGGGAGGGGCGCGCGGCCCCCTCCTGGTTCCTTCCCTCTTCTCCCTCGAGGCCCATGTAGGCCCAATAACCCCCCGGGGGGGGGGGGTTCCGGTAACCTCCCGATACTCCGGTAAAATGCCGATTTCACCCGAAACCATTCCGATGTCCAAACATAGGCTTCCAATATATCACTCTTTATGTCTCGACCATTCCGAGACTCCTCGTCATGTCCGTGATCACATCCGGGACTCCGAACAAACTTCGGTACATCAAAACTTATAAACTCATAATAAAACTGTCATCGTAACGTTAAGCGTGCGGACCCTACGGGTTCGAGAACTATGTAGACATGACCTAGAACCATTCTCGATCAATAACCAATAGCGGGACCTAGATGCCCATATTGGTTCCTACATATTCTACGAAGATCTTTATCGGTCAAACCGCATAACAACATACGTTGTTCCCTTTGTCATCGGTATGTTACTTGCCCGAGATTTGATCGTCGGTATCCAATACCTAGTTCAATCTCGTTACCGGCAAGTCTCTTTACTCGTTACGTAATGCATCATTCCATAACTAACTCATTAGCTACATTGCTTGCAAGGCTTATAGTGATGTGCATTACCGAGAGGGCCCAGAGATACCTCTCCGACAATCGGAGTGACAAAACCTAATCTCGAAATACGCCAACCCAACATGTACCTTTGGAGACACCTGTAGTACTCCTTTATAATCACCCAGTTATGTTGTGACGTTTGGTAGCACCCAAAGTGTTCCTCCGGTAAACGGGAGTTGCATAATCTCATATTTACAGGAACATGTATAAGTCATGAAGAAAGCAATAGCAACATACTAAACAATCAAGTGCTAGGCTAACGGAATGGGTCATGTCAATCACATCATTCTCCTAATGATGTGATCCCATTAATCAAATGACAACACATGTCTATGGTTAGGAAACATAACCATCTTTGATTACTGAGCTAGTCAAGTAGAGGCATACTAGTGACTTTATGTTTGTCTATGTATTCACACATGCATCATGTTTCCGGTTAATACAATTCTAGCATGAATAATAAACATTTATCATGATATAAGGAAATAAATAATAACTTTATTATTGCCTCTAGGGCATATTTCCTTCAGTCTCCCACTTGCACTAGAGTCAATAATCTAGTTCACATCACCATGTGATTTAACACCAATATTCATATCTGTATATGATTAACACCCATAGTTCACATCGTCATGTGACCAACACCCAAAGGGTTTACTAGAGTCAATAATCTAGTTCACATCGCTTATGTGATTAACACCCAAAGAGTACTAAGGTGTGATCATGTTTTGCTTGTGAGAGAAGCTTAGTCAACGGGTCTGTCACATTCAGAGCCGTATGTATTTTGCAAATATTCTATGTCTACAATGCTCTGTACGGAGCTACTCTAGCTAATTGCTCCCACTTTCAATATGTATCCAGATTAAGACCTAGAGTCATCTGGATCGGTGAAAAAGCTTGCACCATTGTAACTTTTTACGACGAGCTCTTTTATCACTTCCATTATCGAGAAATATTTCCTTAGTCCTCACTAAGGATATTCTTGACCAATGTCCAGTGATCTACTCCTAGATCACCATTGTACTCCATCGCCCAATTCAGTGCAAGGTATACAATAGGTCTGGTACATAGCATAGCATACTTTATAGAACCTATGACTGAGGCATAGGGAATGACTTTCATTCTCTTTTCTATTTTCTGCCGTGGTCGGGATTTGAGTCTTACTCAATTTCACACCTTTGCAACACAGGCAAGAACTCTTTCTTTCACTGTTCCATTTTGAACTATTTCAAAAACTTGTCGAGGTATGTGCTCATTGAAAAACTTATCAAGCGTCTTGATCTATCTTAATAGATCTTGATGCTCAATATGTAAGTAGCTTTGCCGAGGTCTTTCTTTGAAAAAACTCCTTTCAAACACTCCTTTATGCTTTGCAGAATAATTCTACATTATTTCCGATCAACAATATGTCATTCACATATACTTATCAGAAATGCTGTAGTGCTCCCACTCACTTTCTTGTAAATACAGGCTTCACCGCAAGTCTGTATAAAACTATATGCTTTGATCAACTTATCAAAGCGTATATTCCAACTCAGAGATGCTTGCACCAGTCCATTGATGGATTGCTGGAGCTTGCACACTTTGTTAGCATCTTTAGGATTGACATAACCTTCTGATTGTATAATATACAAAAATCCATTAAGGAATGTAGTTTTGACATCCATTTGCCAGATTTCATAAAATGTGGCAATTGCTAACATGATTCGGACAGACTTAAGCATCGATACGAGTGAGAAAATCTCATCGTATTCAACCCCTTGAACTTATTGAAAACCTTTTGCAACAAGTCGAGCTTAGTGGATAGTAACACTACTATCAGTGTCCGTCTTCCTCTTGAAGATCCATTTATTTTCTATGGCTTGCCGATCATTGGGCAAGTCCACCAAAGTCCACACTTTGTTCTCATACATGGATCCTATCTCGGATTTCATGGCTTCCAGCCATTTTGCGGAATCTGGGCTCATCATCGCTTCCTCATAGTTCGTAGGTTTATCATGGTCTAGTAACATGACTTTCAGAACAGGATTACGGTACCACTCTGGTGCGGACCGTACTCTGGAAGACCTACGAGGTTCTGTAGTAACTTGATCTGATGTTTCATGATCATCATCATTAGCTTCCTCACTAATTGGTGTAGGAATCACTGGAACTGATTTCTGTGATGAACTACTTTCCAATTCGGGAGAAGGTACAAATTACCTTATCAAGCTCTACTTTCCTCCCACTCACTTCTTTCGAGAGAAACTCCTTCTCTAGAAAGGATCCATTTTTAGCAACGAATATCTTGCCTTCGGATCTGTGATAGAAGGTGTAACCAACAGTTTCCTTTGGGTATTCTATGAAGACGCACTTCTCCGATTTGGGTTTGAGCTTATCAGTATGAAACTTTTTCACATAAGCATCGTAGCCCCAAACTTCAAGAAACGACAGCTTGGGTTTCTTGCTAAACCACAGTTCATTTGGTGTCGTCTCAACGGATTTAGATGTTGCCCTATTAACGTGAATGCAGTTGTCTCTAATGCATAACCCCAAAACGACAATGGTAAATCAATAAGAGACATCATAGATCGCACCGTATCCAATAAAGTGCGGTTACGATGTTCAGACACACCATAACGTTGTGGTGTTCCAGGTGGCGTGAGCTGTGAAACTATTCCACATTGTTTTATATGAAGGCCAACTCGTAACTCAAATATTCTCCTCCACGATCAAATCGTAGAAACTTTATTTTCTTGTTATGATGATTCTCCACTTCACTCTGCAATTCTTTGAACTTTTCAAATGTTTCAGACTTGTGTTTCATTAAGTAGATATACCCATATCTGCTCAAATCATCTTGTGAAGGTCAGAAAATAACGATACTTTCCACGAGCCTTCATACTCGTTGGTCTGCATACATCAGTATGTATTATTTCCAATAAGTCAGTAGCTCGTTCCATTGTTCCGAAGAACGGAGTTTTAGTCATCTTGCCCAAAAGGCACGGTTCGCAAGCATCAAATGATTCATAACCAAGTGATTCCGAAAATCCATCTTTATGGAGTTTCTTCATGCGCTTTACACCGATATGACCCAAACGGCAGTGCCACAAATAAGTTGCACTATCATTATTAACTTTGCATCTTTTGGCATCAATATTATGAATATGTGTATCACTACGATCGAGATCCAACAAACTATTTTCATTGGGTGTATAACCATCGAAGGTCTTATTCATGTAAACAGAATAACAATTATTCTTTAACTTCAAATGAATAACCATATTGCTATAAACATCATCAAATCATGTTCATGCTCAACGCAAACGCCAAATAACATTTATTTAGGTTTAACACTAATCCCGAAAGTATAGGGAGTGTGCAATGATGATCATATCAATCTTGGAACTACTTCCAACACTCATCGTCACTTTCCCTTCAACTAGTCTCTGTTTATTCTGTAACTCCTGTTTCGAGTTACTAATCTTAGCAACCGAACAAGTATCAAATACTCAGGGGATACTATAAACACTAGTAAGGCACACATCAATAATCTGTATATCAAATATACCCTTGTTCACTTTGCCATCCTTCTTATCCACCAAATATTAGGGGCATTTCCGCTTCCAGTGACCATTTCCTTTGCAGTGTAAACACTCAGTTTCAGGCTATGGTCCAGCTTTGGGCTTCTTCGCAGGAGTGACAACTTGCTTGTCTTTCCACTTGAAGTTCCCTTTCTTTCCCTTTGCCCTTTTCTTGAAACTAGTGGTCTTGTCAATCATCAACACTTGATGCTCTTTCTTGATTTCTACCTTCGTTGATTTCAACATCACGAAGAGCTTGGGAATCACTTTTGTCATCCCTTGCATATTATAGTTCATCATGAAGTTCTACTAACTTGGTGATGGTGACTAGAGAATTCTGTTAATCACTATCTTATCTGAAAGATTAACTCCCACTTGATTCAAGCGATTGAAGTACCCAGACAATCTGAGCACATGCTCACTAGTTGAGCGATTCTCCTCCATCTTTTAGCTATAGAACTTGTTGGAGATTTCATATCTCTCAACTCGGGTATTTGCTTGAAATATTAACTTCAATTCTTGGAACATCTCATATGGTCCATGATGTTCAAAACATCTTTGAAGTCCTGATTCTAAGCCGTTAAGCATGGTGCACTAAACTATCAAGTAGTCATCATATTGAGCTACCAAACATTCATAACGTCTGCATCTGCTCCTGCAATAGGTTTGTCACCTAGCGGTGCATCAAGGACATAATTCTTCTGTGCAGCGATGAGGATAAACCTTAGATCACGGATCGAATCCGCATCATTGCTACTAACATTTTTCAACACAGTTTTCTCTAGGAACATATCAAAATAAACATATGAAAGCAACAACGCGAGCTATTGATCTATAACATAATTTGCAAAATACTACCAGGACTAAGTTCATGATAAATTAAAGTTCAATTAATCATATTACTTAAGAACTCCCACTTAGACAGACATCTCTCTAGTCATCTAAGTGATCACGTGATCCAAATCAACTAAACCATAACCGATCATCACGTGAGATGGAGTAGTTTTCAATGGTGAACATCTTATGTTGATCATATCTACTATATGATTCACGCTCGACCTTTCGGTCTCCGTGTTCCGAGGCCATATCTGCATATGCTAGGCTTGTCAAGTTTAACCTGAGTATTCCGCGTGTGCAAAACTGGCTTGCACCCGTTGTAGATGGACGTAGAGCTTATCAGACCCGATCATCATGTGGTGTCTCGGCACGACGAACTTTGGCAATGGTGCATACTCAGGGAGAACACTTCTTGATAATTTTAGTGAGAGATCATCTTAAAATGCTACCGTCAATCAAAGCAAGATAAGATGCATAAAGGATAAACATCACATGCAATCAATATAAGTGATATGATATGGCCATCATCATCTTGTGCTTGTGATCTCCATCTCCGAAGCACCGTCGTGATCACCATCGTCACCGGCGCGACACCTTGATCTCCATCGTAGCATCGTTGTCGTTTATGCCATCTATTGCTTCTACGACTATCGCTACCGCTTAGTGATAAAGTAAAGCAATTACAGAGCGTTTGCATTTCATACAATAAAGCGACAACCATATGGCTCCTGCCAGTTGCCGATAACTTTGGTTACAAAACATGATCATCTCATACAATATAATATAGCATCACGTCTTGGCCATATCACATCACAACATGCCCTGCAAAAACAAGTTAGACGTCCTCTACTTTGTTGTTGCAAGTTTTACGTGGCTGCTACGGGCTGAGCAAGAACCGTTCTTACCTACGCATCAAAAACCACAATGATAGTTCATCAAGTTGGTGCTGTTTTAACCTTTGCAAGGACCGGGCATAGCCACACTCGATTCAGCTAAAGTGAGAGAGAGACACCCGCCAGCCACCTTTAAGCACGAGTGCTTGTAACGGTGAAACCAGTCTCGCGTAAGCGTACGCGTAATGTCGGTCCGGGCCGCTTCATCTCACAATACCGCCGAACCAAAGTATAACATGCTGGTAAGCAGTATGACTTGTATCGCCCACAACTCACTTGTGTTCTACTCGTGCATATAACATCAACGCATAAAACCTAGGCTCGGATGCCACTGTTGGGGAACGTAGTAATTTCAAAAAATTTCCTACGCACACGCAAGATCATGGTGATGGTATAGCAACGAGAGGGGAGACTGTTCGTCCATGTACCCTTGTAGACCGTAAGCGGAAGCATTAGCGCAACGCGGTTGATGTAGTCGTACGTCTTCAGATCCGACTGATCCAAGCACCAAACGTACGGAGCCTCCGAGTTCAGCACACGTTCAGCTCGATGACGATCTCCGGCCTCCGATCCAGCCGAGCTCCGGAGATGAGTTCCGTCAGCACAACAGCGTGGTGACGATGATGATGTTCTACCGGCACAGGGCTTCGCCTAAACTCCGCGACGATATGACCAAGGTGGAATATGGTGGAAGGGGGCACCGCACACGGCTAAGGAATGATCCGTAGATCAACTTGTGTGTCTATGGGGTGCCCCCCGCCCCCGTATATAAAGGAGCCAGGGGGGAGGAGGCGGCCGGCCAAGGAGGGCGCGCCAAGGGGGGAGTCCTACTCCCACCGGGAGTAGGACTCCCTTCTTTCCAAGTAGGAGTAGGAGAAGGGGGAAAGAGGAGGAAGAGGAGAAGGAAAGAGGGGGGGGGGGGGGGCGCCGCCCCCCTTCTCTTGTCCTATTCGGACTAGGAAGGGGAGGGGCGCGCGGCCCCCTCCTGGTTCCTTCCCTCTTCTCCCTCGAGGCCCATGTAGGCCCAATAACCCCCGGGGGGTTCCGGTAACCTCCCGGTACTCCGGTAAAATGCCGATTTCACCCGAAACCATTCCGATGTCCAATCATAGGCTTCCAATATATCAATCTTTATGTCTCGACCATTACGAGACTCCTCGTCATGTCCATGATCACATCCGGGACTCCGAACAAACTTCGGTACATCAAAACTTATAAACTCATAATAAAACTGTCATCGTAACGTTAAGCGTGCGGACCCTACGGGTTTGAGAACTATGTAGACATGACCGAACCATTCTCAGTCAATAACCAATAGCGGGACCTGGATGCCCATATTGGTTCCTACATATTCTATGAAGATCTTTATCGGTCAAACCGCATAACAACATACGTTGTTCCCTTTGTCATCGGTATGTTACTTGCCCGAGATTTGATCGTCGGTATCCAATACCTAGTTCAATCTCGTTACCGGCAAGTCTCTTTACTCGTTACGTAATGCATCATTCCGTAACTAACTCATTAGCTACATTGCTTGTAAGGCTTATAGTGATGTGCATTACTGAGAGGGCCCAGAGATACCTCTCCGACAATCGGAGTGACAAAACCTAATCTCAAAATACTCCAACCCAACATGTACCTTTGGAGACACCTGTAGTACTCCTTTATAATCACCCAGTTACGTTGTGACGTTTGGTAGCACCCAAAGTGTTCCTCCTGTAAACGGGAGATGCATAATCTCATATTTACAGGAACATGTATAAGTCATGAAGAAAGCAATAGCAACATACTAAACAATCAAGTGCTAGGCTAACGGAATGGGTCATGTCAATCACATCATTCTCCTAATGATGTGATCCCATTAATCAAATGAGAACACATGTCTATGGTTAGGAAACATAACCATCTTTGATTAATGAGCTAGTCAAGTAGAGGCATACTAGTGACTTTATGTTTGTCTATGTATTCACACATGCATCATGTTTCCGATTAATACAATTCTAGCATGAATAATAAACATTTATCATGATATAAGGAAATAAATAATAACTTTATTATTGCCTCTAGGGCATATTTCCTTCACTCCACTCACCCACACCCCCTGTTATTCTACGGCGACGGCAGCACAGCCGAACCAGTGAACCCTCGTACTCCTCTCCGCGTGTGCATCCACTGCTGCGTCTTCCCCGGCTCGCCGTCGTCCACCACCTTGGTGCTCTCGGCACGGTGTGGTCAACGTGGTTGAGGGAGTCCTGGACTAGGGGGTGTCCGGACAGCCGGACTATCATCGTCAGCCGGACTCCAAGACTATGAAGATACAAGATTGAAGACTTCGTCCCGTGTCCGGATGGGACTTTCCTTGGCGTGGAAGGCAAGAGTGGCAATACTGATATGTAGATCTCCTACCATTGTAACCGACTCTGTGTAACCCTAGCCCTCTCCGGTGTCTATATAAACCGGAGGGTTTTAGTCCGTAGGAAAAACAACCATTACAACAATCATACCATAGGCTAGCTTCTAGGGTTTAGCCTCCTTGATCTCGTGGTAGATCCACTCTTGTACTACCCATATCATCAATATCAATCAAGCAGGAGTAGGGTTTTACCTCCATCGAGAGGGCCCGAACCTGGGTAAAAACATCGTGTCCCCTGTCTCCTGTTACCATCCGCCTAGACGCACAGTTTGGGACCCCCTACCCGAGATCTGCCGGTTTTGACACCGACATTGGTGCTTTCATTGAGAGTTCCTCTGTGTCGTCACCGATAGGCTTGATGGATTCTTTAATTGACAACAACACCGTCCAGGGTGAGACTTTTCTCCCCGGACAGATCTTCATATTCGGCGGCTTCGCGCTGCGGGCCAATTCACTTGGCCATCTGGAGCAGATCGAGAACTACGCCCCTGGCCATCAGGTCAGGTTTGGAAGCCTAAACTTCACGGCGGATATCCGCGGAGACTTGATCTTCGATGGATCCGATCCGCAGCCGAGCGTGCCGCACTGTCACGATGGGCATGATCTAACTCTGCTGCCAGACAGTACTTTGGGGACCGCACACGAATCCGCTCCGACCCATAGTCCGGAGCCGATTGCGCAGATCGAGGACGGGTGGCTGTACACCGCCTCGGGAGCTGTGACTTCCACGGCGATGGAGCCGAACACTGACCTTGTCCCTTATAAAGCTCGTGACTCCGAGGTGCCGGACTCCCTGCCGGACTCCGAACCTCCTGCGCCCCTGCCAATCGAATCTGATTGGGCGCCGATCATGGAGTTCACCGCTACGGACATCTTTCAGCACTCACCCTTTGGCGACATCTTAAATTCGCTAAAGCATCTCTCGCTATCCGGAGAGCCCTGGCCGGACTATGGCCAGGATGGTTGGGATGCGGACGACGAAGAAATTCAAAGCCCACCCACCACCCACTTCGTAGCAACTGTCGACGATCTAATAGACATGCTAGATTACGACTCCGAAGACATCGACGGTATGGACGACGATGCCGGAGGCGATCAAGAACCAGTGCCTACAGGGCACTGGAAGACCACCTCATCATACGACATATACATGGTGGACACCCCAAAAGACGGGGATGGCGAAGAAGCAGCGGAGGCAGATTCCTTAAAGAAACAGCCCAAGCGCCGATGTCAGCGGCGCCGCTCTAAATCCCGCCACAGTAAGAATGGAGATTCTGGCATAGGAGATAATAACACCCCAGAAAGTGCCGAAGACAATCCCCTCCAGCAAGATTCAGCGCAGGAGGATGCAGAAGCAAGCCCTCACGAGAGAGCGGCAGACGAAGAGGTCGAGGATGATAATTACATACCTCCCTCCGGAGACGAGGCAAGCCTCAACGACGACGAATTCGTCGTGCCTGAGGATCCCGTCGAACAAGAGCGTTTCAAACGCAGGCTAAGGGCCACAGCAAATAGCCTAAAGAAAAAGCAGCAGCAGCTTCAAGCTGATCAAGACCTGCTGGCCGACAGATGGACCGAGGTCCTCGCGGCCGAAGAGTATGAACTCGAACGCCCCTCCAAGAGCTACCCAAAGCGCAAGTTGCTCCCCCGACTAGAGGAGGAAGCATATATACCTTCATCATCAATGCGCAATACGGCAGACCGACCACCCCGTGGTCGGGACAGAGAGGCACTTAGGCCCTCCACCAAGACCATACCCCGGCATCGCTCAAAAAGTACGAAGCGACGAGGGAACGCGCCGGACTTGCGGGATATATTGGAGGACAAGGCAAGACAATCCAGATCTATCTATGGATCTCGAGGGCGCCCCATGACCCACGACGAATACCGTCATGCCGGATACAATAACTCCGGCCGGGCTGAACACAGCAGACAATGCTCCCTTGAGCTACCTCGTGATATTGCTCAATACAGAGGCGCCGCACACCCGCTATGCTTCACTGACGAAGTAATGGATCATCAAATCCCTGAAGGGTTTAAACCCGTAAACATTGAATCCTACGATGGCACAACAGACCCCGCGGTTTGGATCGAAGATTATCTCCTTCATATCCATATGGCCCGCGGTGACGATCTCCACGCCATCAAATATCTCCCGCTCAATCTTAAAGGACCAGCTCGGCATTGGCTTAACAGCCTGCCCGCAGAGTCAATTGGGTGCTGGGAGGACCTGGAAGCCGCATTCCTCGACAACTTCCAGGGCATATATGTGCGACCACCGGACGTCGATGACCTAAGCCACATAATTCAGCAGCCAGACGAATCGGCCAGGCAATTCTGGACACGGTTCTTAACAAAGAAAAATCAAATCGTCGACTGTCCGGATGTAGAGGTCCTCACAGCCTTCAAACATAACATCCGCGACGAGTGGCTAGCTCGGCACCTAGGACAGGAAATGCCGAAATCCATGGCAGCCCTCACATCATTAATGACCCGCTTCTGTGCGGGAGAGGATAGCTGGCTAGCTCGCAGCAACAACCTCAGTAAAAATGCTGGCAGTCCGGATACTAAGGACCACAACGGCAGGTCGCGTCGAAGCAAAAACAAACGCCGCGTTAACGGCGATAACAATGAGGATACGGCAGTCAACGCCGGATTCCGAGGCTCTAAACCCGGTCAGCGGAACAAGCCATTCTAAAGAACCACTCCGGGTCCGTCCAATTTGGACCGAATACTCGACCGCTCTTGCCAGATACATGGCACCCCCGAAAAACCAGCTAACCACACCAACAGAGATTGTTGGGTATTCAAGCAGGCAGGCAAGTTAATTGCCGAAAACAATGACAAGGGGCTGCACAGCGATGACGAGGAAGAGACCCGGCCGCCGAACAATAGAGGACAAAAGGGCTTCCCCCCACAAGTGTGGACAGTAAACATGATATACGCAACCCACATACCCAAGCGGGAGTAGAAGCGTGCACTGAGGGACGTATATGCGATGGAGCCAGTCGCCCCGAAGTTCAATCCATGGTCCTCTTGCCCGATCACTTTTGATCGAAGAGACCATCCGACTAGTATCCGCCATGGCGGATTCGCCACATTGGTTTTAGACCCAATCGTCTATGGATTTCACCTTACGAGAGTCCTGATGGATGGCGGCAGTAGCCTGAACCTGCTTTATCAGGATACAGTGCGCAAGATGGGCATAGACCCCTCAAGGATTAAACATACAAAGACGACCTTCAAAGGCGTCATACCAGGTGTTGAGGCCAATTGTACAGGCTCAGTCACACTGGAAGTGGTCTTCGGATCCCCGGATAATTTCCGGAGCGAGGAGTTAATCTTCGACATAGTCCCGTTCCGCAGCGGCTATCACGCTCTGCTCGGACGAACCGCGTTCGCAAAGTTCAACGCGGTGCCGCATTATGCATACCTCAAGCTCAAGATGCCAGGCCCTCGTGGAGTCATCACGGTCAACGGAAATACGGAACGCTCCCTCCGAATGGAGGAACATACAGCAGCTCTCGCGGCAGAAGTACAGAGCAGCCTTCTAAGGCAATTTTCGAATCTGGCTGTTAAACGACTGGACACGGCGAAACGCGCCCAGAGCAACATCAATCAAGACCACCTGGTGCATCCCGAGCACGCGTAGCAATGCGGCCCCAACCCCAGCCCTCGCATGATTGCAAGACCAGCTCCCCGCGTACATCATTACGCTCTGGAGATACCATGGGCATAGGGGGAGGGGCACGACCACAACAGACCCAGAGTGCGGCTCGACCACACCAGGGGCTCCCAAGTGTGTCGCTCTTTTTATTTTTATTTTCCTTCTTTTTATACACAGGACTCCGTTCACCAGAGGCCCTGTCCGGCGGCGAACCCGCCGAACTCACGATGCAACAGCCAGGGAGGGAAAAAGGCTGCGACGAACACTCTGGTGGTCTCCATTACGAGCATTAAATTTGATTATACACACCAGTCCGCAGCCCACCCCTGGAGGGGGACATGTTTAATTAGTCCAATCCCTTGCTTACCGCACTATTTGTATCATTCCGCATTCATAGCAGAATTCCTTGAATAAAAAATGCAGCACTTTTTGCCTATAATTGCATTACTTTACATATATGTTCATTAATGACATCTTGCACCCGTATATTTTGGTACGGCCAAATACACCAGGGGCTTATGTTCCCCGCATTATGGTGTGATAAGTCCGAACACTTTCACAAGTGCGGCACCCCGAACTTATAGCATTATATGAATCGACTCCGAATCATGTCCTGGGTCAATAGTTGGGTTTGCCCGGCTCCCATGTTTTGGTACCTTACGTTCCGTTCTGTCGGCTAAGGTAGCACTGGGAGAACCACTGCGATTGCGCCCCGGTTGAGCTGGGCGAGCGCCTCAGTGGAGAAAGCTAAAACTGACTGGCATGATAAGGCGAGAGACTGGTCGCTGTTCGAGAGGTCTTTTCGAGTCCCTAAAGACTTATGCCGCTTCGAGCGAAGAACCGGATAATGTCCGGCCAAGGCGTGGATAGCGCCCCGAACTCGGTCTTCCGAATACTAGGGGCTTCGCCGAAATTTAAAATTATAGAATTGTATGGCTAAGTGAGAGTGTTCAAGCATTATAAGTCTGGTTGCCTTGTTCGTTGTGTTGAGCGCCTCCCTAGATGGACCCAAAAATGGGAACAAGAGTGCTCAAGTTTATCCCGAACACCCCAGCACTAGTGGCATGGGGGCTGAAGCCGACGAGTTGCCATCTCTCAGATTTTATAAACGGCCACACAGAAGGTAATATTTTAAATCAAACAAGCGTTGCTTAGCGCATATGAACAAAGTTTTCAGCGCACAGGATAACACATAGCGAGTTCACTCAATAATTACATCTCTGGGGCACTCATCCGCAATCTTGCGGGCACCCTTCAGGACAGTCTTATAGTACATCTCGGGCATACGATACTCCTTGCCCGCTGGCGGCGCGTCAGTGATAAGCCTCTCCGCATCCAGCCTGTCCCAGTGCACCTTTGCGCGGGCAAGGGCCCGACGAGCACCTTCAATACAGGCGGAGCGCTTGATGACCTCCACCCAGGGGCACGCATCCACCAGCCGCCGCACGAGGCCGAAGTAGCTCCCAGGCATGGCCTCTCTAGGCCACAGCCGGACTATGAGGCCCTTCATGGCCTGCTCGGCTACCTTGTGGAGCTCGACCAGCTGCTTCAGTTGGTCGCTAGGGGGCACCGGATGGCCGGCCTCAGCGTACTGAGACCAGAAGACCTTCTCTGTTGAGCTCACCTCCTCGGCTCGGTAGAATGCGGCGGCATCGGACGCACTGCGAGGCAGATCTGCAAACGCACCTGGAGAGCTCCGAATTCGGGTAAGTATCAGGAAGTTTACATTAACATGCTTGCTTTGCATGAAAAATGCCTTACCCGCCGCTATTTTCTTCACATCCTCAACCTCCTGAAGGGCCTTATGGGCCTCGGCCTTGGCGGCTTTGGCACTTTCGAGAGCCGAGGCAAGCTCGAACTCTCGAGTCTTTGAGTCGCGCTCCAAGCTCTCATGCTTTTCCATGAGAGCCTGGAGCTCTTGCCGCACCTCCGCCACCCGCGCCTCCTGCTTCTCTCGCTCTGCCCGTTCCGCGGCCGCATTGCGTTCGGCCGCGGACACAGCCTCCTTCAGGGTTGCCACCTCGTTCGTGGCCCCTGCAGTACCCACGTTATCCTTGTTATTTTCATTGCAACCTAAATCCTGTTCTGTAAGGTAACTATTCAAAGTGGTGTTACTCACCTTCTTTGTCCTCGAGCTGCTTCTTGGCATGGCCGAGCTCTTGCTTGGACCGGTCGAGGTCCTGCTTCAAAGCACCGACCTCCGCAGTCAGTGCGGCAGAGGTCAGCAGCGCAGCCTGCAAACCCATATTGACGTAATTTTTAGCAACCCTGCGTATATCTTTTTAGATCCTCAGTCCGGCTTTTCTTTCCGAACACCGAACCGAGCATCAGGGGCTACTGTCTATGCGGTATTACATTACATAATTTTAACTTCTTACCTCAAAGCCTGTTAGAAGGCTACTGCAGGCTTCGGTTAGCCCGCTCTTGGCGAGCTGAACCTTCTAAATCACCGCACTCAAAATAGTGCGGTGCTCTTCCTCGATGGAAGCGCCTTTGAGCGCCTCCAACAAGTTGACCGGCACCTCCGGTTGGATGGGGCCGCCGGCGTCACGGTCTTGCCCTTCTTGCGAAGGGGCCGCCTACCGGACTCCGGAACCACTGCAGGTTCCGGTGTGGAGTCCGGCGCAAAGTCAGAGAGGCTGCCTTGTGGCGCCTCCGGAGCCTCCTCCTGATGGGTCCCTTCCCGGGATCCCACCTCGGCGTCCTCAGTGTCGCGAGGGGTGGAGGCAGTCAGGATGGAATCTACATCCGACGGAGCCAATGACCCGCTCGATGAAGCGGGGAGATCATCATCGGCCGGACTACAGGCAGTGTGCGGCATTAGAAGGACACTGTGTGACACAAAAGGGAAATTATAAATCATTCAGGAATCCGGATACTTACGATCTTGCCGGAAGCCTGGCCCTTGAGGGCCACTCTTCGTCGCCGACGTTGGCGTTGGCGGAGCTGTCCGGGGGAATAGTCCTTCTCCTCTTGGACCCTTCGGCCTCCCCTGTTGGGGAAGCCTTCCTCTTCCTCTCTCCCTCCTCTAGGAGAGGGTCTTCTTCCTCCTCCTCATCTTCGGGGGAGGAGTCTGCCTCGGAGCCATCGGACGATGAGTCCGATATCACCTGGCGCCGGGAACTTCTTCGAGTTCCCGTGGCCTTCTTCTCCGGCACCACATAGACTGCCGGGACCAGCAGCCCCGTTAAGCGGGCGTCCGCTGGATCTTCGGGAAGGGGATCCGGACAGTCTACCTGCCCGGACGTCCTCTGCCAGTCCTGTCAAAGGCATTGGGAGTTTTTAGATCCCACATAGAGTCAAACTATGAAAGAAAACAACTGTCCCATAGAGGATAACGAAGCTTACCTCACCGGCCGGGCGCTTGGTGCTGAATCCGCGATCCTCAGTCGCGGACGCGGGGGCTTCTCCGCCCTTGAACAGCACCCTCCAGACGGCTTCATACGTCGTGTCGAAGAGCCCGCTCAGAGTCCGGTGTTGTGCCGGATCAAACTCCCACAGATTGAAGGCCCGTTGTTGGCAGGGGAGGATCCGGCGGATGAGCATGACCTGGATCACATTGACAAGCCTGAGCTTCTTGTTCACCAGGGTCTGGAGACAGGACTGGAGTCCTGTCAGCTTGTCCGAACTACCCCATAGCAAGCCCTTCTCTTTACAGGAGGTGAGCTGCATCGGGATACCAGATCTAAACTCGGGGGCCGCCGCCCATTTTGGGTCACGCAGCTTGGTGATGTTGAACCACCCCGATTGCCATCCCTTGATGGACTCCACGAAGGCCCCTTCGAGCCAAATGACGTTGGGCATCTTGCCCAACATGGCGCCTCTGCACTCCGCTTGAGTGCCCTTCACCACCTTCGGCTTGACGTTGAAGGTCTTGAGCCACAAGCCGAAGTGGGGCTGGATGCAGAGGAAGGCCTCACACACGACGATAAACGCCGAGATGTTGAGGATGAAGTTTGGCGCCAGATCATGGAAATCCAGGCCGTAATAGTACATGAGCCCCCGGACAAAGGGATGCAACGGGAAGCCCAGTCCGCGGAGGAAGTGGGGAAGGAATACGACCCTCTCATGGGGCCTGGGGGTGGGGATGAGCTGCCCCTTGTCGGGCAGCCGGTGCGCGATGTCGCCGAAAAGGTATCCGGCGCTGCGCAGTTTTGCGACGTGCTCCTCCGTAACGGAGGAAGCCAACCATTTGCCTCCCGCTCCGGACATGGTTGGAGAAGGTCGAGACGAGATGCGCGGACTTGGGCGCTGGAGCTCGAGAGTGCGCGGAGATGGATAAGCAAAGGAGAAAGAAGGCGTAGGTAAAATGGGTGGATCCTTATCCCCTTATATATGGGCGGACGGAAACTATGCGTCCCCACCAGCCTGGTAAAACTCACTTATCTCCCAAGCGCCACCATCAATGGCGCGGTTGGGTTACCCACGTCCTTATTGATGAGAATCCCGGAATAAGGGGAACACGATCTCTGCTTCGACAAGACGTGCCAAGGAAACCGCTTTGCTAAACGCGCTGAGGTGGTATAATAAAAAATGATTCAAGTAAAGGCTTGGTAGTGGCGTGACGTCATGCTACATAATACGTCAGCAGATTGAGCTTGTGTACATAATATTCTCTCTATGGTGGTATGTGGAATTTATTTTGCAGAGCCGGACACTATCCTAGTGTTCACAATCTTCTATGAATTATTCGGAGGAGGAACCCGCCTTGCAATGCCGAACAATATGCGTGCCGGACTCATCGTCATTAAAGCCTGGTTCAGTGGCTACTGAGGGAGTCCTGGACTAGGGGGTGTCCGGACAACCGGACTATCATCGTCAGCCGGACTCCAAGACTATGAAGATACAAGATTGAAGACTTCGTCCCGTGTCCGGATGGGACTTTCCTTGGCGTGGAAGGCAAGCTTGGCAATACGGATATGTAGATCTCCTACCATTGTAACCGACTCTGTGTAACCCTAGCCCTCTCCGGTGTCTATATAAACCGGAGGGTTTTAGTCCGTAGGAAAAACAACCATTACAACAATCATACCATAGGCTAGCTTCTAGGGTTTAGCCTCCTTGATCTCGTGGTAGATCCACTCTTGTACTACCCATATCATCAATATCAATCAAGCAGGAGTAGGGTTTTACCTCCATCGAGAGGGTCCGAACCTGGGTAAAAACATCGTGTCCCCTGTCTCCTGTTACCATCCGCCTAGACGCACAGTTCGGGACCCCCTACTCGAGATCTGCCGGTTTTGACACCGACAGTGGTCAAGGAACGACTTCCATCGGATGTGGACTGTACGTGGAGAGGCTGACAGCTGGGTCCACGGCAGCCGCAAGGAAGTGCCTCCTTATTACGTGCAAAATAATTATTCCTCCACCTGACAGCGGGGACCCACCGGACGGGCCACCGTATTTCACGTAAAAATGATTCGCCCCCTGACTGCTGGGATCCACGAGCTACATCTTCGCATGCAAGGAAGTGCGTCCAAAAAAACGATTCGCCCCCCTTACTGCTGGGACCCACCAGCTATATCTTCGCACGCAAGGAAGTGTGTCCGAAAAAAACGATTCACCCCCCGACTGCTGGGACCCACCAGCTACAACTTCACACGCAAGGAAGTGTGTCCGGGCAAAAAAAATGACTCGCCCCCTAACTGCTGGGACCTAGCAGCTACACCTTCGCACGCAAGGAAGTGCGTCCGGGCAAAAAAAAACACAAAACGATTCGCCCCCCTGACTGCTGGGACCCACCAGCTACATCTTCGCAGGCAAGGAAGTGCCTGATAGTCAGGACCCACTTGGTCGAAGCGTACGTAGCGTTGTCATTCTGGTCGCGAACGTGTACGTACATATATACTGGTCGATGTAGAGGCGCGCACGTGTCGTAGTAGAGGCGTGTACGTGTCGTAGTAGAGGCGCGCATGTAGCATGTACACGTACGTACAGCGGCCAGGGTGCAAGAAAGAAAATACGGCCACGTACATACATACGGGCAGGGTCTCGAACGCCTACTCGCGCATATGTACGGCCAGGGCTCGTGTACATGGCTGGGTCGGAACGGAGAAACAGCATCGTCGTTGTGTTCATGGGGAGCCAACTGGCTGGGTCAGAACGGAATGTGTGGTCGTGTTCATCGGGAGGGCTTGGACGGAACAGGCGATGGAAACGAGGCCTGGCGTACCGCAAGAACGGAGGAAACGGACCTCCTACGTTCGGAACGGGGTCCTATTGATCGGGAGGGGTCTGGCGTACCGCAAAACGGAGGAAACGGACCTCCTACGGTCGAAACGGGGGTCCTGTTGATCGGGAGGGGTGTGGCGTACCACAAAACGGAGGAAACGGCCTCCTACGGTCGAAACGGGGGTCCTGTTGATCGGGAGGGGTGTGGTGTACCGCAAAACGGAGGAAACGGATCACCTACGGTCGAAACGGGGGTCCTGTTGATCAGGAGGGGTGTGGCGTACCGCAAAATGGACGAAACGGACTTGTGTTGGAGCGCTACGGTCGAAATGGGGGTCCTGTTCATCGGGAGGGGTGTGGCGTACCGCAAAATGGGACTCCACGGGATACTGTTCATCTCCACCGTCGACCTCCTCCAGCCTCCATGGGCTACCGTTGACCTCCTCCAGCCTCCACGGGCTCCTGTTCATCCAGCCTCCACCGCGCGCTACTCCACCGGCTGGTGTTCAACCACCCCTCCACGGGCACCCCTCCATCGTCTACTGTTCATCCAGCCCTCCACACCACGGGGTCCTATTCAACCACCCCTCCACGGGCACCCCTCCACCGTCTACTGTTCATCCAGAGGCAACGCCACCGCTCACTGTTCATCCAACCCCCCCGCAACGGTCACTGTTCATCCAATCGATTGGCTTCAGTTAGCAGCAGTAGCGAAGGAATCGCTCGATCGGGTTCAGTTAACAGCCATCGATCGATCGCTCGGGTTCAGTAATGTGTAGCCTGCAGTGCAATCGCTCGGGTTCAGTTAGAGCCCAACGCCTCACTCGGGTTCAGTTAGAGCCAATGCCTCGCACACACGTGCATACGTGTACGAGAGAGACGCACATCGCTCAACCCCGACCTCCCACCGTAACCGAGAACTCCCCGAAATTTTCCTCTTCCTCGCTTCTACCACAGTTTTTTCCGTCATGGATGGCCCAAAGAATGTCATGCAGTTGCGTCTCCGGCCATCCAGGACGAAAAGCCCATTTTCTGTCATGATTTTTTTGTCATAGAAGTAGGAGCCCACCACATCTATGATGATACCGGGTTTTGTCACAATTATCGTCATAGAAGTGTCATATGTATGACAGGAAAAAAATTCGTTCGGCCCAAAATGTCACGGATGTGTCTTTTTTTTGTAATGGAGCTAGCCTTGCCCTTCTTCCTCTTCTAGCCGAATAGCTCAAGGGGAAACTTGTAGCTACTTGCTGATTTAGTGATCATGCGGAGACCCCGGAGAGCAGGACTAGGGGTGCTATCTCCTAGGAGAGCCCCGAACCTGGGTATGATTCGCCAGCGTGCATGCCTTCGCCTTATCCCGTTTCGAGGCACCGGTGACGTCTTACTAGCTCCCACAATAATTAGCCATCCTTTGGCATATGTCGCACCAACCACCCGACATTTGGCGCCCACCGTGGGGCTAGGTGCACCGTCGTCCGGAGACCTGCTCTTGACAGGAACCTTGTTCCTCCCTAGTGAGCGCAGCCAGCCCGGCAGGCCTGATGGAACTTGCACCGACGTGCTGCATGGCGTCGAAGCCGCCTGCACGGCGAGCTGCCTCGCTGATCTCATTGGCGAAATCCGCCTCTCCGACGAGCCCGTGACAAAAGCGGGCGCAGCCCGCTCCGAGAGCTGCCTCATCGATCTCCTTGGCAAGCCTGACATCACCAACGAGCCCGCCTCTGACTTAGAGTCGATCGGCTCCATCGACTCGATGCTTGTCGACTCCGACACGGCATCCCTTGAAGCCTTCCCCACCAACGTGGTGGTCATCAACAACCCACTTCCTCATGCCGATAGCAGCGGCAGCACCGCCACCGAGGTGCTCATCATCAGCCACAGCAGAGCATCTGGCGCTGAAGCCAACAACCCGTTGCAAGCGATGAGGCGCGACCTGTCGGCGCCCATTGCGTGCGATGCCGACGCCGAGACGCTGGAGGCCCACCGCCTTGCGCTCATCGAGAGCGGCAAGAAGCTAGCCACCATGAGACTCCTCACTGAGGCCTACCAACGCGAAGTTGACCGCGCCGTCTGTGGCACGCCGCCAGCTGCGGGCCTAGCCGACTAGGCATTGTCAAGCAGTGCGGCGCAACCATCGCCTGCATGCCGGGGGCCGACCGCCCGGTCTGCGCCACGCCCATCGAGAACCTGCGTGCTGCGCAGGCGGCAGCAGACGAGCTAGAGAACCTGGACGGTGACGAGCTATGCTGCATGACGGGGCGTGTCTAGCAGCTCATCGACCCAGCCATTGTCGGCATCCTGGATATCAGGGTATCCAGCCCTGCCTGCCTGCGGCCCACCACATGGCTCCATCGATAGCCTGGTATGGTGCAGCTTCAGCATCAATGACACAAGACCCTCGTGAGGGGCCAAGCCTCGTCAGGCAGATGACGCCAAGACCCCCGAAGGGATCGGCCTCCTCATGCTGGCTCCCGAGGGGCAGAGAGTTCTATGTAAGGATCTTCTCACGAGGCTTAGTTGATGTGATCCATGACGACCAAGGCCAGGCGGGCATAGAGTGCAGGTTTCCTATTCGGTGCAAAGGAGGCAAGCCACAAGCGCGGAGTCCTAAGGAATCAGCCAAAGGCTTCCATTCTGGTGCAGCGAGACCAAGACCGCTATGATGGCAGGACGGAGGTCATCGACGAGCCCACCGCAGCGTCACGAGTAGTGACTTTTAGAGGACGAAGACTAACTTTGTCAAGATAAGTTGTACTACTTGTCCCCTTTCAAATCCGGTCGTTGTGGGATCCCTTCCCGCCAACATTTGGGAAGAGGACCAAGGCCACTATAAATAGGACTAGCCACCACCATAGAAGGGACAGGTCGAACTAGCTCACACCACACGAGCCCAAGAACACCTCACCTCCTGAGGCCAGTTCATCCACTATACTAGTTCATCCTGAGCCCTCCAAGGCAATCCACCGAAACGCTAGAGTAGGGTATTACACCGCAAGGTGGCCCGAACCAGGATAAACTGCTGTGTCTCTTTGTCTCTTTGAGCTTGTCGCGCTAGGCTTAGGAAGATCGCGAGTAGGCAGGCTGGGTAGGTTGAGATCTCCGCACGCACCCCAGAGTTTGAACCTCTCAAGGGTTTGCAGATCCCATAATCCGACATTTGGCGCGCCAGGTTGGGGTGCATCGGATCTTCTCTTCCGTCGACCAGTCCTCCACCGCTCCACCGACGCCATGGCCGACACCCCGAGAGCTTATGTCGAGCACTGGGTCGTCTAGGCCTCCTAGGCAGCGCCCGCTAACGAGGAAGACCTCCACTCTGCTCTACTCACGGCCTGCGCACCGTCAGGGGCGACCAGCCATGGAGGGCGCGCGATGCAACCTTCTCCACTGGCGCCGCGCCGCTGCCGCGCCGCCACGCGATCTGCGAACTATGCTGCAGCAACCGCTCCACACACGCGCAGGGAACAAGCAAACATGCGGGCAATGGTCATCGTGGTCCGAGAGCTCTTACAGTCCAGGCTACTGGAAAGTAGCTGTGACGCCATGCTGGAACGGGTCACCGAGCTGCTGGATGCGGCGTGCAGGGGGGTGGCGCCGTTCTGGACCCTGCCCACATTGCATGCGATGGTGGGGGCACACGCTCATCCCCGACACAACCGGGCGCCCCCTCCTAGGGGCCCTGGAGAGCCTCTCGACGCCGACCAGCCCCGCAGAGTAGCCCGCGCCACCCCGAACGTGCCACCTTGGTGCGGGGCTGCTCCGAGCGACATCACCAGGGGCCGCGCTGGAGTGCCGGCCCTGGGCCAACAGGACCAGAGGGCGACTGAAGAAGGCGGGAACATGAGGCAGCCGGGCGGCGCTTCTGGTGCGGACAGCCCGGAAGCCTACGTCCCCATCGCGATGGATCCAAGGCACATGCGGGGAGAGGCCCCCAGCCGATCCCCCATGCCAGGGTGGGCGCTGGATATACACGAGGCCAACCTCTCCTTCGAGCCGCCACCAAGCCCCGCCAACATCTCCAACGACGACAACCTCTGGGTATAGCTAACGCCGCAGGAGCATGCTTACGCTGACCATGGATCGCAGGTGAACCAGGTTGCAGCTACCACCAGGACTCTCAGGACGACGGATCCCCCACAGGAGCGTGAAGGACGTTGGGAGCAGCACGGGGGAAGCCCGGCGGTAGGGCCCTCCTCGCGCCACACAAAGCAGGGCCCTGCCTGGAGGTAGGTTCCCCACCAGGGAAGGCGCCGACAAGCCCTTCTCCCCCGTGGGGGGCCTACGGTCGCCGAGGACGCCACCAGCGTGCTCCTGGCCCCTTGGTCTTGTCCTGGTTTCCGGTCTCCCCAACGGTGGTCAGGGGTGGCGCACGACGGGGTCCTCGTCGGGCGACATGAAACAAGGCTCCGTCCTATGAAGGTCTCCGCTCGTGACACTCTCACGTAATAATGAGTGGGGCTGTACACACCCCGGATTCTCCTGAGTGCTGCCCTGGGGCCTCACAGGGGCTCCCGCCCACGTCCTAGTGGAAGCACCATGCTCCGCGCTGGCCGTCGACACTGTCCCCAATGACTATGCCCAGCCAGTGGAAGCACTTAGCTCTGTGTTGATGAGAAGACTAAAGACTTGAAGACTAGCTAGACGCCGGACGTGGCCATTTGCTTTTGCCTTCCTTTTTGTACTTACTCGTCGACTTCTTGAAGCAGTTTGCGTTTCGTGTGTTTATAATAATGGGGGGAGTTTTCTCGTTTCCTGTCGCTCACTTGCCTTCAGTTCTTGCGTTCTTTCTACAGCTTGTGACTGTTGCCCTGCCCTCAAGTGCCTCGCGAGCGGGGGCTGGGTACGGTGCACGCGCTGGTGCCGATCTCCCCCACCGGGGGGCTCAAGGGTGTGGCTGCCCCGCGCGCCCACCTCGCCACGGTCTGGCAGTTGGCTCCTCACGAGGCACTTTATGGCAGGCCAGCAGGCCCCTCGGGATGCATAGAACCTCGTGAGCTCGCGGCAGGCTCGCCTCAGGAGAAGGAGCGCCGCTGAGGGAGTCCTGGACTAGGGGGTGTCCGGACAGCCGGACTATCATCGTCAGCCGGACTCCAAGACTATGAAGATAAAAGATTGAAGACTTCGTCCCGTGTCCGGATGGGACTTTCCTTGGCGTGGAAGGCAAACTTGGCGATACGGATATGTAGATCTCCTACCATTGTAACCGACTCTGTGTAACCCTAGCCCTCTCCGGTGTCTATATAAACCGGAAGGTTTTAGTCCGTAGGACAACACAACCATTACAACAATCATACCATAGGCTAGCTTCTAGGGTTTAGCCTCCTTGATCTCGTGGTAGATCCACTCTTGTACTACCCATATCATCAATATCAATCAAGCAGGAGTAGGGTTTTACCTCCATCGAGACGGCCCGAACCTGGGTAAAAACATCGTGTCCCCTGTCTCCTGTTACCATCCGCCTAGACGCACAGTTCGGGACCCCCTACCCAAGATCCGCCGGTTTTGACACCGACATTTCATTGAGAGTTCCTCTGTGCCGTCACCGATAGGAAGGATGCCTCCTCTCGTCTTCAAGGACGATATTCTCGCCAAAGGAGCCTTGGCCGCCGGCCAAACTATCCGTCTAGGTGGTTTTCTTATGACCGCCTGTCCGGCCACCGCTTCGAAAATGACCTCCCAGGTCGTCAAAAGCAATCTTCACGTCAGCTCAGAATTCGCCGAGCGGCTGGATCCAATAGAGCTCTCGTCCGTAAACGAGCTCTTGGATCGCATCGCCGCCCTGGGAGTCGCTACAGACTACAGTCATATTGGGCTTAAAACCGATCTGAGAGAGATTAACTCTCCCCAGGTCACCCACCACGTTGCAGTGGTAGAGGAACAGCGCGGTGACTCTTCTCCCGTATTGAAAACTAGTCATGTCCGGGCTCCCGAACCCTCCATGCCGGATTCCCACAGAGGGACGGACTTCGATCAAGCACTGAACCTAAAGTCAGGCATTAGACCGGACTCGCTGGACAACGTCCAGCAACCCAAGCTTCCAAATTTGGAAACTTCTCGGCCCTTGAGCCTCGAGATGGGTAGGGTTTCGGACTTAATTCCACCCACCCGCCCAGACATATGCGATCTATCTCTAATCCGGTAAGAGCCCGCTGAAACAGTACATTACTACTGGGCCAGATTCCTCCTGGTTATGCACAGGATAAAGGACTGCCGAGAGGAAAACGCAATCTCAATTTTTTGCAATAATTGCACGGACGAGGGAATCTTGAACGCCATCAGCCGTCGTGAAATTACACGCTTCGCCGACCTAGCGTCCATAGTACGAAAGTACTGTGCGATGGAGAGTTTCCGGAAAACCGAAAATAGGTTTTGGGACAATCCGGCCCCAAATACAACCCTAGTCCGCACCAAAAGGGTGCATTATACTCAGGCACCAGGTACAAAAACCAAAAAGCAAAAACCCCACAAAGGGCACAGAACCGTACTGGAGGGATGGCTTAGCGGACCCTGTAAGATTCACAGTACAGAGGGCGCCATCCCAACACATAGGCTTCGAGCATGTTGGATATTACGGCAGGTGGCCAAATGTGGCGAGGAGCTTCCAGCCCCGGAAAACCACTCCAACAATACCGGTACGGTATCAACAGTCTTCGAGACTTTTGCATCAAATAATATGCGGAAACGAACAATCCGCAGCCTCGCCGAAGTCTACCAAGTAGCAACAACAAATCCATGGAGCGACACAGCCATCACCTTCAACGCCAGTGACGAACCTAAATTCCGAACAGCCCGAGCACCAGCCGCACTGGTACTTAGTCCAATAGTGGACGGCTTTCGACTTACCAAGGTCCTCATGGATGGCGGCAGCGGATTAAACCTCATCTACGAGGAAACTCTTCAAAAAATGGAAATAGACAGGAGCCGCATTGAGCGAAGCAGCACAACCTTCAGAGGAATAATCCCTAGCCGGGAAGCGCGCTGCACCGGAAAAATCACACTCGATGTGGTGTTCGGCTCGCCGGACAATTACATGTCCGAAGAAGTCACGTTCCAAGTGGCCCCATTCAACAGCGGATATCACGCTATATTAGGACGAGAGGCATTCACAATTTTTCAAGCCGTACCCCATTACGGGTACATGGAGCTCAAAATGCCTGGGCCCGGCGGAATAATCACTCTCGTTAGTGATCCGGACATAGCACTCCGCGCCGAAAACAAGATAGCCGCATTAGCCCTGGAGGCACTATCCGAAGCCCTAGCGATAGAAGAACTCACCGCGCTGCGCTCGACGGTGATTAGGGACGATGTGATACTCGATAAGAGATCCAAGTCCACCTGCTTTAAACCAGCGGACGAAATAGTAAAATTCCAGGTCCATCCAACGGACCCGACAAAGACGGCTTCCATCGGGGCACAGTTGAACCCTGATGTAGACACCGCACTGCGAGAATTCCTTCGGGAAAATTGGGACATTTTCGCCTGGCACCTTCCGGACATGCCGGGAATCCCACGCAGATTGGCAGTGCATAGCCTAAATATCCTAAAAGGATTCAAGCCAATCAAACAGGCTCTTCGACGATTTTCCGAACCTAAAAGACAGGCAATGGGAGAAGAACTAGCCAAGCTATTGGAAGCCGGATTCATCAGAGACATCAAACATCCGGATTGGCTAGCAAACCTGGTAATGGTACCAAAGAAGGACAAATCCTGGCGCCTATGTGTCGATTTTAAAGACCTCAACAAGGCCTGCCCAAAGGATCCCTTCCCCCTCCCCCGCATCGACCAAATAATCGATGCTACCGCAGGACACGATTCATTGTGCTTCCTCGACGCATACTCCGGCTACCATCAAATCAAGATGGCGGAAGCGGACCAAGCCGCAACGACATTCATCACTCCATATGGACCATTCTGCTTCAACACGATGCCCTTCGGACTTAAAAACGCCGGCGCAACATACCAGCGCATGATTCAAACATGTCTGGCCACCCAGATCAGCAAAACAGTAGAGGCATACGTAGACGACGTAGTCGTCAAAACCAAACACGTCGAAACTCTAGTAGACGACTTGAGGCTCACATTCGACAACCTCAGAGCATATGACATCAAGCTGAATCCGGAAAAATGCGTTTTCGGCGTACCAGCCGGAAAGCTCCTGGGCTTCATTGTATCCGGCAGAGGAATTGAAGCGAACCTAGCCAAGATCCGAGCTCTGTCACAGCTGGATATCCCAAAGGACCTCAAACAAATACAAAAATTGACTGGATGCGTGGCGGCTCTAAGCCGCTTTATCTCCCGCCTAGGAGAAAAGGCATTGCCCCTCTGTCGCCTCCTTAGGCGCACCGAACACCTCGAGTGGACGGATGCTGCCACTGCCGGACTCGAAGAAATAAAAGCCATATTGGCAACAAATCCGGTCCTGGCTACTCCCAACCTGGGCGAACCAATGTTGTTATACATCGCGGCAACACATCAAGTTGTAAGCGCGGTACTCGTCGTCGAACGAGAGACAGAAGGGCATAAATTCCCTCTTCAAAAACCAGTGTACTACGTATCCACTGTGTTAACCCCCTGCAAGTCCCGTTACCCGCACTATCAAAAGATAGTGTATGCGGTGTTCATGGCATCCCGGAAGCTCCGACACTACTTTCAAGAGTGTTCGATAACAGTGGCCTCCGAAGTACCCCTCAATGACATTATAAACAACCGCGACGCGACGGGCAGGATTGCAAAATGGGCCATTGAGCTCTTACCATTCAATATAACTTACAAACCTTGGCGAGCTATAAAGTCACAAGTTTTGGCTGACTTTGTCGCTGAATGGACCGAAGCCGAACTCCCTAAAGAGTACGGCGCATAATCCAATTGGATTATGCACTTCGACGGCTCTAAAATGTTGGCCGGATTGGGGGCTGGCGTCGTATTGACGTCCCCAACCGGGGACACAGTCCAATACGTACTTCAAATAATGTACACAGACTCCAACAACACAGCCGAATACGAGGCCCTTCTACACGGCCTCCGGATGGCAATCTCCATGGGCATTCAATGCCTAGAGGTGTGCGAGGATTCAAACCATGCAATATCCCAAGTAAATGGAGACTTTGATGCCAAGGATCCGAAAATGGCAGCCTATCGTAACGCTGTCCTCAAACTGTCAGCTAGGTTTGAAGGACTCGAATTCCACCACGTAGCCCGGGATAATAACCAAGCAGCCGATGTACTGGCACGCATCAGTGCAAAACGTGACGCTGTCCCTCCAAACATCTTCCTGGAACGTCTCTTTAAGCCATCCGTACTATGGGAAGAGGAGTCCGGAAATAACAAACCGGAAGCAGCCACACCAACCGACACAGAGCAATCTGACATAACCGGCGATTCAGCCGATGAAATAACACCTTCAGCCCACGACATAATGGCAGTAATCGCCCCGTGGACAGAACCATTCCTAGCGTACTTGCTTAGGCAGGAACTTTCCGAAGACCAAAATGAGGCCCGCTGCATAGTCCGGCGATCTAAAGCGTACAAGGTCCATGAGGGAGAACTCTATAAGAAAAGCACAACCGGAGTCCTTCAAAGGTGTATCTCCGAAGAGGAAGGGCGAAACCTTTTGGCTGAAATTCATGCCGGACTAGGCGGACACCACGCCGCAGCTCGGGCCCTTGTAGGAAAGGCATTCCGTACAGGATTTTATTGGCCGACGGCCCGGGCAGATGCTCAAGACTTAGTCCAAAGATGCGTCGGTTTTCAGCTCTTTGCTAATCAGAGCCATATGCCACCCACCGCCCTCAAAACTATACCCATTACCTGGACGTTCGCGGTTTGGGGGCTTGACATGGTTGGACCCCTTAAAGGGGGAACCCACAAGCAGTGGTACCTATTGGTCATGGTGGACAAATTCACCAAATGGATAGAGGCCAAGCCAGTTAAAACGGCAGAGTCCGGACCAGTGATAGACTTTATATCCGGGGTAGTACACCATTATGGTGTCCCCCACAGCATCATCACCGATAACGGCACGAACTTCACGGCCGACGAGGTTAAATCATGGTGCAAAAATATGGGCATTAAGCTCGATTACACTTCAGTCTATCATCCTCAAACCAACGGTCAAGTGGAACGAGCAAATGGTCTAATAATGAGCGGCATCAAACCCAGACTAGTGTAGTCACTTACGAAATCTGACACACACTGGGTAGAGGAGCTCGACTCCGTACTCTGGGGGCTGCGGACAACGCCCAACCGTACTACCGGATTCACACCATTTTTTATGGTATACGGTGCAGAGGCAGTTCTGCCCTGCGACATCATTCATGACTCACCTCGAGTGCGCATGTACGAAGAAAGAGAAGCCGAGCTGGATCGGCAGGACAGCTTGGACGCATTGGAGGAAGAACGCGACGTCGCCAAGGCTCGTTCCGCATTCTATCAGCAACAGGCCCGAAGATATCAAAGCAGAGAAGTACGGGCCAAGACTTACAACATTGGCGAACTAGTTCTACGCCTGTCGGACAAGAAAAAGGACAAGCTCAAGCCCAAATGGGAGTGCCCTTTAATTATCGATCAAGTCCTGACCGGCGGAGCGTACCGTCTACGAAATGCGTCGGACAACCGACTCGAGCCGAACCCATGGAATGCAGCCCGCCTCCGAAGATTCTATGCCTAGCGCCAGACTAAGAGTTCGTCCCCTTCCCCCGTCTAAATTTTTACACTTCAGCTGTCTTTTGTTTCTCTTTCTTCTATCACCCCTTTTCCTAAAAAGCCCTTAAAGGCCTACTTGCGCATTGTTCGCACACACTTGAGGTGCCATGCGCACTCATTATACCTGGGGGCTCCTTTACCAGAAGCTTAATTATAAGGGCTTCATGCCCATCACGTGTGTCAAGCTTCCACATGTACCTTTTATTCACCATTATATGCATCAATATGACTTAAGTTTTGGCCAAGCTGGGTTGCCTGGCTCCTGTGCTTACCCCTACGTTCCCGATTGTTCGGCTAGGAGGTAAAGGGAGCACCTCTGCGATTGTTACTGCCGGGTCAGCCGGATGTGTACCTCAGACTGGGTGAAGCCGAAAGCTAGCGTTCTTAAGGGAATATTCGGTCGGTGACTTGAAAGATGATTTTTTACGTAATTATTTATCTGCCCCCAGATGTTTTTCTGCTCTTTTCGCAGACCGGACATGCATTTAGGGCATGCCTCCCAGGGAAAGGAACCCTTAACGGAACTATTCTCCCTGGAAGATGTTTCTTACTAACCATGTAATATAACATAACTAGTTGGGCACTTGTCTGATAAAGCACTAATGACCCCTACGCCTGGTCTCCATGCATGCCCCGGTTGTTTCTTAACCGAGAGGGTATTCGGACACACTCCGGACTCTAGGGTCCCGAGGTTGAAGCGAAAAGGTCGGCAAAGACAAACGATCTACAATCCGGCTAGAAGGCATTTTACATGTCATTTTAACATACATTGTCAAATCGACTGACTGTATTCCTCCTCAATCCCGTCTAACAGGCTGTCTAATTTACAGTCCCGTTGGGAAAATTTAGCGGCCAACTCTACTTGTCCATACACTAAACTCACAGGGATCTCCTTCCCATCGGGCCCCACAGGTCCGACCTCGGCCATGTGGTTGGGATCCGCCTTCTTGTACCGCATCTTCACCATGGCCCAGGCCTCCTTGGCACCTTGGCGGCAGGCCGAAATCTTCCATAAAAGGAAGCGCTGCCGCACTCCCTGAAGCTTCTCTGCAAGCTCCCCAAGGCCCTCGGGTAGGGAGAGGGTTGGCCATAAAGCCTGGACGACGCCACTCATTGCCTGCCGAACTCGTTCGAGCAGTTGCAATAGCTCGGGAAGTTGATCACCCGTTGATACGGGCATCTCCTCCTCAGGGCGACCTGTGAGTATACCTACAAGACATATTTTGTCAATTGACTTCCTCGCCGAACTCTTCTTTTCAAAGGAGTTCGCTCAAGCACTTACTATAGATGCCGCGACGAAGCCGCTGATTCTCCTTAACGGAGCCAGACAGCTCGGCCCGAACACCTTTCAGCTCTTCTCCGAGCTGGGCGTGGGCATCCTGGAGCTTGTTCCTTTCCTGCTGCACCTTATTCAGCACCCTCTCGCCGGCTTTCAGCTGGCGTAGTAGTTCTTGCCTGTCCGAATCTTGTCCGGCAGCACCTGCAATGTCATTATTAGACTTGCGCGCACGCCGCACACCGCTTATCTTTTTAAAATAATGTGTTACCAGGAGGGGTCTCTGTGTTTCCTCCTGCGGCAGCAAGTGCGGCCTCGAGTTGGGCCTTGCACTCTTGCAGCTCCTGAGACAGTTGGGTATTCTTCTCTGTAAGATCCCGCGTTACAAATGATCCTTAAATCAGTTAATATAACTACTTTAAGTCTCGTGGGCTACTGGCATATACAACTATTAAATTCTCTTACCTGTATGTCTTTTACATACTGCTCCGTGGCTCTGGTCAAACCATCTTGAGCAGCACGGAGGTGCGCTTCCCCCGCGTTAAAGGCATTCAACGCCTCAGGGGAGAAGCACGCGCCACGAAACACTGTCCGGCGGCGCCTGTGGTTCATGGCGCTATCCACCTCAGACTGGGTGGTGGACAGTCTGTCGGCATCCTTCGTTGGAGGAGTATCCGGCTCGCGCCTTGCGCTCGCCTCCCCCTCCAGAATAGGTGCTGGAGCCTGGCTGGTAGAGATTGGATTGGCAACCTCTACGCCCGCAGTCCGGCGGGCGCTTTTTCGCCTACAAAAGTCATGAGCATTCAAACGCTTCCTAGGAACGTTGCTCTAAATAACAAATGGTGAGCTATACCTTTGTGGCGACGTTTCAATCCGCGCCGCGCTCCTCTTCCGCCTACTGGGCCGGATTGGCCCTTGTTGGTCAGCCGCTGCGGGCTCGGTTTCCCGCCTTGAAGGCGCTTCCTGCAAAACACCATCATACATGGGGGTCAGAATTGAGCGAGGAAGAAATGATGGCGTCTGGGACTTCGGTCACAATCACCTGGGAAGCCGGATATAGTCCGGGATAGTCAGCCGTAATGGCGACTAAAGCATTATCCATGCTGAGCTGGTGGAACACCCCGTCGATTAGCTCCACCTTTATGTCCGGGTCCTCTTCGGAGGCCGGATCCTGGGATCTTTCTGGATCCTCGGGTTGCGGAGCTAGGCTAAGCATGCCCTCCAGAATCCGACGCAGTTCCTGCGTCAAAAACATAATATAAGAAGCTTAAACTTCAAAAGCATGGGTCAGACACACAGAGTGTTCGCTTACCCAACGCCGGGGATTATTCATGGAGAACCCATTCAACGGGTTCGTCTGAAGGAAGTCCTCCTTCTCCCCCTTGTACAGGCCGGACAGGATCTTCGCTAGGTCCTCGGCCGAACCCGGCCCTTTGCGGCCGTGACGGGTGGCATCGTCCTCCCCGTTGAAATTCCACATAGGGTGGCCCCTGTATTGCAGCGGCTGCACCCCCCGCATAATGCATGTTGCCATGACTCCAATCATGTTCAACCCGGAATGGGCCAGTAACCTTATCCGGCCCATCAAATAATGGACGCTCTTGTCTTCCTCCGGTTGGGGGCTCCGTGGGCGCCAACTAAGGCGTTTCTTCAGAGGAGCATTACTGAACTCCGGGAGGCCGATCCGAACAAGGTCCGGCAGCGGAGCGTCTTCTATGTAAAACCATTCCGAAGGCCAGTCTTTGGACGCCTTCTTAGGGGTTCTGGATGGATATCCGGTCCCGGCGATGCGCCATATTTCGGCACCGCCCACTTGATATATGGACCCCTCGTGAGAGCGGGGTACAAGGCAGAACAACCTCTTCCACAGCGCAAAATGGGGCTCGACGCCCAGAAATAACTCGCAAAGAGCTACGTAACCCGCGATATGCAGGATAGAGGCAGGCGTGAGGTGATGGAGCTGGGGTCCGTAGAACTCCAGGAGTCCGCGGAGGAACGGATGTATAGGATGTCCGAGCCCCCTTATTAGATAGGGGACGAAGCATACCCGCTCCCCTTTGTTGGGACTTGGGGTAGCCTCCGCTTGCTTCCCACCTTGGTAGGTGGCCAGCCCGGCTCGAACCGGGACCATGAAGGCCGGAGGAAGATATCCCTCCACTTGGAGCGTCACCAGCTCGTTGTGCGGGACAGAACATCTCCGCCAATCTCCCGGCAGAGGGCTGGGAGTGCGAGAGGAGGAGCTGCGTCGACGGTCCATGATGGAATGGATTTTTGGTCGGAAGCGCTCCGATGAGTACTTGCGGAAGGAAGATGGTGTGATTTGGATCTGGATTCTTGCCTCTCTTATAGGCAGATTATTTGCGCAGCTAGGGGGTAAAACATAAAAGATACCCTGGCTTTTCGCATTCGTGCGACGCGTGGAAGAAGGCCATTATTGGTCGTGGAAGCCAAGAAGCCCAACATTGATAAGGAAGCCGGACACTATTCGGCAGGTACATGGAACTTAAAGGAGAACCCGCCTTGCAACGCCGAAGATTACATACGCGCTGGACTTATCGTCATTGAAGCCTGGTTCGAGGGCTACTGAGGGAGTCCTGGACTAGGGGGTGTCCGGACAGCCGGACTATCATCGTCAGCCGGACTCCAAGACTATGAATATACAAGATTGAAGACTTCGTCCCGTGTCCGGATGGGACTTTCCTTGGCGTGGAAGGCAAGCTTGGCGATACGGATATGTAGATCTCCTACCATTGTAACCGACTCTGTGTAACCCTAGCCCTCTCCGATGTCTATATAAACCGGAGGGTTTTAGTCCGTAGGACAACACAACCATTACAACAATCATACCATAGGCTAGCTTCTAGGGTTTAGCCTCCTTGATCTCGTGGTAGATCCACTCTTGTACTACCCATATCATCAATATAAATCAAGCAGGAGTAGGGTTTTACCTCCATCGAGAGGGTCCGAACCTGGGTAAAAACATCGTGTCCCCTGTCTCCTGTTACCATCCGCCTAGACGCACAGTTCGGGACCCCCTACCCGAGATCCGCCGGTTTTGACACCGACAGCCGCCATGACACCAGGCCTCACTCGAGACCCACGAAACCAAAGATAAGTCATAAACAACTACCTCGCTCGGCAGCCCGCAACCCTACAGGCCCCTGCTCCGTGCGCTACTTCAAAAGCATTTCACAATCTCGCACATCATAAGGGGCACCCCCTTTTCAAAATGCTCTCACAAGAGTGCGTTCAAGTTTTCATACATGTTAAAGCAAAAGAAACACGGGCCTAGCTGGACGCGCCTTCTTCATCGCCCCCGTCCGTGCTGCTTGCGCCGTAGCTGCCATCTTCCTCGTCATCACCACCCGCGTCAGCTTCTTCAGCCGCGAGCACAGCCGTGTCGTCCTCAGGAATCAGCTCCTTCACCAAGGCATCCACATGGCCATCTACCCACTTGGCGAGCTTGTCTTGGGTGGCCGCAGGCATAGGAGCTAGCACGATGCCGAAATCAAAGTGGGAATCAGGGTTCAGGAGGTTGCTAAAGATGTGCAAGTGTGCACGCCCGAGGAGGCCCCGGCTCCTCTCCTCAACTAGCTGGCGAGCTTTCGCAGCATGATCTTCTAGGCGGGTCACGATATCAGTGAAGAAGTTGAGATGGCTGGTGTAGTCATTCTCGTGCGGGTGAGGAGCACTCTCGTCACAAATGGCACCCAAGGCATTGTTGGCTCTGACGCGCAGACATTGGAGCATGGAGCCGTGCTCGCGTTCCAATGCCAGGCGGCGGCTCTTTTCACTCGAAGCCTTCTTCAGGAGGGAGGTGGTGTCTTCGACTTGCTTCTGGAGGGAGGATATCTCGACACGGGCAGAATTTAGGTCAGATTCGGAGGAAGTCAGGGCCCCGCGGGCAGCGCTCTCACGCTGCTCCACAGACTGCAGCTCAGCCTTCAGGGTAGAGGTCCGACCCTCAAGCTCAGCCTTGTGCAGCTCCAGATCCAGGCAGTGCCCCTCAACCAGCTCAGCACGCGCCTTCGCTATCCTCTCCTCCACTTCCACCTGGACCTGAGCTTCCCGAGCGGTGATGGCGTCCTCAGCCATGGCAGCCTGCCGCTCCCTCACCTCCAGTCTCTCCAACGCCATGCTGTGCTCCACGGTCTCCAACATCAAATCTTCATGGCGCCTCAGGAGCTTCGCCTCGACAAGGGCCGCCTCGCCTGGTGGGGAGGCCAGAAGGGCGCGACGCTCCTCGATTTCACGCTCAAGAGCTACATTTGAAGACAGAAGATCTCGCTCCCGCTCCTCGGCAGCCTCGTGGTGGCGGTTGGCTGCCTTGGCCTCTTCCATGGCGCGGGCGCAAGCTTCATGAGAAGTCGTGAGCGAGGCTGCTGCGCATGCTTCGGCTTCATCACGCTGAAGTTTCCCAAGGTTAATGGCAACCTTAAGCCGCTGCCACTCATGCTCCAAGCGGCGGTTTTCGGCTTCGAGCCTGGTGTCGATGTTGGCAAGCTCCCCGCCAAGATGGATCACCGCACGCATCGCATCACCGAAGAGCCCAAAGCGCATGCCACTGCACCCACGAGCGAGCTCAAGCTCGTCACCAAGATCCTCGTTGGCCCCGGAGGCTGCCCGGGAGTCGTTGGGCGCCCCGCCAGCCGCCTACCGGGGGCTGGCCGGCGTAGCCCCACAACCTGAAGACGAAGGCCGCCCAGGGGGCACCCCCTACCAGCAATAACAAGAGGAAGGATCACCGGTGCATCCCCCATCTCACGGGCTGAATCATGGGGAGAAGGATCAGGGAGCCCGGTTCCGGGGCTCCCTCGCAGCGTCGCGGCAACTGGAGTCGGCCCCGCGCCTTACGCAGGATTGGGGCGCTTGGGGCTGCGCGCGGGCGTCAAGATGGAATCCTTGAGGATGCCTGCTTCCCGGGGTTTCGCTTTCATGGGAGCCCTACAAGACCTCAGTCGTGAGAAAACGCGGCGCGCTAGGAATCAAGAGCAAGATACTTACTCGTCGACAACCACGTATCTCCTCGTCTTTAGCGGCCGACGGGTGCCATCGCTGCAGCACGGGGATCTCTTCCTCTTCAGGAGCGATTCGAGGCACAGGCGGGGCCAACCGGACCCCGACGGGCGATCCTCGGGAGGAGGAGTGCTCAGCGGGGCAGCCGGGGCAGGGGTCCCGGGAGCAGGGGCGCCTGGCGAGATCTTCTGGCTTGCGGCTCTGGAGACATTGGTGGGCTCCTCGCCGTCAGCAGCCACTCTGGAGCCACCACCCTGGGCGTCAGAGGCCTTTGCCTTTGGAGCTTGGGGTCGCGTCAGTCCTGCAACAACTCCTTCCAGGGCCCCAGGAGCCTCAGCCTCCTAGGCCACTATCGGCGCCGGGCCTCCGGAGGAGCCCTCGACGGCTGCTGGAGGCATGCGCCCCCCTGCCTCCACACTCGGGGCGCACGCAGTAGGATCGATTAGGAGAGGAGCCGCGAAGACGGGGTTCTCGCTGGGCCCCTCAAGGCCCTCTGGAAGCAACCCCCACTCGTCGAACAGAGGCATCTGCCCGGTTAAGGCCGCCTTGTTCGAGCACAGATAGAGAAGGCAGCCACCCCCTGGAAGGTCAGCAGGCTCGGGCTCGCTTGTCAGGAGTTTGAGCACCAAGCTCAAGGTCCCAACAGCTAGTGACGGCCTCTGCAGCCTCATTGGATCTACGACGCCTGCGAAGTCCCACATTGGGCAAGAATAGCGCTGGAGGGGAGCGATGCGCTGCCTGACGATTTCCTTTACCACCATTGGCGCCGTCACTTCCAGCTCCTGAAGCCTCGCCAATCTCTTCCAGGCAAAAGCAAGGCACCGGTTCGAGAGCCTCTCGTGGCACCAACCGGAGCAAGGGAGGCCGGTGCCCCGGGAGTCAAGAGCAGGCGGCTGAACGCGCGGGCGTCCATGAGAAGCCACTGCTTTTGGAATCCCTTCGCAGCAGGCGAGAGCTCGAAGTCGATTCCCAAACCGGCGGTTGTGGCCACGGCTTCAAAGGTCGCGCACCCAGAGCATTGGCGAGCATCGACCAATAGAAGCAAGAAGAAATGGCGAAATAAGGCCACGGAAGGAGTGATGCCGACCACGGCCTCACAGAGGAAGGCAAAGACAGCGAGAAGGATGACGGAGCGGGGGTCCAGATGCAGCAGGTGGATCTGGTAGTGCGATATCACAACATTGAGGAAAGGGGAGAAGGGAGGAATCAACTCCGCGAGAAGAGCGTGGAGATAGATGGGGATCTCGGTGGCGCTCATCTCTCTCGCTTGCCAAGATGCAGGGCGGACGGTCGTCGCCCTCCCCTCATTGGAATCGGCGGCAAGCGCATGGCGTATCTTGTCCAACCCCTCCTGATTGATCACCGTCGACTGCTCGAGGGCTGGCTCCAGGGCCGGCGGAGGACCGGCCGGGGCGAGCGGCTTCCCCTTCTTATTCCTCGGCTTGGGGGCCATGACAAGCGCCAAAAGAAGGGCGAGGCACCGACGCCGGATCTATGGACATAGCGGCAAGATTGGAAAGGAGGAAAAAGGAGCCGAGCACAGTAATTTGTGAAGGGCGAGCTGCACTGGCAACGGGCGACTGTTGGGCCTGCCAGATATCAAGGTAGCATGGGGAAGTGGAGAAGCCCACGTCCCATCAACTGCCACGTGTCATCAAGGCCGCAGGCGGTTAGGGCCCGCGATGCTTCACACTTACCCTTTGGCTTCGCCTGGAGGCCAAGTCCGAGCGCGCCTTGGCCCCGAGGGCTAGTGTCGGCGTCCTGGATATGGGGGTATCTAGCCCTGCATGCCTGCGGCCCACCACGTGGCTCCATCGACGGCCTGGTACGGCCCAGCTTCAGCATTAACGACAGAAGACCCTTGTGAGGGGCCAAGCCTCGCGAGGCAGACAACGCCAAGACCCCCGAGGGGATCGGCCTCCTCAGGCTGGCTCCCGAGGGGCGAAGAGTTCTATGCAAGGATCACCTCATGAGGCTCAGCTGACATGAGCCATGACAACCAAGGCCAGGTGGGCGCCAAGCAGGCCCAGAGCGCAGGTTTCCTCTTTGGTGCAAAGGAGGCAAGCCACAGGCGCGGAGTCCCAAGGAATCAGCCAAAGTTTCCATTTTGGTGCAACGAGACCAAGACCGCGAGGACGGCAGGACGGAGGTCATCGACCAGCCCACTACAGCGTCACAACCAACGACTTTTAGCAGGCGAAGACTACTCTTATCAGGATAAGCTATACTACTTGTCCCCTTTCAAATCCGGTCGTTGTGGGATCCCCTCCCGCCAACATTTGGGAAGAGGACCAAGGCCACTATAAATAGGACTGGCCACCACCATAGAAGGGACATGTCGAACTAGCTCACACCACACCAGCCCAAGAACACCTCACCTCCTGAGGCCAGTTCATCCACTGTACTAGTTCATCCTCAGCCCTTTGAGGCAATCCACCAAAACGCTAGGCTTAGGAGGCCCGACCTAGGATAAACTATTGTGTCTCTTTGTCTCTTTGAGCTTGTCGCACTAGGCTTAGGAGGATCATGAGTAGGCAGGCTGGGTAGGTTGAGATTTCCGAACACACCCCAGAGTTCGAACCTCTCAAGGGTTTGCGGATCCCATAATCCGACTGCCGTCGAGCGGCAAGAAGCCGGCGCCCGCGTCGAGAATCCTCCTCCCTCCCCCCCCGCCGAGAGCATGGTGTGATCTCCTGGACGCTGTTTGCAGGCGGCGCCCGTGACCGAAAAGACAGAGAGCTGGCTGCTAGCCGTAGTCGGACGTGCCTCACCATTGAGCGCAACGAAGAAGGCCGCCCGCGAGCTGTGGAGCGGCGAGGTGACTACCCACCTCCTCCTCCGCCCCGCAGGGAGAGATATGCCTCCCCGCCGCTTGTTGAGCACCCGATGCTCAGCGGCCGGCTGGGCCGCCGCGAGGGGATCGGAGAAAGCGATGCCTGCCATCGGATCAACCGCCTGGCGCGACCCCTGGCGCTAGAAGAGGAGGATGCGGTTGGTCCGCCTTGTTTTGGCCCCGGCATTCGCGATGAGCTCTTCCCCAAAGGGTTCTCGCTCCCAAGAGATACACCCAAGTACAATGGCTCGGTGAAGCTAGAAGACTGGCTGATCGACTACTCCACCGTAGTCAGCATAACAAACGACAACAGGCGTGTTGCCGTGAAGGACGTCCCCCTCATGCTTCAGGGCACGACGCGCACTTGGCTGAACAGCCTCAAGCCCTGGTGCGTCAACAGCTGGGTGGATTTCACTGAGGTCTTCATCCACAACTTCACCAGCACTTACAAGAGGGCGCCCAAGCCTCGCCAACTCTCTCTGTGCGTCCAAGGCCCAACTGAGTCTAGTCGCGACTACCTAACGCATTGGGCCGAGCTCCGCAACTCCTGCGAAGGGGTGCACGAGGTGCAAGCTATAGAGTACTTCACCGATGGGTGCAGAGAAGGCACCCTCCTCAAGCACCGACTCCTCTGCGACGAGCCGGCTACACTCAACGAGCTGCTGATCATAGCAGACAAGTACGCCACTACCGACTCCTCGATGAAGTCGGAGCTTCGGGTGGATGCCTCTCGGAAGGTGCTCCCTCCGGCTCCCAGAACACCGGCTGGCGACACCAGTCGGCGCCCGCAGTGGAACGACAACAAGCACAAGGCCACGATGCCGGCTTCCACCAGTAGGCAGGTGGCAACAGTTGAAGATCAGCAGCCAGAAGGGCAGCCCATACCCAAGCATCAAAAAGGCGGCAAGCCAGCTTGGCAGCCCTCTTTCTCCTATGCGCAAACCCTTGATGCACCCTGCAAGTTCCACAGCACTGCGAAGACGTCCAGTCACACAACTCGGAAGTGCCACTGGCTCACCCGAATCTCCAAGGGCGAGGGGCTGCTGCCACCTCCGCCTGTTGGCTAGCCGCCTCCGGCTCCTCAATAGCCGGCGGCCCGCCTAGCAGTCGGTGCCATCCAAGACGAATTCCTTGAAGAACACGGAGCCTACGTTGTCTTCACGAGCCAGGCTGAGGACAGGCGTAGTCAGCGCCGACAGCACCAACAGGTCGATGCTGTCGCCTCCAAGGTTCCAGAGTTCATGCATTGGTCTGAGAAGCCCATTATCTGGAGCTGAGCTGACCACTCGGAGGTGATGCATTCTCCGGGTTCTTATGCCCTGGTGTCGGATGCCACCTTTGCGACAGAGAGGCGAGCTGCTCGATTCTCCTGAGTCCTGAAAGATGGCGATAGCAGCATCAACATCTGTCAGCGTTCTGGGAACAGGGGTCCCCAGACTTGCCTGCCTGCGGCCTGCGGCGTGGCTCAAGTGGTGGCCCAGTACGGCCCGTCTTCATCAGCACAAGACTCAAGACCCTCGCGAGGGCCAAGCCTCGCGGGGCGAACGATGCAAGGCTTCCTCAGGGACGGACTCGCCAGGCAGGCTCGCGAGGAGGCAGAGAGATCAAGGCAGGATACCTCGCGAGGTGCTCGTGACGCAAGCCATGACAATCGAGACCAGGCGGGCGCGAGGCGGGCGCCGGCCTGCGCAATGTCCTTGTTTCCTCTTTGGTGCAAAGGGGGCAGGCACAGACGTGGAGTACCAAGGCATCAGGCAAAGGTTGCCATTTCAGTGTAACGAGACCAAGACCAGCGGAGCGGCAGGATGGAGATCACCGTGGAGCCCAAGGCGGCGTCATCGCTAGTGCTTTTGGCAACCGAAGACCAACTTTAGTCAGGGTAACTTGTATTGTATGTTCCCCTTCAAAATGGCCGTTGTTGGCGCCCTTGTAGGACCTTGAAGTATGTCTAGAGGGGGGGGGTGATTAGTCTACTTGAACAATTAAAAACTTAACCTTTTCCCAATTTTAGAGTTTGGCAGATTTTAGCTATCTTAGGACAAGTTAAGCAATCATCACACAATTCAAGCAAGCATGCAAAGAGTATATAGGCAGCGGAAATTAAAGCATGCAACTTGCAAGAAAGTAAAGGGAAGGGTTTGGAGGATTCAAACGCAATTGGAGACACAGATGTTTTTGGCGTGGTTCCGATAGGTGGTGCTATCGTACATCCACGTTGATGGAGACTTCAACCCACGAAGGGTAACGGTTGCGCGAGTCCACGGAGGGCTCCACCCATGAAGGGTCCACGAAGAAGCAACCTTGTCTATCCCACCATGGCCGTCGCCCACGAAGGACTTGCCTCACTAGCAGTAGATCTTCACGAAGTAGGCGATATCCTTGCCCTTACAAACTCCTTGGTTCAACTCCACAATCTTGTCGGAGGCTCCCAAGTGACACCTAGCCAATCTAGGAGACACCACTCTCCAAGAAGTAACAAATGGTGCGTTGATGATGACCTCCTTGCTCTTGTGCTTCAAATGATAGTCTCCCCAACACTCAACTCTCTCTCATAGGATTTGGATCTGGTGGAAAGAAGATTTGAGTGGAAAGCAACTTGGGGAAAGCTAGAGATCAAGATTCATATGGTAGGAATGGAATATCTTGACCTCAACACATGAGTAGGTGGTTCTCTCTCAGAAATGGTAAGTTGGAAGTGTAGGTTTGTTCTGATGGCTCTCTCCACGAATGAAGAGGAGGTGGAGGGGTATATATAGCCTCCACACAAAATCTAACCATTACGCACAATTTACCAAACTCGGTGGGACCGATTCAACAGACTCGGTCGGACCGATTTAGTAAACCTAGTGACCGTTAGGATTTTCGGTGGGACTGACATGCAACTCGGTAGGACCGATTCGGTTAGGGTTAGGGCATAATGTAATGTCGGTAAGACCGATCACTCAAACTCGGTGAGACCGATTTTGGTAATAAGCTTTCCAGAGAGTTGGTCAGGTAAACTCGATGGGACCGATTTGCTCTTTTCGGTGAGGCCGAAATGTTACAAAAAGGAAACAGAGAGTTTACATTGCAATCTCGGTGGGACCGATCGCTCACTTCGGTTAGACCGAAACGTTACAAAGGGAAACAGAGAGATTACAATCCCATCTTGGTGAGACCGAGATCCCTATCGGTAAGACCGATTTGCCTAGGGTTTGTGGCAGTGGCTATGACATTAGAACTCGGTGGCGCCAGATAGAAAGAATCGGTGTGACCGATTTTGGCTTAAGGTTTAGGTCATTTGTGGATGTGAGAAAGTAGCTGAGGGTTTTTGGAGCATATCACCAAGCACATGAAGCAAGAGGCTCATTAAGCAACACCTCATCCCTCCTTGATAGTATTGGCTTTTCCTATAGACTCAATGTGATCTTGGATCACTAAAATATAAAATGAAGAGTCTTGAGATTTTGAGCTTGAGCCAATCCTTTGTCATTAGTATTTTGAGGGATCCACTTTCATCATCCATGCCATGCCATTCATTGAGCTTTCCTGAAATAATAGTCTTGGAATAGCATTAGCTCAATGAGCTATATGTTGTTATATATTACCAAAACCACCTAGGGATAGTTGCACTTTCAATCTCCCCCTTTTTGGTAATTGATGACAACATATAGATCAAAGCTTCGACAAATGATAATAAGATTGAAAAACATCGTCGCTTTGAGAAGTATGTGATAAGCAAGAGCTCCCCCTGAAATTGTGCATAGTTTAAGATTTGCTTTGGACTGCAAATGCACAAGGAATTAGGCTCATGGGTTACTCTTCCATGTCACATACATCTTGGTGGAGCGCTCAAAATGATAAGGATTGAATATATGCACTCATCACCAAGCAAAGTGAATGATCACATGTGGATAGATAAGATAATATCATCAAACATGCATAAGTGTAGCTTATGATCAAACACATGATCATCAATGTCTCACAAAACAGCATAGTATCTCAAGCACTCAAAAGCAAACAAAGTTTAACCACCAAAGTAAGAGAGAACAAAAGCAACACACACACTCTCTCTCTCTCTCGAAGCCTATGATCTATACATTTTTCACCCCCTTTGGCAACAAGTTACCAAAAAGTTCATAGAAAATGCATAGCGCTAGATCGACTCTCAGGCTTGATCTTCAGGTGGTGGTTTCCGGATAACTCCAAGAATGAAGGCTTCAGTTGAAGTGGATGGAGCTGGAGGAGTTGGTGCTGGAGCTGGTTGCAATGGAACTGTGGCTGGTGCAGATGATGTGGCTCTAGTGTCTGTCACAGGCACTGCAGTTGACCTCTGAGCTCTAGGCACTCTGGCAAATACATTAGTGGTAGTTTTGCCCTGCCTCTCCTGCATGTCATCCTGTAGCTGCTCCACAACTGACTGAATCTCAGTTACTTTGACATCTAGATCATGGAATTTTAGTTCCATGATTCTTTCCAAGCTCTCCTGATTTCGATTGAGGGTGGCCAATCCCTTCTCAATCCTCAGAGTTGATGCTATCAAGTAACCGAGCTGCTCCTGTTTGTTCTTCAAAAAATACTCAGATGCCTCCTCTTGAGTTGGCATCTTGGCAGCCTTATCTTTCCTTGCCTTCTCCTTCTTCTCTTGAGCTTGTATTGATGATGGTTCATTCTCATTCATGACAACCTGATTGTCCTCAAAGTCTGGATAGAGAGGAAAATATTCCTTATCCAATAAATATTTTCCTGTGCCCATCTTTGAGTTAATCAACTCCTGAATCTGAGGTTCTCTTCTTCCTTGTCCTAGTGGCAGCTTTAGGCAGATTGCTTGGGGTGCTCCTGCTGCCATCATCTGAAGTGCTAGAGGGACTAGTGCCCTCACTCATGTGAATCTGCTCTTCTTCCCTGTTCTGGCTGTCACTTTGGTCTGACATGCTGCAAACACTGACTGCTGACCCTGTGAAGAGTTATAGATGAGATAGAGTGGATGAGCATCACAAAATGCAGAGATTTTTGCAAAAGAATGATTCAAAAATTCAGTTTTAGTTTTCCACAGAAAGCATTTCGGATCAACCGATTTTCAAACTCAGTGATACCGAAGCAGTTTTGGAACCTAAACTGATGAACTCGGTTGGACCGAGTCACAGTTCGGTGGCACCGAGACTGCTAGGGTTTCACAAAGTCCTAAAATCGGTCTCACCGATTAGCAATTCTCGGTCAGACCAAGAGTTACTAGTGCAATGGCGTTAGCCGAATCGGTGGGACCGAGTTTTTCAACTCGGTGGGTCCGAGATGGTTTCGGCGGAAACCTAACCCTAAGATTTCGAATCTCATCTAATCTAAGGATTGCATTGATTGGATAGGAGTGTTTCAATCGTGGCAAGAATCATTAAGAACACAATGTGCTAGGAATCGGACGAGGATAGCACAGTGATCGAGTCCATACCCAAGCTTGGTGATGAACTCGCTACGGCGGCAACGGCGGGGGTGAAATCCATTGACGGCGGCGGAGACCAGCGACAGGAGGCGGCTGGCGATGAGGAGACGATCCGGAGACCCTGATGGCAGAGCGAGCTATTGCGCGGGCGAAGAGGTTCGGAGAAATTTCCAAATTTTTTCCTATGACTATATATAGCCCGACCCTCTCGGTGTGACCGAGTGGAACAACTCGGTGGCACCGAGATGCATAACTGTGTATAGTTACAGCAACTCGGTGTGACCGAAAAGTTCAAATCGGTTGCACCGAGATTGAAAACCTAGATCAACTTAGTGATCTCGGTAGGACCGAAATGGAGGAATCGGTCAGACTGAGAATCACAAAGAAGTTGTGGAAGTTTAAGTCTATGACAAATCGGGGACTCCGAGTGCTCCTCACACAGAGTGGTTCGAATCTGACTTGATCAAATTTTGTGATGTAGCATGAATAGAGTTTGAGAAGAGAAAAGCATAGATAGCTAGAGAAGGTTCTTAGGTATTCTTGTCCATCCACTTGGCAAAAAAGAAAAGGAGCCAATCAATCAAAACAACAAGTGGATGTCCTTGAATGACTAAATATGCACCAACATGCTCACACAATAAGATGGCAAATGAAATATGTGGCAAAACATGCACAACCAATTCTAGCATCTATCAAATAATTGGCGATGACTAGGTCATCTATATATGAGTATATTGACTTAGGAGTCAAATGAAAAACATTTGATCATAGGTCATACTCATTGTTTAAGCTCAAGTGGGGTTACCACTTTTACATAATGCATTGATGTGTTCACACCATTAGAGTTGCTTTAACTCAATTCTTAGAGTTAAGCTCCCCCTAGATGTGAGATCCCCTTTTAGAGGGATGAACTAACCTTGGGTTTTGTCGATGATGACTTCATGTAGGTGTTGAAGATGTGGATGCTCAATGTTGATGTAGATCATTTGGAGCAATCCTTTGGAGTGAGTTGCACTTTCAACTTACCTACATGGGTTAGTCCCACAAGGAACAAACAAGAATATCCATAGACATAGAGTGATGCACACACAAGATGATGTCCATGAAATCATTAGGTTACATTGTCCCTTGCCTTACCAACATGAGGGTTTGTGACTCCTTGAACTAGTGCAAGATGTGGAAGTTGATTGCACTTGTTCTTGCCATAATGATATGAGTGAAGAATGTTGGCGGAGTCACCCTCAAGAACTCTCTAGTTCTTCTTCTTTGGGATCCACATCACCTTGATGGGAATCCTTGGAGTTGTAGTTGTACTTGATGAAGTAGAACTTGACGTAGTCTTGGGAACCCACTTGACCGAGACCTTAGGTGCTTCTTCAAATGCATCAATCTCTTCTTGAAGCTTGTCCTTGCCTTTGTTCTTGTGGTCTTGTGGTGGAAGATCATGTTGTGCTTGTGTTCCTTTGAAGGAAGTAGGATCATACTTCTCTTGTTGAGGAACAAACTTCGTCTTGGGGTATTGATCTTCTTCCCACTCAACTCCATTGGCATTGAACTTTCATTCAAAACCAACACCTTGATTCTTCCGGTGCCTTCCTTGCTTGCGTACAATTTCCTCGAATTGCTTACTCCCAGCAAGGCTCTTATAAACACCTTTCTCTATAATTCCCTTCAATAAGCTATTTTCTTGCTCAAGTGTAACTTGGCTAAGAGAATCATTAGTGGAATCAAGAGAACTACTAGAAGCAACAATATTGGATTTGACATTATTATTGTTACTACTAGAGGAAGGATCTTTCTTGTACTTGTTACTAGACTTGACTTGAGGCATGTAAGTAGATAAGAGTAAACGCTTCGCAATGTAAGAAGAACTTTTCTTACGGAGATCATCATTGATTGCTTTTAAGAACTCATGCTCTTGCTCAAGATTGAACTTTTCAAAGCATAACTTCTCATGAGCCCTTAAAAGTTCTCGATGATCTTCGAAGATAGTTTCATGAGCTAACTTAAGAGTGTTTAGTTCTTTAGTTAGAAGCTCAATCTTCTTCTTATCATTTTCATTCGTTTTATCTTGATTAGCATGATTAATTCACGTTTCATCATAGTATTCATCACTAGAGTTGTTAACAAGTAAATCATCATCCACAAGTAAGTCATCTTCATCACTATCAAAATCAACATACTCAGGATGTGTTACCTTTGGACCTTTGGCCATGAAACATCTTCCAATTCCTTCATTTGGTGAATCAAGTATGTCATAGGAGTTGGTTGACACAAGTGCTAGACCGGCAACACCTTAATCTTGAGTATATTCGGAGTCGGAGTGATAGCTTCTCTCGGAGTGATTGTCGGAGTCGGAGCCGGATACCCATTCACCAACATGAGCTTGATGTCTTCGTTTTGTGTAGCTCCTTGATGACTTGTCCTTCCTTTCCGAATCCTAACTTCTCCTTGAGGGCCTTCGTTCATAACGATCATCTCTACTCCTCCTCTCTCTCAGTGGTGATTCTTCTCTTTTGCTTCTTCTTTTTGGAGAATCTTCTCCTCTTTTGTAGGGTGCCGTACACTCATTGGAATAGTGTCCGGGTCTCCCACAATTGTAGCAGTTTCGCTCTCGACTAGAAGATCTTTTGTCATTGTAAGACCTTGACTTGGAGCTTCTTTCTTTGCTTCTACTCTTGTAGAATTTGTTGAAGTTCTTCACCATTAAGCTCAATTCTTCATTGAAGGTTTGTTTCTCACTTGATGATGTGGGGGCTTCACTTGAGGCTTTGTAAGCACCACTCGACTTGTTGTGAAGTTCCTCCTTATCCTTGAGTGACATCTCATGAGCAACAATTCTTCCAATGACTTTCGTTGGCTTGAGATCTTTGTAGTTTGGCATCATTTGGATCAATGTGCACACGGTATCATACTTTCCATCCAATGCTCTTAGGATCTTCTTGATGATGAATCTGTCGGTCATCTCTTCACTCCCTAAGCCAGCAATCTCATTTGTGATAAGTGCAAGCCTAGAGTACATTTCAGCGACACCTTCACCATCCTTCATTTTGAACTTTTCAAGCTGACTTTGGAGCACATCCAACTTGGATTCCTTGACGGAGTCGGTACCTTCATGCATATCAATCAAAGTATCCCAAATTTCCTTTGCATTCTCAAGACGGCTAATTTTGTTGAATTCTTCGGGGCACAATCCATTGAAGATGATATCACAAGCTTGAGCGTTGTATTGCAACATCTTCAATTCTTCCGCATTAGCTTCACGGTTCAGCTCTCTCCCATCAAAGAATTCACCTTGCAAGCCAATACAAATAATTGCCCAAACGGCGGGGTTATGTCCGAGAATATGCATTTTCATCTTATGTTTCCAACTAGCAAAATTAATACCATCAAAGTAAGGACCTCTACGGTGATAATTTCCCTCACTAGATGCCATACTCTCCTAGGTTGTGAAACCAAGGCTATGACCACCAAAAGCTATGGAAATTAAAGCAAATGGAGACCAAAGCTCTGATACCACTTGTAGGACCTTGAAGTATGTCTAGAGGGGGTGTGATTAGACTACTTGAACAATTAAAAACTTAACCTTTTCCCAATTTTAGAGTTTGGCAGATTTTAGCTATCTTAGGACAAGTCAAGCAATCATCACACAATTCAAGCAAGCATGCAAAGAGTATATAGGCAGTGGAAATTAAAGCATGCAACTTGCAAGAAAGTAAAGGGAAGGGTTTGGAGGATTCAAACGCAATTGGAGACACGGATGTTTTTGGCGTGGTTCCGATAGGTGGTGCTATCGTACATCCACGTTGATGGAGACTTCAACCCATGAAGGGTAACGGTTGCGCGAGTCCACGGAGGGCTCCACCCACGAAGGGTCCATGAAGAAGCAACCTTGTCTATCCCACCATGGCCGTTGCCCACGAAGGACTTGCCTCACTAGCGGTAGATCTTCACAAAGTAGGCAATCTCCTTGCCCTTACAAACTCCTTGGTTCAACTCCACAATCTCGTCGGAGGCTCCCAAGTGACACCTAGCCAATCTAGGAGACACCACTCTCCAAGAAGTAACAAATGGTGTGTTGATGATGAACTCCTTGCTCTTGTGCTTCAAATGATAGTCTCCCCAACACTCAACTCTCTCTCATAGGATTTGGATCTGGTGGAAAGAAGATTTGAGTGGAAAGCAACTTGGGGAAGGCTAGAGATCAAGATTCATATGGTAGGAATGGAATATCTTGATCTCAACACATGAGTAGGTGGTTCTCTCTTAGAAATGGTAAGTTGGAAGTGTAGGTTTGTTCTGATGGCTCTCTCCACGAATGAAGAGGAGGTGGAGGGGTATATATAGCCTCCACACAAAATCTAACCGTTACACACAATTTACCAAACTCGGTGGGACCGATTCAACAGACTCGGTCGGACCGATTTAGTAAACCTAGTGACCATTAGGATTTCTGGTGGGACAGACATGCAACTCTGTAGGACCGATTCGGTTAGGGTTAGGGCATAACGTAATCTCGTAAGACCAATCACTCAAACTCGGTGAGACCGATTTTGATAATAAGCTTTCTAGAGAGTTGGTCAGGTAAACTCGGTGGGACCGATTTGCTCTTTTCGGTGAGACCGAAATGTTACAAAAAGGAAACAGAGAGTTTACATTGCAATCTCAGTGGGACCGATTGCTCACTTCGGTTAGACCGAAACGTTACGAAGGGAAACAGAGAGATTACAATCCCATCTTGGTGAGACCGAGATCCCTATCGGTAAGACCGATTTGCCTAGGGTTTGTGGCAGCGGCTATGACATTAGAACTCGGTGGCGCCGGATAGAAAGAATCGGTGTGACCGATTTTGGCTTAAGGTTTAGGTCATTTGTGGATGTGAGGAAGTAGCTGAGGGTTTTTGGAGCATATCACCAAGCACATGAAGCAAGAGGCTCATTAAGCAACACCTCATCCCTCCTTGATACTATTGGCTTTTCCTATAGACTCAATGTGATCTTGGATCACTAAAATATAAAATGAAGAGTCTTGAGCTTTTGAGCTTGAGCCAATCCTTTGTCATTAGTATTTTGAGGGATCCAGTTTCATCATCCATGCCATGCCATTCATTGAGCTTTCCTGAAATAATAGTCTTGGAATAGCATTAGCTCAATGAGCTATATGTTGTTATGAATTACCAAAACCACCTAGGGATAGTTGCAGTTTTAGCCCTTCCCGCTCAATATTTGGGAAGAGGCCCAGGGCCTCTATAAATAGGAATAGCCACCACAGTAGAGGGGATCGAGTCTTTGGGAAGCCTAGAGAGAGAGAGAGAGAGAGGCGATCGAACTCACCCGAGCAGTTCATCGCATCAGCCCAAGAACACCTCTCGTGATGCTGTTCTCCCTTTGTACTGTTCATCATCAGCCCCTGAGGCAATCCACAACCACACAATGGAGTAGGGTATTACACCACAACGGTGGCCCGAACCAGTATAAATCTCGTGTCCCTTGTATTGTTCATCGTTTCCAGCTTAGATCTCACGAGGCGATCAGACGTAGATTGGTAGGGGAGAGATTTTCGTGCGCACCCTAGTGTTCTAACCTTAAGGGTTTGCCGGAACCCAACATCCGACATTTGGCGCGCCAGGTAGGGGTGAGCCGGAATCTTCTTTCCTCCGTCCTACGTTCCGCCGCGTCACCGCCTCCATGTCCGGCGATCCGACGGCCAACTCCGACCGCTGGGCAGCATGGCCTGCCCATGCCGTTCCGCCTACCCATGGTGACCTCAACCCTGCACCTCAGGCAGCCCGCGCCCCGCAGAACGCTGCAGGACGCAGGCGACACGGTCAGGCGTCCCCTGCCCTCACTCCACGGCAAGTACGATCGGCGGCAAGGGCCTCAAGCCACGCTACGGTGACGGCGCCGCACACCCGGCGGGAGCAGGCAAACATGAAGGCCGCACTCATGGTGCCGTGGGAGCGGCTGCGGTGCAGACGGCAAGAAAGCGGCCGTGATGTGCTGCTGGAACGCGTCGCCGAGCTCCTGGATGCCGCCGCGTCAGGGGCTCCACCGTTCTGCATCCAGATTCCACCCCAGGCCTCGGGAGGATCACGGGGCGGGCCGATCCGCGCCCACGCTCCCCCGAGCATGCCTTAAGGCTTCATCAACACCGGCTTGGCCATCAGCGCCGAGCAGCAGGCTTCTCCGGCACTGCCCCTGGTAAGCGAGGACATGCGCAGTGCTGCCTTTCGCCCCAGCGGGCCGCCACCTTACCGTCCCCAAGAAGGAGCTTCAAATCAAGCTACATGTCGTGCGGGGCACCATGGCGAGGCGTTTGGGGTGGTGGCCTCGGAATCCTATGTGCCCCACATGGTGGATCGAGGGTACACGCTGGAGGAAGACCACGGCTCATTCCTCAGGTCAGGCTGGGAGGAAGAAGCGCCAGAAGTCAAGCTCTTTCAGGAGCCTCACGGGAGCCTCGACAACTACCGGGTACCGCTAATTCCTCAGGAGCAGGCTTATGCTAACCATGGGTCGCAGGAGGTTCAGTTCACCGCATCGGATGGCTGCCCCAGTGCGGCGATCTCCTTCCCCTCAGGAGGAGGGCACTGGGGGCAGCAGGAGAGGGGTCGGGAGCCAGGCTCCTTCCCGCGGCGTGCGGAGCAAGGTGTTCTTGGAGGTAAGCCCTCTGCCGGGGAGGTGCCCCAGGGCTTGCCCCCGGCAGAGGACCCGTGGTCATCGGGGGAACCGCTGGCGTCCCCTTTTCCTCATTGGCGTCGTCCTAGTTTCCGGTCACAGTCAGTGGGGGCAAGGGTGGCGCAAGGTGGGCCCTCATCTGGCGATATGAAGCAAGGCCGATACCTGTGAAGAAGGCCCAGTGCCTGTGAAGCTCGCCGCCCGTGACACTCTCATGTAATAATGAGTTGGGGCTGTACACGCCCCGGAGTCTCCGGAGAGCCGCCCTCGGGCCTCGGGGGCTCCCTCCCACGCCCAGTGGCAGCACTTAGCTCAGCGCTGGTGAGAAGACGTCGAAGACTAGACTAGGTGCCGGACGCGGCCATTTGCTCTTGTTTTCTCCTTTCGTGCAAACAAGCTTTCTTGCCTCAGATCTAAGTTGAAGTTGAATTTGTGTTTGCATATGCGGGAAGGGGTGTTGTGTATTATTCGCGTGCTTTCTCGTGCTCCTATTTCCGCTCAAGTTGGAATTCACACTAGCTGCCTCCCTCTCGCGAGCCCCTCGCGAGTAGGGTAGGGCCCAGCACGTGCGCTCGCCGTCCCACGGCCGGAGTTCTCTCCAGCCAGGCTCTCGCCGCATGGTCGAATGGGACCCCCATGGGCCCTCGAATGTACACCACAAGCCCGCTCGAGGAACGCCAAGACAAAGGTAAAACCACAATGACCTATCCATCACGACAATCACGGCGTCATGAAGGCGCTCGTCCGGCGCCAATCCTGACAACACATAGGCGATAGTTTTCTTACATGAGGGGCTTCCCCTCCCAAAAATGCTCTCAGAACCTCCAGGGCCACGCCCAAGTCTCTTCCTGCATAGGGCAAGTAGCGGGAGGAAGCGCGGGGTCAATCGGACAAATCGCTCGCCGCATCCCCCAGGGCATACCCGGAGGCGTCGCTGGCACCACCATCGTCATCGCCAGCCTCTCCATCACCATTGTTGGTGCCGTCTCCACCATCATTCACCACGCCGCCTTCATCGGCAGCAACGATCACCCCATCATCGTCAGAAGTGAAGGCCCGGACGAGCGCATCAACGTTGTCCTCCACCCACCGTGCTAGGTCGCCTCGAACGGCCTCAGGCACTGGGGCGATGGCGGCATCAAAGTCGAAGAGGGGATCGAGGTTCTGAAGATGGCTAAAGACACGGGAGAATGCCCGTGCGAGCAGGCTGCGGCTCCGTTCCTCCACCAGCTGGCGAGACCTCTCAGAGCGGGTCTCCAGATGCGTCACCACATCAGTGAAGAACTGGAGGTTGCCGGCGTAGTTGGTCACGTGCGGCTCTTCGGCGGCAGCCTCGCAGATGTTGCCCAAGGCCGTGTTAGCCCTTTCCCTAAGCGTTCGGAGCATGGGGCCATGCATGTGCTCCAACGTCTGCCACTAGCGGATCTCGTCCGCATTCCGCTCCGCGACGGCCTCGGCATCATCAACCCGCCGTTGAAGAAGAAGCAGCTCGGCGTGGGAGGAGGCCAGCTCGGCCTGCGCCGAGCTTAGCGCGGCAGCAGTGGCCTTGCCTCTCTGTGTGGCTTCAGTCAACCTGGTCCTGAGGGCAGCAGTCCTGCCCGTGGCTTCGGCCCTGATCAACTCCAAGCGCTCTTCATACTCGCGCTCAAGGCCGGTGCGAGCCTCCGCCACGCGGTGGTCGATCTCCTCCTGGATCCGGGCCTCCCGCGCGCCGACGTCTTCCTCCGCCTGGGCGACCTAGCGCTCCCTCGTCTCCAACCGCTCTAGATCAAGGTTGTGCTCAGCAGTCTCTAGCGTCAGCGCTTCCTCACACCTCCCGAGTTCCTCCTCTTCAGCGGGCCCTCCCTTCAGCAGTGCGAGGGCGGATCGGCGTAGCTGCACCTGCTGCTCAAGGGAGTTGCACCAGTCCTGGAGCTCCCACGCGTGCTCCTCCGCAGCTTCGCGTCGGTTGTCAGCCTCCTGAGCTTCTTCAAGGGCTCGGGAACAAGCCTCCCGAGAGGCCGCCAAGGACACTTTGGCCTTGGCATTCTCGAGGTCACACTGGTGGCGCGCGAGACCAACAGCCGCCTTCAGCTTGTGCTGCTCCTCGACCAGCCTCAAGCCTTCAGCTTTGAGACATGCGTCTTCAGCCGCCAGCTCTGCGCCGAGCTGGCTCACTGCATCGACTGCCCTTCGGAGGAACTCTTGGCGGAGAACTCTGCGCTCCCGTGCACGCCCGAGCATGTCGTCAACACCATCCTCCACCGTCGATGCCGATGAAGGGCCTTGAGGCGGTTTTCTCCCTCTCGGCAGGGGGCTGGGGGCTGGTGCCCCTGCGATTGCCGGGCGGGCACCGCGAGGGACCCAGACTGGCGTCGATCCACCTCCCGCTGGGGACCCAAAGATCGGCTTCAGCCACTCGCCACCGATGATCAGTGAAGGAGCTCTGGGAAAGCATGATGTGCCCAGGGAGAGCTCATCACGAGGGAAGAGCGGCACGGCGATGGGATCAAGACGCGCCGTGGGATGGCCTACCTCTCTGGCCAAACTCGCACCCATGGCGGCGCGCGGACCCAAGGCAGTTAAGGTTGGAGACGGAAGAGGAGCCTGAGGGAGCGGCTCCTCAGCTGGCTCCGCGGGCTCGTCGGAGGGAATCCTGAAAGGCCACGATCAGGGAAAAGCGAAGCGGGCAAGGAACCATGAGGAGGAGAGACTTACTCGTCCATAGCGAAGTACTTCCGGTGCTTCAAAGGGCGGTGCGGGCGCTCATCACCACCGGAAGCCTCCTTCCTCTGGCGAAGGGCCTCGAAATCTATGCAGAACAGGCCCAAGCTCGCGATGTGAGGGCCAGCGCGCGGCATAGGAGCCGAAGCATCAGGCCGGCCAGCATCAGGGGCACCGGCCTGAGGGGAGCAATCAGAGACCACCTCTTGATGGCCTGACGGGGCCTCGGGGGCTTCAGCCTCGGGAGCGGCAGGCCGCGTTCCCTCGCCAGCCACCACCTCGCGAGGGGTGCCGTCAGCTCCGAAGGATGGCGCCTCGGGAGCCCCACGCGACATCAGCACCTCGACGTCAGGCCCCATGGCTCCCGCCAATCCTTGCCTCCCTGCAACGACTCTTGAGGCAAGGACGGCGCGGGCAGCCGGGGGAAGGACCACGGCAACCGGATTCTTGTGAGGTCCCACAAGGTTGGCTGGGCTGCGCCCCATTCGTCGAAACGGGGCATCTGCCTCGTGAAGTCGACCCTGTTGTTGCAAAGATACAGCAGGGCGCCCCCATGGCCAGCACTGCCAGGAGAGGGGTCGCCCGTCAGGACCAGCATCACCTTCTTCAACGTCTCCGGCGCGAGATCCCCTTCCTGGAGCCTCATACGGTCCTGGCGACCGGTGTAAGTGAAGGAAATATGCCCCAGAGGCAATAATAAAGTTATTATTTATTTCCTTATTTCATGATAAATGCTTATTATTCATGCTAGAATTGTATTAACCGGAAACATAATACATGTGTGAATACATAGACAACCATAGTGTCACTAGTATGCCTCTACTTGACTAGCTCCTTAATCAAAGATGGTTATGTTTCCTAACCATGGACAAAACAGTTGTCATTTGATTAACGGGATCACATCATTAGGAGAATGATGTGATTGACTTGACCCATTCCGTTAGCTTAGCACTTGATCGTTTAGTATGTTGCTATTGCTTTCTTGATGACTTATACATGTTCCTGTAACTATGTGATTATGCAACTCCCGTTTACCGGAGGAACACTTTGGGTGCTACCAAACGTCACAAAGTAACTGGGTGATTATAAAGGAGTACTACAGTTGTCTCCAAAGGTACATGTTGGGTTGGCGTATTTCGAGATTAGGTTTTGTCACTCCGATTGTCGGAGAGGTATCTCTGGGCCCTCTCGGTAATGCACATCACTATAAGCCTTGCAAGCAATGTAGCTAATGAGTTAGTTACGGAATGATGCATTACCTAACGAGTAAAGAGACTTGCCGGTAACGAGATTGAACTAGGTATTGGATACCGACGATCGAATCTCGGGCAAGTAACATACCGATGACAAAGGGAACAACGTATGTTGTTATGCGGTTTGACCGATAAAGATCTTCGTAGAATATGTAGCAGCCAATATGGGCATCCAGGTTCCGCTATTGGTTATTGACCGAGAATAGTTCTAGGTCATGTCTACATAGTTCTCGAACCCGTAGGGTCCGCACGCTTAAGGTTTCGATGACAGTTATATTATGAGTTTATGAGTTTTGATGTACCGAAGGAGTTCGGTGTCCCGGATGAGATCGGGGACATGACGAGGAGTCTCGAAATGGTCGGGACGTAAAGATTGATATATTGGACGACTATATTCGGAGTCCGGAAAGGTTCCAAGTGATTCGGGTATTTTCGGGGGTACCGGGGAGTTACGGGAATACGAGGAAGAAGCAATGGGCCTCATGGGCCAAGTGGTGGAAGAGAGGAGGCAGGGCGCGCGACCCCCCCTAGCCCAAACCGAATTGGACTAGGGGGCCGGCCCCCCTTTCCTCCTTTTCCTCCCTCTCCTTCCTTCTCCTTGTCCTTCCCTTCCTTCCCCTCTCCTACTTGGACTAGGAAAGAGGGGGGAATCCTACTTGGAGTAGGATTCTTCCCCTTGGGCGCGCCTCCTCCCCTTGGCCGGCCTCCTCCCCCTTGCTCCTTTATATACGGGGGCAGGGGGCACCCCATGACACACAAGTTGATCTACGGATCGTTCCTTAGCCGTGTGCGGTGCCCCCTCCACCATATTCCACCTCGGTCATATCGTCGCGGAGTTTAGGCGAAGCCCTGCGCCGGTAGAACATCATCATCGTCACCACGCTGTCGTGCCGACAGAACTTATCTCCGGAGCTTTGCTGGATCGGAGCCCGGAGATCGTCATCGAGCTGAACGTGTGCTGAACTCGGAGGTGCCGTACGTTCGGTGCTTGGATCGGTCGGATCGTGAAGACGTACGACTACATCAACCGCGTTGTGCTAACGCTTCCGCTTACGGTCTATGAGGGTACATGGACAACACTCTCCCCTCTCGTTGCTATGCCATCACCATGATCTTGCGTGTGCGTAGCATTTTTTTTGAAATTACTACGTTCCCCAATAGTGGCATCCGAGCCTAGGTTTTATGCGTAGATGTTATATGCACGAGTAGAACACAAGTGAGTTGTGGTTGATACAAGTCATACTGCTTACCAGCATGTCATACTTTGGTTCGGCGGTATTGTTGGATGAAGCGGCCCGGACCGACATTACGCGTATGCTTACGCAAGACTGGTTTTACCGCCGTGCTTTGCACACAGGTGACTAGCGGGTGTCAGTTTCTCCAACTTTAGTTGAACCGAGTGTGGCTAGCCCGGTCCTTGCGAAGGTTAAAGCAGCACCAACTTGACGAACGATCATTGTGGTTTTGATGCGTAGGTAAGAACGGTTCTTGCTCAGCCCATAGCAGCCATGTAAAACTTGCAACAACAAAGTAGAGGACGTCTAACTTGTTTTTGCAGGGCATGTTGCGATGTGATATGGTCAAGACGTGATGAGATATAAGTTGTTGTATGAGATGATCATGTTTTGTTGAAGTTATCGGCAACTGGCAGAAGCCATATGGTTGTCTCTTTGTTGCATAAGATGCAAGTGCCAAATAATTGCTTTACTTTATCGCTATGCGATAGCAATAGTTGCAAGAGCAATAATTGGCGAGACGACCATGTGACGACACATTGATATAGATCAAGATGATGAAGATCATGGTGTCGTGCCAGTGACGATAGAGATCATGACAGTACTTTGGAGATGGAGATCAAAGGCGCAAGATGATCATGGCCATATCATGTCACATATTTTGATTGCACATGATGTTTATCTGTTATACATCTTATTCTGTTTTGTTTGACGGTAGCATTTTAAGATGATCTCTCACTAATTATCCAGAAGTGTTCTCCCTGAGTATGCACCATTGCGAAAGTTCTTCGTGCTGAGACACCACGTGCTGATTGGGTGTGATAGGCTCTACGTTCAAATACAACGGGTGCAAAACAGTTGCACACGTGGAATACTCAGGTTAAACTTGATGAGCCTAGCATATACAGATATGGCCTCGGAACACGGAGACCGAAAGGTCGAGCGTGAATCATATAGTAGATATGATCAACATAGTGATGTTCACCATTGAAAACTACTCCATCTCACGTGATGATCGGACATGGTTTAGTTGATTTGGATCACGTGATCACTTAGAGGATTAGAGGGATGTCTATCTAAGTGGGAGTTCTTAAGTAATATGATTAATTGAACTTAAATTTATCATGAACTTAGTCCTGGTAGTATTTTGTAAATTATGTTGTAGATCAATAGCTCGCGTTGTTACTTTCATATGTTTATTTTGATATGTTCCTAGAGAAAATTGTGTTGAAAGATATTAGTAGCAATGATGCGGATTGGATCCGTGATCTGAGGTTTATCCTCATTGCTGCACAGAAGAATTATGTCCTTAAAGCACCGCTAGGTGATAGACCTATTGCAGGAGCAGATGCAGACGTTATGAACGTCTGGCTAGCTCAATATGATGACTACTTGATAGTTTAGTGCACCATGCTTAACGGCTTAGAATCGGGATTTCAAAGACGTTTTGAACGTCATGGACCATATAAGATGTTCCAGGTATTGAAGTTAATATTTCAAGCAAATACCCGAGTTGAGAGATATGAAGTCTCCAACAAGTTCTATAGCTAAAAGATGGAGGAGAATCGCTCAACTAGTGAGCATGTGCTCAGATTGTCTAGGTACTTCAATCGCTTGAATCAAGTGGGAGTTAATCTTCCAGATAAGATAGTGATTGACATAATTCTCTAGTCACCATCACTAAGTTACTAGAACTTCGTGATGAACTATAATATGAAAGGATGACAAAAATGATTCCCGAGCTCTTCGTGATGTTGAAATCGACGAAGGTAGAAATCAAGAAAGAGCATCAAGTGTTGATGATTGACAAGACCGCTAGTTTTAAGAGAAGGGAAAAGGGAAAGAAAGGGAACTTCAAGTGGAAAGACAAGCAAGTTGTCACTCCTGCGAAGAAGCCCAAAGCTGGACCATAGCCTGAAACTAAGTGCTTACACTGCAAAGGAAATAGTCACTGGAAGCGGAAATGCCCTGAATATTTGGTAGATAAGAAGGATGGCAAAGTGAACAAGGGTATATTTGATATACAGGTTATTAATGTGTGCCTTGCTAGTGTTTATAGTGGCCCCTGAGTATTTGATACTTGTTCGGTTGCTAAGATTAGTAACTCGAAACAGGGGTTACAGAATAAACAGAGACTAGTTGAAGGGGAAGTGACGATGAATGTTGGAAGTAGTTCCATGATTGATATGATCATCATCGCACACTCCCTATACTTTTGGGATTAGTGTTAAACCTAAATAAATGTTATTTGGCATTTGCGTTGAGCATGAATATGATTTGATCACGTTTATTGCAATACGGTTATTCATTTAAAATCAGAGAATAATTGTTGTTCTATTTTCATGAATAAAACCTTCAATGGTCATACACCCAATGAAAATAGTTTGTTGGATCTCGATCGTCATGATACACATATACATAATATTGATGCCAAAAGATGCAAAGTTAATAATGATAGTGCAACTTATTTGTAGCACCGCTGTTTGGGTCATATCGGTGTAAAGCGCATGAAGAAACTCCATAAAGATGAATTTTTGGAATCACTTGGTTATGAATCATTTGATGCTTGCGAACCATGCCTTTTGGGCAAGATGACTAAAACTCCGTTCTCCGGAACAATGGAACAAGCTACTGACTTATTGGAAATAATTCATACCGATGTATGCAATCCAATGAGTGTTGATGCTCGTGGCAAGTATTGTTATTTTCTAACCTTCACAAGATGATTTGAGCAGATATGGGTATATCTACTTGATGAAACATAAGTCTGAAATAGTTGAAAGGTTCAAAGAATTTCAGAGTGAAGTGGAAAAATCATCGTAACAAGAAAATAAAGTTTCTATGATCTGATCGTAGAGATGATTATTTGAGCTACGAGTTTGGCCTTCATTTTAAACAATGTGGAATAGTTTCACAGCTCACGCCATATGGAACACCACAGCATAATGGTGTGTCTGAACGTCGTAACCGCACTTTATTGGATATGGTGCGATCAATGATGTCTCTTACCGATTTACCACTATCGTTTGGGGGTTATGCATTAAAGACAGCTGCATTCATGTTAAAAGGGGCACCATCTAAGTCCGTTGAGACGACACAATATGAACTGTGGTTTGGCAGGAAACCAAAGTTGTCGTTTCTTAAAGTTTGAGGTTGCGATGCTTATGTGAAAAAGTTTCATCCTGATAAGCTCAAACCCAAATCGGAGAAATGTGTCTTCATAGGATACCCAAAGGAGAAAGTTGGGTACACCTTCTATCACAGATCCGAAGGCAAGACATTCATTGCTAAGAATGGATCCTTTCTAGAGAAGGAGTTTCTCTCGAAAGAAGTGAGTGGGAGGAAAGTAGAACTTGATAAGGTAATTGTACCTTCTCCCTTATTAGAAAGTAGTTCATCACAGAAATCTGTTCCTGTGACTACTACACCAATTAGTGAGGAAGCTAATGATGATGATCATGTAACTTCAGATCAAGTTACTACCGAATCTCGTAGGTAAACCAGAGTGAGATCCGCACCAGAGTGGTACGGTAATCCTGTTCTGGAAGTCATGTAACTAGACCATGATGAACCTACGAACTATGAGGAAGCGATGATGAGCCCAGATTCCGCGAAATGGTTTCAGGCCATGAAATCTGAGATAGGATCCATGTATGAGAACAAATTGTGGACTTTGATTGACTTGCCCGATGATCGGTGAGTCATTAAGAATAAATGGATCTTCAAGAGGAAGACAGATGCTGATAGTAGTGTTACTATCTACAAAGCTAGACTTGTCGAAAAAGGTTTTTGACAAAGTTCAGGATGTTGAATACAATGAGATTTTCTCACTCGTATCGATGCTTAAAAGTCTGTCCGAATCATGTTAGCAATTGCCACATTTTATGAAATCTGGCAAATGGATGTCAAAACTGCATTCCTTAATGGTTTTCTTAAATAAGAGTTGTATATGATGCAACCAGAAGGTTTTGTCAATCCTAAAGGTGCTAACAAAATGTGCAAGCTCCAGCGATCCATCAATGGACTGGTGCAAGCATCTCGGAGTTGGAATATACGCTTTGATGAGTGGATCAAAGCATATGGTTTTATACAGACTTTTGAAAAGACCTGTATTTACAAGAAAGTGAGTGGGAACTCTGTAGCATTTCTGATACTATATGTAGATGACATATTGTTGATCAGAAATGATATAGAATTTCTGGATAGCATAAAGGGATACTTGAATAAAAGTTTTTTAATGAAAGACCTCGATGAAGCTGCTTACACATTGAGCATCAAGATCTATATAGATAGATCAAGACGCTTGATAAGATTTTTTCAATGAGTACATACCTTGATAAATTTTTGAAATAGTTCAAAATAGAACAGTCAAAGAAGGAGTTCTTGCCTATGATGCAAAGGTGTGAAGTTGAGTAAGACTCAAGACCCGACCATGGCAGAAAATAGAAAGAGAATGAAAAGTCATTCCCTATGCCTCAGTCCTAGGTTCTATAACGTATGCTATGCTGTGAACCAGACCTATTGTATACCTTGCTCTGAGTTTGACAAAGGAATACAATTTTGATCTAAGAGTAGATCACTGGACAACGGTCAAGAATATCCTTAATGAAGACTAAGGAGATGTTTCTCGATTATGGAGGTGATAAAAGAGCCCGTCGTAAAAAGTTACAACGATGCAAGTTTTTACAACAATCCAGATGACTCTAAGTCTCAATCTGGATACATATTGAAAGTGGGAGCAATTAGCTAGAGTAGCTCCGTGCAGAGCATTGTGGACATAGAATATTTGCAAAATACATACGGCTCTGAATATGACAGACCCGTTGACTAAACTTCTCTCACAAGCAAAACATGATCATACCTTAGTACTCTTTGGGTGTTAATCACATAGCGGTGTGAACAAACCCTTTGGGTGTTGATCACATGATAATGTGAACTATGGGTATTAATCACATACAGATGTGAATATTGGTGTTAAATCACATGGCGATGTGAACTAGATCATTGACTCTAGTGCAAGTGGGAGACTGAAGGAAATATGCCCTAGAGGCAATAATAAAGTTATTATTTATTTCCTTATTTCATGATAAATGTTTATTATTCATGCTAGAATTGTATTAACCGGAAAGATAATACATGTGTGAATACATAGACAAACATAGTGTCACTAGTATGCCTCTACTTGACTAGCTCGTTAATCAAAGATGGTTATGTTTCCTAACCATGGACAAAAGAGTTGTCATTTGATTAACGGGATCACATCATTAGGAGAATGATGTGATTGACTTGACCCATTCCGTTAGCTTAGCACTTGATCGTTTAGTATGTTGCTATTGCTTTCTTCATGACTTATACATGTTCGTGTAACTATGAGATTATGCAACTCCCGTTTACCGGAGGAACACTTTGGGTGCTACCAAACGTCACAACGTAACTGGGTGATTATAAAGGAGTACTACAGGTGTCTCCAAAGGTACATGTTGGGTTGGCGTATTTCGAGATTAGGTTTTGTCACTCCGATTGTCGGAGAGGTATCTCTGGGCCCTCTCGGTAATGCACATCACTGTAAGCCTTGCAAGCAATGTAGCTAATGAGTTAGTTACAGAATGATGCATTACGTAACGAGTAAAGAGACTTGCCGGTAACGAGATTGAACTAGGTATTGGATACCGACGATCGAATCTCGGGCAAGTAACATACCGATGACAAAGGGAACAACGTATGTTGTTATGCGGTTTGACCGATAAAGATCTTCGTAGAATATGTAGGAGCCAATATGGGCATCCAGGTTCCGCTATTGGTTATTGACCGAGAATAGTTCTAGGTCATGTCTACATAGTTCTCGAACTCGTAGGGTCCGCACGCTTAAGGTTTCGATGATAGTTATATTATGAGTTTATGAGTTTTGATGTACCGAAGGAGTTCGGAGTCCCGGATGAGATCGGGTAGATGAAGAGTAGTCTCAAAATAGTCGAGACGTAAAGATCGATATATTGGACGACTATATTCAGAGTCCGGAAAGGTTCCGAGTGATTCGGGTATTTTCGGGGGTACCGGGGAGTTACGGGAATACGAGGAAGAAGCAATGGGCCTCATGGGCCAAGTGGTGGAAGAGAGGAGGCAGGGCGCGCGGCCCCCCTAGCCCAAACCGAATTGAACTAGGGGGCCGGCCCCCCTTTCCTCCTTTTCCTCCCTCTCCTTCCTTCTCCTTCTCCTTCCCTTCCTTCCCCTCTCCTACTTGGACTAGGAAAGAGGGGGGAATCCTTCTTGGAGTAGGATTCTCCCCCTTGGGCGTGCCTCCTCCCCTTGGCCGGCCTCCTCCCCCTTGCTCCTTTATATACGGGGGCAGGGGGCACCCCATGACACACAAGTTGATCTACGGATCGTTCCTTAGCCGTGTGCGGTGCCCCCCTCCACCATATTCCACCTCGGTCATATCGTCGCGGAGTTTAGGCGAAGCCCTGCACCGGTAGAACATCATCATCGTCACCATGCCGTCGTGCTGACGGAACTTATCTCCGGAGCTTTGCTGGATCGGAGCCCGGAGATCGTCATTGAGCTGAACGTGTGCTGAACTCGGAGGTGCCATACATTCGGTGCTTGGATCGGTCGGATCATGAAGACGTACGACTACATCAACCGCGTTGTGCTAACGCTTCCGCTTACGGTCTACGAGGGTACATGGACAACACTCTCCTCTCTCGTTGCTATACCATCACCATGATCTTGCGTGTGCATAGGAATTTTTTTGAAATTACTACGTTCCCCAACAGTAAGACCACATTGGGCGGGAATGGCGCTGGAGAGGAGCGATGCGGTGCTGGAGGAACTCCTTCACCACCTTGGACTCCGTCACCTCGAGCTCCCTCAACCTCTCGAAGCGATGCTAGGTGAAGGCAAGTTGGGGGCTCGTGAGTTCATCGTGATCCCAACCAGTATTGGGAATAGCAGGCAGCGTCGTGTGCGCGAGCAGGGGGGCTGGGCACCCCAAGATCCACGTACAGCCACCACTCCCGGAACCCGCTCGCAGAAGGTGGGAGGCTAAAATCGATCCCCGAGGCGCCCGTCTCTGGCACAGCCTGGAAGCTCACGCACCCCAAACACCGGGAAGGATCGGTCAAGCGCAGCTAGAAGAAGTGGCGCAGAAGGGCAATAGAAGGAGGAATCCCCACCATGGCCTCGCAGACGAAGGCGAAGACAGCAAGCAGTGCAATGGCTTGGGGACCAAGATGCATCATGTTGATCCGATAATGGGAGAGCACCGCATTGAAGAAGGCGGAAAAGGGAGGAACCAGGCATGCCCACAAGACGTCGGTGAGGAATCGGACCTCCGTGACGACCCTGTCGAAGGAAGCATGAGACGCGAACCAGACCATCGTCTTCCCGCACTCATTGAAGCTGGAGGCAAGCGCGGAGCAGACCTTCCTAGGGCCTCCAGGTTGAGTATGAGCGATTTGTCGACGGCGGGAGCAACCACCGGGGGCGTGCTGGTCGAGGGCGCGGGCTTCTTCCCCTTATCCTTTTTTGTTGGCACCATGGCAATGGGATGGGGGAAGAGCTCGAGGTGGATTGGAGGCGAAAGCAGAGGCTCGAGGAAGGAAAGAGGAGTAAGAAGTGCACAGGCTGCAAAGGGAAGACAAGTGTGTGCAAATCTCGTGGCCGCCTAGCCTGGCGCATAATGAGGCAACATGGGGAAGCAAACACACCCACGTTCAATCAATTGCCACGCGGCGCCCAAGGCCGCAGGCTGATGGGGCTCGCGGCGCTCCGCACTTGCCCCTTCGCTTCTCCGCTAAGCCAAGTCCGAGCGCGCCTTGGGCCCCGGGGCTACTGTCGGTGTTGTGGGAACGGGGGTCCCCAGACTTGCCTGCCCGCGGCCTGCAGCATGGCTCAAGTGGTGGCCCAGTATGGCCCGTCTTCGTCAGCACAAGACTCAAGACCCTCACGAGGGGCCAAGCCTCGTGGGGCGAACGACACAAGGCTTCCTCAGGGACGGCCTCGCCAGGCAGGCTCGCGTGGAGGCGGAGAGATCAAGGCAGGATACCTCGCGAGGTGCTTGTGACGCAAGCCATGACGATCGAGACCAGGCGGGCGCCGGCCTGCGCAGTGTCCTTGTTTCCTCTTTTGTGCAAAGGGGGCAAGCACAGATGTGGAGTACCGAGGCATCAGGCAAAGGTTGCCATTTCAGTGCAACGAGACCAAGACCAGCGGAGCGGCAGGATGGAGGTCACCGTGGAGCCCAAGGCAGCGTCATCGCCAGTGCTTTTGGCAGCCGAAGACCAACTTTAGTCAGGATAACTTGTACTGTATATTCCCCTTTCAAATGGCCGTTGTTGGCGCCCTTCCCGCTCAATATTTGGGAAGAGGCCCAGGGCCTCTATAAATAGGACTAGCCACCACAGTAGAGGGGATCGAGACTTTGGGAAGCCTAGAGAGAGAGAGAGAGGTGATCGAACTCACCCGAGCCGTTCATCGCATCAGCCCAAGAACACCTCTCGCGAGGCTGTTCTCCCTTTGTACTGTTCATCATCAGCCCCTAAGGCAATCCACCACACCACACATAGGAGTAGGGTATTACACCACAACGGTGGCCCGAACCCGTATAAATCTCGTGTCCCTTGTGTTGTTAATCGTTTCCAGCTTAGATCTCACGAGGCGATCATACGTAGATCGGTAAGGGAGAGATCTTCGTGCGCACCCCAGTGTTCGAACCTTAAGGGTCTGCCGCAACCCAACATCCGACAACATCCTCTATCGCGATACCATGGAGAAGCTGAACATCAAGACGAAGCAACTCCTGCCTAGTTGGACCGTCTTCCATGGCACTGTACCAGGCCTTTCCTGCTTACCAATCGTCAAGATCAAGATAGATGTCCTCTTCGGAGACAAAGATCACTTCCGCCACGAAGCAGTTTGGTTCGAAGTGGTGGATCTGGAGAGCCCCTATCATGCACAGCTTGGCCGACCTGCTCTGACCAAGTTCATGGCTATGCCCCACTACGCCTACCTCAAGATGAAAATGCCAAGCACCAAGGGCATCATCACCATAGTCGGAGACTATAAGAAGTTGTCCGCGTGCACTGCAGCAACAGCCGGCTGGCCGAGTCCCTTGTGATTACTGCATAGAAGAAGATCCTTGACCGGGTTGTGGCCATGGCCGGCAAGCAGCTGGACCTATTGCCGGACCCCAAGGAGTCGGAAACTCAAGCCTCCTTCCAGCCGGCCAAGGAAACCAAGAAGATACCTTTGGACCCGGACCACCCGGAGAGGTTCTCTCTCGTAGGAACCAACCTTGACAGGAAATAGGAAAGCGAGCTCGTCGATTTCCTCTGTTAGAATTGGGATATCTTTGCATGGTCACCCAAGGACATGCCGGGTTTTCCGACAGATTTCGCCGAGCACAAGCTATATGTCAGAGCAGATGCAAAACCAGTCAAGCAACCCCTCCGCCGACTGTCGGAGGAAAAGAGAAGAATTTTTGGCGAAGAGATAGCCCAACTTCTAGCAGCCAGCTTCATTATGGAAGTGTTCTTTCTAGAATGGCTAGCCAATCCAGTCCTTGTAGCGAAGAAGAAGAACAAGTGGCGCATGTGCATTGATTACACTAGCCTCAACAAAGCCTGTCCAAAAGATCCATTTGCTTTGCCTTAGATAGATCAAGTGATAGACTCCACAGCCGGATGCGAGTTGTTGAGTTTCTTGGATACTTACTTAGGGTACCACTAGATCAAGTTGGACCCAGCCAACTGCTTGAAGATCGCCTTTATCACACCATTCGGAGCCTTCTGCTACCTGACATCGGCATGAGAAATGCCGGTGCCACTTTTCAGCGCTGCATGCAGAAGTGTCTCCTCAAACAGCTCGGCAGAAATGCCCACGTCTATTTAGACGATATTGTGGTGAAGACGGAGAAGCGCGGCACCCTGCTAGAAGATCTCAAGGAAACATTTGACAACCTGCGCCGCTTTCTGATTAAGCTCAACCCTGAGCAATGCGTCTTTGGAGTACCAGCCGGCCAGCTTCTTGGCTCCCTGGTCTCTGAACGTGGCATTGAGTGCAACCCTGTGAAGATGAAGGCCATCGAGAGGATGAAAATTCCCACCCAGATGCGAGACGTCCAGAAGTTCGCCGGGTGCTTGGCCTCCCTTAGCCCCTTCATCAGTCAGCTAGGATAGAAGGCTCTTCCCCTATACCAGCTCATGAAGAAAACCACTCACTTCGAGTGGAATGACCAGGCGGACGAAGCCTTCCACCAGTTGAAGAAGATGTTGACCACGCCGCCTGTTCTGGCGGCTCCGACTGACAAAGAGCCCATGCTCCTTTACATTGCCGCAACCAGCCGGGTGGTCAGCATAGTCATCGTGGTCCAGTGCCCAGAAGACGGCAAGGCACAGCCGGTCCAGAGGCCCATGTATTATTTGAGTGAAATACTGTCGGCCTCAAAACAGAACTACCCCCACTACCAGAAGATGTGCTATGGCGTGTATTTTGCCGCCAAGAAGCTCAAGCCCTACTTTCAAGAGCACCCCATCACGGTCGTTTGCACTGCCGCGCTTGCCGAGATCATGGGCAGCCGGGATGCATCAGGCCGGTTGGCCAAGTGGGCCATCGAGCTGGCTCCTTACACCATCTTCTACCAGCCTCGCACCACCATCAAGTCCCAAGTAATGGCCAACTTCCTCGTCGACTAGGCCGAGACCCAGTACCTACCGCTAGCACCGGACTCCACCCATTGGCGGATGCACTTTGATGGATCCAAGATGTGCACCGGTTTGGCAGCCGGCATGTCCTCACCTCTCCCAAAGGCGACAAGCTCAGATATGCATTGCAAATCCACTTCGCCGCTTCCAACAATGTGGCCGAGTATGAGGCGCTCATACATGGGCTCCACTTCGCCGCTTCCAACAATGTGGCCGAGTATGAGGAGCTCATACATGGGCTCCAGCTGGCCAAAGAACTCGGCATCCGCTGGACCCTGTGCTATGGCGACTCGGATTTGGTGGTCCAACAGTTGTCCGGCGACTGGGACGCCAAAGATGCAAACATGGCAAGCTACCGCTTTCTCGTCCAGCAGAACATTGGATATTTCTAAGGATGCGAGTTCCTTCACGTGCCACGGGCCGACAACAAGCAAGCAGATGCCCTGGCATGAATCGGCTCCACCCGGCAAGCCATACCAGCCAGCGTCTCCCTTCAGCGCCTCCTCAAGCCATCAACGCTTTTTCTTGAAACCGGTGGTCTTGTTAACCATCAACGTTTGATGCTCGTTCTTGATTTCTACCTCCGCAGCCTTTAGTATTGCGAAGAGCTCAAGAATTGTCTTGTTCATCCCTTGCATATTATAGTTCATCACGAAGCTCTTGTAGCTTGGTGGCAGTGATTGAAGAATTCTATCAATGACACTATCATCCGGAAGATTAACTCCCCGTTGAATCAAGTGATTGTTATACCCAGACATTTTGAGTATATGTTCACTGACAGAACTATTCTCCTCCATCTTGCAGCTATAGAACTTATTGGAGACTTCATATCTCTCAATCCGGGCATTTGCTTGAAATATTAACTTCAACTCCTCGAACATCTCATATGATCCATGACGTTCAAAATGTCGTTGAAGCCCCGGTTCTAAGCCGTAAAGCATGGCACACTGAACTATAGAGTAGTCATCAGATTTGCTTTGCCAGACATTCTTAACGTCGTCAGTTGCATCTGTAGTAGGCCTGGCACCAAGCGGTGCTTCCAGGACGTAATCCTTCTGTGCAGCAATGAGGATAATCCTCAAGTTATGGACCCAGTCCGTGTAATTGCTACCATCATCTTTCAACTTTGCTTTCTGAAGGAACGCATTAAAATTCAACGGAACAACAGCACGAGCCATCTATCTACAACAACATAGACATGCAAAAATACTATCAGGTACTAAGTTCATGATAAATTTAAGTTCAGTTAATCATATTACTTAAGAACTCCCACTTAGATAGACATCCCTCTAATCATCTAAGTGATCACATGATCCAAATCAACTAAACCATAACCGATCATCACGTGAAAGGGAGTAGTTTTCAATGGTGAGCATCACTATGTTGATCATATCTACTATATGATTCACGCTCGACCTTTCGGTCTCAGTGTTCTGAGGCCATATCTTCATATGCTAGGCTCGTCAAGTTTAACCTGAGTATTCTGCGTGTGCAAAACTGGCTTGCACCCGTTGTAGATAGACATAGAGCTTATCACACCCGATCATCACATGGTGTCTGGGCACGATGAACTTTGGCAACGGTGCATACTCAGGGAGAACACTTTTATCTTGAAATTTAGTGAGAGATCATCTTATAATGCTACTGTCAATCAAAGCAAGATAAGATGCATAAAAGATAAACATCACATGCAATCAATATAAGTGATATGATATGCCCATCATCATCTTGTGCTTGTGATCTCCATCTCCGAAGCACCGTCATGATCACCATCATCACCGGCGCGACACCTTGATCTCCATCGTAGCATCGTTGTCGACTCGCCAACTATTTCTTCTACGACTATCGCTACCGCTTAGTGAGTGAAGCAATAACAGGGCGATTGCATTGCATACAATAAAGCGACAACCATATGGCTCCTGCCAGTTGCCGATAACTCGGTTACAAAACATGATTATCTCATACAATAAAATATAGCATCATGCCTCGACCATATCACATCACAACATGTCCTACAAAAACAAGTTAGACGTCCTCTACTTTGTTGTTGCAAGTTTTACGTGGCTGCTACGGGCTGAGCAAGAACCATTCTTACCTACGCATCAAAACCACAACGATAGTTCGTCAAGTTAGTGCTGTTTTAACCTTCTCAAGGACCGGGCGTAGCCACACTTGGTTCAACTAAAGTTGGAGAAACTGACACCCGGTAGTCACCTATGTGCAAAGCACGACGGTAAAACCAGTCTCGCGTAAGCGTACGCGTAATGTCGGCCCGGGCCGCTTCATCCAACAATACCGCCGAACCAAAGTATGACATGCTGGTAAGCAGTATAACTTGTATCGCCCTCAAATCACTTGTGTTCTACTCGTGCATATAACATCTACGCATAAAACCAGGCTCGGATGCCACTGTTGGGAAACGTAGTAATTTCAAAAAATTTCCTACGCGCATGCAAGATCATGGTGATGCATAGCGACGAGAGGGGAGAGTGTGTCCACGTACCCTCGTAGACCGAAAGTGGAAGCGTTAGCACAACGCGGTTGATGTAGTCGTACGTCTTCACGATCTGACCGATCAAGTACCAAACGCACGACACCTCCGAGTTCAGCACACGTTCAGCTTGATGATGTCCCTCAAACTTCGATCTAGCCGAGCTTTGAGGGAGAGTTCCGTCAGCACGACGGCGTGGTGACGATGATAATGTTCTGTTGGCGTTCTGGGAACGGGGGTTCCCAGACTTGCCTGCCTGCGGCCTGTGGCGTGGCTCAAGTGGGGGCCCAATGCAGCCCAGCTTCATCATCTCAAGCCCAAGACCCTCGTGAGGGGCCAAGCCTCGCGGGGCGGACGACAGGAAGCTTCCTCAGGCAGGCTCGTGAGGTGGCGGAGAGATCAAGGCAGGGTGTCTCCCGAGGAGCCCGTGATGCAAGCCATGACGATCGAGACCAGGCGGGCGCCAGGCGGGGGCCGGCCTGTGCAGTGTCCTAATTTCCCCTTCGGTGCAAAGGGGGCAAGCACAGACCAAGGCATCAGGCAAAGGTTACCGTTTTGGTGCAACAAGACCAAGACCAGCAGAACAGCAGGATGGAGGTCATCGTGGAGCCCAAGGCAGCGTCATCATCAGAGCCTTTGGCAGCCAAAGACCAACTTTTCCAGGATAAGTGTACTAGATGTTCCCCTTCAAAATGGCCAATTGTTGGCGTCCTTCCCGCTCATTATTTGGGAAGAGGCCCGGGGCCTCCCACTATAAATAGGAATGGCCACCACAGAGTGGAGGCATCGTGCATCTATCTCAAGGAGACGCGTAGACTAGAGAAAGGCGATTGAACTCACCCAAGCAGTTCATCGCACCAGCTCAAGATCAGCCCCTCGCGAGGCTGTTCTCCCTTTGTACTGTTCATCATCAGCCCCTGAGGCAATCCACCACACCACACACTGGAGTAGGGTATTACACCACAATGGTGGCCTGAACGAGTATAAATCTTGTGTCCCTTGTGTGTTCTTATTTCTTGCTTAGATCCTTGTGAGACCTCGAGACGTGAGCTGGTAGGGGAAAGATCTTCGTGCACACCCTAGTGTTCGAACCTCAAGGGTCTGCCGGAACCCGAAATCTGACATTTGGCGCGCCAGGTAGTGGTGCGCCAGAATCTTTCTTCCACTAGTCGTGTGTGATCTTCCATCGTGTCCATGGATGATGCTCGCCGAGCTCGCGCTGAGCGTCGGGCTGCTCTCGCCACCCGCGTCACCCAGACGGCGCCCATCGGCAGTTGCCCTCGTTGTTCCCTGTCGCCTGCCACCAACGCCGCCACCGGCCCGGCGGGGAATGAGTAGCAGGCCTCGTCCCTGCGTCCTTCGGTGCGGCGCGATGGCCGCACCGCCACCCCGTCACCGACTCCAGCCGGTTCATCGTCCCGCGCCCGTCGCGCCCCCACCGACGCGCCGCCCACTCCCGCAGCCGATGCCGGCACAGGGGCCAGGGGGCTCCGAGCCTTGGCCCCCGCCTTGCGGCAAGTGTAGTGGCCGCTCAAGTTCAAGCCCGAGATGCCGCCGCGCTACAACGGCGCGACGGATCCGCTGGTTTTCCTGCTGGCATACGAGAAGGCTGTCCTCATGGCCGGGGGCGACGACAGGGTGATGGCCAACTGGTTTCCCATGGCCCTCACCGGCGTTCCGCGCATGTGGCTGCTCCACCTACCGATGGCTTCTGTGACTTCCTGGGGGGAGCTGCGCGACCTCTTCCTCGCCCATTACGCCGCGCCAGCACCCCTGGTCGTCGCAGCTCTCCTAGGCAGCTCGCAGGCGCCGCCTTCGAGCCGCCACGTCAAGCCGTTCACCCGCCAGGTCGGCACCGCCTCCAAGTGCCGAGAAGTTCCCCCGGGTTGGGTGGCGCCCGAGGCTGATCTGACCTTCAACTCGGACGATCACCCCTCCAACCCCGCCGGTTCGGGTGCGCTACCGATGCTGTGCACCCCCACCATCTGCCAAGTGGCCGTCACCAGGACCCTCATTGACGGTGGAGCTGGCCTCAATGTGCTCTCTGCGGAGGCCTTTAGCCTCCTCCACGTGCCACTAGAGCGGCTTCAGCCCAGCATGCCTTTCTCTGGCGTCGGAGTCGGTTCCACCGCCTCCTTAGGGCAGATTCGCCTCCCGGTGACCTTCGGCACCTACGACAACTTCCGCATAGAGCTGATCAACTTCGACATCGCCCCCATCGGCCTCCCCTACAACGCCATCCTCGGCTACCCGGCCTTGGCCCGGTTCATGGCAACGACTCACCCGGCGTACAACCTCATGAAGATGCCCGGGAGTAGCGGTGTCCTCACCTTGTCAGGAGACACAAGAGATGGACTGCAGGCGCTCAGGCTTGCTTTCAAGATGGCTGCGGTGGCGCAGCCCGCCAGCGCTGACGCCCTTGAGCTCAAGGGGGCTGCGCCGGCCAAGAAGAAGTAGCCATTCACCCAATACAAGGCGGAAGCCAAGCAGGTACCAGTCGACGAGGATGGGTCCACTAGTGCCACCTTCACCATAGGCGCCAACCTCGAACCTGAGCAGGAGGAGGCCTTGGTGAAATTCCTGCGTGCAAACAATAAGGTGTTCACGTGGGAACCTGATCAGCTAGCAGGGGTCCCCAAGGGGTGTGATTGAGCATCACCTCAATGTGTGCCCCAACGTACGCCCCGTGAAGCAGAAGGCGCGGCGGCAATCCACTGAGAAACAAGCTTTCATCGTCCAAGAGACCCGCAAGCTAGAGGCGGCAGGGGTTATTCGCGAGGTCCGCTACCCAGATTGGTTGGCTAACCCGGTGGTCGTGCCGAAGAAGGGAGGAAAGGAACGCACGTGTGTCGACTTCACCAACCTCAACTAGGCCTGCCCGCATGATCCATTTCCGCTTCCACGCATCGACCAGATCGTCGACTCCACCGCTGAGTGTGACCTATTGTGCTTCCTGGATGCCTTCTCGGGCTATCACCAGATCAAGATGGCGGTAGAAGACGTGGAAAAAACGGCTTTCCTGACCTCGTGTGGAGTGTACTGCTATACATGCATGCCATTTGGGTTGCGCAACACAGGCGCGACCTTTCAGCGGCTGATGCACATCGCCCTGGGCCGGTAGCTCGGGAGGAATGCTGAGGCTTACATCGACGACATTGTGGTGAAGTCTCAGGAGGCAAAAACCCTGATACAGGACTTGGAAGAAACCTTCACGAGCCTCAATGAGGTGGACCTGCGGCTCAACCCAGAGAAGTGTGTGTTTGGAGTCCCCTCGGGTAAGCTCCTGGGCTTCCTCATATCCCACAGGGGCATCGAGGCCAACCTGGAGAAGGTCAAAGCAGTCGAAGACATGAGCCCGCGAAAAACCCTCAGAGAAATGCAGAAGCTCACCTGGCGTGTGACTGCTCTAGGACCCTTCATCTCCAAGCTAGGGGAACAAGAACTGCCCTTCTTCAAGCTGATGAAGAAGAAGGGCCCCTTTGAATGGACTTAAGAGGCTGACAAGGCGTTCCAGGATCTCAAGAGGTACCTAACCAGCCCTCCGGTGATGGTAGCTCCGAGTCCTCGGGAGCCCCTGGTGCTCTACCTTGCAGCCACCCCCTACTCCGTCAGTGCAGCCCTAGTGGCGGTTAGGGAAGAACGTCGGACCAAGGCCGCAGCAACCGTCCGGGTCGAAGCAAAGCGAAGCCAAGAAGGCGTCGCGGAGACCGCGACCGCAGCCGAAAAGGATCAGCCGCAGCAGGGGAGCACCCCCGGAGCAGAGGAGGCCCCTCCAAGCGACCAGGCGCTGAGGGCTCCATCGTCTCAGGAGGCGCCCCAACCTCCGGAGGACACAAGCAGCACCAGCACTCTCAACCTCGTCGAGCACCCCGTGTACTTCGTCAGCATGGTGCTACGGGATGCAAGGACACGGTACCCCATGCCTCAAAAATTCCTCCTCGCGCTATTGGTGGCGTCACGCAAGCTGCGGCACTCCTTCCAAGGCCATCCCATCAAAGTCGTCTCAGCATACCCCTTGGAAAGGGCACTCAGGAGCCCCAACTCGGCTGGAAGAGTCGCTGAGTGGAACATCAAACTGCAAGCATTTCAGCTAGAATTCAGCACGACCAGAGTCATCAAGGGGGGCGCACTTGCAGATTTCGTGGCAGAATGGGCAGAGGCACCAGGCCTCGAGGCTGGCGAGAACCGATCACTTTCCCCGGGGAGCGAGGCACCGGACGGCTGGGTCATGTACTTCGACGGGGCATTCTCCCGACATGGCGCGGGGGCTGGCGCAGTGCTCGTATCTCCCACTCAAGACAAGCTTTACTACGCCGTACAACTCTGTTTCCAGCACGGAGAAAAGGTCTCCAACAACATAGCAGAGTACGAAAGCCTGATAGCAGGCCTGAAAGCCGCGGTCGCCTTGGGGGTAAAGTGCCTCATCATCAAGGGCGATTCACAACTCCTCGTCAACTTCTCCAACAAGATATACGAGCCAAAGGACGAGCGCATGGAAGCCTACCTTGTGGAGGTTCACGGAATGGAGAAACAATTCTGGGGGCTGGAGTTGCAGCATGTGCCTCGCGGCACCAATCAAGAGGCTGATGACATCGCCAAGAGGGCATCCAGGCAGCTGCCTCAGGAGCCTAGCATCTTCGAGGAGCGACTCTTCAAGCCATCGGCGACACCATCACTATCAAGCGCAGTGCAACCTCGGGAAGAGCTCCCTCAGCCGCCTGCCTCGGGAGCCCCGGTCTGCAGCCCGGCCTCAGGGGCACGCCTGCTCCTGGCGTTGGAACCTCAGGAAGGATGCTGTATTGCAGAACTCAGGAACTACTTGACGCAAGGGACCCTGCCAGAAAAGGAGGAGGAAGTGGAGCGTGTGGCGCGGCAGGCCACAGCCTACTGTATTAGGGATGGAGAGCTCTATCGGAGGCAACCAAACGACGTGTCCCTACGTTCCATTTCCAGAGAGCAAGGGAAGGAGCTGCTGGCGGACATACACGGTGGAGACTGTGGGCATCACTCATCATCACGGACCCTTGTTGGCAAGGCGTTCCGCAGCGGGTTCTATTTGCCCACGGCACTCAGTGACGCCGTCGAGCTGGTGAAGGCTTGTGAGGCCTGCCAATTCCACGCCAAGCAGATCCATCAGCCAGCGGGGGGCCTGCAGACTATACCCCTCTCGTGGCCGTTCACAGTTTGGGGACTGGACATTCTGGGCCCATTCCCTCGGGCGCTAGGGGGCTATCGCTACCTCTACGTTGCCGTGGACAAGTTCACCAAGTGGGCTGAGGTGGAAGCTGTCCGCACCATCCTAGCGGGCTCCGCAGTCAAGTTCATCAAGGGCCTCGTGAGCCGGTTTGGGGTGCCTAACCGCATCATCACCGATAACGGTTCGCAATTCACTAGTAATCTCTTCAGAACATACTGTGCTAACCTTGGAACGCAGATATGCTACGCTTCGGTAGCACACCCCGCAGCAACGGCCAGGCCGAGCAAGCCAACATGGAGGTCCTGAGGGCCCTCAAAACCAGGACCTTCAAGAAGAAGCTGGAGGCCTGCGGCAGGGGCTGGTATGACGAGCTCCAGTCTATGCTATGGTCTATCCGCACTACCTCGTTCTTCCTCATCTACGGAGCTGAGGCTGTCCTCCCTCATGAGGTCAGGCGTCGTTCCGCACGGGCCCTGGCGTTCGACGAGACGCAGCAGGACGCCATGTGGGGGACAGATCTCGTACTCGGGGAGGAACGCCATCGAGAGGCCGCACTGGGAGCGGCAAGGTATCAACATGCGCTGCGACGATACCACTACCGCAACATCCGCCCCAGAACTCTTGAGGTAGGGGTCCTCATGCTCAGATGGATCCTCTCTAGGGAAGGGTTGCACAAGCTCTCTCCCATGTGGGAGGGCCCGTTCAAGGTTGTTCATGTTTCTAGGCCCGGCTCCACGCGCTTGGAGACCCAGGAGGGGGTACCCATCCAGAACGCATGGAACATTCAACATCTCCGAAGATTCTACCCCTGAGCGAGGCCCAGTGCGTATGGAAAAGGCCCGGTGCCTGTGAAGAAGGCCAATGCCTGTGAAGCTACCGCATTTTGGAAAAGGCCCGGTTCCTGTGAAGAAGGCCAACGCCTGTGAAGCTACCGCATTTTGGAAAAGGCCCGGTGCCTGTGAAGAAGGCCAACGCCTGTGAAGCTACCGCATTTTGGAAAAGGCCCGGTGCCTATGAAGAAGGCCAATGCCTATGAAGCTCACCGCCCGTGACACTCTCACGTAATAATGAGTGGGGCTGTACATGCCCCGGAGTCTCCGGAGTGCCGCCCTTGGGCCTCGGAGGCTCCCGCCCACGCCCAGTGGCAGCACTTAGCTGCGCGTTGGTGAGAAGACGTCGAAGACTAGAATAGGTGCCGGACGCGGCTTTTTCATTTGCTTTCTTCAGTTGGCTTGTTCTTTCCTATTTGAAGTTTTATTGAAGCTGTCGCCGTCTCTGGCTTGAGACCCTTTGTCTTTTTCACTCACTTGTTTCGGTTTTCCCTCGCGCAAGTCTCGCGAGGGAGGTACGCGGGTACCCTCGCGAGTGTTTTCTGCCTCGGTCGCTTGAAGCTTTCCTGTCCGAGTCCGCTGAGGGAGCACCCCTCCCAGTCCTTGCCCCACGGGCATCGCGACGCGAGCACAGGATCTGGGTCGGTCGCCCCCACAACCAAAACCAGAAGCTACCCCTCTTGACTAATCCTTGCAGGACATGAAGCGCACGGTGAGGCCTCGACCTCGGGAGGCAAAGACCATGACAAGCCTCCCCGAGTTAAGTAACTCCCGCACACGGGCACACGGCACGGAAACATAGCACAAAAATAGCGGAAACAGCACGATAATTAACTGTAACAGTTCAACACGCCCCCGTGGGGCCCTACACTACTTTCTCTTTTTGCGCAAGAAGGGAAGAAAGGCAAAACATGCATGACTTTCTCGGCACTAGCTCGCGACGAGGGCTCGTACTGCGTCCGGAGCTCAGTCAGATTCCCTTATCTCGCTTCACCGGGGCGAGGCAGCGGACTGACCCGCTACCTTCCCCTAGGCGGGCAAAACGACGCGGGGGCTGGTCGCGACCCCCGCTGGAGGAGCTGCTGTCTGAAGGAGAGTCGCCAAAGCTTGGCGAGCCCCGAGCGCCGCTGCCCACGCGCCTGCCGCCATCTTCGTCCTGATCAACGACGAGGCTGGGCACCCGGCCGCAGTCATCGTCTTCGTGGCAGCACCCAACACGGCAACCATCTTCCCCGAACACCATCACGTAGAGGGTGGCGTCGCCGTCGAACCTAAAGTGCAGGGTGCACCGCCGGCTCAGGCCACGCGCGCGGGCGAAGGTTTGCCAGCCGCAGGTCAGGGCCAAACCCCTGGCGGCGGAGACCTCCAGTGAAGCCTAGGAGGCCCTGTTGCAGCAACCGTCCGCTTGAAGCCAGAGGCCTCCCGGAGCGCCAGCCAGAAGTTCACCTACAAAGAAGCGAGGAAGCTAGAGCCAGGTGCTGGTCGGGTCCACCGACCACACGATGAACTCCGGCAGCACCTCCGCCGAGCAGAAGCGCGGCTTGGGGGGTCGCGCGGCCATGGCGTGCCTCCCATGGACGACCGGGCGCTCATCGCCGCGCAGGGAGCCGCTTCCATGACCGCGGGCAGCCGCCATAGGGGATGCAGGATGCTTGCGGGGGCGGCCCCGGCCGTGCTTGGCCGGAGGAGAGTCAGGCCCTTCCTGACGAGCCTTTCCCTTCTCCGCGGCCGAGAACCTCTTCGGCGGAGCCATGGGGATGGCGAGCAGCTGCGATGAAGAAGAATGGGAGTAGCAGGGGGAGATGAACTGGAAGGGCTCGCGCCGTTCCGTACTTATAGCCGGAGGAGGCCAACCGTCGGCCTCCACGATCGCAGGTAATTATGACCTATTTTTGCATGCAGGGACTTGTCAAGTCGTGCGATTGCCGAGGCATCGTGGGGAAGCGGAGACGCCCACGTCCAATCAACTGCCACGCGGTGCCCAAGGCCGCAGGCTATTGGGGCCCGCGGCACTTCGCACTTGCCCCTTCGCTTCTCTGCTAAGCCAAGTCCGGGCGCGCCTTGGGCCCGGGGGCTACTGTCGGCGTTCTGGGAACGGGGGTCCCCAGACTTGCCTGCCTGCGGCCTGCGGCGTGGCTCAAGTGGGGGCCCAACGCATCCCAGCTTCATCAGCTCAATCCCAAGACCGTCGCGAGGGGCCAAGCCTCGCGGGGCGGACGACAGGAAGCTTCCTCAGGAGCAGCCTCCTCAGGCAGGCTCGCGAGGAGGCGGAGAGATCAAGGCAGGGTGCCTCCCAAGGAGCTCGTGATGCAAGCCATGACGATCGAGACCAGGCGGGCGCCAGGCGGGCGCCGGCCTGTGCAGTGTCCTTGTTTCCCCTTCGGTGCAAAGAGGGCAAGCACATACCAAGGCATCAGGCAAAGGTTACCGTTTCGGTGCAACAAGACCAAGACCAGCAGAACGACGGGATGGAGGTCATCGTGGAGCCCAGGGCAGCGTCATCGTCAGAGCCTTTGGCAGCCGAAGACCAACTTTAGTCAGGATAAGTGTACTAGATGTTCCCCTTCAAAATGGCCAATTGTTGGCGCCCTTCTCGCTCATTATTTGGGAAGAGGCCCAGGGCCTCCCTCTATAAATAGGACTAGCCACCACAGAGTGGAGGCATCGAGCATCTATCTCAAGGAGACGCATAGACTAGAGAAAGGCGACTGAACTCACCCAAGCAGTTCATCTCACCAGCTCAAGAACAGCCCCTCGCGAGGTTGTTCTCCCTTTGTACTGTTCATCATCAGCCCCTGAGGCAATCCACCACACCACACACTGGAGTAGGGTATTACACAAAAATGGTGGCCTGAACCAGTATAAATCTTGTATCCCTTGTGTGTTCTCCTTTCTTTATTAGATCCTTGCGAGACCTCAAGTCGTGAGCTGGTAGGGGAAAGATCTTCGTGCGCACCCCAGTGTTCGAACCTCAAGGGTCTGCCGGAACCTGAAATCCGACATTTTCTACCGATGCAGGGCTTCGCCTAAGCACCACTATGATATTATCGAGGTGGATTATCGTGGAGGGGGGCACCGCACACGGCTAAGAGATCCAAGGGATCAATTGTTGTGTCTCCAAGGGGCGCCTCCCTCCCCGTATATAAAGGAGTGGAGGAGGGGGAGGGGCCCGGCCACCCTAGGCGCGCCCCATGAGGAGTCCTACCCCCACCGGGAGTAGGACTCCCCCCTTCCAAGTGGGAGTAGGAGAGGAGAGGGAAGGAGAGAGAAGGGGAAAGGAAGGGGGGTGGCGCCGCCCCCCCTCCTTGTCCAATTCGGACTAGGGGGGAAGGGGCGCACAGCTGCCCTTGGCCGCCCCTCCTCTTCTGCACTAGGGCCCAATAGGCCCATTAGTCTCCCCGGGGGGTTCCGGTAACCCCCCGGTACTCCGGTATATGCCCGATACTACCCGAAACCATTCCGGTGTCCGAACATAGTCGTCCAATATATCAATCTTTATGCCTCGATCATTTCGAGACTCCTCGTCATGTCTGTGATCACATCCGGGACTCCGAACTACCTTCGGTACATCAAAACACATAAACTCATAATATAACTCTCATCGAACTTTAAGCGTGTGGACCCTACAGGTTCAAGAACTATGTAGACATGACCGAGACACGTCTCTGGTCAATAACAAATAGCGGAACCTGGATGCTCATATTGGCTCCCACATATTCTATGAAGATCTTTATCGGTCAAACCGCATAACAACATACGTTGTTCCCTTTGTCATCGGTATGTTACTTTCTCGAGATTCGATCGTCGGTATCTCAATACCTAGTTCAATCTTGTTATAGGCAAGTCTCTTTACTCGTTACGTAATGCATCATCCCGTAACTAACTCATTAGCTACATTGCTTCCAAGGCTTATAGTGATGTGCATTACCGAGAGGGCCCAGAGACACCTCTCCGACAATCGGAGTGACAAATCCTAATCTCGAAATACGTCAACTCAACAAGTACCTTCGGAGACACCTGTAGAGCACCTTTATAACCACCCGGTTACATTGTGACATTTGGTAGCACACAAAGTGTTCCTCCGGTAAGCGGGAGTTACATAATCTAATAGTTATAGGAATATGTATAAGTCATGAAGAAAGCAATAGCAACATACTAAACGATCAAGTGCTAAGCTAACGAAATGGGTCAAGTCAATCACATCATTCTCCTAATGATGTGATCCCACTAATCAAATGATAACTCATATCCATGGTTAGGAAACTTAACCATCATTGATCAATGAGCTAGTCAAGTAGAGGCATACTAGTGACACTATGTTTGTCTATGTATTCACACATGTATTATGTTTCCGGGTAATACAATTCTAGCATGAATAATAAACATTTATCATGATATGAGGAAATAAATATAACTTTATTATTGCCTCTAGGGCATATTTCCTTCGGAGAAGTTGTGTGCCGACATCTAAGCCCTCTCTTGCCACAAGCCACAGCTTGCAGAGCGGCTGCCCGGATGGCAAGAGTCAAAGGCAGGAAACGGTGCCCACATGAAAAATGGCTAAGGACCAACGCACTTACATAACATAAGCCGGCTTCCCGCCATGCCGACCGACTGCCAAGCAGCCAGCCGGCCGGCTTATCACTTACCTTGCTACGTCCTAAAAAGCCGAAGTACTTGTCCTCCCAAAATGGCTAAGCACTTGTCCCAGCCACAGTCCGCAGAGCGGCTGTCCGGCTGACAAGGCGGTAGCCAAGGGAAGGCGGCAAAGGAAAAAGCCGAAAAGGACCCAAAAAGCAAGCAAAGTCGGAATGCATCACAAGCATAGCACATGCAAAATATATTTACATCGAGCAGGGATCTCAAGCCGGAATTCAACATAGTTTGAATACACCCCCAGTGGGTGGAACTGTGCGAATCTAACAAGTGTTGTTCGAAAGACTTCTAGGCAGAAAAAATTAAAGATAAACATGGCCACCTAGGCCAAGGGCGCAGCAGGCGAGTCCGGCAGGTTGGCGAAGTCGGTGGGGCCGGCTGGTGGAGTGGCCGGCTGGCGAGTCTCGGCTTGGTCGTCCCCGGCAGCAGTCAACATGCTCGCACGCGGCTCGTTGTTGGAGGCGTGATCGAGTTGAGGCTGGCCGTCTGCTCCATCATTTGGCGTGGCATCTTCGCCGTCCTCGCCCTCCTCGTCCTCGACCTCGTCACTGGAGTCGATCTCCTCCATCGAGTCCTTGCCATCCTCAGGGTTCAGCCCGAACAAGTCCGCCGGCACCTCAACATAGTCCTCGTTCAGCTCGAGGACGAAGATGCTGGTGTCGGTGTAGTTGGTGATTGCTGCGGTGCGATGAATGGGAGCAGGCCTCACCGCCACCAACTCCTCGTTGGCCTTCTGCCGGAATGTGGCCAACTGGGCTAGATCCAGCTCATGGTACCATGCCCTCACAAACTCCAACGCCCGCCTGGCGCCTGCCCGGGCCGAGGAGGCCTTCCATAGCTCGATGCGGCCAACTGCTACATCCAGCCAGTCGGCAGTCCGACTGGGGGTGCGTGGAGCCTGGACGTCGGGCCAGAGGGCGGAGATCACCTGAGCTCCGACATGCTTCAGCCGGCGGAGCATCCGATGAGCCGGCTAGAGACGGGCCTGGATGGACAGGAGCTGCTCGTCAAGCCTTCGGCGATTTTTTGGCGCGATCTTGGCGCCAGCCTGCCTTCGCTTTTTGCGGTCAGATTCGATGGCTTGGCTGGCAGTATACCTGGCCATGGGCCGGGTCGGGTCAGGCCTAAAAAAGTCCACGGCAAAACACTGAGGCCCGGGCCCTACCATCGGGCCTACTTTTCAAGCCCAAGCCCGTCCCATCTGGTAAAAAGCCCTGAAAAGCCCTTAGGGCTTAGGGTCGCGGGCTGGGCCTCTTCCTTAAAATGCCAATATGCCAAGCCCAAGCCGGTCCAGGCCCTGTTGGTGGGCTCAAAACTCTGGCCCAAGCCCGGCCCACGAGCAAGCCCATCGAGCCTAGACCCTGGATTTTAGGGTCAGGCCTGGGTGGGCCGACAGGGCCAGGCCGGAGATAGCCAGGACTAGCTGGCAGCGACGGCGTAGCCAGGGAAGTACTCAGCGCAGAATAAAAGAAAAGGGGGAAACATGAAGTCGGAAGCTGGATCACACAAACAGTCGGCAGGCGAAATAAAGAAGAGGAAAGCAACTCACCGTCGACCATGTCCTCGATCCGGCCGTAGCCGTAGTTTAGCGCCCTCTTTGCATCGGCCCAATTCAAAGCTTGGGTCTCGTACTTGGCCGAGAGGGTGGCCTCGCTATCCTTCGCCGCCTGAAGGGCCGCCTTGTGAAGCTCCTCCTGGTCAGCCAGCTTCTTGTCCAGGCGGTCGTGCTCCTGGGCCACCTTGCTGCACTCCTCCTTGGCGCATCGCGCGGTTTGGGCCTCGCCCAACTGTTGCTGCAAGGCGGCGTTGGCCTCTAAAAAGACAGCAAAGAAGAATGATCAGTGAGCAAGAAAGAAAACGAGAAGTCACCAGAAGAGATCTGGCCCGACTGCTCAGCATTCGGCCCGAATCTCGGGGACTACACCCAGCGGGTGCGCTAACGCGCCCCCGTGAGAGAAAGAAGGTGGAATGCTTACTCTGGCTTTCTGACATTTTGGCGATCCGCAGGGCCAGCTCCCGAACATGGGAGTTGAAGGCGGCCGCACGGAGATTAATTATGATATTCCCGCAATAAGGACAACGGACAAGAGAAAGTAAGTCAGCACCTGAACCTACTTGAGTGTTCCAGGTCACCTGCTCAGCAGCCGGCCCAGAACTCAGGGACTACACGCAGTGGGTGCGCTCACGCGTCCCCATGGAAGAATACAAAAAAAAGAAGCAAGAAGCAAGGAACAGACCTGGATGGTTGTTCACGACGCCAGGAACTCCTGGTTGTAGTTGTGGAGGGTGGTGGCCTGAGCCTGGAGCTGGGCCCGGACGTCCTACGCTGTCGCGTTCAGCGCGGCTGTTCTGCCCCCAGGTGTCCACTCCGGTGAGCTGATGTTGGCGGCCTCCAGCTCCAGGACCGACGAGCTTGCGCCCTTGGCCTCCTGTGGCTGTGGCGTCGAGGCTGCCTTCTCCGCGCGCCGGCATGCTGGAGCATGGACTGTGGGGTCCACCCCCGGAGCTGGTCCGCCGCCAGCCGGCGGCACCGGTGGTGCGCTGGGCTAGCTGCCTTGGTCCTCCACTGTTGGCGCTGGCGGAGGCACTTCCGTACCCGGGACGACGCCCTCGCCCCCTCCCTCTCCTTGACCGGCTGGTCGCCGCCGGCTCCTTCAGGCGCCGTCGAGTCCTCGAGCGCGGGTGGCATGGCGTAAAGGGGGATGACGAGTTGTGGGGGTTGACCGCATGTGGCCTCTTCCGCCTGCGCCTTGGCCGCGGCATCCGCCTGAGCCTTGGCGACGGTGTAGGCTTGTGCCTTCGTGGCCTCGTCCACCTCCTCCTACGCTGCCTTGGCTGCCACCGCCTTCTGCCGCTCTGCCTCCTGCTCCTCGCGTGCCTCCTGTGCATTCCTCTCCGTTGCCGCCAGGAGTCGGTGACCGGCCCGGTCCGGTTGGTTTGTGCCTTGGCGACGGCGTCGGCTTGTGCCTTCGCGGCCTCGTCCACCTCCTCCTCGCGCCCACCCGGTCGGTGGCCGGCTAACGGCACGATGCGTTCTCCTTGTCGTCATCGTCCGGCCAGTCGTCGAGGACACCACCACCTCCAGAGCCGCCTGCTCCACCACCACCGCCCGTGGTATCATCATCCTCCAGGGCGGCCGCCCCCAAGTCGGGCTCATCCACATCACTCACCACATGATCGGGGAGATACTCATGGGCCTGCCCTGCGGCGCTGGCTGCCGACTGGATGATGAGTTCTGCTTCATGGCTGACTGGTCAGTCGGCAGATGAGAACCTGACAACTAAAAATAAAGGAGAAGGAATGAAGACTTACCGCAGGCGGCGGATGCACGCACGAATACGGTTCCTTGCTGAACTGCCACTCCTCCATCGGGAGCTTGTAGTTCAAGATGTGATTCACCAGGTGAGTCACCTCCGCGTGTGGCATCTCCTTGGTGCTCATCCGGCACGGGCCCCAGTTCCCGCTCATCTGGCAGATCATGTGTGGCCGGCCTTGAAGGGGGAGCACCCGGCGCGCCACGAAGGTGGTCAGTAGGTCCGCCTCCGTGAAGCCTTCCATCCTCGTCATCACCTTGAGCCGCTCAACAGCGGCGGCGGAGATGGCCGATAGTGTCTTTGGTCGGTATGACCAGTTGGAGCGAGATCTAGTTGGCGGGCTGGCTGCATAAGCCGGCAGGCTGACGAAGTCGGCCTCCGGGTGGACGTTCTTGACGTAAAAGTAGGATTGTTGCCACAGCTTGACTGACTGTGTCAACGTGATGGACGGGAAGGGGTTATCGACAGCCGGCCTCCGCACCGCGATGAAGGCGCCACACTGCGCTGCTACCCCGTTGGTGACGGTGTTGAGCTTCGTGTAGAAGAACTCGCCCTAGAGCTCGAGGGTGGGGAGGATGCCGAGGTAGCCTTCGTAGAGGGTGACGAAGGCGGACAATAGCACCACCGTGTTTGGCGTGAGGTGGTGCGGCTGGAGGTCGTAGAACTGGAGGAAGGAGCGGAGGAAGCCGCTTGCCAGCAGGCTGAAGCCACATAGGCAATGCGACCGAAAGATGGCGCGCTCTCCTTCCTCTGGCGCCGGCAAGATCTCCCTTTCGGGCGCCAAGCGAACCTTCACGTAATCCTCGCCGAGCAACCATCGCGTCCGGCGGAGGAAGTCGATGTGGTCCTCGTGGACATTAGAGCCGTCCCACGCTCCGGAGCGCTCCATGAGCGCGTGAAGCTTGATGGAGGGGTGGGGCGACGACGAGCGTGCGGACCCATGGCGGAGCAGCAACATAGCAGGGTGGCCGGAGGCACGATGCGGCGGCAAACAGTAGCAGCAGAGGGAGAAAGGAGGAAGAAGATGGCGAAGGTGGAGGAGGGCGCGCTTGCGTCTGCCACTCCCCTCCTCCCCCTACTTATAGCCCCAGGCGGCGAAGCCGAGGGGGCGGGGCGTGGGGTCGTGGGATTAACTGCGCCCACGTCCCCACGACCCCGCATTTATCACGCCATAATGGCGTGCATTAACCGTGCCCCGAACGCCAACCATCCGCTTCGGCCACAGCGGATCCACGCATGGGCCGAGGTGTGGTAGTGGCGGGCCCTAGCCTGCGGCGACATCCCGTCGCACGCATGGGCTGGCAGGCTGCTCCAGCCGGCTGGCGCCGTGTGGCATGCAGGTAACGGGCGGCCGGCTTGACGCCCGACGTACGCGCCATCTGGCTCCCGCCTTCACGTTTCGAAATCATCAAGACGGCATGCCCGATCATGGCCGATTCCTAGCTGTCGGCTCTTCAGAGTAGGAAGTTGCTAAGGCCTCTCGTCCTTTTTAGCCACGATGCCCCACCAGCTTCAGGGACTACTTTCGGAGTAAATGACCACGGGTAGCCTTATCTGCACCCCATGGCGTTTCAAGACATCGGGGCCGACTACGCACCTCAAGCATCCAAGACAAAGGGCCTCCTTCTCATGGCCGGCTGGTCCAAGTAGCCGCCTGCAAGAAGGCGGCAGGGCCCAATGAATGGTCCCAAAGTGGGCCGACTCCTAGCAGGCGGCCACCAGAGTGGTCGACTCCTAGCAGGCAGCCCACCCATGCACCCTCAAAGTTTGCACCCACATAATGGCGACGAGACGGGGCGTGGCTACAATGCAACCTGCCACCCTCGAATACCGGAGCAGGCGTGGCCACAGTGAAATTTACCAGGCGGCCATCCCTGGCCCGGCGCGGCACTGTTGCCACGTTGACTTTGACGCCATCTATGGCAGAGCTGCCATACTCCCACGACGGGCTGTTGGTACGGCCCATAGGTGGCGGGCCCTACCTACCAGAGAGATACCCAAAGGCGGCACGACCAGACTAGTAAACTAAGGGGATGGCCGGCTCCCAACAGCCGGCCCTCCCCTTCCCTAGAAGTTTGTGCGTCATTATCTAGATAAGACGGGGTGTGGCTGCAGTGAACGCCCACCAGGCAGCGGCACTGTAGCCACGCTCGCCCAGATCAAGCCATCGTCATCAGGGGCAAGGCTATAGTAATGAGAAGCCGACAGGACCCACAAGAGTTGGGCCCAACCCGTCGGCCGAGAGCCCGGCAGCCGGCGGGACCCACCAGTCGGCAGGCCCCAGTGGCCGTCGGGGAAGCCGGCGGCCATAGACACTGACGGCCTGGGCCTACACCCAGCCGGATTACCATTACACCCCTCGGGGGTAGGCCTATATAAACCCCCCAGGGCACCCATGCAAAGACTTGATCTCTTAGAGTTATGCACATACACATAGAGAGAGGGGTAGAGCTAGTCTTGCCCTTCTTCCTCCTCTAGCCGAACAGCTAAAGGAGTAACTTGTAGCTACTTGCTAATTTAGTGATCATGCGGAGACCCTGCAGAGCTAGACTAGGGGTGTTATCTCCTAGGAGATGCCCGAACCTGGGTAAGATTCGCCGGCGTGCATGCCTTCGCCTTATCCCGTTTCCAGGCACCGGCGACGTCTTACTAGCTCCCACAATAATTAGCCATCCTTTGGCATATGTCGCACCAACCACCCGACGTAATAGATTCGTATGGTAAATTAATTTTATTTCTTTTAAAGTGTTCCATGCCCTTCCTTAATGGAAATTGAAATCTAGTGTTTCCTTCTTTCATATCAATAAATGCACCAATCGTTCTAAGGAAAGGTCTACCAAGAATAATAGGGCATGTAGAATTGCAATCTATGTCAAGCACAACAAAATCTACGGGAACATAATTACTATTTGCAACAATAAGAACATGATTAATCCTTCCCATAGGTTTCTTAATAGTGGAATCCGCTAGATGCAAATTCAAAGAACAATCATCAAATTTGTGGAAACCTAGAAAATCACATAGAGTTTTTGGAATAGTGGAAATGCAAGCACCCAAATCACACAAAGCATTACACTCATAATATTTAATCTTAATTTAATAGTAGGTTCCCATTCATCATAAAGCTTTCTAGGGATTGAAACTTCCAACTCAAATTTTACTTCAAAAGATTTAATCATAGCATCCACGATATGTTTAGTAAAAGCTTTAGTTTGATTATAAGCATGAGGTGAATTAAGCAAGGATTACAAAAAGGAAATACAATCAATCAAAGAACAATTATCATAATTAAAGTCCTTGAAATCCAAAAGAGTGGTTTCATCACTACCTACAGTTTTAACCTCGCCAATCCCACTTTTATCAATCTATTCATTAAGATCTTTACTCTCCAAATTATTGGGACGCCTTCTAGCTAAAGTTGACTAATCTCCTATCCCATATTTGTCAAGTTTTATATTAGCAAATAAGGATTCAATAGGAGTCACAACAATCACTTTAAGATCTTCATCATTATTCAAAGCTTCAGGTTTAGCAGCCATCTTATTTACTAAAGTGGTTTGCTTATCGGTAATTTGACCTACTAAATTTTCAATATGCGCAAGTTGGGATTTAAGACCAAATATTTCCTTAGTAACATCATCAAGCTCTTTATTAATATATTACATCATAGTTTTTTGTTCTTTAAGTTCGTTCCTAAAGAAACTATTATGCTCAAATGGTAAAGACACAAACTTTTTGTACTATTTTCGATTTCTTCCAACCTTCTATGGTAAAGGTCAGGATTTTTAGGTTGAGACATGGTGGCAAAGCAAGCAATCTAGCACACAAATAAACAAAATGCAAATGAAAGAAGGCGAATAAAAGGCAAATATTTTTGTGTTTTTCTGAAAATGTTTTAGAAGTGGGGGAGAGGAAAATGAGAAGCAAATGACAAATAATGTAAGTGCAACAGAAGAGAGTTTATGATAGGCACTTGGTAGGATTGATGTAGAACCTCCTCGGCAATAGCGCCAGAAATTCTTCCTGCTACTTCTTGAGGTTGCGTTGATTTTTCCCTTGAAGAGGAAAGGGTGATGCAGCAAAATAGAGATAAGTATTTCCCTCAGTTAGAACCAAGGTATCAATCTAGTAGGAGGTACAAGCAAGTCCCCAATAGATGCACCTGCACAGACTAACAAACACTTGCACACAATGCGAAAAAGGGGTTGTCAATCCCTTCACGGTCACTTGTAAGAGTGAGATCTTATAGAGATAGATATACAAGATAAGTAAAATGCAAAATAAAGTAAATATAAATAAATTGTAGCAAGGTATTTTTGGGATTTTGATTTTATAGATCTAAAAATAATATGATAGAAAATAGACCAGGGGGCCATAGGTTTCACGAGAGGCTTCTCTCTTGAAGAAAGCATACGGTGGGTGAACAAATTACTGTTGAGCAATTGATAGAAAAGCGCAAAGTTACGACGATATCTAAGGCAATGATCATGAATATAGGCATCACGTCTGTGACAAGTAGACCGACTCCTGCCTGCATCTACTACTATTACTCCACACATCAATCGCTATCCAGCATGCATCTAGTGTATTAAGTTAACAAGAATGGAGTAATACCTTAAGCAAGATGACATGATGTAGAGGGATAAACCCAATCAATATGGTAAAACCCCCATATTTTTATCCTTAGTGGCAACAATACAAATACGTGCCTCTCTACCCCTACTGTCACTGGGTGAGGACACCGCAAGATTGAACCCATCACAAAGCACCTCTCCCATTGCTAGAAAAGCCAATCTAGTTGGCAAAACCAAATCGATAGATCGGAGAGAAATACAAAGCTATCTTAATCATGCACAAAAGAGTTCAGGGAAGACTCAAATAATATTCATAGATAATCTGATCATAAATCCACAATTCATCGGATCTCAACAAACGCACCACAAAAGAAGATTACATCGAATAGAATCACCAAGAACATCAAGGAGAACATTGTATTGAAGACCAAAGAGAGAGAAGAAGCCATCTAGCTACTAGCTATGGACCTGCAGGTCTGTGGTAAACTATTCACACATCATCGAAAGGGCAACAAGGTTGGTGTAGAGGCCCTCCATGATCGAATCTCCCCCCTGGGCGGAGTGCCGAAAAAGTCCCTAAGATGGGATCTCACAAGAACACAAGCTTGCGGCGGCAGAAAAGTATTTTTGGTGTGCCCTCTGACGTAAAGGGAATATTTGGGTATCTATAGAGCAGAAATTAGGGCTAGAAGAGCCATGGGAGGCACAAGCCTAGGGGCGCACCCCCGGGGCTTGACCCTAGGGCTTGTGGCCCCCTCGCGGTTCTTCTAGCTTCTTCCCAAAGCTTCGTTATTGTCTTTTGGTCCAAGTAAAATCCTCAAAAATGTTCATTCCGTTTGGTACTGATTTTTTGTAAAAGACAAAAACAAGGAAAAACTTCAACTGGCACTGGGCATTAGGTTAATAGGTTAGTCCCAAAAATGATATAAAATGGCATATTAATGCATATAAAACATCCAAGATAGATAATATAATAGCATGGAACAATAAAAAATTATAGATACGTTGGAGACGTATCAATGCACAACTCGGTGACACTGGGTGGAAAACTCGGTGAGACCGGCAAGTGTAAAAGATTTGAACTTCAAACGTTTCCATGAGACCGGATGAATCCACTAGGTGGCTCTGATATGTGATGACCTAAGCACTTGCATCGTTTCGGTAATTCCAACTACTTTCACTCGATAATTCTAAAATGAAGACGATTGGGTACATAAATTTTGCTAGTGCACTTTGGTGGGACCTAATGCCATCCCGGTGGAACCGAGTTTCTAGGGTTTAGGTTGTGGCTCTATCTTGTGTATCACGGTGGGTCCAGATGTGTATGTTTCAGTGGGATTGAGAATGTCTTTAGGGTTTTGGACAAATTGGATTGTGAGAATGTGGTTGAGGGTTTTTGGAGCAATATCTTCAAGCACTTGAGCAAATTACTCATGATAAAAACTTCACCCCCTTTTAATAATATTGGCTTTACTATGGACTCAATGTGATCTTTGATCACTTAACGAAAAATGTAGTCTCGGATCTTTTGCCAGTGTATGTCCTTTGCATTTTGAGGGGGTACACAATCGTATGTCCTTGCCATGCCTACATTGAACTTTCCTGAAATGATCTTTGAATAGGCATTAGTTCAATGACATATATGTTGTTATTAATTATCAAAACCAGTCAGGGATTAGTTGCACTTTCAATCTCCCCCTTTTTGGTAATTGACGACAACATAAAGATCAAAGCTTTGACATTGGATATAATCAATGAATAACATCGTCGTTTGGAGAAGTATGTGATAAGCAAGAGATCCCCATAAATTTGTGCATTATTTAAAATGTGGGTTTGAATGCGAATGCACAATAAATTAAGATCATGGTTAACTCTTCCATGTCACATACATCTTGGTGAAGCGCACAAAATGATAGGAATGAAATACATTAAGCACTCATCACCAAACATACAAGTGAATGATCATAACAATAATCACAAGAGATGGTTAGGTAGCATGCATACCAATAAAGTATGGTATGATCAATCACGAACATAGCAAGAAGGAAACAAACAAAAAAACAAGCAAAAGTGAAAGACACACTCTCTCGAAGACCTATGATCTATATTTACTCTCCCCGTTTGGCAACAAGTTACCAAAAAGTTTGAAAAATACAGAACTAGGTGTCTCTCTAGGACCGATCTCTGGCTTCTCGCGATGAAGTCCTCTGACTTGCTGTTTTGGTGTGTGTCGATGGAGTGGAGAGAATCATCTTCTCGTGAAGTTGCATAGCGACGGGAGATCTATGAAGCCGTGGTGTGTCCTCCATGTCAAAGATAGACAAGATCTCTTTCCCCCTTATTGTAACTTATCTCCGGTAACCCTAACCCTATCGGTGTCTATATAAACCGAGGGTTGTAGTCTTTAGGGGAGAGACATATTCATCACCTCATCACCTGAGGGTATAGCTCATGCTGATCTCGAGGTAGATCTACTATGTAATCCATATTATACATCCAATATAATCAAGCAGGACATAGTGATTACCTCTTCGAGAGGGCCCAAACCTGGGTAAACACCATGTTCATCGCCTCTTGTTCCCCGTCGATCTTAGATCCACAGTTCGGGACCCCTACCCCGAGGTCTGCCGGTTTTGACATCGACATTGGTGCTTTCATTTAGAGTTCCACTGTGGGGTCACCCAAAGGAACGATGGCTCGCCTGATCTTTGGAAAAGGCATCGAATCCAGGGACTTCTTTGTCCCCGGTCAACTCTTCGTGTTCGGTAGCATCATGTTGCATGCCAACCCGACTGGTCGTTTGGATCAGATCAACAACTTCGCTCCTGAACACCAAATTCGATTCAGTAATCTGGAATACGTTGTGGACACGCGGGGCGATCTAGCCTTTGCCGAATTCACTACCCCCTCGACCACCATCGCAGGCCTCGATGTTCCCACTCTGGAGTCCCCCTTCGATCCAATTTACATATCAGCCCCCGCCCTCCGAATAGCTTCAAGCCAGGAGGGCTCCACTTCAAGCGGGGGCCAGACTCCGCCTTCGGCCGGATCCACCAAGTCCGTGGAGGGCCCATCCTCAGCCTTCAAGGCAGAATCAGGAGGCGGAGGCCAAGAGTCAATCTCGGCCGAACCTCTCTGTCTCAATGCTCCTCTGGCCTTAAGCCCTTACGAAGAACCTGCAGCTAATGGTAGGGGTCACCTTCGGCCGGAAGCAGCTCGATCTCGAACCCCAGCGCAGAAACCACACACAAAAACCAACGCCCGTCCCTGATCCCTAGTGCCAATCCGGATCCCCTCAAGGATCCGGCACCGCACCCCAAACTTAGCTCGGCCCATGGAAACCAAGGACCAGCCAGGGCACTGATTTCCCCCCACCCCATTACAATAGAATTTGGCCTAGAGCCCTCGGATTTGACGACCCTTGCAATGTTAAACAATGCGCTAGACCAAATCCAGAAAATGACCATCCAGGAGGACCTGCCCTCTGCCCACAACCATCAGCCCTTTGAGGCATACCATGGGGAATTATACGTCCCACCTACCACCCACTTGGTAGACATTGTCGATGATTTCCGACATGCTAGATTACAATTTGGAAAACGCTGAAGACATGGACGAGGACAGTGGAGCCACAGCTAATATCGATGTTGCCCCCTGTTGGGGATATAATGACCCGCCCAGGAGGGGCCGGGTTATACTTACAAAAATTCTTGAAGCCCAAGACCAAGGATAGAGATGGCGGTTCAGTTAAGGGCCCAAAGCTTAGAGGCGACTTAAGGCCCATAGTGATAAACCGCCATATGTGCGTGACTTGTATTGTAAGGCAAGAATAGTTAAGAGACCGAGCCGGACACTGTTTATGAGCCGGCCGGGACTCTGTAAGCCGCTGGGCATCGACCTCTGTATATAAAGGGACGACTCGATGGCGGTTCAGGGCAAGTAACATCAGATCAAGAGCTAGGTCAAGCGATTTGCTCCCTGGTTATCGAGACATAAGCAATCCCACTAAAAACTGGATCGTAGTCTACCTTCACCGCAAGGGGCCGAACCAGTATAAACCTCGTGTCCTTTGTCCCGATTAACCCCTTCAAGCTTCCTAGTTGCGATGGCTCCACGACTAAGTCCTTTCACTAGGACATCTGACGTGACAATTCCACGATAGTTGGTGCCCACCGTGGGGCCAGTGCATGGTGGATTTGAGTTCTTGAATGGCAGCTTCGAAGGGCTCAAGGGATACGCTGTGGGCCGGATGACCAAGAGTCATCGCGGCAAGCTCTACATCGACGACGCAGGCTGGGGCCCCGACGCCGGCTCAATTGAGTACGGGTACAGGGTCCCCTTCGGCGGAATTCACGTGTTCATCGGCAAGATCGGTGAGCCGGGCCCTGAGCCGGACATCTGCACCGACCTCGTCGAGGCAGCTCAGCGTGCGAGATCTGCCCGGGCTCTGCCTACTGTGAAGCATGCCTTCATGGGATGCATCCATGGAGGACTCTCTGAAGGATCTGGATCTGGCGGTGAGACGGCCATCTATTCGGATGGTGAGTCGTCCATAGGTGAGACGGATTCGTTGTATCAACCGCAAGACGGCGGGCTTGGGGGCTGTTTTGATGGCAGCATTATCTCAGACTTCCTTGAGCCGCCGAGCAGGGTCGGAATCTTCATGGCCGGCACGCAACCTATTCAAGACTCCACAACTGCGGCAGCAATAACCTCCAGGTCAGCAGTAGCCGGGGCAGGAGGCCCTATGCGCTCGCCGGCTCAGGTGCTGTTGGATCTCGCAGACAAGATGACCATTCTGTTAACCGCCATGGTCAACCCGGCGGATCAAGCTCAACATGATGCGGAAGTGGCGCAGCTGAAACTAGATATAGTGCAGGCTAAGGAAGATCTGGCAGCGGAAGATGTCAGGATGACCGCAGAGCGAGCGGCTCTGGACACCCAGGCTCAGCGGATTCAGGCGCAGACTTTCCGGCTCACGCAAGATCAGAACGCGTCTAATGAGGTCATGAGTAGAAGATACCAGAAGACTCAGTATCGGCTCCCTTCGGTTTATGATCCTCAAAACCTCTTCCATACACCCGGTGCAGGGCCTAGTAACCCGCCAGAGATAGACTGGGTTGCGACACCCAGGGTCGGGATGCCGGTTCAACCACAGGTGATGGGGCCTCCCCGCATGAATACTGCTCCACCTCAGTATGTACCAATGCCACCGGGTCATTATTCTAACCCATTGCAGTACATGATCGCGGCGGCGGCACGACTGGCGGATCTCCCAATGGACGGTGACTCTCTGGAAGCGGTTGAAGCCCGTCGGGTCAGAGAACTTCTTCAGACGGCCTTAGCACAGCAGGAGGTGTACTCATATAGCTGGGACAGGATTCATTCAACCCCTCGTCCAAGCCGAAGCCCGAGTTATAGCTGACACATGGACTCAGCGGCCGTTCCAAGCAATGTCCGACGTCGTAACCAGCCAGGCGGGCATGACCCAGTGTGCAATGGAGCCTTTAACTTGGGGGGTCAAGATAGAGTATGTCAAGAGGCTGAGCAGGCGGCTCAGCAGGCAGTTGAGCAGGCGGCTCAGCTGATGGCTTACCAACCTTATCTGGCTTATCCGACGACTTCTATTGAGGCAGGCATGGCCACCAGGACCGGAGGTGTCCCATGTCTGGTGCCGGCTCTATGTAACGAGCGTTTGCCCAAGGATTACAAGGGACCTAGGAAGGTGCCTAATTATACGGTCGACTTACAGCCCAGGGCATGGATCGAAAGTTACGAGATGGATATGGAATTACTGGAGGTCAGTGATGCTACAATGGCCAAGTACTTCACCATGATGTTGGATGGGACCACCCACACTTGGTTGAAAAGCCTGCCGCCTAATTCAATCAGTTCATGGGCGAAGTTAAAATCCCGGTTCATTCAGAACTTCAAGGATACATGCAAGCAGCCCATGTCCATTGTGGATTTGACTAGTTGCAAGTAGGAGGAGGGCGAGTCCACAACCCATTGGGTGCGCCGGGTTAAAGCCATAATACATTCGTCTGATAAGAGGGATGCCGGCTCTGCAGTCTTAATGTTGGAGAAAAAATGCCGTTTTTTGCCTCTGAAGATGAAGCTAGGGTGGCTCAAGCACGGTTGTAATGATATGGGTACACTGATGGCGGCTCTGGTCAAGTACGCCGACTCTGATAGTACCAAGGATCCCGAGTCTGATGATGAAAAGACAGGGAAGGGAAAGAACAATGGCAACGGTAAGGGTCCTCATCATAACCCGGCAAATGAAGGAGGTAATAAACGTAAGGCTGATGGTAGTTTGGAGTTTGTGGCTAACACTAACGTGCAGGGCAACAACCAATGACGTAAGGGGAGACCACCTCCCCGGTCTGGCGGGTCAGGCCCCACGCTTGAGCAGTTACTGAATGAGCCTTGTCCGAGGCACGGCACTTAACAGAAGCCGGCTACTCATCTATGGAAGGACTGTACGATCATGAAGGCTTTCAAGAATTCCAACATGTTCGACAGTAATAATGGGCAGGGCGGCAGCTCAGGTGGTGGCGGTTTTCATGGCCCGGGCGGCGGTTCAAATTCCAACTTTCAAAATTCTCAAGGTAACCAAGTTGGTTATAACCAGCAATCTGGCCAGGGTGGTCAGCAGCAGCAGCAACAACAGCAAGGTGGATACCAGAGCCATCCAAAGCAGCTGAATAGTGGACAATATCATGTGTTTACCACCAGTTTGTGCAAACGAGACCAGAAGCTTCATAAGAGGGCGATGAACGCTGTTGAGCCGGCAGTTCCTCGTTATTTGAGATGGTCTGAGCAGCCTATTCTATGGAGTAGGGAACATCACCCTCCTCGGGTTGATAATACGGGTCACCTGGCCTTGGTGGTGGCCCCTCAGGTTGGTGGATATAAGCTCACTAAAGTGCTCATGGATGGAGGCAGCAGCATCAACATCCTCTATTATGAGACCTTCCGTCGCATGGGGTTAACTGATAAAAACCTTAAGTAGTCCAACACTGTTTTCCATGGCGTAGTGCCTGGTAAGTCGGCGTATCCAGTTGGCAAGATCGAGCTGGAGGTATCCTTTGGAGATGATTATGACTCCAGGGCCAAGAAATTGACTTTTGCGGTGGTCAAGATCAGAAGCCCGTATCATGCTCTGTTTGGGCGACCGGCTTATGCCAAGTTCATGGCACAGCCGTGTTATGTGTATTTACAGCTCAAGATGCCAGGTCATAAGGGTACCATCACAGTGGATGGGAGCCGGAAGATAGCCTTGGAATGTGAGGAAGGCGACGCGGCTTATGCCGAGTCGGTCTGTGCAACAGAAGAGTTGAATTTCTACAAGGACAATGTTGACCCGGTAGATATGACGTCTTTGAAAAATCCAACCACAGAGCATGAGCCGGTCATGAACTTTAAGTCGGCCGATGATACCAAGCTTGTTGACTTTGTTCCAGGCGACTCATCTAAGCAGTTCAGTAGCAGTGCTAATTTGGAACCCAAATAGGAAAGCGCGCTCATCGAGTTCATCCGTGAGAACCAGGACATCTTTTCATGGAAATCTTCTGACATGCTGGGTGTACCGAGAGAACTTGCTGAGCACACTCTTAATATTGATCCAAAGTTTAAGCTGGTCAAGAAATTTCTTTGGCGGTTCAATGAGGAGAGGCGTAAATCCATTGGTGAGGAAGTAGCCTGGCTCTTGGCGGCTGGGTTCATCATTGAAGTTTTTCATCCAGAGTGGTTGACTAACCCGATGCTGGTGCTTAAGAAAAACGGCACTTGGCGTATGTGTGTGGATTACATGGACCTAAATAAAGCTTGTCCAGCTGACCCCTTTTCTCTCCCCCGTATTGGTCAAATCATTGATGCTACGGCGGGTTGTGAGCGTTTGAGCTTTTTGGATGCTTACTCTGGTTATCATCAGATCAAGATGGCAGTTAAGGACCAGGAAAATACAGAGTTCATTACTCCGTTTGGAGCATTCTGCTATGTGTCTATGCCTTTCGGGCTCAAGAGTGCCCAGGCGACTTACCAGCGGTGTGTGCAGAATTGTCTTCATAATCAAACTGGGCACAATGGTCATGCTTATGTGGATGACATTGTGGTGAAATCCAGACAGAAGGAGACCTTGGTAGATGATCTGAAGGAGACCTTTGACAATCTTCGGGTCTACAAGATGATGCTTAACCTGGCCAAGTGTGTTTTTGGCGTACCTGCAGGCAAGCTTTTGGGTTTTTTGGTTTCTAACAGGGGCATCGAGGCTAACTCGGAGAAGATCAAGGCAATCACCTCTCTGGCTAAGCCGGCGTGTATCAATGATGTTCATCGTTTGGCGGGTCGTATCGCTGCTTTAAGCCGGTTCATAAGCCGGTTAGGCGAGAAGGCCATTCCACTATATAAAATGATGAAGAAGACAGATAACTTTGTCTAGAGTGACACTGCCAATGCTGCCTTTGAAGATTTGAAGAGACAGCTGGCTGAGCCGCCGGTTCTTGCTGCTCCCATTGATAAGGAGCCCTTATTGTTATATGTGGCTGCTAATACACGCACTGTTAGCATGGCCATCGTGGTGGAGTGCAAGGAGGCTGGCAAGGAGCATCCGGTTCAGCGGCCGGTTTACTATATCGGTGAGGTACTTATTGAGTCCAAACAACGGTATCCACATTGGCATGAGCTCGTTTATGGGGTGTTCATGGCAAGCCGGAAGCTTAAGCAGTATTTCCTGGGCCACATTATCACTGTGGTTAGTTCTGCTCCTTTAGGAGATATCATTCAAAACGGAGAGGCCACAGGACGAGTTGCCAAGTGGGCCATTGAACTTGGGCCTCATGGTTTAAAGTATGTGCCACGCACTGCTATCAAATCTCAAGCACTGCTGGATTTCATCAACGATTGGACAGAGCTGCAGATGCCTAAAGAGAAGCCAGACAACATGTATTGGAATATTCACTTTGATGGGTCCAAGCAATTGGAGGGCTCGGGGCTGGAGTTTTTTAGCTTCCCCTAGAGGTGACAAATTTTGTTACGTGCTATGGTTGATGTTTCCCTGTACTAACAATGCAGCTGAGTATGAGGCCTTACTCCACGATCTTCGGATGGCTAAGGAGATGAGCTTAAGCCGGGTAAGGTGTTTTGGCGACTCAGATTTGGTGGCTCAACAAGTATCAGGAAAGTGGGATTCCAAGGATCCTCTCATGGCGGCTTATCACCGTGAAGTTGATGCCATTGCTGGACATTTTAAGGGTTACCAAGTGGAGCACATTGACAGCAGAAAGAACGAGGCGGCTGATGCCTTAAGCCGGCTGGGCTCTCAGCGTAAGCCGGTGCCGCCTAATACTTTCTTGGATATTCTGCATAACCCTCCTGTCAAGTTACCTACAAAGGAAGACTTGGCTGTTCCTGATTGGACAGTGCCATATTTGGCTTACATGACCCGCGGCAAGTTGCCTGAGGATGAAACCTTGGCCAGGCAGATAACCCGGCGGTCTAAGTCAATGAAAATTGCCAATGGCGAGTTGCATCATCATAGTGTTACAGGGGCGTTTCAGCATTGTGTCTCCCCTAAAGAAGGCCAAGAAATTCTATGTATTGCGGCCATCATGTTGGGTCAAAGTCCCTTGTGGCCAAGGCATTCCGTCATGGATTCTATTGGCTGACAGCTCATACTGATGGAGAGGACCTGGTCAGTAAATGTGACGGTTGTCAGAAGTTCTCAGGACGGGCTCACGTGCCGGCTCAAGAGTTGAGGATGATTCCAATTACTTGGCCGTTTGCAGTCTGGGGGCTTGACATGGTTGGGCCTTTCAAAAGGTCCAAAGATAAAAAGACCCACCTTTTGGTGGCGGTTGATAAATTTACAAAGTGGGTTGAGGCAGAGCCAGTCAGTAAGTGTGATGCAGCTATGGCGGTTCAGTTCATGAAAAAGGTGATATTTCACTTCGGCTTTCCACACAGCATTATAACGGACAATGGCACTAATCTGTCTAAAGGCGCCATGGAAGAATTCTGTCAACGTGAGCATATTCGGCTTGATGTTTCATCAGTGGCTCACCCCCAATCCAATAGTCAAGCTGAGAGAGCCAATCAGGAGATCTTGAAAGGCATCAAGCCCCGGCTTTTGGTCCCCTTGCAGCAGATGTCGGGTTGCTGGGTTGAGGAGTTACCCTCTGCGATATGGAGCATCAACACTACTCCCAACAGATCTACGGGTTATACGCCATTCTTCATGGTCTACGGAGCTGAGGCGGTTCTCCCTAGTGACATCCGTCATGACTCGCCCCACGTGGCGGATTATGTTGAGGCGGACAATGAGCAGGCACGTCAGGATGCCCTTGACCTATTAGATGAAAAGCGTGACTTTGCAGCAGCTCGCTCGGCGATTTACCAACAGGACCTGCGCCGTTATCACAGCCGCCAGGTTAAGACCAGAACCTTTAAGGAAGGTGATTTGGTGCTCCGGCTCATCTAGGATCAAACTGATGCACACAAGTTATCCCCACCTTGGGAAGGGCCCTTTGTGGTCAGCAAGAACTTGAACAACGGGTCATACTACCTTACCAATGTTCGAAAGCACAAAGACTCACGTAAGTTGGAGGAGGGGACCCGTCGGCCGTGGAATATCACTCATCTTCGGCCTTACTACACTTGAGCCACCGGCTCTCATGATGTACATATTTTGACAATGTATATATTATGATAAATAATAAAGCAGGACCTCTGTCCTTTTTTCCTCCTCAAAGGTACATGTGTCATTGTTATTATCATTGTCATCTCACATGATCACTTGGGGGCTGATCCTATTCGATCCAGCTTAACCCTCTCGATCCGGCTTACGATCATATTCGAATCCAGCCGTTAAAATTTATGATCACTAGGGGGCTTCATGTTCAAACATAGGTCGTATTCGAACCAAAGAGAACATAGCTGTCGGTACCCTTTTGATTGGCACACTGCCGAGCTCACTAGGGGGCTTCTTGATCGTATTCGAATCATAGCTCAACCCCTTTTGGGAACCGACTTTGATCATATTCGAATCAGAGTTGTTAAAAAACTCTCAAGGTAATTAGGGGGCTTCCTGTTCAAACATAGGTCATATTCGAACCAAAGAGAACATAGCTGTCGGTACCCTCTTGATCGGCGCAACATCAAAGCCACTGGGGGCTACATGATCGTATTCGAATCCTAGCTTAACCCCTCTGGAACGGTTTACTAATTATATTCGAATCAGAAGCCTTGAATTTTTATATTCTATTTGGTCTGAGTTTTCTTTGGAAGCACCCTTTATTTGACTTGAGATTTTTTTGAGGTTTTCAAGTACAAGTGTGGTTAATTTTAACCCGGCTTGATATTGGCTGATAAGTCACCAATATATGAGCATCACTATACCTTTGGAAATATTGGTGTCCAAAGATTGGGTTATCACCCTTACTGACCGGGTCATACAAGCCGGCAGTGCAAATTCAAAAAGGCCACAGGAGTAAGATTATAGTTATGTTTTAAACATTATATGTTACAACAAGCTTATCTGTGATCTTTTTCCATCTTAATATATCAAGTTATTATGACCCGCCTTGCGGTAAGTGGCCAAGGGATCTTGTGGTCTGTTTTTCTGTGCAGGACAGTTAAAAGATTTGGTCAAGTATATGGAAAGCAGATCAAAAGAAAACAGGGTGAATATAACACGGCAGCTTAATGGCATTAAGCACCAAAAACGTGCATGATGGCATGGCCAAATCAAAGTTATTTCTATTCTATTACATGACTCCCCGAGTCTAAATGATTCATATTTTTTTAGTACATCACAGGTATGAGCCGCCACGCCAGATTAGCTCTCATGTTCGCCTGAAGCATCCGGGTCAGCCCTCTCCGCTTCTTCGCCATGTCCCCTTTCCTAGAAGGTTGATGATGACCAGTCAATGTTGTTCAAAGTTTCAAATTCAGCTTCATCATCAACTAGTCCGGCCGGGTCAACTTCAGGGGCGAAGGTATGCTTACGGAGTGGGGGGATCAGATTGGTCACTTTATAGTGAGGCGTTGGAATTCTCTGGTTCTCTGCGTCATAACCCACGTGGTACTTGGTAAGATCCACTTCATCAGCTATCAGGGTGGCCACAGGGCCTATCTCCTTTACACAAGCGGTAAAGTCTTCTTGTTCAAAGGGAGTACCATCCTCCTTCAAGCTTGGGTAGCCAGTGGCAATGTCGGCCGGGTCTAACTCCGGTAGCCAAGCTTTGGCCCGGCTTGAAGCATTCACCGCTCTAGCTCTTGCAGCTGACCGTCTCAGTTCATTAAACCGTTGGGGCAGCATGGAAAGCTTCTTCAATACCTCTGCCAGGAGGGTAGGCACTTCATTTGACAAAGCCACCATGGCTAATGCATGCTGAGACCCGGTGTACAGTTGCTCCACCAGTGTATAAACTGCTTTCAGCTTAATCAGCATATCTTGGTTCAGATTTGAACTCTTGGGGCCTGCATAAACATGATCAGGTGAGTCAATTTCAGTTATATGATCAATTGAAAGGTTCAAGTATTTAACACTTGCAGGGCGACTTACCAAAGATCGCTGAGACCATTTGAGAGACATGGCGTTTTAAGCCGGTTAATTCCCCAGTTGCTTCTTCAAGAGCCGCCTCTGCCTTCTTAGCTCGGATATTCAATGCAGTTTTTTCATCGGCCCAGGCCTTCTTTTCCGTTTCAAATTCTTTCTTCAGTTTTTCTTGTTCAGAAACGCTGAATTTGAACTTGGAGTCGGCTCTTTGGGTTTCCGTCTCTTGGGCCTCAAGGCGGTTCTTCAGATCAGTCACCTCTGATTCGAGTTGACTTGTGGCGGCCTATACAAATACAGGGTCAAAATCAAGACAATTTTGATGCAATATTAAGTTCCAAGCCTTTTGCCAGCAACAACACTTGGCACTTGGGGGCTAATGTCTACTGAAGAATTTTACTTAAAGTGGCGGTTCATGACAGTAAGTCCCAAGCACTTTGCAAGCAATAATACTTGGCACTTGGGGGCTAATGCATATTGCTGTTCAAAGCTTTGTAAGTATTTTATTTTATATAATCATATAAAGGACCGGTTCAACCATGTTGGTTAAGCCGCCCCTTGGGGACTACGGAGTAAGCCGGACTTCTTCCATGTTTTATCCATCTATGCTACTAATGTCATTAAAATTTGTTTTTAAGTCTACAGCATATTCATCATAAGCAATAGACTTGGGGGCTGGCATAGTAAAGATAAATGAATACAAAGAAAGGGGTTGTACCTCAAAATTATTGGTACATCTGCTTCACCATGTCAATCTCGAGGTTTCGGCTATTGTGCTCTTGTCTCATGTAGGCAGAAAAGATGTCTCCAATACTCATGTGAGCATAGTCCGCAACGTCAAGCTTGACCCGGCGGTGTTCCAGAAGTTCCTCCTTGGCGGAAAACTTGGCCAGCACGGTTGGCCTTCCCGGCTCAGCAAATCCGGTTCGGGTAATCTCAACATCAGTGTCTTGAGGATCATCTATCCTGACCGGGCTAGGAGCTTCCGGGTTTTCAGAGCCATTAACGGCTCGCTCAGCAGGCGGGTCATTAGTTGGAGTCTGTATATCTTGAGGTGGTTCAGATGGCGGCTCATGAGTTGACGATTCAGGCGCAACTGTTCCAAGTACTGGCTCGGTCACGATCGTGTTTTCAGTCGGCTTGTGCTTCTTAACCCGTTTGCTGGGCTTGGCTTGTCCACTGCATCAAATCAAAAGGTTAGTACAAATGCAATGGATTTAAATAAATACAAGATAAGCAGGTTATCATTACCCTGGTGCGGTCTTAAAAGCCGGCAGATTGGACTACATTTAGTCGCCGGAGGAAGGGGAAGTTTCCTAGTAATCCAAGTCAGAAGAGTTGAGCAGTTGACGAGTGAGACGCGCCAAAGGATAAAAGATATTTAAATCAGAAGTGACCTCGTTCCGGCGATTCCTTGGGGTGTTCGGCAAGCCGGAGGAGAGCTCCGCATCCTTGCTGGTCCGGGTCTGCCTCCGGCTCTCGTGAATCTGTCGCTTGAAAAGAAATTGAGGATCTTGATAAGCTAAGGGATGTGAAAACCTTACTTTCCGGGTTACTCTGCGGATTTTCTGTCTTGGCAAAGGCTTGGAGTCGGAGGAAATGATAGTTACCTCGTCAGCCTTGCTACGACTTGCTCCTGTCTCCTCCTGCTGATAATCAGTGTCAATAAGATGGTTAAAAAAGGAGCCAAGAGAGTCAAGGACTACCTCCGACTCAGAAGAATCTACTAGCCAAAGCAGGTCAGAGGCGGTGGCTTTCTTGCCCTTCTTCTTGGCAGCCTCTTTCCTGGCGACTTTCTTCTCCTTCCTGGCTTTCTTGGCAGCTTCATGATCATATTTGACCTTCCATAATTTATCACCCGCCTGCAAAGGTTAACATATGTATGAGTATGGGTGAAACATCGAAAAATCAAAGTAATTATTTCATATGGGCGGCTTACCTTTGGAGCCGGGTTAGCTTTGCACAAGAGGGCTAAGCCCACCTTGCCACAATCTGCTAGGATCTCGTTTAAAAGGGACTTTGTCATATCATCGATGACATCTTCAAGCAAGTCATCAGGGCTGTGCCGAAGAGGGTCATCCTTTGCACCCGTATAATCGCACATCAAGTCGGGGCGGCGGCTCAATGGAATAACCCGCCAGGCAAGCCAAACCCGGACTAAGTAGATGCCGGTTAAACCGTTCCCTAGAAGAGCTTTGATCTTGGATAAGGTGGGGGCGAGTGTTTTGCGTTTAGCGGCTGTAATCTTGTCAGGAAGCTGGTGGTTGGGCCCAAGACAAAGAGCGCGAAAGCCGGGCAGAGGGTTTTCACTAGACGGAGAGGTGTCTTGGCAGTAAAACCATGTCTGATTCCAATCTTTTGGATGACTCGGCGGGTTGGTGTAAGGAAATATTACGTCCGTACGATGCTGGATCGACACCACCAAGTTCTAAGCTCTGACCGCTGGCGCATTCATTCTAGCGGTTCAAATAAAATAGCTCCCTGAAGAGCAAAATGTTGGGTTCTTCTCCAAGATATACTTCACTGAATACTTGGAAGTTGTAGATGTTAGACACGGAATTGGGTCCGATGTCTTGTGGGTGAATATCAAAGAAGTGCAACACATCTCTGAAGAATTTTGAGCCAGGTGGAGAGAAACTCCGGTTCATGTGATCCATGAAAACAACAACTTCTCCCTCTTTGGGCTGAGGAAATTCCTCCTCCGGGTTAGGAGCACGATTAGACATGATTTCTTTCTTCGGCAGATAGCCGATCTTCACAAAGTCGTCAAGAGTACTATCTGTAACAATGGATTTGACCCAGATGCAGGAAGTGGGTGCTTTCGGTGCCATTGTGTTGAAAGCCTAAGACAGAGTAATAAGTACCAGTTCAAATTTAAGCCAGGCAGGAAAAAACATTACAGTGCATATTCAAGATGGCGGCTTATAAAGGCGCCTAATGGTATAAGAATAATTATGTCAGGATTATTTAAGCTGCCATAGGCTCTATAAGCCGTTAATACTATTTAAACCGCCGTGGGTGGTCAAAGTTATCAATTGAGCATTGCCTCTTTAAAGCAGGTGATCAGAGTCGCCATGGCTAGATGAATCTAACAAGTGCCTATTTTTGCCTAAGTGTTGCATAAACAGGTTTCACAAACTGCAACCATTATTTTGGATCAAACAGATGTTTAGAAAAGAAAAATTTCTAGACCTAAAAACATGGTATAGAGGAGTTCATGCGTTCTAATGAGGATTCTTTACAAAAAAGAAAATCTGCTAGTGCCTAAAATGGATGTGGAGCAACTACCGCACGAGATCTACGCTACTGTTGGATCAAAAGAAGCCATGGCAGAAGCAAACACGACGAACTGGGATGAACGAGGAGTTGTACAGATGAACTCGCTAACCCTAGCATGGATTGAAGATGTGAAAAAGGGAAAACTTACAGCAGTGGATCTATCGTAGAGGGGCGCTGCCGTTCTCTGGACGAGTTTCAGGTTGATGCAGCGGCCAAAGTCGACGGAGACGAAGATGCGCTACGGCGGCGGCGGAGCTCGAGTGACAGTTGGGGGTGAGAGGAAGAAGGCGGAGAAAGGGAAGAATGAGGAAGGACCTAGTCGGGTCTATTTATAAGGAAGGACCACTAAAGATCACGAAAAACGAGGAGGCCGAAAACATAAAATATCTGACTACAAGGACGCCTTGATTTTTGGGATGGTCATCAAGACAAAGATTCATTGGGACACATTGAACAAAACGTGCTTTTATGATAGGTGACATCATGGCGGGTTACCACAAATCCAGAAGATGACATCATGGCGGGTTACAAAAATTTCATAAGGGCAGAAGATTTTTTAAGTGTTAAAAATTGACTTGAACCAGTCCAAATCAATCTGCGGCCTAATGTTGGGGATATAACTATTGGTATGACCCGCCCAGGAGGGGCCGGGTTATACTTACAAATATTCTTGAAGCCCAAGACCAAGGATAGAGATGGCGGTTCACTTAAGGGCCCAAAGCCCAGAGGCGACTTAAGGCCCATAGTGATAAACCGCCATATGTGTGTGACTTGTATTGTAAAGCAAGAATAGTTAAGAGACTGATCCGGACACTGTTTATGAGCTGGCCGGGACTCTGTAAGCCGCTGGGCGTCGACCTCTGTATATAAAGGGACGACCCGGCGGCGGTTCAGGGCAAGTAATATCAGATCGAGAGCTAGGTCAAGCGATTTTCTCCCTAGTTATCGAGACATAAGCAATCCCACTCAAAACTGGATCGTAGGCTTTTACCTTCACCGCAAGGGGCTGAACCAATATAAACCTCGTGTCCTTTCTCCCAATTAACCCCTTTAAGCTTCCTAGTTGCAATGGCTCCATGACTAAGTCCTTTCACTAGGACATCTGACGTGACAATTCCACGACACCCCCCCCCATCACTATCCATGGGTCGACCACATCCACCTATGATATTTACATGGTGGACACCCCCTGGATGGCGATGGCACTCCTAATCAAGACCAAGACAAGCCTGGAGATGAGCCGCCCAAGTGCCGAAGATAGTACCTTCGATCAAAGCCACATCGAAGCCATGAGAGCAACATGGACTCTGCGGAGAACGGCACCGCGAATAATACGGATAACCTTGCCAGAGCCGTAGCTAACAAACATCATCAGGATGACCTTGCAGGGTAGGAGGACCCATTCAACCTAGAAAACCCCAAGGACTTTGAAGACAGCAACTACCTCCCATCCTCTGAAGGGGAGGCCAGCCTCAGGGATGACGATTTCATCGTCCCCAAAGACCCGCTGGAGCAAGAACGGTTCAAGCAGAGGCTTCTAGCCACCGCCCGCGGCCTGAAGAAACAAAAGCGCAAAATCAAGGCCGATCAGGGCACCCTCAATGATCGATGGACCAAAGTCCTAACCGCCAAAGAAGGGTATGGCCGCGAACAGCCAATCAAAAGTTATCCCAAGCGAAGATTGCTGCCGCAGTTTGATGATGAGGTCGTAGGGCCAACGCGCCTGACATATACACGCGCCGAACAGCCGGACCGCCCCCTAGAGGGCAGGACAGAGAAGCTGACAAGGCTGAACACCCCACCGCCCCACCTCGCCGTCACGGTAAGGTTCAAGTGCGGCCCACCTATGAGTACGACCTCCGCCATGACCTAGACGCTCGAGAAGGTCGTACCAAGTTCATCTACGGACCCAGAGAAGATCCACCCACTCAACAGGGAGGATATTATGGTTATCCGAATCGAAACGATAGAGTCCGGGAGTAGCAACAGACGTAGATGTCCGAAGACCTCTGACGTGATTAGCTCGAGTTTGGGGCGCCGCACACCCCCTGTGCTTCACAGAGAGGGTGTGCAACACCAATTCCCAGAAGGCTTCAAGCATGTGAACATTGAACCATACGACGGAACCATAGACCCGACCGTTTGGATAGAGGATTTCCTCCTCCACATTCACATGGCGCAAGGAGATGACCTCCATGCCATCAAATATCTGCCTTTAAAGCTTAAAGGACCAGCTCGACAGTGGTTGAACAGCCTTCTCGAAGTCTCTATAGGCTAATGGGAAGAGCTTGAGGACGCTTTTTCGAGCGAAATTTCAGGGCACCTACGTCCAGCCTCCGGATGCGGACGACCTGAACCGTATCACACAACAACCCAGAGAATCTGCCAGGCAGTTTTGGAACCGATTCCTGACCAAGAAGAACCAGATTGTCGACTGCCCGGATGCCGAAGCTTTGGCCTCTTTCAAGCATAGTGTCAAGGACGAATGGCTCGTAAGATAGCTTGGTCAGGATAAACCAAGAACTATGGCAGCCCTTACTTCTCTAATGACCCGCTTTTGCATGGGCGAAGACAGTTGGCTCGCTCATAAAAACACCAATCCCAACACGCCCGGTATCTCCGAGGTTCAGGACGCTAATGGAAAGTTGCAACGTAGCAAGAATAAACGTCGCCACAATGACGGCGAAGGAGAGGATACAACATGAAATGCCGGGTTCAGAAACCCAAAGTTCGGACCCTAAAAGAAAGCCCTTAAAGGCAACGGCGATGGCCCATCCAGACTAGACACAATTCTGGAGAGGACTTACCAGATCCACGACACGTCAGAGAAGCCCGCCAAGCACTCCAACCATAACTGTTGGGTGATAAAGCAATCCGGCAAGCTCACAGCCGAAGACTCGGGTAGAAGCCCATGAAGCAAGGACGATGAAGAGCCCCGCAGGCTGAATAGTGGAGGCCAGAAACCCTTCCCTTTCGAGGTTATGATGGTGAACATGATCTACACAACCCACATACCAAAGAAGGAGAGGAAGCGAGCGTTGCGAGACGTATATTCCTTCGAGCACATAACGCCGAAGTTCAACCCATGGTCAGCCTGTTCGATCACTTTCAGTCGCAGGGATGACTCGACCAGCATACGCCACGGAGGATTCACAACCCTAGTACTCGACCCCATCATTGATGGATTCCACCTCACTAGAGTCCTAATGGTTGGGGGCAGTAGCCTCCATCTGATATACGAAGACATGGTGAGGAAGATGGGGATCGACCCATCAAGGATCAAACCTAGTAACAACACCTTCAAGGGGGTCATTCCGGGAGGGGAGGCCCGCTGCATAGGTACTATGATTCTTGAAGTAGTGTTCGGATCTCCGAACAATTTCTAAAGCGAGGACTTGATCTTTGACATTTCACCCTTTTGCAGCGGCTATCACGCCCTCCTCGATTGAATGACATTCGCTAAATTCAATGTCGTCCCACATTACGCGTAACTCAAGTTGAAGATGCCCCGTCCTTCGGGAATCATAACTATCAACGGCAACACAGAACGCTCACTTCGAATCGAATAACACACTGCGGCCCTAGCGGCTGAAGACCAAACGGACCCATACAGGTCCCGATGCTGACCTGCCATAAAGGCCGGCGACGACAGTAAACGGGTTTGAACCCGTTCCCCGTCATGGGAACCTGCATGCGTTTGCCGCAAATAGAAATTCGCGCCCCACGTCATGCCCACATTCTTCGCGCTCCACGTGCCATGCCAGCACAATTTCGTGCTCAAAATACCATGGGCAGTCGTGAGGCATATATTAATAAATTCAAAGCATGTGTTCGGCTAACCTGAACTTCGGAAGTACCTTGTCTTCGAACGACCCGAGGGCTAATTCCAGAACACCCCCCCCCATGCTCAAAGCTTCATCGGCAGGATACACGCCCCTCAAGGTTTCATCTAAGGTCCCAACCCCCACCTCTCAGAAGCAAAGGAGCAGACGTGCAGTAGGGCAAGGTGGAGGCTTCGACTCACGCATCAAGGCCCTGCGTAAACATTTACTCTGTATTTTTTCCTTTTTATAGATAATGCCTTGGCAGTTTGAATTGTACGGTTAGATTTCCTGAGCCTATGAGAAATAATAAAAATGCCCTTTATGGTGTTCAGATATCCGCATCTTGCGATTATCTATTTCCTTTCTGATTATACCCCCGCTCTTCAAACAGCCATCATGAAAACATGATCGGTTAACTAACCTAGAGCTCTATTTACCTATCAGCTCGGCACCCCAAGTCCGACACTGCTTTTCGTTGAGTGTTCGGCGTCTCGGATATCGTACTATATGCATCAAGTTCCGAACTATGTCCTAGGTCAATAGTTGGGTTACCCGGCTCTTGTGCTTGCCCCTTATGTTCTGCATGTTCGGCTAAGAGGGCAAAGGGAGAACCCCTGCATTTGTACTTCTGGCTCGCCCGGTCAAGTACCTCAGGAGGAGAAAACCGAAAACTGACTGTCATAGTATGTGCGAACTGATCAGCGATCCGATGACGAGGTTTTACTCTAAAAATCGTTGGTGATTTTGCTGTGTCACACGAAAGGTTCGTCTTAACACAAATCACGTGATCGGAAAGGGCGGACATTGGCCCCCAAGTACATTACAAAACACAGGGGGCTAGTCCTTAGCACCCACCATCAAGCTCCTAAGGCTAAGTGAAAGCAGTAAAACCAAATAGTCTGATTGCCTAGTTTTGCTCACGTGCTACCGCCTCCGGGTACCAAGACGTTGGCTAAGCGTAATAGTGCAGAGACAAAACACCCCTCGTGACATTCACCTGGGGGCTGAAGCCGACGACTAGTAGCTTTCAAAATAAACATACGGCAGCATAGGAGTCAACATTAAAATCACGACAATGTAAAACACGTTAGCTGGACGCATCATAAAGCATAAGGTAATTGATAAAAACTAAATACAATTACTCAAGCATTACATCTTTTGAACACTGGCCCTCTATTGCCCGCGCACCATCCATCAGCTGCTTCATTTGGTTGCTGAGGAGGGGAGGACGCTCGGAATCCAGAAACTGTGACCAGAAGAGCCGCTACGTGGAGTCCTCCTTGTGAGTAGCATAATGCCTCGCTGCGGCCGCTGGCGAAGACGCCTGCGGAGTGCCAGACTCGCATCAGCAAGGCGAACATGTTGCCTCCGAGCACACTCTGTAGTAAGTATTTCTTACCATTTACAATTTTCCCCGCTTGGTGGAGCTCGTCCCGGACACCTCGCACCTCGGTCCTTGCCTCCTAGAGTTCTTTCTCCATCTTGGATAGCATGGAGGACTGCTCCCCTTCTCCCTTTCAAGGGCCTCCAGCTTCTTGGCCGCATCCGTGAGCTCCACCTGCACTTCGACCACTCGAGCCTCGTGCTTTTGGCTGGAAATCTTGGTTTCTTCTAACTCAGCCACTGCCTTTTCGGAGGCCAATTCCCTGGCAGCCGCCTCAGCCTCGGCTTTCTTTAGGGCCTCCTTCAAGCCCTCATCCTCAGCGGCAGCAGCTGAAATAGCTGCACATTGAATGATCAACACACAGTCTGGTATGGTACCCAGCAACTAGTGATCACATACACTAACGGAAAGCTTACCTTATGCCTCGTCAAGCCGTTTGTTGACAAGGTCAAGCTCTTTATTAGAATGCTTGAGCTTCCGATCCATCTCCTCTAGCGCCGCATCATTAGCATTTGCGGCCAGAGAAGATGCTTGTGACAAAAAAAATTCACTATTTCAAATAAAGGGCCTATAGAATGGGATCCTCCGCAGGTTTTCTTTGCAAACCTTGCAGAGTCTCAGGGGCTACTGTAGATATGGCATACTAAGGACTAAATCAAATTTATGAGAAAAGAGTGTTACTTGACTTACCTCAAAGCCCGTCAAAAGGCCTTGGACAACATCGTTCATCCTGGATTAAATGGACTGGACACCTCGCATGACCGCGCTCATAAGAGTGCGGTGCCCATCAACGATGACGGAGTTGTTCACCAACTCCCCTAGTGCGTCCGGCCAGCCAGCCACCGCCCGTTTGGAGGTGTTTGGCGCTGGCATTGGCTCCCCAACCCCTTCTCAACTGGAAGGAGGAACCTATACCGTCGAGGGTCTTGGGGGCTCGGGTGCGGATCCATGATGAGGTCTAGATGGTCCGGACTCCTTTCCCGCATCGGCCAGGAGGGACGCACCCTCCTAGACTACGGCGACCGAGGTGTTAGCTGATACGTCCATTTTGCATCATGCTTTCATATTGATATTTATTGCATTATGGGTTGTTATTACACATTATATCACAATACTTATGCCTTTTCTCTATTATTTTATAAGGTTTACATGAAGAGGGAGAATGTCAGCAGCTGGAATTCTGGACCGGAACAGGAGCAAATATTAGAGACCTATTATGCGCAACTCCAAAAGTCCTGAAACTTCATGGAGAATATTTTTGGAATATATAAAAAATATTGGGCGAAGAAAGCACTAGAGGGGGGCACCTGGCATCCACAAGGGTGGAGGGAGCGCCCTACCCCCTGGGCGCGCCCTCCGGTCTTGTGGGCCCCCTGGCAAGCCCCCGATGCCCGTCTTCTGCTATATGGTGTGTTTTGACCTGAGAAAAAAATAAGAAGGAAGCTTTCGAGATGAAGCGCTGCCGTTGATATTTGCTTGAACTACGTCGGTATTTCTCCAAGGAGGAAGGGATGATGCAGCACAGCAACGGTAGGTATTTCCCTTAGTGATGAGACCAAGGTTATGGAACCAGTAGGAGAATTGTCGTGGAATTTTCACGGCATATGCCCTAGCATGGGGACTTAGGTCTGGAGCCATCGCAACGTTGTTAGCTCGAAGGGGTTAAACGCGACAAAGGACACAGAGAATTTTACCCAGGTTCGGCCCCTCGCAACGAGGTAAAGGCCTACTCCTGCTTTAGGTTGTATTGCTTGGGTTTCGATTACCAGGGAGCGGATACGCTTGACCTAGTTCTCGACTTGTTGTTTCTTAACTTAACCCACCGCCGGGTCACCCCTTTATATACACAGGCTGATGGCCGGCGGCTTACAGAGTCCCGGCCGGCTCATATACAACGTGTCCGGCTCGGTGACAAAACTAGACTTTCCTTAACATACCAGTTAAACATATGGTGGTTTATGCCCGTGTGCCTCAGTTACCTCCGGGTCTTGGGCCTTTAGTAAGCTTGCTTCATGAACCGCCATCTTTAACATCTTCTTGGGCCTTCTCATTATGAACCGCCAGTGGTATGACTCGGCCCCTCCTGGGCGGGTCATACCCAATAGTTATATCCCCAACATTAGGCCCTAGGTTGATGTGAACTTGTTCATATCAATCTTCAACACTTGACATAGAAAAAATCCTTCAGCGTCAGTCCTTATGAAATCTTATAACCCGCCATGATGTTAGCTCACAGAATCGTGCTTATCCGCCATGACATCATCTCACATTAATATCGCACGAGGCCCAAATCTCAATATACCTTCACTTTTAATGAACCTTCGAAAATCGAGGCATCTATGCTGTCACATAATCATTTTTCAGTCTTCTCGATTCCCGCACATGCCATCTATCCATTGCCTTATAAATAGGGACAGGGGTCCTTTTCATTTCCCCTCCCCCTTGCCTCCTCTACTTCATCCTCTTCTCTGCAACACCACACATGCCCGAGCTCCACCGCCGTCGACCTCGCGAACTGCCTCAACCTCGGTCGTTGCATCAACCTGAATGCACCAGAATACCGACGTGCGCCTCCACTGTCCAACAGCCCCGGTAAGCTCTCTTCTTTCCCTCACTGTAGATCTCCATTAGGGTTTGCTCGAGTTCATCGGAGTTCACCTCCATTCATCTCTGTCCCTCCTTAGATACTGTAGTTTTTGATACAAGCATAGTACCAACCTTGTGCGGTAGCAGTTTAGCACTTGTTTTTGATATTTGAATGCCTCCCTTTTGTAGGAGATCTCATCTGAGCACGTGAACTGTTCTGCTGCCGCCACTTAGGTTTAAATTTTTCTTCATTATATGAACTGTTGTAGATCCAAAATTATAACACCGATATGTGAAAACTGTTTGTCCAACACTTAGCAATTCTTCACTCATAGATCTGAAAACTGGTAGCTGTGTGGGCGGCTTAACTGATAAACCATAACCCGTCAGGTACCATTAGTCCCCTCTTAAGTCGCAAGTAGATTGCTCTGCATAACTCAACACATTATCCTCCGGCTTAACACACTACATGTTTATAGTTCTTAGCTTTGAACCAATGACCGGTTTAACAACATAATCTTAAACCGGCAATATTTTCTTTTCAGAACATCATCAACAATGACTAATACCTTCACCTCATGCAACTGGGTAGCATCCCAGGTTACCGAGGAAGACTTGAACAATTTTGTAAAGATTGGCGTCTTAGCTAAGAAAGTCGACATCAATTGCAGGGTCCCATGCACCGAAAATCCTCCATGATCTGGGGGTTTAACCCACCCGGTTCAAAATTCTTCCGAGACGTGTTACACTTTTTCCAACTTCATACTCAGGATATTGGGCCCAATTCTGTCCCCAACATCTGCAACTTCCAAGTCTTCTGTGAAACTTATCTTCAACAAGAGCCCACTGTCGAACTATTCAGGGAATTTTATTACTTGAACCGGCAGACGGAATTCACCGACAGGCTCAACATAGAGCTAGGCGGAGTTTCAATTCAGAAGCGGAAAGAGGCCTCCTTCCCATATGCCAAGCCACCCAGTCATCCCAAGGACTGGAACCAGACTTTGTTCTATTGCCAAGATACATCTCCAGAGGGTGAAAATCGCCTGACGGGTTACCGTGAACACCGGCTCGGCAACACACATCGGCTCCCAAAGCGGATCAGCACAAAGGAATGGGCCAAATACGCGCCCATTTTCTCAAAGATCAGAGCTTTCATGGCTAACAACTTTACTGGCATCGATCTGGTTCGGTGGTGGGTTGCCTGGAGAATTCTGCCTTTAAGCCGCCGCCCCGGCTTAATGTGTGAGTACACCGGCGACTTAAAAGATCCGCAACGCCACTGCGAGATCCAACTGACTGATGAACAAATCAATGATGCCACCAAGGCTTTGTTGAATGAAAGCTTGCAGAGTGCAGCAAAACTTGACTTAATCCTTTTTGCACCTCCAACCAGCCGCCAACTGTAAGTTTTGCACATAATTTTTTAGTTGAATCATGTTTTCATTAACAATGTACTCTTATAATCATCTGACTTCCACAGGCCGATTCTCCTTTTTGGAAGAAGAAGAAGCTGCAGGACAAGCCGGTCAAGAAGACCCAAACAAAGACCAAGGCTAACAAAAAACCTGCCAAGAAGAAGACCGACCCCTCCAAGTTACTTGACTTGGATGATGATGGTGATGACGATGAGTCGGAGGTAGAACTTGATTCTCTTGGCTCATTTTTTGAACATCTCATTGACAACGACTATTATTAGGATGACGCGGAAGCCAGCCGTGCAGGTGACGAAGAGGTAATTGTTATTTCCTCCGGCTCAGAATCTCTGCCAAAACAGAAAACTCCACAAGCAAGCTGGAAAGTAAGGTTTTCTCATCCTTTGGCTTATTTGGATCCCAACTTTATTTTGAAGAAGCAACAGCATGAAGCTCGTCGTACGATCTGGAATAGCGGAGGCGTGATCCCTTCCTCCGGCTTACCAAACACTCCAGCTCCCCGCAAGCGTCGCCAAGAGGTTTCAACAATTTCCAACTTAACCTATCCCAAGGCTGGTCTTTTTCGACAACCTCTTAATCCTTCCGACTCAAATTACCAGGGAACATCTCATTCCTCCTCTGGCGACTCAATGGGGACTCACGTCCCAGTCTTCAAGACTGTGCCTGGGTAAGAATGTTCAATCTCTTGTTTCGATCATATACTCAATCGTTGTGTTAACCTTGTCTTGTGCTTCACTCACAGAGCTATGGAAAAGCCCAGCAAGAAATCAAAGGTGACCAAAACCACTGAAAACCCTTCTGAGCTGGAGAAGCAGTCAACAGAGACCTCCCTCCATGCCACTGAGGCCACAAATGATGAGCCGCCCCTGGTAGAACACAATATCACCATGGATCATATGGATGTTGACCCAGCCACCATAAAGCCGCCAAGTCCCATCAAGCCTACTGAATAAAAGACTGATGATGTTATCATTACCGGGCTTGGTTATACAGCACCAGGCAGTCCCACTGTCTTGTCAAAGCACAGCGCCAAGGAAGAAATATCTATTGCTGGCAAAGGCAAGTGGTCAGTGAATTTAGAGAGCTATTCTCACTACAACACTCAAGAGATCCACTCTGGGTACTTGAAGCGTCTGCACACAAGCCGTGACTTCGAGGCCGGCTTAGTGAACCTCAAGAAGGAACGTTTTGAGGTAAACACTAGCCTTCTTCATATAGACATGTTTTATCAGCTGCCAAGTCTACAGGATAGGATAGAATTGAATGTACTGTAGGCTTTAGATAGCCTTGTGGATCAAATCCAATAGCCCCCAAGGGTTGGCTTATACTTTCTTGATAAGTCGGGACTTCAAATAGTAATGCTTCAACTTTGCACATGTAGCCCCAAAGGGCCGGCTTAAACTATCAAGATAAGTTGGGACTTCAAATAGTAATGCTTCAACTTTGCACATGTAGCCCCCAAGGGCTGGCTTAAACTGTCAAGATAAGCCGGGTTTCATTACCATAATTGTCAATAAAATCGTCTATAGTCATAATAGGGTCATCATAAAATTGTCTTCAGAAAAGATCAATCTGCATTAGCCCCCAAGTACCAAGTGAAATGCTTGTATTGTGCTTGGGACTTATAAATAAGATGTTTGTAGCACCGCCTATTGTTTGTATACTGCAGGTTAATGTGAAAGACTCCCAAGTCGCCGATCTTCAGGAGAATATAAAGTCTCAACAATCTGAAACCTCCAAGGCCAAAGCAGAATTGACCACCGCCTTGGCAGAGATGCAGAAGCTGAAGAAGAACTTCAAGGCTAACCAGGCAGGCTGGGAGACGGAGAAAACGGCTCTGTTGAAGAGAGCAGAAGAAGCAGAAGCAGCTCTTAAGCCAGTGGCTGAAGAGCTTGCCGGTTTAAAACAGCAAATAAATACCATGACTGCTGCCATCTTTGGTAAGTAACTTTATCTCCATTTGTTACTACCAATGCATTATACTAATCATTCATCCGACTTATAGATTTACTTAGTAATGCACGCTCCAGAATCGCCCATCTTGGCTCAGACATGCGCAAGAAGCTGAAAGCCGCCTATACTTTGATAGAGCAATTGTATACTGGCGTGCAACAAGCTATCTCTGCAGCTTCTCATAAGAAACAACCACCAACTCTTATCAAAGACACGCTGGAAAAGCTATCTGTACTACCCCAAAGAGTGGAGGATCTGAAGCTATCAGCTGTGAGAGCCGGTGCCATCACTGCACTAACCCGGGCCAAGGCGTGGCAAGCCGATCTGGACCCAGAAGACTTGGGCAATGGATGCCCAAGTGTAAAGGAGGACGGGTCTCCCTTTAGTGTTGAGGACTTTGCGTAAATAGAAAGAGAAATGCACCTCTAGCAAGAAAATTGGCTGAAGACACAAACCTATCTCATTACCAGGCAGCTTATAATACTGATAACAAGAAGGTGAAGGCGCCAGTTCACGACTCCCAGGAGCTTATTCCACCAATCTGTAAGCACACCTTTGCCCCTAATATTGACCCATCAACACTTATTAATGACGAAGTTGTATTCAAAGCTTTGACTGGGATTAATTGGGCAACCTCTGACTTCCAGCCGACGGGTGAAAAGGAAACAGATGAACCGGTGCAAGATGACCCGGAATCCTCTACCCGCCAAGGTCAAGACCATTAAGCCAAAGGCCGGCTTAGCATCTGCCAGTTGAGATACTTTATCAAAACACTTATTCTTTTGGGCCGTCTGATGCCTTGTAATAGGCTAGCTTGAAAACAATGATCTGCCATGCAATCGTGCATGTTGATTTGCATAACAGTTATGAGTTGTTTTGATCTTATTTCATGATACACTGTTTTATGCTCATAATCATTGTCAACTTTGCTGATCATGTTGTCATATACCCTACATACAAACAGAGAACAAGTGCCTTGGTGGTTTACCCCAAGGCGGGTCATAATGCCCCATATAAAAACCACTGGTGACTGCATCGTCCATAACCAGGGTCGGTTTATCAAAACCTCATATAATCATCACAAAACAAATATCATACCCGTGATACATATGCGTACTGCCGGCTTACCATGCCACATGTAGTAAGGGTAACGGCCCAGACTCAGAGCGCAGTGCTCTGTGTGATTTCATACTGCTGGCTCACAACGACATAGACAGCAAATGGTAACATCCCAATTCTTTAGAGTACAGAACTGAAGGAAATATGCCCTAGAGGCAATAATAAAGTTATTATTTATTTCCTCATATCATGATAAATGTTTATCATTCATGCTAGAATTGTATTATCCGGAAACATGATACATGTGTGAATACATAGACAAACATAATGTCACTAGTATGCCTCTACTTGACTAGCTCATTAATCAAAGATGGTTATGTTTCCTAACCATAGACATGTGTTGTCATTTGATTAATGAGATCACATCATTAGGAGAATGATGTGATTGACTTGACCCATTCTGTTAGCCTAGCACTTGATCGTTTAGTATGTTGCAATTTCTTTCTTCATGACTTATACAAAGTTCCTACAACTATGAGATTATGCAACTCCCGTTTACCGGAGGAACACTTTGTGTGCTACCAAACGTCACAACGTAACTGGGTGATTATAAAGGTGCTCTACAGGTGTCTCCAAAGGTACATGTTGAGTTGGCATAATTCGAGATTAGGTTTTGTCACTCCGATTGTCGGAGAGGTATCTCTGGGCCCTCTCGGTAATACACATCACTTAAGCCTTGCAAGCATTGTAATTAATGAGTTAGTTACGGAATGATGTATTACGGAACGAGTAAAGAGACTTGCCGGTAACGAGATTGAACTAGGTATTGGATACCGACGATCGAATCTCGGGCAAGTAACATACCGATGACAAAGGGAACAATGTATGTTAGTATGCGGTTTGACCGATAAAGATCTTCGTAGAATATGTAGGAGCCAATATGAACATCCAGGTTCCACTATTGGTTATTGATCGGAAACAGTTCTAGGTCATGTCTACATAGTTCTCGAACCCGTAGGGTCCACACGCTTAATGTTACGATGACAGTTTTATTACGAGTTTATAAGTTTTGATGTACCGAAGTTTGTTCGGAGTCCCGAATGTGATCACGGACGTGACGAGGAGTCTCGAAATGGTCGAGACATGAAGATTGATATATTGGAAGCCTATGTTTGGACATCGGAATAGTTCCGGGTGAAATCGGGATTTTACCGGAACACCGGGGGGTTACCGGAACCCTCCCGGGGGTTAATGGGCCTTAATGGGCCATGAGGGAGAAGAGGAGGGCCGGCCAGGGCAGGCCGCGCGCCCCCTCCCCCCCTAGTCCGAATAGGATAAGGAAGGGGGGGCGACGCCCCCCTTTCCTCTTTCCCTCCCCCCAAGTCCTAATCCAACTAGGAAAGGGGTGGGAGTCCTACTCCCGGTGGGAGTAGGACTCCTCCGGCGCGCCTCCTCCTAGGGCCAGCCGCACCCCCCTTGCTCCTTTATATACGAGGGCAGGGGGTACCCAAGAACACACAAGTTGATCTACGGATCGTTCCTTAGCCGTGTGCGGTGCCCCCTCCACCATATTCCAAATTGGTCATATCGTCGCGGAGTTTAGGCGAAGCCCTGCGTCGGTAGAACATCATCATCGTCATCACGCCGTCGTGTTGACGGAACTCATCCCCGACACCCTGCTGGATCGGAGTCCGGGGAATGTCATCGAGCTGAACGTGTGCTGAACACGGAGGTGCCGTACGTTCGGTGCTTGGATCGGTCGGATCGTGAAGACGTACGACTACATCAACCGCGTTGTCATAATGCTTCTGCTTTCGGTCTACGAGGGTACGTGGACACACTCTCCCCTCTCGTTGCTATGCATCACCATGATCTTGCGTGTGCGTAGGAAATTTTTTGAAATTACTACGTTCCCCAAGAGTGGCATCCAAGCCTAGGTTTTATGCGTTGATGTTATATGCATGAGAAGAACACAAGTGAGTTGTGGGCGATACAAGTCATACTGCTTACCAGCATGTCATACTTTGGTTCAGCGGTATTGTTGGATGAAGTGGCCCGGACCGACATTACGCGTACGCTTACGCGAGACTGGTTCTACCGACGTGCTTTGCACACAGGTGGCTGGCGGGTGTCGGTTTCTCCAACTTTAGTTGAACCGAGTGTGGCTACGCCCGGTCCTTGCGAAGGTTAAAACAGCACTAACTTGACGAACTATCATTGTGGTTTTGATGCGTAGGTAAGAACGGTTCTTGCTAAGCCCGTAGCAGCCACGTAAAACTTGCAACAACAAAGTAGAGGACGTCTAACTTGTTTTTGCAGGGCATGTTGTGATGTGATATGGTCAAGACGTGATGCTATATTTTATTGTATGAGATGATCATGTTTTGTAACCGAAGTTATCGGCAACTGGCAGGAGCCATATGGTTGTCACTTTATTGTATGAAATGCAAACACCCTGTAATTGCTTTACTTTATCACTAAGCGGTAGCGATAGTCGTAGAAGCAATAGACGGCGTAAACGACAATGATGCTACGATGGAGATCAAGGTGTCGCGGCGGTGACGATGGTAATCCTGACAGTGCTGCGGAGATGGAGATCACAAGCACAAGATGATGATGGCCATATCATATCACTTATATTGATTGCATGTGATGTTTATCTTTTATGCATCTTATCTTGCTTTGATTGATGGTAGCATTTTAAGATGATCTCTCACTAATTATCAAGAAGTGTTCTCCCTGAGTATGCACCGTTGCCAAAGTTCATCGTGCCCAGACACCACGTGATGATCGGGTGTGATAAGCTCTACGTCCATCTACAACGGGTGCAAGCCAGTTTTGCACACGCAGAATACTCAGGTTAAACTTGACGAGCCTAGCATATGCAGATATGGCCTCGGAACACGGAGACCGAAAGGTCGAGCGTGAATCATATAGTAGATATGATCAACATAGTGATGTTCACCATTGAAAACTACTCCATCTCACGTGATGATCGGTTATGGTTTAGTTGATTTGGATCACGTAATCACTTAGATGACTAGAGAGATGTCTGTCTAAGTGGGAGTTCTTAAGTAATATGATTAATTGAACTTAAATTTATCTTGAACTTAGTACCTGATAGTATTTTTGCTTATCTATGTTTGTAGATAGATGGCTCGCGCTGTTGTTCCATTGAATTTTAATGCGTTCCTTGAGAAAGCAAAGTTGAAAGATGATGGTGGCAATTACACGGACTGGGTCCGTAACTTGAGGATTATCCTCATTGCTGCACAGAAGAATTACATCCTGGAAGCACCGCTGGGTGCCAGGCCTGCTGTAGGAGCAACGCCAGATGTTGTGAACGTCTGGCAGAGCAAAGCTGATAACTACTCTGTAGTTCAATGTGCCATGCTTTATGGCTTAGAACCGGGTCTTCAACGACGTTTTGAACGTCATGGAGCATATGAGATGTTCCAGGAGTTTAAGTTAATATTTCAAGCAAATGCCCAGATTGAGAGATATGAAGTCTCCAATAAGTTCTACAGCTGCAAGATGGAGGAGAATAGTTCTGTCAGTGAGCATATACTCAAAATGTCTGGGTATAATAATCACTTGATTCAACTGGGAGTTAATCTTCCGGATGTTAGCGTCATTGACAGAATTCTCCAATCACTGCCACCAAGCTACAAGAGCTTCGTGATGAACTATAATATGCAAGGGATGAACAAGACAATTCCCGAGCTCTTCGCGATGCTAAAAGCTGCGGAGGTAGAAATTAAGAAGGAGCATCAAGTGTTGATGGTCAACAAGACCACTAGTTTCAAGAAAAAGGGCAAAGGGAAGAAGAAGGGGAACTTCAAGAAGAACAGCAAGCAAGTTGCTGCTCACGAGAAGAAACCCAAGTCTGGACCTAAACCTGAAACTGAGTGCTTCTACTGCAAGCAAACTGGTCACTGGAAACGGAACTGCCCCAAGTATTTGGCAGATAAGAAGGATGGCAAGGTGAACAAAGGTATATGTGATATACATGTTATTGATGTGTACCTTACTAGAGCTCGTAGTAGCACCTGGGTATTTGATACTGGTTCTGTTGCTAATATTTGCAACTCGAAACAGGGACTACGGAATAAGCGAGCACTGGCCAAGGACGAGGTGACGATGCGCGTGGGAAACGGTTCCAAAGTCAATGTGATCGCGGTCGGCACGCTACCTCTACATCTACCTTCGGGATTAGTTTTAGACCTGAATAATTGTTATTTGGTGCCAGCATTAAGCATGAACATTATATCTGGATCTTGTTTGATGCGAGATGGTTATTCATTTAAATCAGAGAATAATGGTTGTTCTATTTATATGAGTAATATCTTTTATGGTCACGCACCCTTAAAGAGTGGTCTATTTTTATTGAATCTCGATAGTAGCGATACACATAATGTTGAAGCCAAAAGATGCAGAGTTGATAATGATAGTGCAACTTATTTGTGGCACTGCCGTTTAGGTCATATCGGTGTAAAGCGCATGAAGAAACTCCATACTGATGGACTTTTGGAATCACTTGATTATGAATCACTTGGTACTTGCGAACCGTGCCTCATGGGCAAGATGACTAAAACGCCGTTCTCCGGAACTATGGAGCGAGCAACAGATTTGTTGGAAATCATACATACTGATGTTTGTGGTCCAATGAATGTTGAGGCTCGCGGCGGGTATCGTTATTTTCTCACCTTCACAGATGATTTGAGCAGATATGGGTATATCTACTTAATGAAACACAAGTCTGAAACATTTGAAAAGTTCAAAGAATTTCAGAGTGAAGTGGAAAATCATCGTAACAAGAAAATAAAATTTCTACGATCTGATCGTGGAGGAGAATATTTGAGTTACGAGTTTGGTTTACATTTGAAACAATGCGGAATAGTTTCGCAACTCACGCCACCCAGAACACCACAACGAAATGGTGTGTCCAAACGTCGTAATCGTACTTTACTAGATATGGTGCGATCTATGATGTCTCTTACTGATTTACCGCTATCATTCTGGGGTTATGCTTTAGAGACGGCTGCATTCACGTTGAATAGGGCACCATCAAAATCCGTTGAGATGACGCCTTATGAACTGTGGTTTGGCAAGAAACCAAAGTTGTCGTTTCTTAAAGTTTGGGGCTGCGATGCTTATGTGAAGAAACTTCAACCAGATAAGCTCGAACCTAAATCGGAAAAATGTGTCTTCATAGGATACCCAAAAGAGACTATTGGGTACACCTTCTATCACAGATCCGAAGGCAAAACATTCGTTGCTAAGAATGGATCCTTTCTAGAGAAAGAGTTTCTCTCGAAAGAAGTGAGTGGGAGGAAAGTAGAACTTGATGAGGTAATTATACCAGCTCCCTTATTGGAAAGTAGTTCATCACAGAAATCGGTTCCTGTGACACCTACACCAATTAGTGAGGAAGTTAATGATGATGATCATGAAACTTCACATCAAGTTGTTACTGAACTTCGTAGATCAACCAGAGTAAGATTCGCACCAGAGTGGTACGGTGATCCTATTCTGGAAGTCATGATACTAGATCATGGTGAACCTACGAACTATGAAGAAGCGATGGTGAGCCCAGATTCCGCAAAATGGCTTGAAGCCATGAAATCTGAGATGGGATCCATGTATGAGAACAAAGTGTGGACTTTGGTTGACTTGCCCAATGGTCGGCAAGCAATAGAGAATAAATGGATCTTCAAGAAGAACACTGACGCTGACGGTAATGTTACTGTTTACAAAGCTCGACTTGTTGCAAAAGGTTTTCGACAAGTTCAAGGGGTTGACTACGATGAGACCTTCTCACCCGTAGCGATGCTTAAGTCTGTCCGAATCATGTTAGCGATTGCCACATTTTATGATTATGAAATATGGCAGATGGATGTCAAAACTGCATTCCTGAATGGATTTCTGGAAGAAGAGTTGTATATGATGCAACCGGAAGGTTTTTTCGATCCTAAGGGAGCTAACAAAGTGTGCAATCTCCAGCGATCAATCTATGGTCTAGTGCAAGCCTCTCGGAGTTGGAATAAACGCTTTGATAGTGTGATCAAAGCATATGGTTTTATACAGACTTTTGGAAAAGCCTGTATTTACAAGAAAGTGAGTGGGAGCTCTGTAGCATTTCTAATATTATATGTGGACGACATATTGTTGATTGGAAATGATATAGAATTTCTCGATAACATAAAAGGATACTTAAATAAAAAAAATTCAATGAAAGGCCTCGGTGAAGCTGCTTACATATTGGGCATCAAGATCTATAGAGATAGATCAAGACGCTTGATTGGACTTTCACAATGCACATACCTTCATAAAGTGTTGAAAAAGTTCAATATGGATCAGGCAAAGAAAGGGTTCTTGCCTGTATTACAAGGTATAAAATTGAGTCAGACTCAATGCCCGACCACTGCAGAAGATAGAGAGAAAATGAAAGGAGTTCCCTATGCTTCAACCATAGGCTCTATCATGTATGCAATGCTGTGTACCAGACCTGATGTGTGTCTTGCTATTAGTTTAGCAGGGAGGTACCAAAGTAATCCAGGAGTGGATCACTGGACAGCGGTCAAGAATATCCCGAAATACCTGAAAAGGACTAAGGATATGTTTCTTGTTTATGGGGGTGACAAAGAGCTTGTCGTAAAAGGTTACGTCGATGCAAGCTTTGACACTGATCTGGACGATTCTAAATCGCAAACTAGATATGTATTTATATTAAACGGTGGAGCTGTAAGTTGGTGCAGTTCTAAACAAAGTGTCATAGCGGGATCTACATGTGAAGCGGAGTACATAGCTGCTTCGGAAGTAGCAAATGAAGGAGTCTGGATGAAGGAGATCATTTCCGATCTAGGTGTCATACCTAGTGCATCGGGGCCAATGAAGATCTTCTGTAACAATACTGGCGCAATTGCCTTGGCAAAGGAATCCAGATTTCACAAGAGGACCAAACACATCAAGAGACGCTTCAATTCCATCCGGGACCAAGTCCAAGTGGGAGACATAGAAATTTGCAAGATACATACGGATCAGAATGTTGCAGACCCGTTGACTAAGCCTCTCTCACGAGCAAAACATGATCAGCACCAAGACTCCATGGGTGTTAGAATCATTACTATGTAATCTAGATTATTGACTCTAGTGCAAGTGGGAGACTGAAGGAAATATGCCCTAGAGGCAATAATAAAGTTATTATTTATTTCCTCATATCATGATAAATGTTTATCATTCATGCTAGAATTGTATTATCCGGAAACATGATACATGTGTGAATACATAGACAAACATAATGTCACTAGTATGCCTCTACTTGACTAGCTCATTAATCAAAGATGGTTATGTTTCCTAACCATAGACATGTGTTGTCATTTGATTAACGAGATCACATCATTAGGAGAATGATGTGATTGACTTGACCCATTCTGTTAGCCTAGCACTTGATCGTTTAGTATGTTGCTATTGCTTTCTTCATGACTTATACAAAGTTCCTACAACTATGAGATTATGCAACTCCCGTTTACCGGAGGAACACTTTGTGTGCTACCAAATGTCACAACGTAATTGGGTGATTATAAAGGTGCTCTACAGGTGTCTCCAAAGGTACATGTTGAGTTGGCATAATTCGAGATTAGGTTTTGTCACTCCGATTGTCGGAAAGGTATCTCTGGGCCCTCTCGGTAATACACATCACTTAAGCCTTGCAAGCATTGTAACTAATGAGTTAAATACGGAATGATGTATTACGGAACGAGTAAAGAGACTTGCCGGTAACGAGATTGAACTAGGTATTGGATATCGATGATCGAATCTCGGGCAAGTAACATACCGATGACAAAGGGAACAATGTATGTTGTTATGCGGTTTGACCGATAAAGATCTTCGTAGAATATGTAGGAGCCAATATGAACATCCAGGTTCCACTATTGGTTATTGATCGGAAACAGTTCTTGGTCATGTCTACATAGTTCTCGAACCCGTAGGGTCCGCACGCTTAACATTACGATGACAGTTTTATTACGAGTTTATAAGTTTTGATGTACCGAAGTTTGTTCGGAGTCCCGGATGTGATCACGGACATGACGAGGAGTCTCGAAATGGTCGAGACATAAAGATTGATATATTGGAAGCCTATGTTTGGACATCAGAATAGTTCCGTGTGAAATTGGGATTTTACCGGAACACCGGGGGGTTACCGGAACCCTCCCGGGGGTTAATGGGCCTTAATGGGCCATGAGGGAGAAGAGGAGGGCCGGCCAGGGCAGGCCGCGCACCCCCTCCCCCTTTTCCGAATAGGACAAGGAAGGGGGGGCGGCGCCCCCCTTTCCTCTTTCCCTCCCCCCAAGTCCTAATCCAACCAGGAAATGGGGGAGTCCTACTCTCGGTGGGAGTAGGACTCCTCCGGCGCGCCTCCTCCTAGGGCCGGCCGCACCCCCCTTGCTCCTTTATATACGGGGGCAGGGGGCACCCTAGAACACACAAGTTGATCTACGGATCGTTCCTTAGCCGTGTGCGGTGCCCCCTCCACCATATTCCACCTCGGTCATATTGTCGCGGAGTTTAGGCGAAGCCCTGCGTCGGTAGAACATCATCATCGTCATCACACCGTCGTGTTGACGGAACTCATCCCCGACACCCTGCTGGATCGGAGTCCGGGGAACGTCATCAAGCTGAACGTGTGCTGAACACGGAGGTGCCGTACGTTCGGTGCTTGGATCGGTCAGATCGTGAAGACGTACGACTACATCAACCGCGTTGTCATAACGCTTCCGCTTTTGGTCTACGAGGGTACGTGGACACACTCTCCCCTCTCGTTGCTATGCATCACCATGATCTTGCGTGTGCGTAGGAAATTTTTTGAAATTACTGCGTTCCCCCAACAAGAACTCCAAACATATGATCATCATACACTGGCGACTTAACGTCCAAAGCCAGGCCGGTTTAGCAAAACACAGGATATTTTCAAATATGAATCATAACGATCAAGGCAACATGGCCCGAATTAACTTTCAACCATGTACCAATATGGTACATACAGAAATCACCAAAAATATTCAAAGTCAATATAAACCAGAAAAAACAAGGCATTCAAAGGCTGCCAAGCATCAACATCAAGTGCTATTCAAGGGCTGCAGAGCCACTGAGTTACTCCTTAATTCAAACCTATAAGCCGGGCCTCACATGACCAATCGTTGTTTTAACTTTTACAAGTTCATAGTATTTTAAAATTTTGACTGTCAAGAGTACGGCGAGTCATTCCAAGATTACCTGGTCGGAGTGGCAAGCATACAAAGGTAGGATAACCCGGAATTTTTGGTGAATACACCTGGTGTCCAAGCCTATTACGAGGGACAACAAAGCTCTGTTCATTTAACAAGGAGCCCCCAAGTAATATTTTGATCCAGGCATACAAGACGGACCAGGGTAATCATAGCTATGCTCAATGAGCATGAAGCCCCCAAGTATTTTGCAATCAAGGCGTACAAGCCAAATCAAAAGGGTAGTCATAGCTATGCTCAATGAGCAGGAAGCCCCCAAGTGACCTTATGAAGTGACAATAAAGACTCAGATTCTCACGACAGAGGCCCTAAATCATCAGGGATGCCGGATTTATTATACTAATCATAATATATATACATTAGTAAAAGTATGTACATCACAAGAGCCGGTGGCTCAGGTGTAATAAGGCCGAAGATGAGCAATATTCCACGGCTGGTGGGTCTCCTCCTTCGACGTGCGTGAGTCCTTGTGGTCTCGAACAACGATAAGGTAGTATGAACCGTTGTTTAGGTTTTTACTGACCACAAAGGGCCCTTCCCAAGGTAGGGATAACTTGTGCATGTCAGTTTGATCTTGGATGAGATGGAGCACCAAATCTCCTTCTTGAAAGGTCCTAGTTTTAACCCGGTGGTTGTGATAACAACGCAGATCTTGCTGGTAAATCACCGAACGAGCCGCCGCAAGGTCACGCTCCTCATCCAAAAGTTCAATAGCATCCTGACGTGCTTTCTATAAGTGCATCTAGTTCCCCTTAGTGATTTTGGTGTATTGAAGACCTATAGGTTAAGAGAGTGATGCGTTTGTGTGTGTACACAGGTCTATAAGTCTATGAGGAGTTTGATATTTACAGAGAAAGTCGACCCCTAAAAATGAAGTTCTTCGACTGAAGACTTCGGATTTCTAAAGACTTCCTGAAGACTACGAAAGTGAAGAAATTGGTGTGACCTTGAAGACTTGGAAATCATTCGAGGAACATGAAGCGTGAAGACTTTTGTTTCCATAGTTTCATTTTCTCTTTCTTGTGTCATAGGAAACACCGTACTATTAAAGGGGGTCAAGGAAATACTAAGGAAAAATTTCCATGTGATGCTCAACTCAAAATCCTAGACCTACCAATCCCTTCGAGTGAAGCCATTGGAAATCTCATACAATTCAGTCAATTTCTTCAGTAACAGAGACGATGTTCTTCTGGTTGCTGAGGAATTTGTTCTGACTGAGGAGTTAGCAATTCGCCAGTGCGGATTGCCTACATAGTGAGGAACATGATAGCCCTGAGGAATTTGAGAGTCAAAATTCCGACCGTTGCTGTGCTATGCGCCAGCTGTCCCAAAATATCTACCCACCTAACGGTCATATCATTGAAGGGCATTTATGTCCTACCATGTCGGGCTGCTCCCTAGGCTAAATAGCTGCCCCCTACAACCACTAGATGGTTGGTTGCTCCGAGAGAAACTGACACTTGTCATTTGAGAGCATCCCATCCTCTGAGGACTTTGAGCGAAAATCATCAAGTGAGGAAAACCCAAACCCAAACACCTTCAAACCCGAAGTGATTGAGCATCACTGAAGAGATTGATCATGCGTGGATCCGATGCTTGTTACCTTTGAAGACTGTGCTTCTTCTAGATGGTTAGGCGTCATGGTCTAGAGCATTGAAGAGGAAATTGTGGATCGCCGAGTGACCGAGTTTGTGAAGGTTTGGAAGTCACCTGAAGACTTACCACGAGTGATTGGACGAGGTCTATGTGACCTTAGTTCAAGGAGAATACGGTGAGGATTAGGTGTCCTGGACTGCGTGTTCAGGACTGTGTGTCCTCAGGTTTAAATACCTAGCCGCTCCAACCAGACCTACAACTGAGACAGCAGTTGGAACTAGTCTACCAAATCATTGTATTCACCAAGCTTCCTGCTTCTATTTCCTCAACTCTTTCATTTCCTCATTTCAGTTGTTGTGTGCTTGTTCATATCTGTTTGAAGACTTTGACTGAAGACTTTCTCAATTTCCTCAGTTCAATTTCTTCAGTCAGTCTGTCTTTATCCCATGTTATCATGTGCTTACGCTTTTTGTACTTTGTGCTTGTCTTCATTTCATCATGGTGACTATGCTTGTGTTCTGCTATGTTTACTTTTGAGTACTAATTCCACTGCAAGTAGTTCTTCATTTAGGAATTTCCTCACCAGCAAATTCATCAGTGAGGAATTCATAAAAATCGCCTATTCACCCCCCTCTAGTTGATATAACGCACTTTCAATTAGTATCAGAGCAAGGTACTCCCTTGTTCTGTGTAATTTTGGTTTAATCGCCTGGAGTTTTAGTTATGTCGACTGCAGGAATGAGAAATGTATCCTGCCCCATCTTTGACGGTCATGAGTATCCCTGGTGGAAGGCCATGATGAAAAAGCGACTCATGGCAATGAACAGCAAACTGTGGACCATCACTGAGATTGGCCTTACCGATCTATGCAAGATGGCGGAGGCTGATGACATTCGTAAGTACACTCTACTCAACCTCACAGTGAAGGATGTCATCTGCTCTTGTTTGTCCCAAAATCAGTTCAGGAACGTCATGCATCTCAATCATGCGAAGCTAATCTGGGACCAGCTCTCTGAGGTCTACGAAGGTCATCGTACTCGTCATGATCCTTGGTTTGAGGATTTCAAGGATTCTCTAAAGGAGATGACTTTCGCACCTGAATCATCATCCTCTTCACCGTGCCTTATGGCAAAGGGTGCCAAGGTAACTGAATGCTACCTTTCTGAATCTAGTGATGATGAATCAGGTGATGAATTTGGCCCCATCTATGTCAAACTTGCTTCCCTTGCCACTGAGCAACAAAGAGCTCTTGAAAAAGTTCAAACATGCTAGATGAAAGCGATGATATGTTGGGTGAGCAATTGGATCAAAATAAGGCTTTGACTGATAGTCTTTAAAAACTTCAGCCAAAGTTTGACAACCTTCAAAATCATCATAACTCTCTCTTATCCGATCACGAGAAGCTTTCTTATGAATTTCTTCAAAGAAAGCAAGATCTTGAGAAGCTAAGAGTGGATTATGAAGATCTTCAGAAGGAGCGCGATTCATTACTTGCTCAACAAATCAGCGCTACTCAGGAAGAATTTATTCCTCCATGTCTGAAGTGCATTGAACGTGAAACTGCTAATTCTTCACCTGAATGTTCAAATGCTTCTAATGCTACAAATTCTTCATCTGTCTCTGCTATCACTAACTCCTCATCTGAGGACATTGCTAGTATCAGTGATGATGCAGGGCTGAAGGAATTGTACATGACAGGCATGTACAAAAGCCTCAAAGGGCATCAGACTCTTTGTGATGTGCTTAAAAAGCAGATCCTCAACAGGAACCCTAGGAAAGAGGGTATTGCCTTTGAGAGGACACTCAATGCTGATGGAACATATTGGAAGTCTGAGAAGTACCCCAAAACCTCATGCGTTGTTGCAAAGGGACCTCCAGTTGATCCATCCAATTTATCTGGCTTTACATGTGAATCTCCTCATTCTTCTGATGAGTCATTTGACTCCAACTATAAACTCTTCAAAAATCAGAATGGTGAAGTATTTGCTAGATATGTTGGCACTAACTACAGGAACCGTTCCCCTATGAAGAAAATCTGGGTTCCCAACAGTTGCCTTGAAAGTATTCAGGTGAATGACCTCATGACGCCACCTGTGAAGAATAGGAACTCCAGATAAAATTCTTCATATGGACCAAATTCTTCATATGGATCCAAGTCGTCATACGGACCAAATTCCTCACGTGGATAAAATTCCTCAAAAGGATCAAAGTCCTCACGTGATCATCATCGTGCTAACTCTTCTGTTTTGCAGGGTAGAGCTAAGGGCTATGAATATGAGCATTATTCTTCTAATCATTATGTTCATAAGTCGTTGAAGAATTTCTCTGCTTATTCATATGCTTATCCTAACCCCTCTTATGTGAAACGAAGTGGACTGGCTTCTATGCCACCTTTATCATATGGTGCTCGCAGAGTGATGAATTCTTTGCCACCCCTTTAGATGTGGGTGGTGAAGAAAAAGAACTAATCTCTTATGCAGGGTCAGGTCTCCAGACGTGCTTGAAACATCTAAAGAATTTGCTGGAGACCTGAAATTGCCTGAAAGGACGCAGGCTAATCATGAAGAAATGAACCTTCATTTCTCACGTCCTCATACTGTTCTATCTGTTCTAAGCAATGATTTTCTTCAAGATTCCTCAATTGTGTGGATTTTCAATCTATACAACTCTGGAACCTAAGATAAAGAACGCCTAGTGAAATTCTTCAAGACTCATCTGGTCAAATTCCTCAAACTTATTCTTTTTGAAAAACCTTCTGAGAACGCATATGACCTCTCCAAATTCCTCGCAACTATACTCTATTCACAGGTACTCATGACCGCTGTTGAATCACTAGGTTCTCATTAACTTAACTCATTTGCAGCGTTCCTCGAAGAAAAGTTGCACACCTCTTCAGAAACTTCAGTTGTTCATATTCCTCAGCTGAAGAAAATGGCTGACGGTAAGAAGCCACAGAAGGGTGGAAAGAGGCCTGAGGTCAACACAGCATTTGAGATCCCTGATGATATTTATGCTAGATACTGCACACCCCCTGAGGAAGATAAAAATTAGCGCAAGGTGCACATTCAAAAGATGAGAGGAGATGGGCACGGGAATGGAGGGACTACAGATATGTCACTCCCAAGTATATGAAGAAATTCGCACTCAACCCTCCATGCCCAAGACCTCCATTGGCACCTGGCCAGTTGGCAGATCCCACCAGCCTCAAGCTCGGTGAGGATTATCCTGATGAATGGGCAAAGCGCCAGGCCAAACTGGCCAAACAAGCAAAGGAAGCAATGAGGAAATTTAATGAAGACTCTGCTGCTGCTGCTACTGCTGCTGAGGCCTCTGCTAGCAAGCCGAAGAAGGCCATGGCTAAGAAGCCTGCTCACAAGCCAAGTGCTTCACCCTCAATGCCCTCACGGCCAAGTTCCTCAGCAATGCCCTCACGGCCAGATTCTTCAAAGCCCTCATGGCCAATTCCTCAATCTGCTCCTCCCTCAAAGTCCTCAGCTCCTCCGACAAAGTCTCCAGTTGCTCCGACTAAATCCTCTGCAGTTGTCCATCTCGCGACATGCCAAAGGACTACAGGCATCTCAATTGCCTCAGGAGCTTCTGCGAGTTCCTCAGCTGCACCAAATTCCTGAACTGGACCCTCTCTGCTGAAGAAAAAGGCCACTGCTGGACGAGGCCCTCGACCAAGTCCACACAAGAAGCAGGTCGCCTTTCAAATGCCCTCTGATGACGATGAGGCTGATGATGAAGAACTTGCCGAAATCATCAGAGACAGGAAGGCCAGGGCCGCTAGAGCCAAAGGCAACAATGTGCCAATGTTACTGGATCCAAAGTTGATCCTAGATTTCATTGATCTATGGCACAAGGACCCAAACACGCCTTTGCCGGAGATGAACCTCACTCCTGGTCAAAGTCATGTGTTGACTGCCTTCATTGAAGAAGAAAACTGGAAATTTGAAGAAGGAAGAAGACTGAAGAAAGCAAAGTACAAGAAGCGGCACTACCTAAAGGACAATGTCCTCACTCTTACCCCTTATCAATTCATTGCCTTGCAAGCTGAGATCAAGCAACTGAGTGATGAATTCAATCACTACTATGCTGACTGGAAGGGCTCCAAGGTCCGGTTCATCAAGCTGACAAAGACATTCACTTCAAGTGATGCTGCTCCTGTGCACATTTAAGTCACTCGGGCTGAAGCATCTGCTTAGCCTACTGAAGAACATGCCAGCACCGATGATGACAATTAGGCTGCTGAAGAAAATGAAAGTACCAGGGCTGATGACTGCATTCCAGCCACTGAAGAAATTGCCAGGGCATCCACTAGTGGTGCGCCTAAAGAACATGAGGAAGTTAGGGCAACTGCATCAGTTGCACCTGAAGAAACTGAACCAAGTTCCTCTGCTCCTCCTGCGCCTACACCAACTCCGATTCTTCCATCAGCATCAGATGTGAAGAAGACTAAGGCTGCAGAGCATGCAGCTATGAAGAAAAGGAAGGCATCAACTTCATCAAATTCTTCAGCTCCGAAGAAGATGAAGCCTCTGACAAGCTCAATTGACAACCCAATTGATGTCGTTCCTATCTCATTCATGCCATCAAAGGACCTTGTTCCTTTTGGTGAAGATTATGTGTTTCCAAGCGAATCCGATGAAGAGAATCCTTTTGCTTCGTCATAGCAGTTGGATGAAGAAATTGAAGTGGATGCAATCCCTTCAACCCCAGTTGTCTCCTTGCTTATGCCTCAGTTTACTGCTGAAGAGGCCGGTGTTGAATACATGGAAGATGAGGATGTGGACATTGGTTGTACCACACCTGTGCTGAATGATGACTTTTGGGAAAGTCAGCACCCCAACTCTCCGATGTTCACTCCACTTCAAGCAATTCCTCAGTCCCTTGCTGCTACTGAAGTACAAATGGGATCTGAAGAACCACATGCAACCCCATCTGTCCATGAAGAAATTCCAGCCACTAGTGCTGATGAAAATGTAAATGAAGAATTGAAGACCCAGGCTACAGCTGCTGAAGAGCCTGAAATTCCTCAGTCTATGGATCCTGAGACTGTGATTCCTGAGGTGGTGATGCAATTGACTGATACTCCTCAGCCCAAGCCAAATGATCCCTTCTCAAAGAAGCAAAAATTCAATACTGATGACTTCTTCGGCGAACATGTTTTCTTCACTGAATTCAATCCTTATGACAATGCTCGTCTTAGAAGGAAGCGTTTCTGGATTGCTAGCCAGGCAAACTTCTATTCTTCACTGCTTTTCAACAAAGACAAAGTCTTCGACCACGAGCATATTCCTCATGTGGACATGGAATCAATGCCTTGCTTCTCTCAAGTCCTCGGTATGCTTCATGATGCAGGACTGCTCAACTTTTGCTCTAACATAGTTGATTGGAATGAAGAGCTTATTCTTCAGTTCTACACAACACTGCACATCACAGGTGATGCTGATGACATCAACACTTGGGTGTTGGACTGGATGACCGAAAACACTCATTATAAGGCACCGGCCTCTGAATTACTTCATACCCTGCCAGTCAGTCCTCCACCTGAAGGTGCTCGTTGTCTGTACCAAGAGCCTAAACTCACTGCTCATTACATGCAAGTGCTCATGAAGCCTCTGAAGCCTGGTCAAGCCCCAAGGACAAAATTCCTCGTGAATGAATTGTTGTATGTGCCAAGAACCGTCTATCGCATTCTGACGAAGACTATGAGTCCTATCAAAGGCCACAACTCATCTGATGAGGAAATTGTTGGCATCATGAAGAATATGCTATTCAACATCATGCATGGCATCCTTGTCAATTATCATGATTTCTTCATGAGGACTCTGGCAAATGTTGCACTTTCACTGTTTGAGCTGAAGCCTTATGCTCCTTGGATCATGAGATTCCTCAGAACAAGGTCTTCACTCAACTACAAAGCTGACTTTCAGAATCACCTCAGCTACTTGCCACCAATTGAAGTCCTCAAGCGGACATATTCCTCAACTGATGAGAAGGGCAAGGCACCAGCTGTTATCGATGAAGGTATTCGTCCATTAGATGGTTAGTTCTGCAAAGCTGCATCTTATTCCACCAATGATGACTCTGCCACTCATGATTCTGCTGCCAATGCATCCAAGCCAAATCCTCAAGCCACTGCTCCTCGTGTGATGACTGACCGTGAGCTGCTTCTTAGTATTCACCAGAAGGTGGATCAAAACCACAAATGGGTTAAGCATCACTTTAGCTCTATTCTTCACAACATGACTGCTACACATAATGCAGTGAAGAAAAACCATTACTACCTCCATGAAGTCTTCGGTTGCACCTGGGCTATTCTGTCACATCTATATGGTGAAGAAGATCTGAAGCAAATGGGTTTCAAGGAAGATTTTGACTGGTCTGCTCCTCCACCGAAGAAATACAAGAAGGTCAAGGTTCCTTCCTTGGTGCCCAGTTCATTTTCTTCATCACGTGACACGGACGAGTATGAAGACTTGGACGACACTGTGGCAGGCCCTACAACGACAGACGACCCCAACAACGCTGGCACTCCTCCATCATCATGATATTCTTCAGGGGCATTAGTCCTCATTTTCAACCCTTTTGGTCATTCAATGACAGAGGGGGAGAAATTTGAGTTAGTCTTCAAGCGGGTCTATCTTATATGGGCATTTTTTTTGCTAAGTTACAACTCTCGTTCTTTTGATGACTTTGCTGGATCGAGTTGTAATCTTAAACTCTATGGTGGCCTGATACTTTTGCTGAGTTCTTCTGCATGCTTATTCCTCATTAATGTCTATGCACGCATGCTGAATTACATCAGTCGCCATACTTCATCATGCATTTCAAATTCTTCATATTATATGTCAAATGCGTGTATGAATTACACGATATAGGGGGAGATCTCCATGATTATACTCTTCAAGTGTGCATTGCTTCAAAAGCAAATTCCTCACTATGCACATCCTCAGGGGGAGTTCTTCTATATTTTGCAATCAAATTCCTCAGTATCAGTATTTACACTTCATATGTTTATCCCCGTTGAAAACTTAACCTATATTGTCATCAATCACCAAAAAGGGGGAGATTGTAAGTGCATCTAGTGCCCCTTAGTGATTTTGGTGTATTGAAGACTTATAGGTTAAGAGACTGATGCATTTGTGAGTGTACATAGGTCTATAAGTCTATGAGGAGTTTGATATTTACAGAGAAAGTCGACCCCTAAAAATGAAGTTCTTCAACTGAAGACTTTGGATTTCTGAAGACTTTCTAAAGACTTTGAAAGTGAAGAAATTGGTGTGACCTTGAAGACTTGGCAATCATTCGAGGAACATGAAGCGTGAAGACTTTTGTTTTTGTAGTTTCATTTTCTCTTTCTTGAGTCATAGGAAATATCGTACTGTTAAAGGGGGTCGAGGAAATACTAAGGGAAAATTTCCATGTGATGCTCAACTCAAAATCCTACACCTACCAATCCCTTCGAGTGAAGCCATTAGAAATCTCATATAGTTCAGTCAATTTCTTCAGTAACAGAGACGATGTTCTTCTGGTTGCTGAGGAATTTGTTCTGACTGAAGAGTTAGGAATTCGCCAGTGCGGATTGCCTACACAGTGAGGAACATGATAGCCCTGAGGAATTTGAGAGTCAAAATTCCGACCGTTGTTGTGCTATGCGCCAGCTGTCCCAAAATATATACCCACCTAACGGTCATATCATTGAAGGGCATTTATGTCCTATCATGTCGGGCTGCTCCCTAGGCTATAAATAGCCACCCCCTACAACCACTAGCTGGTTGGCTGCTCCGAGAGAAACTAACACTTGTCATTTGAGAGCATCCCATCCTCCGAGGACTTTGAGCGAAAATCATCAAGTGAGGAAAACCCAAACCCAAATACCTTCAAACCCAAAGTGATTGAGCATCACTGAAGAGATTGATCCTGCGTGGATCCGACACTTGTTACCTTTGAAGACTATGCTTCTTCCAGAAGGTTAGGCGTCATGGTCTAGAACATCGAAGAGGAAATTGTGGATTGCCGACTGACCGAGTTTGTGAAGGTTTGGAAGTCACCTGAAGACTTACCATGAGTGATTGGACGAGGTCTGTGTAACCTTAGTTCAAGGAGAATACGTTGAGGACTAGGTGTCCTGGACTGCATGTTCAGGACTGTGTGTCCTCAGGTTTAAATACCTAGCCGCTCCAACCAGACCTACAACTGAGACAGCAGTTGGAACTGGTCTACCAAATCATTTTCTTCACCAAGCTTCCTGGTTCTATTTCCTCAACTCTTTCATTTCCTCATTTCAGTTGTTGTGTGCTTTTTCATATCTGTTTGAAGACTTTGACTGAAGACTTTCTTAATTTCCTCAACTCAATTTCTTCAGTCTGTCCGTCTTCATCCTGTGTTATCCTGTGCTTACGCTTTCTGTACTCTGTGCTTATCTTCATTTCATCATGATGACTATGCTTGTGTTCTGTTATGTTTACTTTTGAGTACTAATTCCGCTGCAAGTAGTTCTTCATTTAGGAATTTCCTCACCAACAAATTCATCAGTGAAGAATTCATAAAAATCGCCTATTCACCCCCCTCTAGTCGATATAATGCACTTTCACTTTCTAATTATCAGCTTCAACATAAGCTGCCACACGGGGCGAGTCGTGATGTATGTCACTAGGGTCAACCGCCTCAGCTCCGTAAACCATGAAGAAAGGCTTGTAACCCGTAGATCTGTTGGGGGTGGTATTGATACTCCAAAGCACTAAGGACAATTCTTCCACACAACAACCCGGCGTCCTTTGCAGAGGGACCATTAGCCGGGGTTTGATACCTCTCAAAAATTCTTGATTGGCTCTCTCAGCTTGGCCATTAGACTGGGGATGAGCCACCGATGACACATCAAGCCGGATATGCTCTTGTTGACAGAATTCTTTCATTGCTCCCTTAGACAGACTAGTACCATTATTAGTAATGATACTATGAGGATATCCAAAATGAAAGATCACCTTTTTAATGAATTGAACCACCATTGTTGCATCACATTTGCTGACCGGCACAGCTTCAACCCACTTTGTAAACTTGTCAACAGCCACCAGGAGGTGAGTCTTTTTGTCCTTGGACCTTTTAAAAGGCCCAACCATATCCAATCCCCAGACTGCAAATGACCGAGTAATCGGAATCATCCTCAATTCTTGAGCCGGCACACGAGCTCGTCTTGAAAATTTCTGATAGCCATCACATTTACTGACGAGATCTTACGCATTAGCATGAGCCGTCAGCCAATAAGACCCATGACGAAAAGCTTTAGCAATGAGATATTTAGAGCCAGCATGATGGACGCAATCTCCTTCATGACTCTCCCTTAGAATTTCACGGCCCTCCTCAGGAGAAATGCATCATTGAAACACCCTATATCACTGCATCTATGTAGCTCTCCATTGACAATAGTCATTGACTTAGACCTTCGGGTTATTTTCCTGGCCAAGGTTTCATATAAGCCAAATATGGAATAGTCCAATCAGGAATAACATGGAGAGCCGCCACCAACTGTGTCTCCGTGTCAGGAATTGCAAAATCTTCCTCCGTAGGGAATTTAACTGCTAGGTTATGCAAAACATCGAGGAAAACATTAGGGGGTACCGGCTTACGCTGAGACCCCAGCCAGCTTAAAGCATTAGCCGCTTTCATTTTTCCTGCGATCCACATGCTCCACTTGATAACCTTTGAAATGACCAGCAATAGTATCAACCTCTCAGTGATAAGCCGCCATAAGTGGATCCTTTGAATCCCAAGTTCCTGACACTTATTGAGCCACCAAGTCGGAGTCGCCAAAACACCTTACCCAGCTTAGATTCATCTCTTTAGCCATCTGAAGACCATGGAGTAAGGCTTCATACTCAGCTGCATTGTTAGTACAAGGGAACATCAACCTTAAAACATAACAAAAATTATCACCTCGCGGGGAAGTCAATATAACTCCAGCTCCCAAGCCTTCCAATTGCATGGATCCATCAAAGTGAATAGTCCAATATGTGCTATCCGCCTTATCCTAAGGTATCTACAATTCCATCCAATCATTAATGAAATCCACAAGTGCTTGAGACTTTATAGCCCTCCGAGGCATATACTTCAAGCCATGGGGTCCAAGCTCAATGGCCCACTTAGCTACCCGACCTGTGGCTTCTCTGTTTTGAATAATATCTCCCAAGGGAGCAGAACTAACCACAGTGATGGGATGACCAAGGAAATATTGCTTCAACTTGCGGCTAGCCATGAACACGCCATAAACCAACTTCTGCCAATCGGGGTATCTCTGCTTAGACTCAATGAGCACCTCACTGACATAATAAACCGGCCTTTGAACTAGATACTCCTTGCCTGACTCCTTCCTTTGAACCACAACTGCCACACTGACAGCTCTGTTGTTTGTAGCCACATATAAAATCAAGGTCTCCTTCTCAATAGGAGCTGCAAGAACTGGCAGTTTAGCCAGCTGTCTCTTAAGCGCCTCAAACGCCTCATTAGCAGCATCACTCCAGACAAAGTCATTTGTCTTCTTCATCATTTGATACAAAGGGATAGCCTTCTCTCCCAAACGGCTTATAAACTGGCTCAAAGCTGCAATACGACCCGCCAACCGCTAGACGTAATTGATACATGTCGGCTTAGCCAAAGAAGTGATAGCCTTGATTTTCTCTAGGTAGCTTCAATGCCTCTCTCAGAAACCAGGAAACCAAATAGTTTGCCTACTGGCACGCCAAAGACACACTTGGTCGGGTTAAGCATCATTTTGTAGACCCGGAGATTGTCAAAGGACTCTTTCAAATCATCTATAAAAGTCTCTTTCTTCCTGGATTTCACAACAATATCATCCACATAGGCGTGAACGTTGCGTCCAATCTGGTCATGGAGGCAATTCTGAACACACCGTTGGTAGGGCACTCTTGAGCCCAAAGGGCATAGAAACATAGCAGAAGGCTCCAATGGGAGTGATGATAGATGTCTTCTCATGATCCTTAACTGCCATCTTGATCTGATGATCACCAGAATAAGCATCCAAAAAGCTCAAATGCTCACAACCAGCCGTAGCATCAATAATCTGATCAATACGAGGGAGAGCAAAAGGGTCAGCCGGACATGCCTTATTAAGGTCTGTATAATCCACACACATATGCCAAGTGTCATTTTTCTTAAGCACCAGCACTGGCTTAGCTAACAACTCAGGATGAAACACTTCAATGATGAATTCAGCAGCCAAGAGCCGGTCCACTTCTTCACCAATTGCCTTGCGCCTCTCTTCAATAAAATGACGAAGGAATTGCTTGACCGGTTTAAACTTCACATCCACATTAAGAGTGTGCTCAGCGAGTTCCCTCGGTACACCTGGCATGTCAGAAGGCTTCCATGCAAAGATGTCCTAGTTCTCACGGACGAACTCGATGAGTGCGCTTTCCTATTTCGGATCCATATTAGCACTAATGTTGAACAGCTTGGACGAGTCGCCAGGAACAAAATCGACCAGCTTAGTGTCATCTGCCGATTTAAACTTCAACAGGGGGTCATTCTCTGTAGTTGGCTTCTTCAAAGGTGTCATATCTGCCGGGTTAACATTATCTTTACAAAACTTTAACTCCTCAGTGGCACAGGCCGACTCAGCATACGCAACATCACCCTCTTCACAATCCAGAGCAATCTTCCTATCACCATGCACCATGCTAGCACCCTTGTGACCTGGCATTTTAAGCTGCAAATAAACATAACAAGGTCGTGTCATAAATTTGGCATAAGCCTGTTGCCCAAACAAAGCGTGATACAAGCTCTTGATCTTGACCACCTCAAAAGTCATTTTTTCAGCTCTGGAATCTCGGTCATCTCCAAAAGCCACCTCCAGGGTTATCTTGCCCACTAGATACACCGACTTACCAGGCACCACCCCATGGAAAACAGTGGAAGATCTTAAGATCTTTGTCGGTAAAATTCATATGACGAAAAGTATCATAGTAGGTTATATTGATACTACTACCCCCATCCATGAACACCTTTGTAAGCTTATATCCCCCTGCCCAAAGGGCAACCGCCAATGCCAACTGACCTGGATTGTCAACCCGGGGCGGGTGATCCTCACGTCTCCATACAATAGGCTGCACAGACCACCTCAAATAATGAGGTACTACCGGCTCAACTGAGTTCACCGCCCGCTTATGGATTTTCTTATCTCGTTTGCACAGACTTGTAGTGAACACATGATATTGACCACTATTCAACTGCTTTGGATTGCTTTGATACCCAGACTGCTGTTGTTGATTCCCTTGGCCAGAATGTTGATTAAAGCCGCCTTGGTTGCCTTGTCCCTGAAAACTAGAGCTTGAACCACCACCTCCAAACCCAGGTCCATGAGAGCCAGATCTTGAACCGCCATGCGGGTTGATGTCTGCTAGAACTACATCAGTATTTCCCCAAAGAGGAAGGGATGATGCAGTATAGCGATGGTGGGTATTTCCCTCAGTGAGGAGACCAAGGTTATCGGACCAGTAGGAGAACCTCCTCACACCACGTAAACAGCACCTGCACACAAATAACAAATACTCGCAACCCGACGTGTTAAAGGGGTTGTCAATCCCTTCCGGGTACGGCGCCTCAAGATAGGCAAATAACGTGAGGTAAAGGTGGTAGATAGGATAAATAGATTGTAGAACAAATAAATTGCAGCAAGGTATTTTTGTATTTTTGGTTTAATAGATCTGAAAATAAATGCAAGAGAAAATAGATCGCAAAGGAAAATATGATGAAAAGAGACCCGGGGGCCGTAGGTTTCACTAGTGACTTCTCTCGAGAAAAATAGCAAACGGTGGGAAAACAATTACAGTTGGGAAATTTATAGAACTTCAAATAATCATGACGATATTCAGGCAATGATTATTATATAGACATCACGTCCAAGATTAGTAGATCGACTCCTGCCTGCATCTACTACTATTACTCCACACATCGACCGCTATCCAGCATGCATCTAGTGTATTAAGTTCATGAGAAAATAGAGTAATGCAATAAGAAAAATGACATGATGTAGATTAGATCCATTTTTATAATGTAGAGATATAGATCCCATCTTGTTATCCTTAGTAGCAACGATACATACGTGTCGGTTCTCCTTCTGTCACTGGGATCAAGCACTGTAAGATCGAACCCACTACAAAGCACCTCTTCCCATTGCAAGCTAAATAGATCAAGTTGGCCAAACAAAGAAATACGAGGCTATAATCAATCATGCATATAAGAGACCAAAGAAGACTAAAATAACTTTCATGGATAAAAACATAGATCTGATCATAAACTCAAAGTTCATCGGATCCCAACAAACACACCGCCAAAATACTTACATCATATGGATCTCTGAGAGACCATTGTATTTATAATCAAGAGAGAGAGAGGGAGAGAGAGAGAGAGAGAGGAAGCCATCTAGCTACTAACTATGGACCCGTAGGTCTACAAAGAACTACTCTCGCATCATAGGAGGGGCACCATGGAAGTGGTGAACCCCTCCATGATGGTGTCTGGATTGGATCTGGTGGTTCTGGACTCTGCGGCGGCTGGATCAATATTTCATCAACTCCCCTAGGGTTTATGGAATATTGTGGTATTTATAGAGAAAAGAGGCGGTTTGGGGGGCACCAGAGGTGGCAGCACCCACCTGGGCGCGCCTGGGCCTCCTGGCGTGCCCTGGTGGGTGCTGCTCCCCTCGAGCATCCCCCCAGGTGCTTCCTTGGCCCACTGGCTTTCTCTGGCCCAAAAAAATCCTCCAGGAGTTTTGTTGCGTTTGGACTCCGTTTGATATTGATTTCCTGCGATGTAAAAAACATTCAGGAAACAACAACCAGCACTGGGCACTATGTCAATAGGTTAGTACCAAAAAATGGTATAAATGACTATAAAATGATTGTAAAACATCCAAGAATGATAATATAACAGCATGGAACAATCAGAAATCATAGATACGTTGGAGACGTATCATGGGCCATGATTATTCTGGAAACATCTAGAGTTTCTATACTCCCTCATGATGAAGCAATGCTTCCATAGATGACTGGCTGGCTTATCCTGGGTTCCGTGCTTTGGGCAGGGCTGATTCATCATGGGTTCAAGGTTGAACTTCGTCCCTCCGAACCGGGGTGCTAGCGTTTTCCCCTTACGATGCTGGTTATTACTCTTCGTGTTGGTGTTAGCCACAAAGTCTAAACTGCTGTCTGCCTTGCGCTTACCATTGCCACCTTGACCCGCCGTGTTATGTTGTCCCTTTGCATTGCCACTCTGTATCCCTTTACCAGCTTTCTCCTCATCAGACTCAGGGTCTTTAGTGCTATCAGAGTCGGCATATTTGACGAGAGCCGCCATGAGCTCCCCCACATCATTACAATTGCGCTTAAGCCGCCCCAATTTCTGCTTAAGGGGAAGGAAATGACAATTCTTCTCCAACATCAAGACTACTGAACCGGTGTTGATACTGTCCGATGAGTGCATAACAGCTGAGATTCGACACACCCAATTGGTTGTTGACTCGCCTTCACCTTGGACGCAAGAATCCAAATCCAGAATCGACATAGGCTGCTTGCACGTGTCTTTAAATTTTTGGATAAAACACGCTTTCAACTCTGCCCATGATCTGATGGAGTTAGCGGGCAGCCCTTTCAACCAAGTACTAGCCGGCCCATCCAACATCATGGTGAAATACTTAGCACATGCAGCATCACTAACATCCAACATCTCCATAGCCATCTCATATCTTTCAATCCAAGCCTCCAGGGGTTGATCTGCCGTATAGGTAGGCACCTTACGGGGGCCCTTGAAATCCTTAGGCAAGCGCTCATTGCATAGAGACGGCACTAAACATGGCACGCCCAAGGTTCTAGATGTCACCCCTATCTCCACAGATGTTGATGGATAAACCGGAGGTTGCTTTTGAGCCGCCAACTGAGCCGCCAGCTCAGCCTCCCATGGCGCCCTGCCCTGGTCCACCAAAGCCTGAGCATCATTACCAGCACATGGTGGGTCAGGCCTACTAGGCTGATTGCGGTGCCGCTCACAGCTTGATATAGCCGGCTCATCAATGTGTCTGCTATAACTCCAGCTTGGACGTGGGGTTGAATGAATCTGATCACGACTATATGAATAAGCCGCTTGTTGAGCCACAACCGTCTGAAGAAGTTCTTCGGCTCGTCGTATCTCCATCGCCGCTGGCGACTCATCCTAAACCGAGAGAGCCGTCAATCGAGTAGCCGCAGCTATCATGTTATCTAGAGGGTTAGGATAATGACTCAGGGGTGTCAAAACATGCTGAGGAGGGGTCAAATTCAAACGTGGTGGGTCTGCAACACGTGGCTGAACCGGTGCTCCAGCCGCTGGTGCCTCAACGGCCCGATCCACCACAGGTGGGTTACTGGTTCCTGCCCCAGGCATGTTGAAAAGGTTTCTCGCATCGTAAACCGGGGGTAGACGACTCACATGCCTTTTGTTAAAGACAGCATTTGATGCGTCCCGGTCCTAGCTCAAGCGAAAATTTTCTGCTTGAAGCCGTTCTGCCTCCCTCTCCAAGGCGACTCACTCCATCGCCATCTGGGTGTTCTTAGTGTTTAGATCCTCCTTTGCTTGACCTATCTCATCACGTAACTTGCAACATCCACATTATGTTGCGTTTGATTCGCCGGGTTCACCTCCGCCGTCAACAACGTTGCCAAAGCCTCCAACAGATCAGATAAAACTTGAGTCGGTGGGCGCACAGGGCATCCTGCCCCAGCTGTCGTTGTTGTCGTTGAACCGGAGATCATTGTTGCCGCACTTGAAGAACTCTGCCCTGGCTGCGTACCGGCCATGAAGATTGTAACCCATTTTGGCGGCTCATAGGGGTCCGGAATACTGTCGCCATCGGAACAACCCCCAAGCCTACCAACCTAAACTTGACACATGGAGTTGGTCTCACCGGTTTAGGACTCATCGCCTGAATAGATGGCCGTCTCACCACCAGACTTAGATCCTCCTTCCAGATCTACTCCTTCAGTAAAGCCAACAAAGACATGCTTTGGGGCGGCTCGAACCTTGGCAGATCGCGCGTGCTGAGTCGTCTCGACGATCTCGGTGCAGGTGTCCGGCTCAGCTTCCGACTCACCAATCTTGCCGATGAAGACATGAATTCCGTCGAAGGGACCCGGTACCAGTACTCGATTGAGCCGGCCTCGGGGCCTCATCCCACGTCATCGATGTAGAGCTTGCCACGATGACTCTTAGTCATCCGGCCCACGGCGTATCCTTTCAGCCCTGTGAAGCTGCCCTTCAAGAACTCGAAACCACCGTGTGATGGCCCCATGGTGGGCGCCAACTGTCATGGAATTGTCACGGCAGATGCCCTAGCATGAGGACTTAGGTGTGGAGCCATCGCAATGTAGTTAGCTTGAAGGGGTTAAATGGGACAAAGGACACAGAGAATTTTACCCAGGTTCGGCCCCTTGCAACGAGGTAAAGGCCTACTCCTGCTTTAGGTTGTATTGATTGGGTTTCGATTACCAGGGAGCGAATATGCTTGACCTAGTTCTCGACTTGTTGTTTCTTGCCTTAACCCACCGCAAGGTCACAGAGGGAGTCCTGGACTAGGGGGTGTCCGGATAGCCGAACTATCATCATTGGGCGGACTCCAAGACTATGAAGATACAAGATTGAAGACTTCGTCCCGTGTCCGGATGGGACTTTCCTTGGCGTGGAAGGCAAGCTTGGCGATACGGATATGTAGATCTCCTACCATTGTAACCGACTCTGTGTAACCCTAGCCCTCTCCAGTGTCTATATAAACCGGAGGGTTTAGTCCGTAGGACGAACAACAATCATACCATAGGCTAGCTTCTAGGGTTTAGCCTCCTTGATCTCGTGGTAGATCTACTCTTGTACTACCCATATCATCAATATCAATCAAGTAGGAGTAGGGTTTTACCTCCACCGAGAGGGCCCAAACCTGGGTAAAAACATCGTGTCCCTTGTCTCCTGTTACCATCCGCCTAGAAGCACAGTTCGGGACCCCCTACCCGAGATCCGCTGGTTTTGACACCGACATTGGTGCTTTCATTGAGAGTTCCACTGTGTCATCAGTTATAGGCCCAATGGCTCCTTCGATCATCAACAACAACGCGGTCCAGGGTGAGACTTTTCTCCCCGGACAGATCTTCGTATTCGGCGGCTTCGCACTGCGGGCCAATTCACTTGGCCATCTAGAGCAGATCGAAAGCTACGCCCCTGGCCATCAGGTCAGATTTGGAAGTTTGAACTATACGGCCGACATCCGCGGAGACTTGATCTTCGACGGATTCGAGCCACAGCCAAGTGTGCCGCACTATCACGTTGGGCATGATTTAGCTCTGCTGCCGGACAGTGCCCTGGAAGCCGCAAAAGAGTCCGCTCCGACCCTTAGCTCGGAGCCGACGGCACCAATCGAGGATGGGTGGCTGGACACCACCTTGGGGGCTGCTACCTCTATGGCGATAGAGCCGAATACCGACTGTCGGTGTCAAAACCGGCGGATCTCGGGTAGGGGTTCCCGAACTGTGCGTCTAGGCGGATGGTAACAGGAGACAGGGGACACGATGTTTTTACCCAGGTTCGGGCCCTCTCGATGGAGGTAAAACCCTACTCCTGCTTGATTGATATTGATGATATGGGTAGTACAAGAGTGGATCTACCATGAGATCAAGGAGGCTAAACCCTAGAAGCTAGCCTATGGTATGATTGTTGTAATGGTTGTTCGTCCTACGGACTAAAACCCTCCGGTTTATATAGACACCGGAGAGGGCTAGGGTTACACAGAGTCGGTTACAATGGTAGGAGATCTACATATCTGTATTGCCAAGCTTGCCTTCCACGCCAAGGAAAGTCCCATCCGGACACGGGACGAAGTCTTCAATCTTGTATCTTCATAGTCTTGGAGTCCGGCTGACGATGATAGTCCGGCTGTCCGGACACCCCCTAGTCCAGGACTCCCTCAGTAGCCCCTGAACCAGGCTTCAATGACGATGAGTCCGGCGCGCATATTGTTCGGCATTGCAAGGCGGGTTCCTCCTCCGAATAATTCATAGAAGATTGTGAACACCAGGATAGTGTCCGGCTCTGCAAAATAAATTCCACATACCACCGTAGAGAGAATATTATGTACACAAGCTCAATCTGCTGACGTATTATGTAGCATGACGTCACGCCACTACCAAGCCTTTACTTGAATCGTTTTTTATTATACCACCTCAGCGCGTTTAGCGAAGCGGTTTCCTTGGCACGTCTTGTCGAAGCAGAGATCGTGTTCCCCTTATTCCGGGATTCTCATCAATACGGACGTGGGTAACCCAACCGCGCCATTGATGGTGGAGCTTGGGAGATAAGCGAGTTTTACCAGGCTGGTGGGGACGCATAGTTTCCGTCCGCCCATATATAAGGGGATAAGGATCCACCCTTTTTACCTACGCCTTCTTCCTCCTTTGCTTATCCATCTCCGCGCACTCTCGAGCTCCAGCGCCCAAGTCCGCGCATCTCGTCTAGACCTTCTCCGACCATGTCCGAAGCGGGAGGCAAATGGTCGGCTTCCTCCTTTACGGAGGAGCACGTCGCAAAACTGCGCAGCGCCGGATACCTTTCCGGCGACATCGCGCACCGGCTGCCCGACAAGGGGCAGCTCATCCCCACCCCCAGGCCCCATGAGAGGGTCGTATTCCTTCCCCACTTCCTCCGCGGACTGGGCTTCCCGTTGCATCCCTTTGTCCGGGGGCTCATGTACTATTACGGCCTGGATTTCCATGATCTGGCGCCAAACTTCATCCTCAACATGTCGGCGTTTATCGTCGTGTGTGAGGCCTTCCTCTGCATCCAGCCCCACTTCGGCTTGTGGCTCAAGACCTTCAACGTCAAGCCGAAGGTTGCTAAGGGCACTCAAGCGGAGTGCGGAGGCGCCATATTGGGCAAGATGCCCAACGTCATCTGGCTTGAAGGGGCCTTCGTGGAGTCCATCAAGGGATGGCAATCGGGGTGGTTCTACATCACCGAGCCGCGTGACCCAAAATGGGCAGCGGCCCCCGAGTTTAGATCTGGTATCCTGATGCAGCTCACCTCCTGGAAAGAGAAGGGCTTGCTATGGGGTAGTTCGGACGAGCTGACAGGACTCCAGTCCTGTCTCCAGACCCTGGTGAACAAGAAGCTCAGGCTTGTCAATGTGATCCAGGTCATGCTCATCCGCCGGATCCTAACCTGCCAACAACGGGCCTTCAATCTGTGGGAGTTTGATCCGGCACAGCACCGGACTCTGAGCGGGCTCTTCGACACGATGTATGAAGCCGTATGGAGGGTGTTGTTCAAGGGCGGAGAAGCCCCCGCGTCCGCGACTGAGGATCGCAGATTCAGCACCAAGCGCCCGGCCGGTGAGGTAAGCTTCGTTATCCTCTATGGGACATCTGTTTTCTTTCATAGTTTGACTCTATGTGGGATCTAAAAGCTCCCAATGCCTTTGACAGGACTGGCAGAGGACGTCCGGGCAGGTAGACTATCCGGCTCCCCTTCCCGAAGATCCAGCGGACGCCCGCTTAACGGGGCTGCTGGTCCCGGCACTCTATGTGGTGCCGGAGAAGAAGGCCAAGAAGAAGGCCACGGGAACTCGAAGAAGTTCCCGGCGCCAGGTTATATCGGACTCATCGTCCGATGGCTCCAAGGCGGACTCCTCCCCCGAAGATGAGGAGGAGGAAGAAGACCCTCTCCCAGAGGAGGGAGAGAGGAAGAGGAAGGCTTCCCCAATAGGGGAGGCCGAAGGGTCCAAGAGGGGAAGGACTATTCCCCCGGACAGCTCCGCCAACGCCAATGTCGGCGACGAAGAGTGGCCCTCAAGGGCCAGGCCTCCGGCAAGATCGTAAGTATCCGGATTCCTGAAGGATTTATAATTTCTCTTTTGTGTCACACAGTGTCCTTCTAATGCCGCACACTGCCTGTAGTCCGGCCGATGATGATCTCCCCGCTTCATTGAGCGGGTCGTTGGCTCCGTCGGATGTAGATTCCATCCCGACTGCCTCCACCCCTCGCGACGCTGAGGACGCCGAGGTGGGATCCCGGGAAGGGACCCATCAGGAGGAGGCTCCGGAGGCGCCACAAGGCAGCCTCCCAGACTTTGCGCCGGACTCCACACCGGAACCTGCAGTGGTTCTAGAGTCCGGCAGGCGGCCCCTTCGCGAGAAGGGCAAGACCGTGACGCCGGCGGCCCCCGTCCAACCAGAGGCGCTGCACAACTTGTTGGAGGCGCTCAAAGGCGCTTCCATCGAGGAAGAGCACCGCATTATTATGAGTGCGGTGATTCAGAAGGTTCAGCTCGCCAAGAGCGGGCTGACCGAAGCCTGCAGTAGCCTTCTAACAGGCTTTGAGGTAAGAAGTTAAAATATGTAATGTAATACCGCATAGACAGTAGCCCCTGATGCTCGGTTTGGTGTTCGGAAAGAAAAGCCGGACTGAGGATCTAAAAAGATATACGCAGGGTTGCTAAAAATTACGTCAATATGGGTTTGCAAGCTGCGCTGCTGACCTGTGCCGCACTGACTGCGGAGGTCGGTGCTTTGAAGCAGGACCTCGAGCGGTCCGAGCAAGAGCTCGGCCATGCCAAGAAGCAGCTCGAGGACAAAGAAGGTGAGTAACACCACTTTGAATAGTTACCTTACAGAAAAGGATTTAGGTTGCAATGAAAATAACAAGGATAACGTGGGTACTGCAGGGGCCACGAATGAGGTGGCAACCCTGAAGGAGGCTGTGTCCGCGGCCAAACGCAATGCGGCCGAAGAACGGGCAGAGCAAGAGAAGCAGGAGGCGCGGGTGGCGGAGGTGCGGCAAGAGCTCCAGGCTCTCATGGAAAAGCATGAGAGCTTGGAGCGCGACTCAAAGACTCGAGAGTCTGAGCTTGCCTCGGCTCTCGAAAGTGCCAAAGCCGCCAAGGCAGAGGCCCATAAGGCCCTTCAGGAGGTTGAGGATATGAAGAAAATAGCGGTGGGTAAGGCATTTTTCATGCAAAGCAAGCATGTTAATGTAAACTTCCTGATACTTACCCGAATTCGGAGCTCTCCAGGGGCGTTTGCAGATCTGCCTCGTAGTGCGTCCGATGCCACCGCATTCTACTGAGCCGAGGAGGGGAGCTCAACGGAGAAGGTCTTCTAGTCTCAGTAAGCTGAGGACGGCCATCCGGTGCCCCCTAGCGACCAGCTGAAGCAGCTGGTCGAGCTCCAAAAGGTAGCCGATGTAACGCCCCGGATACAACTTTCCATATTCGTAACTCTAACTCTTGCCTTTTCCGGAGATGCATATGATTTTTCCTTCGTGGTTGGGTTTTTGTCTTTTGTTTTGCATTTTATTCATGTCATGCATTTCACCGTCACATCATTTGCATTGCATCGGCACTCGTTGCCATCATTGTTTTTTTTACTTGCATCCGCTCGTAGTTGCCGCCCCCCCCCCTTGCTTTTGTTGACCGCCCCGAGACCAATCGTGTTTTTGTTTCCTTTTTGTCCGACCACCTAACCTCTCTTGCCAGCTCGCAGCCCCCCTCGCGCGTGTGTCTGAAACTCCCCCGAACCCGACCCGGACAGTCATCGCCGTTAAATCCGGATCATCTCCAAACATCCCTAAAACATCTCCATTTTCTTATTTGGACTCCCCTAACCTTTTATTCTCGATCGTCCGATTCCGATCCGATGATCAAATTTGTTCCAAGCCTCCTCTAGGCCTTATGATATTTATAGCAGTCTAACCCTAGACTTAGGATGTCCCATCCATCCTCCCCTGCCCAGTCGGCCGCCGCCACTCTCTTCCTTGGGATCGCTCCCGATCCAAAAAAATCCACCGGGCCAACCACCTCCTCCCCTCGATCCTCCCAGATCCATCTCTCCAACCAGCCTCCGACCACCTCCCTGGATTTCCATGCCGCCCAAATGGCAGCAGTCAACCACCATCCTCGTATCGATCCAGGAGGAGACGAGCTCCTCCCGTGTGCGCCTCCACTCGACCTCGTCGCCCTCGAGCCAGGAGCCCCTCGTTCGAGCGCCAACCGCCTCATCCCCGAGCAAGCTCGCCGGCGTCCTTCTCATCCTAGCGCCGACCGCGACCAAGTCCGGCCGGATCCAGATGAAATCGAGCTTCCCCGAGCCCGGATGCTCCACCGCTGCCTTGCTCTGTCCTCTCCGTCCTCCCAACGTTCAGCAACACCAGCAACCCCGAGCATCCAACTCCTCCCGTGGCGCCCGTCCTTCTGTCCCCGAGCAAGCCGCAGCTCACCATAGCCAACAGATGAGTTCCACGCCGCCCCTTCCCTTCCTTCTACCGCTGCTTTCCTCGTTCTCTCAACTCGCTCTCTCTGCTTGTCAACAAGAGCTCCGCCATGGCCGCCCAGGGCCTTCTCTTGCCTCGATCCGTCAACCCCGCCGCCGGGAACGACCTCCACCGCCCAGGGCCCCGGCGACCTCAACATCAAGTTCCCCTGCTTCCTCTCCAGCATCGCGCCCGCCGCTGCAAGCCCCTCGCTGCGCCGCATCTCCTCTGCTTCGAGCAGGACGATGAACGACCGCCTCGCTGTGTTGACCGTGCACGCGTCGAACCGCTGCCCTGCGCGTGGCCCAGATCCGCAGTAGGCTCAGCGCGCCCGGCCAGCCCCGCTGGCCTGCTCCACCGCGCCCTCCCGCGGGCCGCCTTCCCGTCTGGGCCGAGCCCATGGGTGAGGCCACCCCCAGCGCCTCCTTTTTTTTCACAGTTGGCCCAGCCAGTTCTGGCCCGCGTCTGTTTTTTTCAGCGTCAGAGAATTTGTCTAATTATCCAGTGTTTTACTGTTTGGCAGAAAACCCCCATGATCATGCATTTAATAACTCCACAACCGTGCATCGGATTAAAATGAATTATATATGTAAAATGCTTAGAATTTCATCTAGTTTCACAATATCCAACTTTCATCCATGTTTAAAATGTTTAAAATGTTGTTTGGTTAAATTTGCTTAAATGCCATGTTAAAATGATTTATTTCATAACTAAATAACCGTAGCTCGGTTTTAAATGTTCTTTATATGTAAATGGGGTGGAAAAATGCCTAGTTTAACATGGTGCACTTTATTTTCCTGTTTAACAACCTTAAAATATGTTTTAGGGCAGAACAGTAGCAAATTCATAAATTGCATATGAGGATTTTCCGGAATTGTTGTTTGTTGTTCCGGCCTCATTTAAACTTGCCTAAATAGTTAGTTTCCATATGCTTCACCCCTTGCCATGTTTAACAACATTTAATATTGATGAGTAGCATAACCGAGAGAGAACTAAATAATTGATGTGGTGTTTTGTCAATATGCAACTCGTTGCATATTGAGCTCCACTTAACTTGTAGTATTGTTTGTGCATATTGCCATGCCATGCCTCATTAAATTGGACATGCATCATACTTGTTTGTGCATCATGCCATGTTTATGCTTGTGCATTTACCATGTTGTTTGTTTCTTTCCGGTGTTGCTTCTTAGTTCCGGTAACGTTGCGTTCGTGAGGATTCGTTCGACTACGTTGGTTCGTCTTCTTCATGGACTCGTTCTTCTTCCTAGCGGGATTTCAGGCAAGATGACCGCTACCCTGGATCTCACTACTATCATTGCTATGCTAGTTGCTTCGTTCTATCGCTTTGCCGCGCTACCTATCTCTTGTTGATCAAGCCTCCCAAATTGCCATGTCAGCCTCTAACCTTTTCACCCTTCCTAGAAAACCATTGCTTGGCTATGTTACCGCTTTGCTCAGCCCTCTTATAGCGTTGTTAGTTGCAGGTGAAGTTGAAGATTGCTCCATGGTGGACAGGATTTTGTTGGGATATCACAATATCTCTTATTTAATTAATGCATCTATATATTTGGTAAAGGGTGGAAGACTCGGCCTTATGCCTGGTGTTTTGTTCCACTCTTGTCGCCCTAGTTTCCGTCATACCGGTGTTATGTTCCCGGATTTTGCGTTCCTTACGCGGTCGGGTGATTTATGGGACCTCCTTGACAGTTTGCTTTGAATAAAACTCCTCCAGCAAGGCCCAACCTTGGTTTTACCATTTGCCTCACCTAGCCCTTTTTTTCCCTTGGGTTTCCGGAGCCCGAGGGTCATCTTTATTTTACCCCCCCCCCCCCGGGCCAGTGCTCCTTCGAGTGTTGGTCCAACCTGAGCGATGTCCGGTGCCCCCTGGGCAACCAGGGTCTATGCCAACCCGACGTCTGGCTCATCCGGTGTGCCCTGAGAATGAGATATGTGCAGCTCCTATCGGGATTTGTCGGCACATCGGGCGGCTTTGCTGGTCTTGTTTTACCATTGTCGAAATGTCTTGTAAACCGGGATTCCGAGACTGATCGGGTCTTCCTGGGAGAAGGAATATCCTTCGTTGATCGCGAGAGCTTATCATGGGCTAAGTTGGGACACCCCTGCAGGGTATAAACTTTTGAGAGCCATGCCCGCGGTTATGTGGCAGATGGGAATTTGTTAATGTCCGGTTGTAGATAACTTGACACCAGATCTGAATTAAAACGCATCAACCGTGTGTGTAGCCGTGATGGTCTCTTTTCGGCGGAGTCCGAGAAGTGAACACGGTTTTGGGTTATGTTTGACGTAAGTAGGAGTTAATGATCACCTCTTGATCATTGCTAGCTTCACGACCGTTCCATTTGCTTCTCTTCTCGCTCTCATTTGCGTATGTTAGCCACCATATATGCTTAGTCGCTGCTGCAACCTCACCACTTTACCCCTTCCTTTCCCATTAAGCTTTGCTAGTCTTAATACCCATGGTAATGGGATTGCTGAGTCCACGTGGCTCACAGATTACTACAACAACAGTTGCAGGTACAGGTTATGTGATGATCATGACGCGAGAGCGATGTTTGCTTGTTTTGGAGTTCTTCTTCTGCTTCTTCTTCGATCAGGGGATAGGTTCCAGGTCGGCAGCCTGGGCTAGCAGGGTGGATGTCGTTTGAGTTTCTGTTTGTGTTTCATCCGTAGTCGGATGTTGCTCTTATGTATGATGATGTTGTATTCGTGTGGCATTGTATGCCTTTTGTATGTATCCCCATCTATTATGTAATGTTGATGTAATGATATCCACCTTGCAAAAGCGTTTCAATATGCGGGTCTATCCTTGGTGGGACCTTCAAGTTCCTTTTGGATAGGGTCGCATATTGGGCGTGACAAGTTGGTATCAGAGCCTCGACCGACCATAGGATCCCCCTTGATTGTTGGCCGTTGTTGAGTCTAGAAAAAACTATTTTGAGTCTTAGGATTATATATATCGGAGAGTAGGATTCTTTTTACTCCTCAGCCCCCTTCATCGCTCTGGTGAGGACTCCTGACGTAGATGTTTTGTCTTTCCTCTCCTCAAATTTCACTAATTTTTTTTAGGATCACGCGGGTATCTTGGGATCGTTCCGATATTATTATGACGAGAACATTGTTCTTGGTGCCTCCTGACATTTAGGGGTTGTGGCAGCGTCCCGGGGAGTTGAGCTCCGAGGTGTTGTCGTCATAATTTTATCGTTGCAGTTCTGGAATACCTGAGTTTTGCCGACATCGAAAATATCTTTTATGCAGTTGTTGGTGAGATAACCTCGACGCCACCCAGTACTGGGGAGTTCGGGAGTATTGCCATAGCTTGTATAACGGATGCTTTTCGAAGGTTGAGGTACACGATTTCCGGAGTTTTCTTGGTTATGTGTTGACGGATGGATACAGCTGGATGTAGGGATTGTTAGTTTGGGTGAGATATATTGCTTCCCCTGTATCCCCAACACCTGATTGCATAACCAGAAAGTTTCGGGAGTTTTATAGGTGGGAATTCAAGTAGCTCCTAGAATATCTTTCCGACAGATGCATGATATGGGATTGGGTAAATCTCTATCATATGTATTTGTTCCGGCTTATTCTGCAAGCCAAATCCTTTGTTTTATTTTTATTTGTGGTATTCGAGTTGCTTCGAAGTCAAATGTTGAATCCATACCTTTCCTAAACGGTGTTCTCATATTGCTATGTGAATACTAATCCTTTTGGATCATTGAGGTTGTCATGTTAGTTCTTTTCCAACCGGTGCGCTTCTCTTCGAGATGATCCCATCATTCTCCCCATCCGCAAGATCAATTCTAAGTTTTCTCAACGGTGTTTGTTTCGTTCATCCCAAGTTGTCTTTGTTTTTCCCCACCCTCCCACCCTTTTATTCAAGGACTCATTTATTTTAGTCAAGTATCCATTTATTCATTTGAAGTCACTTCACTCTTTTCAATCAATGTTCTGATCCGGTGATCCCTCGTGAAGATGCTCAAGAGCTTCAAGTTCATCATCCTCCGTTCTTTATTTTTTGCTTCTCCGGTGGATCCAATTCAAGCTTTCAGTGTTGATCATATTCCTTTCCTCGTGTCAAATGCTTTCTCATGCCGGTGCACCTCTCAATCACTCACCTCTTGCTATTCATTTGTTCCAGAGTGTTGAAGATATCTCAGAAGATTTGTGTTTCCATTCTTAATCCGGCAAGCCATTTGGAGATTGTTATCTCATTCAAGCCATTTAATTCAACCGGTGCAATCTCTCTTTAAAATCATTTTCAATGGTGTTTTCTTTTGAGTGGGCCCTAACCCACAGGTCTTTTCCCAAGATCTTACTTGACTCTTCGAATTATCAGGAGCGATTCTCAAATTCATTTCCAAGTTTGACGTAAGAATGAATTTTCATCAGTCACATGCCTTCTCCAAGGTCGTTTTCAAATTCTTTTCATCTTTGGTTCAACCCTTCCTCTTTTTCATTCTCCCGGAGTATCTCAGTAATTTTGGTGGTGTTTCTCGTCGTCATCTCAAGACCGAAGAAGAGTTCCTCTTAAAATCTTGCCCGTTCTCCCGAAGATTCGCGGTGCTAGCTCGATGGTATCCTATCAAATTGTTTCCAGTCATGCAATTCTTTTCATCCATCCGGAGCATTTCATGAGTTGTTTCCATTTCTTTCCTCCGAAGGCCATCATGTCATAATTCTTCATTCTCAGCATGTAGCTATCGTTCTCCAAATCTTACCGGTGCATCGTTCAAATATCCTCTAATCAGCTCATGTTCTCTTTGTTCTCATGTATCTAAATCCTTTCAAGTATCTTCATTCATTTTCAAAAAATTTCCGGTGAATTGTGCCCTTGCTACTCTCTTTTCCAATTTTTATGGTGGTTCATTCAAGATTTCACTTCCTTTGTTATCATATCAATTCATTCATTGTTTCCAATCCCACCGGTGGTTCCATCAATACCTTCTCAAGTTTACGCTATATCCCTCTTAATCCTTTCTACGAGAATAAGTAGTGTATCAAATCCATTGTTTGCCATCAATTTAATTTGATGAAGGATAAGCATACAATAAATCTTATTCTTATTTCCTTGAAGTGATTCAATTCTTTTCTTCTGGAGATTGTTCATGATGAAGTAATTCTCGGTTCTAATGTTTCATCTATTCTTTTTCCAGAGTTCCAAGTTTTCCGCATTATCTCGTCGTGAAGCTCCATCTAAATCATCGCAAGGCTTCACCTTGCGTTTTCTACTTCTCTTTCCTTTTATCATCCTTTTATTACCGGAGTTCTTCATGGAGGCTCTACATGATGGTTCGTCAAGGATTCTTTTCATTCTTCAATTGTTCTTCAAGATTTCTCTTGAAGTTAAGATCAGACAAGCTATACTCTAAAAATAAACAGGGTGCCCAACACATGTTTTGTTTTGAGGAGTTCAAGCATTCTTCATCTTGCATTCGAAGTGCAATTCTTTCTACCTTAGCTTTTGAGGTGGTGTTATATCATTCTTGGCAATTTCCATTCAGGTTTCGCGATTCACATGTTGTCAAGAATGAGGTATTTTAAATCCATCAATCTCTTCTTTGGAGTTATCTTGGTATAGATTTCACCTAAAGCCTTCCCTAAGGAATGTTGCTATTTGTGGTGCTATCAATGATCCGAGTTTTTATCCTATCCTCTCGATGAAGAAGTTTTTTTCATCTCTTTGGTGCTCTCAATCAAATCAACGGTTTCCATTAGTGGCCGGTTGTCACCTCATAGTCTCGAGATGTTTTCCATAAGCCCACAACAAGCTTGTGCTTCTCGTTGTTGATTTTCCAACAACTCCGTTCGATTCTTCTTTGCAAGGATGCTTTCCAAGTTCACTTCTGGCAAAAGTTGTCATTTTCTTCTCCGTCCCTTTATCCCAATGGTCTAACTTCTATTCTTTCGTTACGGAGGCATTGTGATGTTGTGCTCTTCACCCATCACCTCGTTTGGTGAGGATCGTCTTCTTTTCTGGCTTATCCAACCAGAGTGTTGTATCATCTCTTCAATATCTTTTCATCTCATCAAGTTTTCTTCTCTTTTCTACCGGAGTGCTGTCCACATTCTGTCATTCTTGTTCCTTGGCTATCTCATTATACCGAGGTGGTCATATTCTTTTCGTTCGTGAAGCTCTTATTTCCATGTCACCAACCTTCAAGTTCTCGTAATACTCCTTGTCCCTCTTTTCTAACGGATTGTTTGCAATCTTGTTCATCTTTGTTGTACTCTTTCTTTTAAATTGCTCAACCTCTCATGGTTCGTGGTTTCACTCGTTCGTCAAAGAAGCAACTTAGTTTACCTCTTATCTTCCTCTTCTTTTTCCCTCCGGTGCCATCCTAGATCTCGGGGCGAGATCCTCTCGTAGTGGTGGAGTGTTGTAACACCCTGGATACAACTTTCCATATTCGTAACTCCAAATCTTGCCTTTTCCGGAGATGCGATATGATTTTTCCTTCGTGGTTGGGTTTTTGTCTTTTGTTTTGCATTTTATTCATGTCATGCATTTCATCGTCGCATCATTTGCATTGCATCGGCACTCGTTGCCATCATTGTTTTTTTTTAACTTGCATCCGCTCGTAGTTGCCACGCCCCCCCTTGCTTTTGTTGACAGCCCCGAGACCAATCGTGTTTTTGTTTCCTTTTTGTCCGACCACCTAACCTCTCTTGCCAGCTCGCAGCCCCCCTCGTGCGCGTGTCTGAAACTCCCCCGAACCCGACCCAGACAGTCATCGCTGTTGAATCCGGATCATCTCCAAACATCCCTAAAACATCTCCATTTTCTTATTTGGACTCCCCTAACCTTTTATTCTCGATCGTCCGATTCCGATCCGATGATCAAATTTGTTCCAAGCCTCCTCTAGGCCTTATGCTATTTATAGCAGTCTAACCCTAGACTTAGGATGTCCCATCCATCCTCCCCTGCCCAGTCGGCCGCCGCCACTCTCTTCCTTGGGATCGCTCCCGATCCAAAAAATCCACCGGGCCAACCACCTCCTCCCCTCGATCCTCCCAGATCCATCTCTCCAACCAGCCTCCGACCACCTCCCTGGATTTCCGTGCCGCCCAAATGGCAGCAGTCAACCACCATCCTCGTCCCGATCCAGGAGGAGACGAGCTCCTCCCGTGTGTGCCTCCACTTGACCTCGTCGCCCTCGAGCCAGGAGCCCCTCGTTCGAGCGCCAACTGCCTCATCCCCGAGCAAGCTCGCCGGCGTCCTCCTCATCCTAGCGCCGACCGCGACCAAGTCCGGCCGGATCCGGACGAAATCGAGCTTCCCCGTGCCTGGATGCTCCACCGCTGCCTTGCTCTCTCCTCTCCGTCCTCCCGACGTTCAGCAACACTAGCAACCCCGAGCATCCAACTCCTCCCGTGGCGCCCGTCCTTCTGTCCCCGAGCAAGCCGCAGCTCACCATAGCCAACAGATGAGTTCCACGCTGCCCTTCCCTTCCTTCTACCTCTGCCTTCCTCGTTCTCTCAACTCGCTCTCTTTGCTTGTCAACAGGAGCTCCGCCATGCCGCCCAGGGCCTTCTCTTGCCCCGATCCGTCAAGCCCGCCGCCGGGAACGACCTCCACCGCCCAGGGCCCCGGCGACCTCAACATCAAGTTCCCCTGCTTCCTCTCCAGCATCGCGCCCGCCGCTGCAAGCCCCTCGCTGCGTTGCATCTCCTCTGCTTCGAGCAGGACGACGAACGACCGCCTCGTTGTGTTGACCGCGCACGCGTCGAACCGCTGCCCTGCGCGTGGCCCAGATCCGCAGTAGGCTCAGCGCGCCCGGCCAGCCCCACTGGCCTGCTCCACCGCGCCCTCCCACGGGACGCCTTCCCGTCTGGGCCGAGCCCATGGGTGAGGCCACCCCCAGCGCCTCCTTTTTTTTCACTGTTGGCCCAGCCAGTTCTGGCCCGCGTCTGTTTTTTTCAGCGTTAGAGAATTTGTCTAATTATCCAGTGTTTTACTGTTTGGCAGAAAACCCTCATGATCATGCATTTAATAACTCCACAACCGTGCATCGGATTAAAATGAATTATATATGTAAAATGCTTAGAATTTCATCTAGTTTCACAATATCCAACTTTCATCCATGTTTAAAATGTTTAAAATGTTGTTTGGTTAAATTTGCTTAAATGCCATGTTAAAATGATTTATTTCATAACTAAATAACTGTAGCTCGGTTTTAAATGTTCTTTATATGTAAATGGGGTGGAAAAATGCCTAGTTTAACATGGTGCACTTTATTTTCCTGTTTAACAACCTTAAAATATGTTTTAGGGCAGAACAGTAGCAAATTCATAAATTGCATATGAGGATTTTCCGGAATTGTTGTTTGTTGTTCCGGCCTCATTTAAACTTGCCTAAATAGTTAGTTTCCATATGCTTCACCCCTTGCCATGTTTAACAACATTTAATATTGATGAGTAGCATAACCGAGAGAGAACTAAATAATTGATGTGGTGTTTTGTCAATATGCAACTCGTTGCATATTGAGCTCCACTTAACTTGTAGTATTGTTTGTGCATATTGCCATGCCATGCCTCATTAAATCGGACATGCATCATACTTGTTTGTGCATCATGCCATGTTTATGCTTGTGCATTTACCATGTTGTTTGTTTCTTTCCGGTGTTGCTTCTTAGTTCCGGTAACGTTGCGTTCGTGAGGATTCGTTCGACTACGTTGGTTCGTCTTCTTCATGGACTCGTTCTTCTTCCTAGCGGGATTTCAGGCAAGATGACCGCTACCCTGGATCTCACTACTATCATTGCTATGCTAATTGCTTCGTTCTATCGCTTTGCCGCGCTACCTATCTCTTGTTGATCAAGCCTCCCAAATTGCCATGTCAGCCTCTAACCTTTTCACCCTTCCTAGCAAACCATTGCTTGGCTATGTTACCGCTTTGCTCAGCCCTCTTATAGCGTTGTTAGTTGCAGGTGAAGTTGAAGATTGCTCCATGGTGGACAGGATTTTGTTGGGATATCACAATATCTCTTATTTAATTAATGCATCTATATATTTGGTAAAGGGTGGAAGGCTCGGCCTTATGCCTGGTGTTTTGTTCCACTCTTGCCGCCCTAGTTTCCGTCATACCGGTGTTATGTTCCCGGATTTTGCGTTCCTTACGCGGTCGGGTGATTTATGGGACCACCTTGATAGTTTGCTTTGAATAAAACTCCTCCAGCAAGGCCCAACCTTGGTTTTACCATTTCCCTCACCTAGCCCTTTTTTCCCTTGGGTTTCCGGAGCCCGAGGGTCATCTTTATTTTACCCACCCCCCCCCCCCCCCCCCGGGCCAGTGCTCCTTTGAGTGTTGGTCCAACCTGAGCGATGTCCGGCGCCCCCTGGGCAACCAGGGTCTATGACAACCCGACTTCTGGCTCATCCGGTGTGCTCTGAGAATGAGATATGTGCAGCTCCTATCGGGATTTGTCGGCACATCGGGCGGCTTTGCTGGTCTTGTTTTACCATTGTCGAAATGTCTTGTAAACCGGGATTCCGAGACTGATCGGGTCTTCCCGGGAGAAGGAATATCCTTCGTTGATCGCGAGAGCTTATCATGGGCTAAGTTGGGACACCCCTGCAGGGTATAAACTTTCGAGAGCCGTGCCCGCGGTTATGTGGCAGATGGGAATTTGTTAATGTCCGGTTGTAGATAACTTGACACCAGATCTGAATTAAAACGCATCAACCGTGTGTGTAGCCGTGATGGTCTCTTTTCGGCGGAGTCCGGGAAGTGAACACGGTTTTGGGTTATGTTTGACATAAGTAGGAGTTAATGATCACCTCTTGATCATTACTAGTTGACGACCGTTCCTTTTGTTTCTCTTCTCGCTCTCATTTGCGTATGTTAGCCACCATATCATGCTTAGTCACTGCTGCAACCTCACCACCTTACCCCTTCCTTACCTTTTAAGCTTTGCTAGTCTTGATACCCATGGTAATGGGATTGCTGAGTCCTCGTGGCTCACAGATTACTACAACAACAGTTGCAGGTACAGGTTATGCGATGATCATGACGTAAGAGCGATGTTTGCTTGTTGCGGAGTTCTTCTTCTGCTTCTTCTTTGATCAGGGGATAGGTTCCAGGTCGGCAGCCTGGGCTAGCAGGGTGGATGTCGTTTGAGTTTCTGTTTGTGTTTCATCCGTAGTCGGATGTTGCTCTTATGTATGATGATGTTGTATTCGTGTGGCATTGTATGCCTTTTGTATGCATCCCCATCTATTATGTAATGTTGATGTAATGATATCCACCTTGCAAAAGCGTTTCAATATGCGGGTCTATCCTTGGTGGGACCTTCGAGTTCCTTTTGGATAGGGTCGCATATTGGGCGTGACAGCCGAGCAGGCCATGAATGGCCTCATAGTCCGGCTGTGGCCTGGAGAGGCCATGCCTGGGAGCTACTTCGGCCTCGTGCGGCGGCTGGTGGATGCGTGCCCCTGGGTGGAGGTCATCAAGCGCTCCGCCTGTATTGAAGGTGCTCGTCGGGCCCTTGCCCGCGCAAAGGTGCACTGGGGCAGGCTGGATGCGGAGAGGCTTATCACTGACGCGCCGCCAGCGGGCAGGGAGTATCGTACGCCCGGGATGTACTATAAGACTTTCCTGAAGGGTGCCCGCAAGATTGCGGATGAGTGCCCCAGAGATGTAATTATTGAGTGAATTCGCTATGTGTTATCCTGTGCGCTGAAAACTTTGTTCATATGCGCTAAGCAACGCTTGTTTGATTTAAAATATTACCTTCTGTGCGGCCGTTTATAAAATCTGAGAGATGGCAACTCGTCGGCTTCAGCCCCCATGCCACTAGTGCTGGGGTGTTCGGGATAAACCTGAGCACTCTTGTTCCCATTTTTGGGTCCATCTAGGGAGGCGCTCAACACAACGAACAAGGCAACCGGACTTATAATGCTTGAACACTTTCACTTAGCCATAGAATTCTGTAATTTTAAATTTCGGCAAAGCCCCTAGTATTCGGAAGACCGAGTTCGGGGCGCTATCCACGCCTTGGCCGGACATTATCCGGTTCTTCGCTCGAAGCGGCATAAGTATTTAGGGACTCGAAAAGACCTCTCGAACAGCGACCAGTCTCTCGCCTTATCATGCCAGTCAGTTTTAGCTTTCTCCACTGAGGCGCTCACCCAGCTCAACCGGGGCACAATTGCAGTGGTTCTCCCAGTGCTACCTTAGCCGACAGAACGGAACGTAAGGTACCAAAACATGGGAGCCGGGAAAACCCAACTATTGACCCAAGACATGATTCGGAGCCGATTCATATAATGCTATAAGTTCGGGGTGCCACACTTGTGAAAGTGTTCGGACTTATCACACCATAATGCGGGGAACATAAGCCCCTGGTGTATTCGGCCGTACCAAAATATACGGGTGCAAGATGTCATTAATGAACATATATGTAAAGTAATGCAATTATAGGCAAAAGGTGCTGCATTTTTTATTCAAGGAATTCTGCTATGAATGCGGAATGATACAAATAGTGCGGTAAGCAAGGGATTGGACTAATTAAACATGTCCCCCTCCAGGGGTGGGCTGCGGACTGGTGTGTATAATCAAATTTAATGCTCGTAATGGAGACCACCTGAGTGTTCGTCGCAGCCTTTTTCCCTCCCTGGCTGTTGCATCGTGAGTTCGGCGGGTTCGCCGCCGGACAGGGCCTCTGGTGAACGGAGTCCTGTGTATAAAAAGAAGGAAAATAAAAATAAAAAGAGCGACACACTTGGGAGCCCCTGGTGTGGTCCAGCCGCACTTTGGGTCTGTTGTGGTCGTGCCCCTCCCCCTATGCCCATGGTATCTCCAGAGCGTAATGATGTACGCGGAGAGCTGGTCTTGCAATCATGCGAGGGCTGGGGTTGGGGCCGCATTGCTACGCGTGCTCGGGATGCGCCAGGTGGTCTTGATTGATGTTGCTCCGGGCGCGTTTGGCCGTCTCCGGTCATTTAACGGCCGGACTCGAAAATTGCCTTAGAAGGCTGCTCTGTACTTCTGCCGCGAGAGCCGCTGTATGTTCCTCCGTTCGGAGGGAGCGTTCTGTATTTCTATTGACCGTGATGACTCCACGAGGGCCTGGCATCTTGAGCTTGAGGTATGCATAATGCGGCACCGCATTGAACTTTGCGAACACGGTTCGTCCGAGCAGAGCGTGATAGCCGCTGCGGAACGGGACTATGTCGAAGATTAACTCCTCGCTCCGGAAATTATCCGGGGATCCGAAGACCACTTCCAGTGTGACTGAGCCTGTACAGTTGGCCTCAACACCTGGTATGACGCCTTTGAAGGTCGTCTTTGTAGGTTTAATCCTTGAGGGGTCTATGCCCATCTTGCGCACTGTATCCTGATAAAGCAGGTTCAGGCTACTACCGCCGTCCATCAGGACTTTCGTAAGGTCAAATCCATTGACGATTGGGTCTAAAACCAATGCGGCGAATCCGCCATGGCGGATACTGGTCGGATGGCCTCTTCGATCGAAAGTGATCGGGCAAGAGGACCATGGATTGAACTTCGGGGCGACTGGCTCCATCGCATATACGTCCCTCAGTGCATGCTTCCGCTCCCGCTTGGGTATGTGGGTTGCGTATATCATGTTTACCGTCCGCACTTGTGGGGGGAAGCCCTTTTGTCCTCTATTGTTCGGCGGCCGGGTCTCTTCCTTGTCATCGCTGTGCAGCCCCTTGTCATTGTTTTCGGCAATTAACTTGCCTGCCTGCTTGAATACCCAACAATCTCTGTTGGTGTGGTTAGCTGGTTTTTCAGGGGTGCCATGTATCTGGTAAGAGCGGTCGAGTATTCGGTCCAAATTGGACGAACCCGGAGTGGTTCTTTTGAATGGCTTCTTCCGCTGACCGGGTTTAGAGCCTTGGAATCCGGCGTTGACTGTCGTATCCTCATTGTTATCGCCGTTAACGCGGCGTTTGTTTTTTCTTCGACGCGACCTGCCGTTGTGCTCCTTAGTATCCGGACTGCCAACATTTTTACTGAGGTTGTTGCTGCGAGCTAGCCAGCTATCCTCTCCCGCACAGAAGCGGGTCAGTAATGATGTGAGGGCTGCCATGGATTTCGGCTTTTCCTGTCCTAGGTGCCGAGCTAGCCACTCGTCGCGGATGTTATGTTTGAAGGCTGCGAGGGCCTCTGCATCCGGACAGTCGACGAGTTGATTTTTCTTTGTTAAGAACCGTGTCCAGAATTGCCTGGCCGATTCGTCTGGCTGCTGAATTATGTGGCTTAGGTCATCGACGTCCAGCGGTCGCACATATGTGCCCTGGAAGTTGTTGAGGAATGCAGCTTCCAGGTCCTCCCAACACCCAATTGACTCTGCGGGCAGGCTGTTAAGCCAATGCCGAGCTGGTCCTTTAAGCTTGAGCAGGAGATATTTGATGGCGTGGAGATCGTCACCGCGGGCCATATGGATATGAAGGAGATAATCTTCGATCCAAACCGCGGGGTCTGTTGTGCCATTGTAGGATTCAATGTTTACGGGTTTAAACCCTTCAGGGATTTGATGATCCATTACTTCGTCAGTGAAGCATAGTGGGTGTGCGGCACCTCTGTATTGAGCAATATCACGACGTAGCTCAAGGGAGCGTTGTCTGCTGTGTTCGGCCCGGCCGGAGTTGTTGTATCCGGTGCGACGGTATTCGTCGTGGGTCATGGGGCGCCCTCGAGATCCATAGATAGATCTGGATTGTCTTGCCTTGTCCTCCAATATATCCCGCAAGTCCGGCGCGTTCCCTCGTGGCTTCGTATTTTCTGAGCGATGACGGGGTACGGTCTTGGTGGAGGGCCTAGGTGCCTCTCTGTCCCGACCACGGGGTGGTCGGTCTGCCATATTGTGTGCTGGTGATGAAGGTATATATGCTTCCTCCTCTAGTCGGGGGAGCAACTTGCGCTTTGGGTAGCTCTTGGAGGGGCGTTTGAGTTCATACTCTTTGGCCGCGAGGACCTCGGTCCATCTGTCGGCCAGCAGGTCTTGATCAGCTTGAAGCTGCTGCTGCTTTTTCTTTAGGCTATTTGTTGTGGCCCTTAGCCTGCGTTTGAAACGCTCTTGTTCGAGGGGATCCTCAGGCACGACGAATTCGTCGTCGTCGAGGCTTGCCTCGTCTCCGGAGGGAGGTATGTAATTATCATCCTCGACCTCTTCGGCTGCCGCTCTCTCGTGAGGGCTTGCTTCTGCATCCTCCTGCGCTGAATCTTGCTAGAGGGGATTGTCTTCGGCACTTTGTGGGGTGTTATTATCTCCTGTGCCGGAATCTCCATTCTTACTGTGGCGGGATTTAGAGCGGCGCCGCTGACGCCGGCGCTTGGGCTGTTTCTTTAAGGAATCTGCCTCCGCTGCTTCTTCGCCATCCCCGTCTTTTGGGGTGTCCACCATGTATATGTCGTATGACGAGGTCGTCTTCCAGTGCCCTGTAGGCGCTGGTTCTTGATCGTCTCCGGCATCATCGTCCATACCGTCGATGTCTTCGGAGTCGTAATCTAGCATGTATGTTAGATCGTCGACAGTTGCTACGAAGTGGGTGGTGGGTGGGCTTTGAATTTCTTCGTCATCCGCATCCCAACCATCCTGGCCATAGTCCGGCCAAGGCTCTCCGGATAGCGAGAGATGCTTTAGCGAATTTAAGATGTCGCCAAAGGGTGAGTGCTGAAAGATGTCCGCAGCGGTGAACTCCATGATCGGCACCCAATCAGATTCGATTGGCAGGGGCGCAGGAGGTTCGGAGTCCGGCAGGGAGTCCGGCACCTCGGAGTCACGAGCTTTATAAGGGACAAGGTCAGTGTTTGGCTCCATCACCGTGGAAGTCGCAGCTCCCGAGGCGGTGTCCAGCCACCTGTCCTCGATCTGCGCAATCGGCTCCGGACTATGGGTCGGAGCGGATTCGTGTGCGGTCCCCAAAGTACTGTCCGGCGGCAGAGTTAGATCATGCCCATCGTGACAGTGCGGCATGCTCGGCTGCGGATCGGATCCATCGAAGATCAAGTCTCCGCGGATATCCGCCGTGAAGTTTAGGCTTCCAAACCTGACCTGATGGCCAGGGGCGTAGCTCTCGATCTGCTCTAGATGGCCAAGTGAATTGGCCCGCAGTGCGAAGCCACCGAATATGAAGATCTGTCTGGGGAGAAAAGTCTCACCCTGGATGGCGTTGTTGTCGATTGAAGAAGCCATCAAGCCTATCGGTGACGACACAGAGGAACTCTCAATGAAAGCACCAATGTCGGTGTCAAAACCGGCGGATCTCGGGTAGGGGGTCCCGAACTATGCGTCTAGGCGGATGGTAACAGGAGACAGGAGACACGATGTTTTTACCCAGGTTCGGGCCCTCTCGATGGAGGTAAAACCCTACTCCTGCTTGATTGATATTGATGATATGGGTAGTACAAGAGTGGATCTACCACGAGATCAAGGAGGCTAAACCCTAGAAGCTAGCCTATGGTATGATTGTTGTAATGGTTGTTCGTCCTACGGACTAAAACCCTCCGGTTTATATAGACACAGGAGAGGGCTAGGGTTACACAGAGCCGGTTACAATGGTAGGAGATCTACATATCCGTATTGCCAAGCTTGCCTTCCACGCCAAGGAAAGTCCCATCCAGACACGGGACGAAGTCTTCAATCTTGTATCTTCATAGTCTTGGAGTCCGGCTGACGATGATAGTCCGGCTGTCCGGACACCCCCTAGTCCAGGACTCCCTCACCGACCCTGTCCCTCGCGAAGCTCGTGACTCCAAGGTGTCGGACTCCTCTCCGGACCCGAAACCTTCCGCGCCCCTGCCAATCGAATCCGATTGGGCGCCGATCATGGAGTTCACCACTGCGGACATCTTTCAGCACTCGCCTTTTGGCGACATCCTGAATTCGCTAAAGTGTCTCTCTTTATCAGGAGAGCCCTGGCCGGATTATGGTCAGAACGGTTGGGATGCGGACGACGAAGAAATTCAAAGCCCACCCACCACCCACTTCGTAGCCACTGTCGATGACTTAACCGACAGGCTAGACTTCGACTCTGAAGACATCGACGGTATGGACGAGAATGCCGGAGACGACCAAGAACCAGCACCTACAAGGCACTGGAAAGCCAGCTCGTCATATGACATATACATGGTGGACACCCCAAAGGATGGGAATGGCGATGGACTAGTGGAGGATGACCCCTCCAAAAAGCAGCCTAAGCGCCGGCGTCAGTGGCGCCGCTCCAAATCTCGCCACAGCAAGAATGGAGATTCCGGCACCGGAGATAATAACACCCCGGATAGCGCCGAAGACAACCCCTCCAGCAAGATTCAGCACAGGAGGACGGAGAAGACAGCCCTCATGAGAGAGCGGCAGGCGAAGGTAGAGGACGATAATTACATGCCTCCCTCCGAAGACGAGGCAAGCCTCGACGACGACGAATTTGTCGTGCCTAAGGATCCCGTCGAACAAGAGCATTTCAAACGCAGGCTTATGGCCACGGCAAGCAGCCTCAAGAAAAAGCAACAACAGCTTAGAGCTGACCAAGACTTGCTAGCCAACAGATGGACTGAAGTCCTTGCGGCCGAAGAGTATGAACTCGAACGCCCCTCCAAAAGTTACCCCAAACGCAAGCTGCTACCCCGATTAGAGGAGGAAGCACATAAACCTACATCACCAGCGCACAATACGGCCGACCGGCCACCTCGTGGCCGCAGAGAGGCCTCTAGGCCCTCCACTAAAGCCGCACTCCGGCGTCGCTCGAAAAGTACAAAGCCACAGGGGAATGCGCCGGACTTGCGAGACATATTGGAGGATAAGGCGAGGCAAACAAGATCGATCTACGGATCACGCAGGCGCCCTACAATACGCGACGACAACCGTCATGCCGGATACAGCAAACCCGGCCGGGCCGAACACAGTAGACAAAGCTCGTTTGAGCTGCATCGTGATATAGCCCAATACAGAGGCGCCACACACCCACTATGCTTCACAGATGAAGTAATGGATCATCAAATCCCAGAAGGGTTCAAACCCGTGAACATTGAATCCTACAATGGCACAACAGATCCTGTGGTTTGGATCAAAGACTATCTCCTTCATATCCACATGGCCCGCAGTGAAGATCTTCACGCCATCAAATACCTCTCAAGCTTAAAGGACCAGCTCGGCATTGGCTCAACAGCCTGCCGGCAGAATCAATTGGGTGTTGGGAGGACCTGGAAGCCGCATTCCTCGATAACTTCCAGGGCACATATGTGCGTCCACCAGACGCCAATGACCTAAGCCACATAATTTAGCAGCCAGATGAATCGGCCAGACAATTCTGGACACGGTTCTTAACCAAGAAAAATCAATTCGTCGACTGTCCCGACGCAGAGGCCCTTGCAGCCTTCAAACACAACATCCGCGATGAATGGCTTGCCCGGCACCTAGGACAGGAAAAGCCAAAATAAATGGCAGCCCTTACATCACTCATGACCCGCTTCTGTGTGGGAGAAGACAGCTGGCTAGCTCGCAGTAACAACCTAACCAAAAACTCTGGTAGTTCGGATACCAAAGACAGCAATGGCAGGTCGCGTTGCAATAAGCACAAATGCCGCATTAACGGCGATAATACTAAAGATACGGCAGTCAACGTCAGATTCAGAGGCTCTAAACCCGGTCAGCAGAAAAAGCCATTCAAAAGAACTACTCCAGGCCCATCCAATTTGGACCGGATACTCGATCGCTCGTGCCAGATACACGGCACCCCCGAAAAGCCAGCTAATCACACCAACAGAGACTGTTGGGTGTTCAAGCAAGCAGGCAAGTTAATCGCCGAAGGCAACGACAAGGGGCTGCATAGCGATGACGAGGAGGAGACACGGTCGCCGAACAATAGAGGACAAAAGGGATTCCCCCCACAAGTGCGGATGGTCAACATGATATATGCAACCCACATACCCAAAAGGGAGCGGAAGCGTGCGCTCAGGGACGTATACGCGATGGAGCCAGTCGCCCCAAAGTTCAATCCGTGGTCCTCCTGCCCGATCACTTTTGATCGAAGGGACCACCCCACCAGTATCCGCCATGGCGGATTTGCCGCATTGGTTTCAGACCCAATCGTCGATGGATTTCACCTCACTAGAGTCCTGATGGATGGCGGCAGCAGCCTGAACCTGCTTTATCAGGATACAGTGCGCAAGATGGGCATAGACCCCTCAAGGATTAAACCCACAAAGACGACCTTCAAGGGCGTCATACCAGGTGTAGAGGCCAATTGTACAGGCTCAGTTACACTTGAAGTGGTCTTCGGATCCCCGGATAACTTCCGAAGCGAGGAGTTAATCTTCGACATAGTCCCGTTCCGCAGCGGCTATCATGCACTGCTCGGACGAACTACATTTGCAAAGTTCAATGCGGTGCCGCACTATGCATACCTCAAGCTCAAGATGCCAGGCCCTCGAGGAGTCATCACGGTCAACGGAAACACCGAACGCTCTCTCCGAACGGAGGAGCACACAACGGCTCTCGCTGCGGAAGTACAGAGTAGCCTCCTAAGGAAATTCTCGAGTCCGGCCGTTAAGCGACCGTACACCGTCAAGCGCGCTCGGAGTAACCTAAAACAAGACCACCTGGCACGTTCGGAGCAAGCGTAGCAATGCGGCCCCAACCCCAGCCCTCACGAAATCGCGAGACCAGTACCACGCGTACATCACTACGCTCTGGAGATACCATGGGCATAGGGGGAGGGGCGCGACCACGGCATGCCCAGAGTGCGGATCAACCACACCAGGGGCTCCCAAATTTGTCATTCTTTTTTTTATTATTCTCAGGACTCCGTTTTTCAGAAGCCCTGTCCGTTAGTGGATCTGCCGAACTAACGATGCAACAGCCAGGGAAGCTGAAAAGCTACGACGAGTATCCAGGTGGTCTCCATTACGAGCATTATACCTGTTTTACATACCATTCCGCAGCCTACCCCTGGAGGGGGACATGTTAAATAGTCCCATCCCTCGCTTATCGCATTATTTGTATCATTCTGCCTTTATTGCAGTATTTCTCAAATAAACAATGCATCGTTTTTTGCCTATCATCGCATTCCTTTTTATATATGTTCACTTATGACATGTTGCACCCGTACGCTTTGGTACGGCCAAATACACCAGGGGCTTAAGTTCCCCAAAGTATGGTGTGATAAGTCCGAACACTTTCACAAGTGCGGCACCCCGAATTTATAGCATTATATGCATCGGCTCCGAATCATGTCTTGGGTCAATAGTTGGGTTTGCCCGGCTCCCATGTTTTGGTACCTTACGTTCCGTTATATCGGCTAAGGTAGCGTTGGGAGAACCACTGCGATTGTGCCCCAGTTGAGCTGGGTGGAGCACCTCAGTGGAGAAAGCTAAAACTGACCGTCATGATAAGGCGAGAGCTGGTCGCTGTTCGAGAGGTCTTTTCGAGTCCCTAAAGACTTATGCCGCTTAGAGCGAGGAGCCAGCTTTGTCCGGCCCCAGGCATGGATAGCGCCCCGAATTCGGTCTTCTGAATACCAGGGGCTTCGCCGAAATTTAAAATTATAGAATTCTATGGCTAAGTGAGAGTGTTCAAGCATTATAAGTCCAGTTGCCTCGTTCATTGTGTTGAGCGCCTCCCTAGAAGGACCCAAAAATGGGAACAAGAGCGCTCAAGTTTATCCCGAACACCCCAGCACTCGTGGCATGGGGGCCGAAGCCAACGACTTGCCATCTCTTAGATTTGATAAACGGCCGCACAGAAGGTAATATTTTAAATTAACAAGCGTTGCTTAGCGCATATGAACAAAGTTTTCAGCGCACATGATAACAAAACGCGAGTCTACTCAAAAATTACATCTTTGGAGCACTCACCCGCAATAATGCGGGCACCCTTCAGGACACCCTTGTAATACATCTCGGGCGTGCGATACTCCTTGCCCGGCGGTGGCGCGTCCGTCACAAGCTTCTCGGCGTCCATCTTGCCCCAGTGCACCTTAGCGCGGGCAAGGGCCCGACGGGCACCTTCAATACAGGCGGAGTGCTTGATGACGTCAACCCATGGACAGGCATCCACCAGCCGCCGCACCAAACCGAAGTAGCTCCCAGGCATGGCTTCCTTGGGCCACAGCCGAACTATGAGGCCCTTCATGGCCTGTTCGGCCACCTTATGGAGCTCGACCGGCTGCTTCAGCTGGTCGCTCAGGGGTACCGGATGTTCGGCCTCAGCATACTGAGACCAGAACACCTTCTCCGTCAAGCTCCCCTCCTCGGCTCTGTAGAACACTGCAGCATCGGACACGCTACGGGGCAGATCTGCGAACGCTCCTGGAGAGCTCCAAATTCGGGTAAGTAACAGGTAATTCAATTTTACATGTTTGCTTTGCATGAAGAATGCCTTACCCGCCGCTATCTTCTTCACCGCCTCGATTTCCTGGAGGGCCTCGGCCTTAGCGGCTTTGGCACTCTCAAGAGCGGACGCGAGCTCGGACTCTCGAGTCTTCGAGTCACGCTCCAAACTCTCGTGTTTTTCCACGAGAGCCTGGAGCTCTTGCCGCACCTCTACCACCCACGCCTCCTGCTTATCTCGCTCGGCGCGTTCCGCGGCCACATTGCATTCGGCCGCGGACACCGCCTCCTTCAGGGTCGCCACCTCGTTCGTAGCCCCTGCAATACCCACGTTATTCTTGTTATTTTTTGCAACCAAATCCTTTTTTATAAGGTACAACTTTAACAAGGTGTTACTTACCTTCCTTGTCCTCGAGCTGCTTCTTGGCACGGCCGAGCTCGCTCTCGGACCGCTCGAGGCTCTCCTTCAAGGCATTGACCTCCGCAGTCAGTGCGGCAGAGGTCAGCAGCGCAGCCTGCATTCCCATATTGACATATTTGTGTTAGACTCCTGCGTATATCTTTTTAGATCCTCAGTTCGGCTTTTCTTTCCGAACACCAAACTGAGCATCAGGAGCTACTGTCTATGCGGTACTATTTTTGCATATCTTGAAACCCTTACCTCAAAGCCTGTTAAAAGGCTGGTGCAGGCTTCGGTCAGCCCGCTCTTGGCGGACTGAACTTTCTGAATCACCGCACTCATAACAGTGCGGTGTTCCTCTTTAATGGAAGCGCCTTTGAGCGCCTCCAGCAAGTTATCCGGCACCTCCGGTTGGACGGAGGTCACCGGCATCGTCGTCTTGCCCTTATTACGAAGGGGCCGCTTGCCGGACTCCAGAACCACCAAAGGTTCCGGCACGGAGTCCGGCCCAAAGTCCAGGAGGTTGCCTTGCGGCACCTCCGGGGCCTCCTCCTCCTGGCCGGTCCCCTTCTGGGACCCCGCCTCGGCGTCGTCTGTGTCACGAGGGGAGGAGGCGGTCGGAAGTGAAGCGCTATTCACGTCTGACGACCCCAGGGACCCGCTCGACGAAGCGGGGAGATCGTCCTTGGGCGGGCTGTATGGTCGTGTTCGGCATTAGTAGACACTATGCGGCGAAAGGAAAAAACATAAGTTATTCTGGGATCCGGACACTTACGATCTCGCCAGGGGCTTGGCCCACGAAGGCCACTCCTCCTCGCCGTCGCCGGCGTTGGTGGAACAGTCTGGAGGAAGGGTCCTTCCCTTTTGGACCCTTCGGCCTCCCCCGTTGGGGAGCCTTCCTTTTCTTCTCTCCCCCCGCTGGGGGAGAGGCCTCTTTCTTATCCTCCCCGTCCTCGTGGGAGGAGTCCGCCTCGGAGTCATCGGACGATGAGTCCAATAACACCTGGCGCCGGGAACTCCTCCGAGTTCCCGTGGCCTTCTTCTTGGCCTTCTTCTCCGGCACCACGTAAGGCGCTGGGATCAGCAGCCCTGTCAAACGGGCATCCGCTGGGTCTTCGGGCAAGGGAGCCGGGCAGTTAACCTGCCCGGACGTCTTCTGCCAAGCCTGTCAAAGGTAATGGGAGTTTTAGATCCCGCATAGAGTCAAACTATGGAAAGCAAGTGTCCCGTAAAGGATAAAATAGCTTACCTCGCCGGCTTGACGCTGCGAGCGGAATCCATGATCTTCGGTAGCGGATGGGGGAGCCTCGGCGCCCTTGAACAGCACCCTCCAGGCGTCTTCGTACGTAGTGTCGAAGAGCCTGCTCAAGGTTGGGTGCTGTGCCAGATCAAACTCCCATAGATTGAAAGCCCGCTGTTGGCATGGGAGAATCCGGCGGATGAGCATGACCTGGATTACGTTGACAAGCTTGAGCTTCTTGTTCACCAGGGTTTGGACGCAGGATTGAAGTCCGGTCAGCTCCTCCGAATCACCCCACGTCAGGCCCTTCTCTTTCCAGGAGGTGAGCCGTGTGGGGATCCCAGATCTGAATTCGGGGGCCGCTGCCCATTTAGGGTCACGCGGCTCGGTGATGTAGAACCACGCCGATTGCCACGCTTTGATGGTTTCCACGAAGGCGCCCTCGAGCCATGTGATGTTGGGCATCTTGCCCACCATGGCGCCTCCGCACTCCGCTTGGCAGCCACCCACCACCTTCGGCTTGACATTAAAAGTCTTCAGCCATAAGCCGAAGTGGGGCTGGACGCAGAGGAAGGCCTCGCACACGACGATGAACGCCGAGATGTTGGGGATGAAATTCGGGGCCAGATCATGGAAATCCAGGCCGTAGTAGAACATGAGCCCCCGGACAAATGGGTGGAGTGGGAAGCCCAGTCCGCGGAGGAAATGGGGAAGGAACACCACCCTCTCATGGGGCCTGGGGGTGGGGATGAGCTGCCCCTCGTCGGGGAGTCGGTGCGCGATATCGCTGGACAAGTATCCGGCCTTGCGCAGCCTCTTGATGTGCCCCTCCATGACGGAGGAGGCCATCCACTTGCCTCCCGCTCCGGACATTGTTGGAGAAGGTTGAGGTGAGATGTGCGGACTTGGCCGCTGGAGCTCGAGTGCGCAGAGATGGATAAGCAAAGGAGGAAGAAGGCGTAGGTGAAAAGGTGGATTCTTATCCCCCTATAAATGAGCGGACGAAACTATGCGTCCCCACTGGCCCAGTAAAACTCGCTTATCTCCCAAGCGCTGCAATCAATGGCGCGGTTGGGTTACCCACGCCCGTATTGATGAGAATCCCGGAATAAGGGGACACGATCTCTGCTTTGACAGGACATGCTAAGGAAACCGCTTCGCTAAACGCGCTGAGGTGGGACAATAAAAACAATTCGAATAAAGGCTTGGCCGTGGTGTGACGTCATGCCGCGAGATACGTCTGCAGATTGACCTTGTGTAAATATTATTCTCTCTATGGTGGTACGTGGAATTTATTTTGCAGAGCCGGACACTATCCTGGTGTTCAAAATCTTCTATGAATTATTCAGAGGAGGAACCCGCCTTGCAATGCCGAAGACAATATGCGCGCCGGACTCGTCGTCATTGAAGCCTGGTTCAGGGGCTACTGAGGGAGTCCTGGACTAGGGGGTGTCCGGATAGCCGAACTATCATCATTGGCCGGACTCCAAGACTATGAAGATACAAGATTGAAGACTTCGTCCCGTGTCCGGATGGGACTTTCCTTGGTGTGGAAGGCAAGCTTGGCGATATGGATATGTAGATCTCCTACCATTGTAACCGACTCTGTGTAACCCTAGCCCTCTCCGGTGTCTATATAAACCGGAGGATTTAGTCCGTAGGACGAACAACAATCATACCATAGGCTAGCTTCTAGGGTTTAGCCTCCTTGATCTCGTGGTAGATCTACTCTTGTACTACCCATATCATCAATATCAATCAAGCAGGAGTAGGGTTTTACCTCCACCGAGAGGGCCCGAACCTAGCTAAAAACATCGTGTCCCTTGTCTCCTGTTACCATCCACCTAGACGCACAGTTCGGGACCCCCTACCCGAGATCCACCGGTTTTGACACCGACAGTCACCCCTTTATATACATAGGCTGATGGCCGGCGGCTTACAGAGTCCCAGCCGGATCATACACAACGTGTCCGGCTCAGTGACAAAACTAAACTTTCCTTAACATACAAGTTAAAGATATGGCGGTTTATGCCCGTGGGCCTCAGTCACCTCCGGGTCTTGGGCCTTTAGTAAGCTTGCTTCATGAACTGCCATCTTCAACATCTTCTTGGGCCTTCTCATTATGAACCGCCAGTGGTATGACCTGGCCCCTCTTAGGCGGGTCATACCCAATAGTTATATCCCTAACAAGAACCATGCAACACATCGTAAACAGCTCTTGCACACAAATAACAAATACTCGCAACCCGACATGTTAAAGGGGTTGCCAATCCCTTTCAGGCAACGGCACCAGACATTGGCACGGAGCCGGGATAAAGTTATAATAGATTGGATAAATAGATCGCAAATAAAATAAAGTGCAGCAAGGTAATTTTGTATTTTTGGTTTAATAGATCTGAAAATAAAAGCAAATAAAAATAGATCGCGAAGGCAAATATAATAAAGAAGAGACCCGGGGCCGTAGGTTTCACTAGTAGCTTTTCTTGAGAAAAATAGCAAACGGTGGCAAAACAATTAATGTTGGGAAATTGATAGAACTTCAAATAATCATGACAATATCTAGGCAATGATCATTATATAGGCATCACGTCCAAGATTAGTAGACCGACTCCTACTTGCATCTACTACTATTACTCCACACATCGACCGCTATCCAACATGCATCTAGTGTATTAAGTTGATGGGAAAATGGAGTAATGCAATAAGAACGAGGACATGATGTAGACAAGATCTATTTATGTAGAAATAGACCCCATCTTGTTATCCTTAATAGCAACAGTACATATGTGTTGTTTCCCCTTCTTTCACTGGGATCAAGCACCGTAAGATCAAACCCATCACAAAGCACCTCTTCCCATTGCAAGATAAATAGATTAAGTTGTCCAAACAAAACCCAAATATAGGAGAAAAAATACGAGGCTATAATATATCATGCATATAAGAGATCAAATAAGACTCAAATAACTTTCATGGATAAATAACATAGATCTGATCATAAACTCAAAGTTCATCGGATCCCAACAAACACACCGCAAAAAGACTTCCATCATATGGATCTCCAAGACACCATTGTATTGAGAATCAAGAGAGGGAGAGGAAGCCATCTAGCTACTAACTACGGACCCGTAGGTCTATAAAGAACTACTCACGCATCATCAGAGAGGCACCAATGGACATGATGAACCCCTCCGTGATTGTGTCTAGATTGGATCTGGTGTTTCTGGAACTTGCGGCGGCTGGAATTGATTTTCGTCGACTCCCCTAGGGTTTCTGAAATATGGGGTATTTGTAGAGCAAAGAGGCGGTGCGGGAGGAGTGCCCCCCTCGGGGCACCCCTCTAGTACTTATTCAGCCCAACTTGTGTCTTCTGGTCCAGAAAAAATCCACAAAAAGTTCCGCTGCATTTGGACTCCCCTTGGTATTGATTTCCTGTGATGTAAAAAACAAGCAAAAAATAGGAACTAGCACTAGGCACTATGTCAATAGATTAGTACCAAAAAATGATTATAAAATGATTGTAAAACATCCAAGAATGATAATATAACAACATGGAATAATCAAAAATTATAGATACGTTGGAGACGTATCAGCATCCCCAAGCTTAATTCCTGCTCGTCCTCGAGTAGGTAAATGATAAAAACAGAATTTTTGATATGGAATGCTGCCTAACATGTTCATCACATATTATTTTCTTTATAGCATGGACATTTGGACTTTTATATGGTTCAAAGCAATAGTCTAGTTTTGACATGAAGGCTTTAATACTCAAGCATATCAACAAGAAACAATGTCTTCAAAATATCAACACTAAAGCAAGTTATCCCTAGCCCATTATGCTCATTCATTGATCCATTGAGGAAACACACTCGAATATTATCTACACCCAATGCTCAAATACGATCATAGTGAGTTGGTGCTTTATAAGAGAAGATGGAGACTCAAGTTCAAAATAAAAATTGCATAAAGTAAAAGAAAGGCCCTTCATAGAGGGAAGTACGGATTTGTAGAGGTGCCAGAGCTCAAAGCAAAAAATAGAGAGATTAAAACATTTTGGGAGGCATACTTTTCCCACCAACGAAAACGACTTAGAGTTCCCAACACTTTCCATGCTAGATACATCATAGGCGGTTCCCAAACAGAAAATAAAGTTAATTCCTTTTTCCACCATACTTTCACTTTCCATGGCTAACCGTATCCATGGGTGCCCTCCATACCAATACTTTCCATGCAATTTATTATTTGACAACATAAAGTAAATTCATTTTTCATTTCGGGACTGGGCATCCCTAATAACTTTGTCGTACTCTTGTGCAATGACAAGTGAATAAACACTCACCGTGAGAATAGTACATCTAGCATGGAAAATATCGGCCACCCCTCACTGCCTCGCGAGTGGTACGAGCACACAGAAGAGAAATTTATTTTGAAAATTAGAGATGGCACATGCAAATTTGCTTAGAACGGCATGGAAATACCGCATATAGGTAGGTATAGTGGACTCATATGGCAAAGCTGGTTTAAAGGGTTTTGGATGCACAAGTAGTGATCATACTTAGTACAAATGAAGGCTAGCAAAAATACTGAGAAGCGTTCGAAAAATCTCATACCCAAGCATTAAGCATAAGTAACACTGAAAAATGCACCACAAGTAGGATATAATTTCATTGCATAACTATTGACTTTCGTGCTTGCATAGGGAATCACAAACCTTAGCATCAATATTCTTACTAAAGCATAATTACTCATCAACATGACTCGCATATCACATCGTCATATCTCAAAACCATTACTAAGAACCAAGTTTATTTTGTCCAATGATCTTCATGAAAGTTTTTATTATATCCTCCTTGGATATCTATCACTTTGGGACTAATTTCATATGTTGCTTTTAGTAAGCTCAAACAAATTTAAGTGAAGAACATGAGCATAGTATTTCTTTCTCTCAAAATAATCTAAGTGAAGCAAGAGAGAATTTATTAAAAGATTACTAACTCCCAAATAAATCTAAGTGAAACATGATAGCATTTCTTCAAAAATAACAAAGCACACCATGCTCAAAAATATATAAGTGAAGCACTAGAGCAATTCCATGGCTCTAAAAATTTAAGTGAAGCATAGGAGCAAGCATAGCATAATTTTTGGCTCTCTCAAAAAGGTGTGTCCAGCAAGGATTCAAGACTTAAAACACAAATCAAAACAAGCAAAGACTCATATCATACAAGATGCTCCAAGCAAAACTCATAATATGTGACGAATAAAAACATAGCTCCAAATAAAATACCGATGGTTGTTAGAAGAAAGAGGGGATACCACTCGGGGGCATACCCAAGATTAGTTGCTTGCTACTTCTTGAATATTATCTTGGGGTGCCTCGGGCATCCCCAAGCTTAGCCTTTTGCTCATCCTTATTCCTTCATCCATCGTAATCTCACCCAAAACTTGAAACTTCAATCATACAAAACTCAACAAAACTTTCGTGAGATCCGTTAGTATAAGAAAGCAAACCACTACTATAAGTAATGTTGCAAACCCATTCATATTTTATTTTTGCATTATATATACTGTATTCCAACTTTTCTGTGGTAAAAACTCGTCAAATAAAACCATAGAATGATCAAAACAAGCACATAACACAAAGAAAACAGAATCTGTCAAAAATAGAACAGTTTGTAGCAATCTGAATACTACGAATACTTCTGTAACTCCAAAAATTCTGAAACATTAGGACAATATGATAAATTTGTTTATTAATATTCTGCAGAAATAATCAACTCAAAAGCACTCTTCTGTTAAAAATGGGAAATATTTTCGTGAGTGCAAAAGTTTCTGTTTTTCAGCAAGATCAAATCAACTTTCACCCAAATCATCCCAAAGGCCTTGCTTGGCACAAACACTAATTTAAACCACAAAAATACATCTAATTAGAGGCATAATTGTGTAATTTATTGAAAACAGCAAGAAAACCAAAAAGCAAAAAAGATACAAGTTGGGTTGCCTCCCAACGAGCGCTATCGATTTACGCCCCTAGCTAGGCATAACGCATAGGATCTAAGTTTTGTCATCTTTATCCTCCAACTCTTCGATCAAACACTTAGAAATTTTCAAGGATTTATCATATAAATTCTCAACAACAATACTTCTAGGCACGAGATTGAAAAAATCATTTTTGCAAATAGGGTCTCTTATAACTTCAATAAAATTGGGATGGATGCTAATCATCTTAAGATCCCCTTTATCATTACTAGAAGTTTCACCCTTGTTTTAGCAACTTGAGTAGCCTTACCAATTTTTCCAGGAGTTTTGGCGGAAGCAAAAGCCGTACTTAGATTAGTAAAAGTTTCTTCCAATTTATCAATCCTAGATGGGCTTTCTTCAATTCTTTCATGAATTACAGTCCCCTTTTCCTTTAACAACTTTAAAACTTCTCCCACTTTTGACCCAATTTTAGTAGCAAAATTTTGCATCTTTCTATCCAAGTTTTCAATATGTTCTTTAGTAAGCATTTTTTTTTCAATAGCATCTAGCCTTTCCATAACATGCTCAAGAGTCAAAATTGTTTCATTGGTCATGAGTGGTGGTGAACCCACTAAATTTCCCAAAGCATTAAAAACATCAAGGACACATCAATAAATTTCCACCGGTAATTGTATCTAGGACGAATCTATACCAAGTGGTGATGCCCACATAAAAACATCAAAGAAGAACAACGGTAAATTGCTTACGGATAGATCTATTATGAGCATTGCAAATCCTATACCAAGCATCTTTTAAATTCTCCCCTCCCCTTTGCTTAAAGTTAAGAACCTTGTTCTTGGGGGTGTAAGCAATAGAGGAAGAACTATCCACAATGACAAAAGGTGGTCAACAAGATTGCACTCAAAAACAGATCTGACGAGAAAACGACGAACGAAGAAGAGGGCGAATAAAACGGCAATTTTTTGTGAAGTAGGGGAGAGGAAAATGAGAGGCAAATGGAAAATAATGTAAATTGCAAGGAGATGAGATTTGTGATTAGGAACCTCGTTGATGTTGATGATATCTCCCCAGCATCGGCGCCAGAAATTCCTTTTAATGTTTGCTTGAACTACGTCGGTATTTCCCCAAAGAGGAAGGGATGATGCAGCACAACAATGGTAGGTATTTCCCTAAGTGATGAGACCAAGGTTATCGAACCAGTAGGAGAACCACGCAACACAACGTAAACAGCTCCCGCACACAAATAACAAATACTCTTAACACAACGTGTTAAAGGGGTTGTCAATCCCTTTCGGGCAATGGCACCAGAAGTTGGCACGGAGACGGGATAAAGTTGTCATAGATTGGATAAATAGATCGCAAATAAAATAAAATGCAGCAAGGTATGTTTGTATTTTTGGTTTAATAGATCTGAAAATAAAAGCAAATAAAAATAGATCGTGAAGGCAAATATAATAACGAAGAGACCCGGGGCGTAGGTTTCACTAGTGGCTTTTCTCTCGAGAAAAATAGCGAACGGTGGGAAAACAGTTACTATTGGGCAATTGATAGAACTTTAAATAATCATGATGATATCGAGGCAATGATAATTATATAGGCATCACGTCCAAGATTAGTAGACCGACTCCTGCCTGCATCTACTACTATTAGTCCACACATCAACCGCTATCCAGCATGCATCTAGTATATTAAGTTCATGGAAAAACGGAGTAATGCAATAAGAACGATGACATGATGTAGACAAGATCTATTTATGTATAAATAGACCCCATCTTGTTATCCTTAATAGCAACGATACATATGTGTCGTTTCCCCTTCTGTCACTGGGATCGAGCACCGTAAGATCGAACCCATCACAAAGCACCTCTTCCCATTGCAAGATAAATAGATCAAGTTGGCCACACAAAACCAAAATATCGGAGAAGAAATACGAGGCTATAATCAATCATGCATATAAGATATCAAAGAAGACTCAAATAACTTTCATGGATAAAAACATAGATCTGGTCATAAACTCAAAGTTCATCGGATCCCAACAAACATACCGCAAAAAGACTTACATCATATGGATCTCCAAGAGACCATTGTATTGACCATCCAGAGAGGGAGAGGAAGCCATCTAGCTACTAACTACGGACCCTTAGGTCTACAAAGAACTACTCATGCATCATTGGAGAGGCACCAATGGACATGATGAACCCCTCCGTGATGGTGTCTAGATTGGATCTGGTGTTTCTGGAACTTGCGGCGGCTGGAATTGATTTTCGTCGACTCCCCTAGGGTTTCTAGAATATTGGGGTATTTATAGAGCAAAGAGGCGGTGCAGGAGGCCACCGAGGTGAGCAAAGTTTCACTGCATTTGGACTCCATTTGGTATTGATTTCATGCGATGTAAAAAACAAGCAGAAAACAGCAACTGGCACTGGGCACTATGCTAATAGGTTAGTACCAAAAAAGTTATAAAATGATTATAAAAGGAATGTAAAACATCCAATAATGATAATATAATAGCATGGAACAATCAAAATTTATGGATAGATTGGAGACGTATCAGCCGTCTTGAGGCGGAACCTAGGCAGAACTAATCTAGGGCTCTGGCGGAGCTGTTCTGCCGGGGAAACATCCCTCAGGAGGGGGAAATCATCGCCATCGTCATAACCATTGATCCTCTCAACGGGGGTCAATCTCCATCAACATCTTCACCAGCACCATCTCCTCTCAAACCCTAGTTCATCTGTTGTATCCGATCTTTGTCTCAAAACCTCAAATTGGTACCTGTTGTTTGCTGGTAGTGTTGATTACTCCTTGTAGTTGATGCTAGTTGGTTTATTCAGTGGAAGATCATATGTTCAGTTCCTTAATGATAATTAATACTCCTCTGATTATGAACATGAGTATGCTTTGTGAGTAGTTATGTTTGTTCCTGAGGACATGGGAGAAGTCTTGTTATAAGTAATCATGTGAATTTGGTATTCTTTCGATATTTTGATGAGATGTATGTTGTATTTCCTCTAGTGGTGTTATGTGAACATAGACTACATGACACTTCACCGTGATTTGGGCCTAGGGGAAGGCATTGGGAAGTAATAAGTAGATGATGGGTTTCTAGAGTGACAGAAGCTTAAACCCTAGTTTATGCGTTGCTTCGTAAGGGGCTGGTTTGGATCCATATGTTTCATGCTATGGTTAGGTTTACCTTAATTGTTTTTTCGTAGTTGCAGATGCTTGCGAGAGGGGTTAATCATAAGTGGGAGGCTTGACCAAGGAAAGGCAGCACCCAAGCACCGGTCACCCACATATCAAATTATCAAAGCAACGAACGTGCGAATCATATGAGCATGATGAAAACTAACTTGACAATAATTCCCATGTGTCCTCGGGAGCACTTTGCTTTATATAAGAGTTTGTCCAGGCTTGTCCTTTGCTACAAAAAGGATTGGGCCACCTTGCTCCACCTTAGTTACTTTTGTTACTTGTTACCCGTTACGAATTATCTTATCACACAACTATCTATCACAGATAATTTCAGTGCTTGCCGAGAATACCTTGCTGAAAATCGCGTGTCATTTCCTTCTGCTCCTCGTTTGGTTCGACACTCTTACTTATCAAAAGTACTACGATAGGTCCCCTATACTTTTGGGTCATCAAGACTCTTTTCTGGCGCCGTTGCCGGGGAGTGAAGCGCCTTTGGTAAGGAAACATTTATATAGTGTGCTGAAATTTACTGTCACTTGTTACTATGGAAAATAATCCTTTGAGGGGTTTGTTTGGGGTATCTTCACCTGACCTACTGCACCTACTAAAAATATTTATTATGAAATTCCTTCGAGCATGATAGAGAAACTGCTAGCTAATCCTTATGCAGGAGATGGAACATTACATACTGATATGCACCTAATCTATGTGGATGAAGTTTGTGGTTTATTTAAGCTTGCGGGTATGCAGGAGGATGTTGTCAAGAAGAAGGTCTTCCCTTTATCTTTGAAGGGAAATTCATTGGCATGGTTTAGGCTATGTGATGATATTGGATCATGGAACTACAACCGATTGAAATTGGAATGTCAACAGAAGTTTTATCCTATGCATCTGGTCATCGTGATCGGAATTATATATATATTTTTTGTCCTCGTGAAGGAAAGTATCGCTCAAGCTTGGGGGAGGCTTAAGTCAGTGTTATATTCATGCCCCAATCATGAGCTGAAGATAAATTATTATTCAAAAAATTTATGCTCCGCTTTCTCATAATGATCGATCCATGCTCGATACTTCTTGTACTGGTTCTTATATGAAGAAGGATATTGAATTCAAATGGGATTTATTGGAAAGAATTAAAGCAACTCTGAAGATTGGGAACTCGACGAAGGTAAGGAGTCAGGTATAAACCTTAAGTTTGATTGTGTTAAATCTTTTATGGATACCAATGCTTTTCGTGATTTTAGCACTAAATATGGACTTCACTCTGAGATAGTAGCTTCTTTCTGTGAAACATTTGCTACTCATGTTGAACTCCCTAAGAGAAGTGGTTAAATATCATCCTCCCATTGAAGTTAAAGTAGTAGAACCTATTAAATTTGAAGAAGAAACCATTACTTATAATGTTGATCCTATTGTCTTGCTGCTTATATTGAGAAACCACGCTTTCCTGTTAGAATAAAGGATCATGCTAAAGCTTCAACCATGGTTTGTAAGAGTTATACTAGAACACCTACACCCCCTGAACAAATTAAAGTTGAACCTAGTATTGCTATGGTTAAAGATCTCTTGGTTGATAATATTTATGGGCATGTTATTTATTTCTATGATGAAGCTGCTAGAATCGCTAAACCCGATACTAAAGATAAACATAGACTTGTTGTTGGTATTCCTGTTGTTTCTGTTAAAATAGGAGATCATTGTTATCATGGCTTATGTGATGTGGGTGCTAGTGTGAGTGCAATTCCTTTTACCTTATATCAAGAAATTATGAATGAAATTGCACCTGCTGAGATAGAAAATATTGATGTTACTATTAAGCATGCCAATGGAGATACTATATCACCAATTGGGATTGTTAGAGATGTTGAAGCCTTGTGTGGGAAAATTAAATACCCTACTAATTTTCTTGTTCTTGCTTCCCCACAAGATGATTTTTGCCCCAGTATATTTAGTAGACCTTTCTTGAATACAGTTAATGCTAAGATAGACTGCGAGAAAGATATTGTTACTATCGGTCTAGGGGATATGTCTCATGATTTTAATTTCTCTAAATTTTGTAGACAACCCCATGATAAAGAATTGCCTAGTAAGGATGAAATTATTGGTCTTGCTTCTATTGCCGTGCCTCCTACTGATCCTTTAGAACAATATTTGCTAGACCATGAAAATGATATGTTTATGAATGAAAGAAGGGAAATAGATGAGATGTTCTTTAATCAAGGACCTATTTTGAAACATAATTTGCCTGTTGAGATCCTTGGGGATCCTCCTCCACCCAAGGGTGATCCCGTATTTGTGCTTAAACAATTGCCTCATACCTTGAAATATGCTTATCTTGATGAAAAGAAGATATATCATGTTATTATTAGTGCTAACCTTTCAGAGCATGAAGAAAAGAAGTTATTGAAAACTCTAAAGAAGCACCATGCCGCTATTGGACATACTCTTGATGATCTTAAGGGCATTAGTCCCACTCTATGTTAGCACAAAATTAATTTGAGCCTGATGCTAAACCAGTTGTTGATCATCAATGACGGTTAAATCCTAAGATTAAAGAAGTGGTAACAAATGAAATACTAAAGCTACTAGAGGCAGGTATGATTTATCCTATTGCTGATAGTAAGTGGGTAAGTCCCGTTCATTGTGTCCCTAAGAAGGGAGGTATTACTGTTGTTCCTAATGGTAAGAATGAATTCATCCCACAAAGAATTGTTGCAGGTTATAGAATTGTAATTGATTTTCGCAAATTAAACAAAGCTACTAGAAAAGATCTTTACCCTCTACCTTTTATTGATCAAATGCTAGAAATACTAACCAAACATACACATTTTTGCTTTCTAGATGGTTATTCTGGTTTCTCTCAAATACCTGTGTCAAAGGATGATCAGGGAAAGACCACTTTAACTTTCCCTTTCGGTACCTTTGCTTATAGATGTATGCCTTTTGGTTTATGCATGCACCTGCTACCTTTCAAATATGTATGACTGCTATATTCTCTGACTTTTGCGAAAGGATTGTTGAGGTTTTCATGAATGATTTCTCCGTTTACAGAACTTCTTTTGATGATTGCTTAAGCAACCTTGATCGAGTTTTGCAGAGATGTAAGAAACTAATCTTGTCTTGAATTGGGAGAAGTGCCACTTTATGGTTAATGAAGGTATTGTCTTGGGCCATAAAATTTCTAAAAGAGGTATTGAAGTTGATAAAGCTAAAGTAGATGCTATTGAAAAGATGTCGTGTCCTAAAGATATCAAAGGTATAAGAAGTTTCCTTAGTCATGCTGGTTTCTATAGGAGGTTTACTAAAGACTTCTCTAAAATTTCTAGGCCTCTCACTAATCTCTTTCAAAAAGATGTTCCTTTTGTTTTTGATGATGATTGTGTAGAAGCATTTGAAATACTTAAGAAGGCCTTGATTTCTGCACCTATTGTTCAGCCACCTGATTGCTTTACCCTTTGAAATTATGTGCGATGCTACTGATTATGTTGTTGGTGTTGTTCTAGGGCAAAGAGTTGATAAGAAATTGAATGTTATTCATTATGCTAGTAAAACTCTAGATAGTGCCCAGAGAAATTATGCTACTACTGGAAAAGAATTTTTAGTAGTTGTTTTTGCTTGTGGTCAGTTCAGATCTTATATAGTTTATTCCAAACTAACTGTTCACATTGATCGTGCTGCTATTAAATATCTTATGGAAAAGAAAGATGCTAAACCTAGACTTATTAGATGGGTTCTCTTGTTACAAGAATTTGATTTGCATATTATTGATAGAAAGGGAGGTGAGAACCCCGTTGCAAACAACTTGTCTAGGTTAGAAAATGTTCTTGATGACCCACTGCCTATTGATGATAGCTTTCCTGATGAACAATTAGCTATCATAAATGTTTCTCGTAGTACTCCATGGTATGCTGATTATGCTAATTTACTGTTGCTAAATTTATACCACCTAGTTTCACATACCAGCAAAAGAATAAGTTTTTCTATGATTTAAGACATTACTGTTGGGATGACCCACACTTTACAAAGAAGGAGTATATGGTGTTATTAGACTTTGTGTACCTTAGCATGAACAGGAATAGATCCTACGCAAGTGTCACTCCGAGGCTTACGGAGGACACCACGCTGGATATAGAACTGCACATGAGGTATTGCAATCCGTTTTTTATTGTCCCACTCTCTTTGAGGATGATCATAAGTTTGTCTTGTCTTGTGATGAATGCCAAAGAATTGGCAATATTAGTAGACTCCAGGAAATGCCTATGAATTATTCACTTGTTATTGAACCATTTGATGTTTGGGTCTTTGATTATATGGGACCTTTTCCTTCCTCTAATGGTTATACACTTATTCTAGTTGCCTTTGATTATGTTTCTAAGTGGGTAGAAGCTATTCCAACTAGTAGTGATGATCATAACACTTCTATTAAGATGCGTAAAGAAGTTATTTTCCGAGGTTTAGAGTCCCTAGATATTTAATGATTGATGGTGGTTCACATTTTATTCATGGTGCTTTCCGTAAATTGCTTGCTAAATACGATGTCAACCATAGAATTGCATCTCCATATCATCCTCAGTCTAGTGGTCAAATAGATTTGAGTAATAGAGAGATTAAATTGATTTTGCAAAATACTGTCAATAGATCTAGAAAGAATTGGTCCAAGAAACTTGACGGTGCATTATGGGCTTATAGAACTGCTTATAAAATCATATGGGTATGTCTCCGTATAAAATGGTTTATGGAAAGGCTTGTCACTTACCTCTCGAACTAGAACATAAGGCATATTGGGCTATTAAAGAGCTCAATTATGATTTCAAACTTGCCGATGAGAAGAGGATATTTGACATTAGCTCGCTTGATGAATGGAGAACCCAAGCCTATGAGAATGCCAAGTTTTTTAAAGAAAAGGTTAAAAGATGGCATGACAAGAGGATACAAAAGCATGAGTTTAATGTAGGTGATCATGTTTTGCTATACAACTCTCGTTTAAGTTTTTTGCAGGAAAACTTCTCTCTAAATGGGAAGGTCCTTACATTATTGAGGAGGTCTATCGTTCCGGTGCCATAAAAATCAACAACGTTGAAGGCACAAATCCGAAGGTGGTAGACGGTCAAAGAATCAAACATTATATCTCAGGTAATCCCATAAATTTTGGGACCAATATAATTGACACCGTAACACCGGAGGAGTACATAAGGGACACTTTCCAAAATGTTTCAGACTCTGAAAAGGAATAGGTATGTGGTATGGTAAGTAAACCGACTCCAAAACTGTTCTAATAGCAATTTTTCTCAATTTGGAAAATTAAAAGTAGTCCGAAAGAGACAGGAGGAGACCACAAGGGTGGAGGGCGTGCCCCTTGCCTTGTGGCCACCTCGTGTGCCCTCCGGACTCTGTTTTCTCGCACAATACTTCTTTTGGTCGGTAAAAAATCATTATATAATCTCCCGAAGGTTTTGACCACTGTACCATGAAAAAATCCTCTATTTTTGTTTCGAGCTATTTTTTCTGACAGATCTTGATCACCATGACATCTCCAAGCGCCCCCAAGGCCAAGTTTTTTAAGAAGGACATCAACCCTTACCTCGCGGAGGTGCTGCAACACCCTCAAACCATTGAGATGCATGAGTGGGTGCTGCACATCTGCGATGTTGAGTGGCCGAAGAAGACTGGAAGCATGGAGACAAGACTTGAAGCAATGGAGCAACAAGTTTTCAAGTGCCAAGGGATGGTGGAACATGGACTCAACGCCAATCACATGATGATCGTGGAGTTCACCAACAATCACAAGCTAGATGCCAAGAACATCAGGGAGGCCATCTTCAAGCTTCATGAGAAAATTGAGCATCTCCAAGCCCAGATCTATGACCTGCAAAACCAAAACTATGAGTATGAATACATATTTAAATGGATGAGTTTGGCTGCAGATTTGAGGATCCCAGAGACTCGTTCATCTTTGTATGATGGTGATCCTATGCCTTGGAAGATGGATGACAAGCCTACTACATCAACAAATCCATCATCACCACCTCCGAAGAAAGAGACATAAATACATGGGTATGGGCACTACCCTTGGCAACTGCCAAGCTTGGGGGAGGTCCTCCCGGACACATTGCACTTTGGCCCTCGCCTCCTGGAGTTCTTTCTCCATCTTGGATAGCATGAAGGACTGCTCCCCCTTCTCCCTTTCAAGGGCCTCCAGCTTCTTGGCCGCATCCATGAGCTCCACCTGCACTTCGACCACTCGAGCCTCGTGCTTTTGGTCAGAAATCTTGGTTTCTTCTAACTCATCCACTGCCTTTTCAGAGGCCAATTTCTTGGCGGCCGCCTCAGCCTCGACTCTCTTTAGGGCCTCCTTCAAGCCCTCAACCTCTGCGGCAGCAGCTGAAATAGCCGCACATTGAATGATCGGCACACAGTCCGGTGTTGTTGAAGGAAATATGCCCTAGAGTCAATAATAAAGTTGTTATTTATATTTCCTTATATCATGATAAATGTTTATTATTCATGCTAGAATTGTATTAACCAGAAACTTAGTACATGTACGAATACATAGACAAAATAAAGTGTCCCTAGCATGCATCTACTTGACTAGCTCGTTAATCAAAGATGGTTATGTTTTCTGACCATAGACATGTGTTGTATTTGATGAACGGGATCACATCATTAGAGAATGATGTGATGGACAAGACCCATCCGTTAGCTTAGCATATTGATCGTTAAGTTTTATTGCTATTGCTTTCTTCATGACTTATACATGTTCCTCTGACTATGAGATTATGCAACTCCCGAATACCAGAGGAATGCCTTGTGTGCCATCAAACGTCACAACGTAACTGGGTGATTATAAAGATGCTCTATAGGTGTCTCCGAAGGTGTTTGTTGGGTTGGCATAGATCAAGAATAGGATTTGTCACTCTGTGTATCAGAGAGGTATCTCTTGGCCCTCTCGGTAATGCTCATCACTATAAGTCTTGCAAGCAATGTGACTAATAAGTTAGTTACGGGATGATGCATGCCGGAACGAGTAAAGAGACTTGCCGGTAATGAGATTGAACTAGGTATGATGATACCGATGATTGAATCTCGGGAAAGTAACATACAAATGACAAAGGGAACAACGTATGTTGTTGTGCGGTTTGACCGATAAAGATCTTCGTAGAATATGTAGGAGCCAATATGAGCATCTAGGTTCCGCTATTGGTTATTGATCGGAGATGTGTCTCAATCATGCCTACATAGTTCTCCAACCCGTAGGGTCCGCACGCTTAACGTTCGATGACGATTTGTATTATGAGTTATGTGTTTTGGTGACCGAAGTTTGTTCTGAGTCCCAGATGAGATCACGGACATGACAAGGAGTCCAGAAATGGTCGATAGGTAAAGATCGATATATTGGAAGGTTACATTCAGACACGGAATGGTTTCAGGAAGTATCGGATAAGTTTCGGAGTACCGGGAGGTTACCGGAACCCCCCGGGGGACTATTGGGCCTTCATGGGCCCTCATGGAGAGAGCAGGCTGGCGGCCATGTGGTGGCGCGCGCCCCCTAAGCCCAAACTGAATTGGACTAGGGGTGGGGGGTGCGGACCCCCTTTCCTGCTTCTCCTCTTCCTCTTTCCCCTTCCCCCCTTCTCCGGAAAGGAAGGGGGAATCCTACTAGGACTGGGAGTCCTATTAGGACTCCCCCCTTGGCGCGCCCCCTCTAGGCCGGCCGCCCCCTCCTCCCCTCCTTTATATACGTGGATAGAGGGAACCCCAAAGGCACATCAATTGTTCTTTAGCCGTATGCGGTACCCTCCTCTATAGTTTACTCCTCCGTTCATAGCATCGTAGTGCTTAGGCGAATCCCTGCGCGGATCACATCATCAACACTGTCACCACGCCGTCATGCTGACGAGACTCTCCCTCGACCCTCTACTAGATCAAGAGTTCGAGGGACGTCATTGAGCTGAACGTGTGCTGAACATGGAGGTGCCATACGTTCGATACTTGGATCGGTTGGATCGTGAAGACGTTCTACTACATCAACCGTGCTAACCTATGTCGCTGATATCCGAGGAGACTTGATCTTCCAAGGGTTTGCGGCCTCAACCGCAGCTCTGGCCTTAGATCTGGAACACCTCACCGAGTCCGAAGACGGGAATTTAGAGCCCGTTGGACGCTCCGCAGCCGTAGAGCTCAACACTGGAGATACGAAGGGGATCGTTTCACCGCAGGCCCGGAGTTATACCAGGCTCCCTTCATCAACACGAAGCCAGAATCCTCCCTGAACACCAGATCCAAACTCTTGAGGTCCGTGTTACGCAAGCTCAGCCTGGGAACTCCTATTCCGCCCTACTCCACAGACTCTCGCTCCCCTGTCCAAACCTCACTCTTAAACGAGGCCCTCGACTTAATGCGATCTCTCGCCATTACAGAAGGATCACTGCCAAACTATGCCCAGCCCTCACTAGGGGCTGAGAGCAGGGAATTTCACGTCCCACCCACCACCCACTTCATAGCCACTGTCAAGGATCTAACTGACACGCTCGACTACGATTCCAAAGACATCGACGGTATGGATAATGATACCGGAGATGAGAAGAGCCAGAACCCGCCGTTCACCGGACGTTGGACGGCCACTTCCTCGTATGACGTGTACATGGTGGACACACCGAAAGAGGATGACGACGACAATGGGAAGAATCTAGAGGATGAACCTGTTGAAGCGACTACGAAGCGTCGACGTCAGCGGCGTCGATCAAAATCGCGTCGCGAAAAAGATAACAATACTGGCACCGGAGACAATAACACCCAGGATAACGCCGAAGACCAAGACGCTCCTGTTGAGCCAACATCCGAACAGGATGATTGGGAAGAGGGACAAGTCAACCCCGATGATCCTATCAGGAACGAGGGCTCGGAAGATAGTAACTACCTACCGACCTCCGAAGAGGATGAGAGCCTTGGCGACGAAAACTTCATCATACCAGAGGACCCCCTCAAACAAGAGCGCTTTAAGCGCCGGCTAATAGCCACAGCAAGAAGCCTGAAAAAGAAGCGGCATCAACTTCAAGCCGATCAAAATTTACTCAATGACAGATGGACTAATGTCCTGGTAGCCGAGGAATACGACCTCGAGCGCCCAACTAAGAGTTACCCAAAGTGCAGGTTGCTCTCCCAATTTGACGATGAGGTCCCAGAGCCTATACCGACAGTGCATAACGTGGCTGACGGGCCTGGCCGACCACCTCATGGCAGGGACAGAGCGGCAACGCAAGCCAAGCACCAACCTGTGCCACCTCGCCCTAGAGGTAGAGAAACAGCGGCTGCAAGGTACACGCACGACCTGCGACAGGACCTGGAAAATTGAGCCGATCATACTAGATCAATTTATGGATCAAGGGGGCGTGCACCAGTGCGAGAAGACGCCCATCAGGCCTGATGTGATAAACACAACCTCACCCGGGCCAAAAACCGCATATGGACTCCATCCGAACTGCGTCGCGACGTCGCCCAATACAGAGGAGCCGCACACCCACTATGCTTCACCGATGAGGTAATGGAGCATCAGTTCCCAGAAGGGTTTAAACCCGTGAACATTGAATCATATGATGGCACAATAGATCCTACAGTATGGATTGTAGACTTTCTTCTCCACATCCACATGGCCCGCGGTGATGACTTACATGCCATCAAGTACCTCCCCCTAAAACTCAAGGGACCGGCACGGCATTGGCTGAATTGCCTCCCAGAAAACTCTATTGGAAGCTGGGAAGACTTGGAGGACGCCTTCAGAGACAACTTACAAGGTACCTATGTTCGGCCCCCGGACGCTGATGACCTTACTCACATAATCCAGCAACCCGGCGAATCAGCCCGGAAGCTCTGGACCAGGTTCCTAATTAAAAAGAACCAGATTGTGGATTGTTCGGACGCCGAAGCCCTCGCAGCCTTCAAACACAGCGTCCGAGATGAGTGGCTCACTCGACACCTCGGCCAAGAGAAGCCGAAGTCCATGGCAGCCCTCACCGCACTTATGACCCGCTTTTGCGTGGGAGAAGTAGCTGGCTAGCTCGTCGAAGCAATAGCACCAGCACCCAGGCACCTCTGAAGCCAGAGACGGCAATGGCAAGCCACGACGCGATAAGCACAAGCGTCAAAACAATAGCAAAGACACGGCGGTCAACGCCAGATTCAGTGCCTCCAAATCTGGTCAGCGAAAGAAGCCATTCAAAGGAAATAAAGATGGTCCATCCAGTTTGGACAGAATACTTGATCGGCCTTGCCAGATTCATGACCCCCCCCCCCCCCCCGATAAACCTGCCAATCACACCAACAGAAACTTTTGGGTCTTTAAACAGGCTGGCAAGCTCAAGGCCGAACACAAGGGTAAAAGGCCGCCCAGCAAGGACGACGATGAAGAGCCTCGCCCACCGAACACAAGGGGGTAGAAGCAATTTCTCCCCGAGGTCAAAATAGTAAATATGATCTATGTCACCCACATCCCCAAACAGCAGCGCAAGCGCGCATTAAGGGACGTCTATGCCGTAGAGCCGGTCGCCCCAAAATTCAACCCATGGTCGGCTTGTCCGATCACCTTCGATCGAAAGGACCACCCGACCAGTATCCGTCATGGAGGATCGGTAGTTTTGGTCCTTGACCCAATCATCGACGGATTCCATGTCACGCGAGTCCTCATGGATGGTGGCAGTAGCCTTAACCTGCTCTACCAGGACACCGTCTGCAAAATGGGTATTGATCCGTCAAGAATCAAGCCCACTAAAACTACCTTTAAAGGAGTGATACCTGGCGTAGAGGCCCATTGCTCGGGCTCAATAACATTGGAAGTTGTCTTCGGCTCGCCCGACAACTTCCGCAGTGAAGACATGATCTTCAATATCGTACCCTTCCGAAGTGGCTATCACGCACTGCTCGGACGGACCGCTTTTGCTCGATTCAATGCGGTGCTGCACTATGCTTATTTAAAGCTCAAGATGTCCGGTTCACGCGGTGTCATAACGGTCAACAGAAACACGGAATGCTCCATCCGCACCGAGGAGCACACTGCGGCTCTCGCAGCCGAAGTACAGAGCGGCCCCCTCAAGCCGCACACCTCATCGGCCATCAAGCCGCCGGACTTTGCTAAAAAAGTTCGGTCAGTCCCGCAAGCTGACGACTCGGTACTTCCGGAGCTAGACTAGCAGTTTCGCCTCCATCGACTTTCGTGCACAACCGCAGAATTTATACCGCGCATGCATCACTACGCACTCAAAATACCTTGGGTATCAGCGAAGGCACAACACGAACAGGTCTATAGTACGGTTCGACCCTGTATGACCTTCCACCTTTCTTCGACTATTTTTCTCTCCTACACAGGTGCACTCGAACCTATATATCCTGCGGACTTACAAGGACTCTCTTCGAGCCCAGTTTCGTGCGGATAACCGAAGACCGTTCCCTTCAAGGAACCCCTCTCTACATGCCAAAAGCGGCGCAGACGTGCGGCAGGATATCCAAAGAACTCTTCAGACCAAACCTTATTTAAAGGACCTGTACTAAGCTTTTCTCCTTATTATTAGACCCCTGGCATGTAAAATGACTTTTGTGCATATGGTACCCTCTGTAAGATCACGTTTTGATGTATCAAATCAGACCCTAGTAGGGACAATCTCTCGGTATCAACTTTATTCATAAAACTGTATTCCGTCTCCCCAGTTGTCTAACTCACATACCCCGACACCCATTGCCAGGGGCTCTATATGGCCACATATGTGTCGCTAAACAAAAGCCCTAACAGCTTTATAGCACACTTCGGCGTCCCGAACTTGGCATTATATGCATCAGCTATGAATCATGTCTTGGGTCAATAGTTGGGTTGCCCGACTCCTGTGTTTGCTACCTTACATTCCGCTTGTTCGGCTAGGGTAGTAAAGGGAGAACTACTGCGATTGTGTTTCTGGTTCGTCCGGTCAAGCACCTTAGTAGAGAAAGCTGAAAACTAACTGTCATGATGCGGCGGGAGCTGGTCAGCCGCTCGGTGACTTACTAAATCTTTAACGATTTTTGTACTAAATGAAGGACTATTTTGCAGGCATATACGTAACGCATCCGCATTCGGATAGTCACATACGTACTAGGGGCTATTTTATAGCCCCGTCGTCACACTCTTATGGCTAAGTGAGAGCAGTAAAGCCGTATAGTCCGATTGCCTGGTTCGCCGCACTGACACCTCCGTCACGGACCAAGACGTTGGGTCAAAAGTGCTCATGTTTTATTCTGAACACCCCCGTAGCATCTACGTGGGGGTCGAAGCTGACGACTAGAAAACTCTCAGGCATACAAAAACGGTCGCACATGGGGAAAGCAACTTCAAATAATGGCACAAATATATTACAACGCCTTAATATATATAATACACATGAACGGGTCGTTCGGATACATTCATTCGAATATAATGTCCTTTGAGCATTGGCCCTCTATCAAGCGAGCACCCTCTAGGACGTCGTCTAAATAACGCTCCGGCGTGCGGTGGTCCTTGATGACCCACAAGTGTAGGGGATCTATCGTAGTCCTTTCGATAAGTAAGAGTGTCGAACCCAACGAGGAGCAGAAGGAAATGATAAGCGGTTTTCAGTAAGGTTTTCTCTGCAAGCACTGAAATTGTAGGTAATAGATAGTTTTGTGATAAGATAAATAGTAACGAGCAAAGAGTAAATAAAGTAAATAAAGTGCAGCAAGGTGGCCCAATCCTTTATGTAGCAAAGGATAAGCCTGGACAAATTCTAATAATGAAGAAGGAGCTCCCGAGGACACATTGGGAATTATTGTCAAGCTAGTTTAAATCACGTTCATAAGATTCGCGTTCGGTACTTTGATAATTTGATATGTGGGTGGACCGGTACTTCGGTACTGTCCTAACTGGGACAAGCATCTCACTTATGATTAACCCCTATTGCAAGCATCGGCAACTAAAAAAGGAGTATTAAGGTAAACCTAACCACAGCATTAAACATATGGGCCCATATCAACCCCTAACGAAGCAACACATAAACTAGGGTTTAAGCTTCTGTCACTCTAGCAACCCACCATCTACTTATTACTTCCCCATGCCTTCCTCTAGGCCCAAATAATGGTGAAGTGTCATGTAGTCGATGTTCACATAACACCACTAGAGGAAAGACAACATACATCTCATCAAAATATCAAACGAATACCAAATTCACATGACTACTAATAGCAAGACTTCACCCGTGTCCTCAGGAACAAACGTAACTACTCACAAAGCATATTCATGTTCATAATCAGAGGAGTAATAATATGCATAAAGGATCTGAACATATGATCTTCCACCAAGTAAACCAAATAGCATCCCCATACTTTAAGATCTTCCTCCCCGCCGATCAAGCAGCAACGCAGCATCAACTACAAGGAGTAATCAACACTACTAGCAACCCACGGGTACCAATTTGTGGTTTTGATACAAGATTGGATACAAGAGATGAACTAGGGTTTTGAGAGGAGATGGTGCTGGTGAAGATGTTGATGGAGAATGACCCCCTCCCGATGAGAGTATCGTTGGTGATGACGTTGGTGATGATTTCCCCCTCCCGGAGGCAAGTGTCCCCGGCAGAACAGCTCCACCAGAGCCCTAGATTGATTCCGCCAAGGTTCCGCCTCGTGGTGGTGGAGTTTCGTCCCGTAAGCTTGCCCACGATTTTTTCCAGGGTAAAAGTGATGATATACCAAAAGATGGACGCCGGAGGCCCACCAGGGGGCCCAGGAGATAGGGGGCCGCGCCTTACAGGGGGGCGCCCCCTATCTCCTGGACAGGGTGTGGGCCCCCTGGCCTATTTCTTTCGCTCATAAATTCTTATTAAATCCGAAAAGTTGTTTCGTGGAGTTTCAGGACTTTTGGAGTTGTGCGGAATAGGTTTCCAATGTTTGCTCCTTTTCCAGCCAGAATTCCAACTGCCGGCATTCCCTCTCTTCATGGTAAACCTTGTAAAATAATAGAGAATAGCCATAAGTATTGAGATATAATGTGTAATAACAGCCCATAATGCAATAAATATTGATATAAAAGCATGATGCAAAATGGACGTATCAACTCCCCCAAGCTTAGACCTCGCTCGTCCTCAAGCGGAAGCCGAAATCGAAAAATATATTCACATGTTTAGAGATAGAGGTTTCGATAAAATTAAAATACGGACATGAGGGCATCATGATCATTCTAATAACAGCAACATATATGGATTTTGTCATATGATCTCCTATGGTCAAGTAATAAACAATTCACAATGTCAGGTATGGTTCAAAAACTTCATTGGGAACTAACAAACTATAATCTCAGTCATTGAAGCAATTGCAATTTATTGTAACATCAGAAAGAGTCAGTAATAGAGCTTTTCAGCAAGCTCACATACTCAACTATCTCACAGTCTCCTATAATTGTTAACACTCACGCAATACTTGTGGTTATAGAGTTTCAGCCGGACACTGAGAAAGATAGGGGCTTATTGTGTTGCCTCCCAACGTATTCACCTTTAGGTGATGTCAACAATAATGGCCCATGCTAACTTACATCCAATTGGATATATATATATATATCATGATCTTTCAAACACGAAGAGCTTGCCGAAGGATAAAATGAAAAAGGGAAAGGTGAAGATCACCTTGACTCAAGCATAAAGTAAAAACATAAAGTAAAAGATAGGCCCTTTGCAGAGGGAAGCAGAGGTTGTCATGCGTGTTTAGGGTTGATGCATAAAGTCTTAGTGCAAAAGAACGTCACTTTATATTGCCCCTTGCATGTGGACCTTTATTATGCAATCCGTCGCTTTTATTACTTCCACAACAAGCTCGTACAAAGTTTATTTTCTCTGCACTAATAAGTCATACATATTTAGAGAGCAATTTTTATTGCTTGCACCGATGACAACTTACTTGAAGGATCTTACTCAATCCATAGGTAGGTATAGTGGACTCTCATGGCAAAACTGGGTTTGAGGATATTTGGAAGCACAAGTAGTATCTCTACTTGGTGCAAGGAATTTGGCTAGCAAGAGGGGGAAAGGCAAGCTCAACATGTTTGGAAGGTCAATGACAATATACTTTAACTGAGATTTCGGAAAACATAAACCATTACGTTGTCTTCCTTGTCCAACATCAACTCTTTTAGCATGTCATACTTAATGAGTGCTTCACAATCATAAAAGATGTTCAAGATAATATATTTATATGTGAACCCCTCTTTCCTTATCACTTCCTATTAATTGCAACGATGGCCAAGGCTATGTTCATCAACTCTCAACAATTTTTATGCCTCATACTTTCTATGTGTGAAGTTATCACTATCCATAAGATCATATGAACTCTTTTGTTCTTTCTACTTTCACAAGATCATAGCGACATAGCAAAGCCCTTGACTCAACACTAATCTTTATTATAGATAGCACACGGACTCGATTACATAAAGAGATCACAATGCAAAACTCTAAACCACTTGATATCAAAACTTCAATCTACTAGATCAAGATACTACTAACAAGATCGAACTAAATAAAGCGGTAAAAATAGGAGTGTGATGGTGATACGATACCGGGGCACCTCCTCCAAGCTTGGCAGTTGCCAAGGGGAGTGCCCATACCCATGTGATTATTTCTCCTTCTTCACGGTTGGTGTTATGATCTTCTTGGCGATGATGCCCTTCAGGATACGATTCTCCTCCTCGAGCTTATTGACTTGTTGTTTGAGGTCCATAATTTCTTTACGGAGCTTGCCCGTAACGGCCAAAGCTCCTTTTACCCAAGGATGTTGCATAGCTTCTGGAGAACAAGTGAAACTCTTTTTCATATTTTCATAAGAAAGGAATCTAGAGTTGGAAGGGATGACCGAAGCAGGGACGGCCAGGCTAGGTAGTTCCCCCATAGTGAATTCTTCTCCGAGACGAGAGGTAACTTCTTGATCTTCCTCCATGGCATCTATCCTTTTCAAATCAGCCTCCATCTCATCCTCCGTTGATGGTCCGAAGTGATAGGCATCGCTATTTGCTCCTGGACCTGGCGTTGGGTGAGACACCCGGCTCTCCCCAACTGACTCCTGAGAAGACATCTTGCTATATTCTGCAACAGGAACAGCTCGAAACAAAAACAGAGGATATTTGCATGATACGATGGTCAAAACTTTCGGGAGTATATATAATGAATTTTTACCGACCAAGATACATAACATACAAGAAAATGGAGTCCGGGAGGCACACGAGGTGCCCACAAGACAGGGGGCGCGCCCTACGGGGGGAGCGCGGCCTCCTCTCTCGTGGGAGCCTCGTGTCCCTTTCGGACTACTTCTTTCTTCCTAAAATTCTTAAATAATCCAAAACTGATAAAAATTGCCATTAGAGTTGTTTTGGAGTTGGTTTACTTACCGTACCACGTACCTATGCCTTTTCGGAGTCTGGAACATTCTGGAAAGTGTCTCTTATGTATTCCTCAGGGGTTATGGTTTCAATAATATTAGTTTCAACATTGATAGGATTACCTGAAATATAATGTTTAATTCTTTGACCATTTACCACCCTCGGATTTGTGCCTTCGAAGTTGTTGATTTTTATAACACCAGAACGATAGACCTCCTCGATAACGTAGGGACCTTCCCATTTTGAGAGAAGTTTTCCTGCAAAAAATCTTAAACGAGAGTTGAACAATAACACATAATCTCCTACGTTAAACTCACGCTTTTGTATCCTCTTATCATGCCAGCGTTTGACTTTTTCTTTGAAAAGCTTGGCATTCTCATATGCTTGGGTTCTCCATTCATCAAGTGAGCTAATATCAAACAACCTCTTCTCACCGGCAAGTTTGAAATCATAATTGAGCTCCTTAATAGCCCAATATGCTTTATGTTCAAGTTCAAGAGGTAAATGACATGCTTTTCCATAAACCATCTTATATGGAGACATACCCATAGGATTTTTGTATGCAGTTCTATAGGCCCACAATGCATCATCAAGTTTTTTGGACCAATTCTTTCTAGATCTATTCACAGTCTTTTGCAAAATTAATTTGAGCTCTCTATTGCTCAACTCTACTTGACCACTAGACTGCGGGTGATAAGGAGATGCGATTCTATGATTGACATCATACTTAGCGAGCATCTTACGGAAAGCACCATGAATAAAGTGTGAACCACCATCAGTCATAAGATATCTAGGGACTCCAAACCTCGGAAAAATAACTTCTATAAGCATTTTAATAGAAGTGTTATGATCAGCACTACTAGTTGGAATAGCTTCTACCCACTTAGTAACATAATCAACAGCAACTAAAATATGTGTATAACCATTGGAGGCAGGAAAAGGTCCCATATAATCAAAGCCCCAAACATCAAATGGATCAATAACAAGAGAATAATCCATAGGCATTTCTTGACGTCTACTAATGTTACCTATTCTTTGACATTCATCACAAGATAAGACAAACTTACGAGCATCTTTGAAAATAGTAGGCCAATAAAAACCAGATTGTAGTACCTTGTGTGCAGTTCTATCTCCAGCGTGGTGTCCTCCATAGGATTCAGAGTGACACTTGCGTAGGATTTGTTCCTGTTCATGCTCAGGCACACAACATCTAATAATACCATCTACTCCTTCTTTTATAAACGTGTGGATCATCCCAGAAGTAATGTCTTAAATCATAAAAGAACTTTTTCTTTTGCTAGTATGTGAAACTAGGCGGTATATATTTAGAAACAATGTAATTAGCATAATCAGCATACCAGGGAGCAGTACGAGAAGCATTGACGACCGCTAATTGTTCATCAGGAAAGCTACCATTAATAGGCAGTGGGTCATCAAGAACATTCTCTAGCCTAGACAAGTTGTCTGCAATGGGGTTCTCAGCTCCCTTTCTATCAATAATATGAAATCAAACTCTTGGAGCAAGAGAACCCATTTAATAAGTCTAGGCTTAGCATCTTTCTTTTCCATAAGATATTTAATAGCAGCATGATCAGTGTGAATAGTAACTTTGGAATCAACAATATAAGGTCTGAACTTATCACAAGCAAACACAACTGCTAAGAACTCTTTTTCAGTAGTAGCATAATTTCTCTGGGCAGTATCAAGAGTTTTACTAGCATACTGGATAACATTCAATTTCTTATCAACTCTTTGCCCTAGAACATCACCTACAGCATAATCACTAGCATCACACATAATTTCAAAGGGTAAATTCCAATCAGGAGGCCGAACAATAGGTGAAGTGATCAAAGCTTTCTTAAGTCTTTCAAATGCTTCTACACAATCATCATCAAAGACAAAAGGAATATCTTTTTGCAATAAATTAGTCAGAGGCCTAGAGATATTAGAAAAGTCCTTAATGAACCTCCTAAAAAAGCCGGCATGACCAAGGAAACTTCTTATACCTTTTATGTCCTTGGGACATGGCATCTTTTCAATAGCATCAACTTTGGCTTTATCAACTTAAATACCTCTCTCAGAGATCTTGTGCCCCAAGACAATGCCTTCATTAACCATAAAGTGACACTTTTCCCAATTCAGGACGAAGCTAGTGTATTCGCATCTCTGCAAAACTCAATCAAGGTTGCTCAAACAATCATCAAAACAGGATCCATAGACAGAGAAGTCATCCATGAATACCTCACAAATCTTTTCACAAAAATTAGAAAATATAGCCATCATGCATCTTTGAAAGGTAGCAGGTGCATTACATAAACCAAAAGGCATACGTCTATAAGCAAAAGTACCAAAAGGGCAAGTAAAAGTAGTTTTAGATTGATCCTTCGTGGACACAGGTATTTGAGAGAAACCAGAATAACCATCTAGAAAGCAAAAATGTGTGTGTTTGGATAGCCTTTCTAGCATTTGATCAATAAAAGGTAAAGGGTAATGATCTTTCTTAGTAGCTTTATTTAACTTATGAAAATCAATTACCATCCTATAACCTGTAATAATTCTTTGCGGGATCAATTCATCTTTATCATTAGGAACAACAGTAATACCTCCCTTTTTAGGGACACAATGGACAGGGCTTACCCATTCACTACCAGCAACAGGATAAATAATACCTGCCTCAAGGAGCTTTAGAATCTCCTTTCTTACCACCTCCTTCATTTTGGGATTTAATCGTCTTTGAGGATCTCTAACTGGTTTGGCATCTTTCTCCACTGAAATTTTGTGTTGACATAATGTGGGACTAATGCCCTTAAGATCATCTAGAGTATATCCAATAGCAGCTCGGTGTTTCTTCAGAGTTTTCAATAATCTTTCTTCTTCTTTCTCTAAAAGGTTAGCACTAATAATAACAGGGTATATTTCTTTTTCATCAAGATAAGCATACTTAAGATTATCAGGTAAAGGTTTGAGTTCAAACACGGGATCACCCTTGGGTGGAGGGGGATCCCCAAGAATTTCAACGGGAAGGTTATGTTTCAGCATAGGTTCCTGTTTAAGAAACACTTCATCTATTTCTTCCCTTTCCTTCATAAACATATCGTTTTCATGGTCTAGCAAATATTGTTCTAACGGATCAGTTGGAGGAACAACAATGGAAGCAAGACCAATAATTTCATCCTTACTAGGTGGTTCCCTTTCACGAGGTTGTCTACTAAACTTGGCAAAATTAAACTCATGAGACATACCATCTATGCCAACAGTGACAATATTCCTTTTACAATTAATCTTAGCACTAGCCGTATTCAAGAAGGGTCTACCAAAAATAATGGGACAAAAATCATCTTGTGGGGAAGCAAGAACAAGAAAATCAGCAGGGTATTTAACCTTCCCGCACAAAACTTCAACTTCTCTAACAATCCCAATAGGTTTAATGGTATCCCTATTAGCAAGCTTAATAGTAACATCAATGTCTTCTAATTCAACAGGTGCAATATCGTGCATAATTTCTTTATAAAGATCATAAGGTATCGCACTAGCACTAGCACCCATATCACATAAGCCATGATAACAATGATCTCCTATTTTAACAGAAATAACAGGCATGCCTACAACAGGTCTACGTGTCTTAGTATCAGGTCTAGCAATATTAGCAGTCTCACCCAAGAAAGAAATAACATGCCCATCTAAATCCTCATCCAAGAGATCTTTAACCATAGCAATACTAGGTTCAATATTAATTTGTTCAGGAGGTGTATAGGTCCTAGTATTACTCTTACGAACAACAGTTGAAGCTTTAGCATGATCTTTTATCCTAACTGGAAAAGGAGGTTTTTCAACATAAGCAGTAGGCACAATAGGATCACTATATGTAATAGCCTTTTCTTCGACTGTAATAGGTGCAACTACTTTCACTTCAACATGAGGATTATATTTAAACCACTTCTCTTTAGGGAGAGCAACGTGAGTAGCAAAAGATTCACAAAAAGTAGCTACTATCTCAGAGTCAAGTCCATACTTAGAGCTAAATCCACGGAAAGCATCGGTATCCATAAAAGATTTAACACAATCGAACTTAGGTGTCATACCTGACTCCTTACCATCGTCGGAACCCCAATCTTCAGAGTTGCGTTTAATTCTTTCCAATAAGTCCCATTTGAAATCAATAGTCTTCAGCATATAAGAACCAACACAAGAAGTATCGAGCAGGTTGCGATTATCAAGAGAAAGTTGAGCATAAAAATTCTGAATAATCATTTCCCGAGAGAGCTCATGATTGGGGCATGAATACAACATTGACTTAAGCCTCCCCCAAGCTTGAGCGATGCTTTCTCCTTCGCAAGGCCAAAAATTATATATGAAATTACGATCACGATGAACAAGATGCATAGGATAGAACTTCTGGTGAAATTCCAACTTCAATCGCTTATAATTCCAAGATCTTGTATCATCACATAGCCTATACCATGTCATTGCATCTCCATTCAAAGATAAAGGGAAGACCTTCCTTTTGACAACATCATCGGGAATACCTGCAAGCTTAAATAATCCACAAACTTCATCCACAAAGACAAGGTGTAAATCGGGATGCAATGTTCCTTCTCCTGCAAAAGGATTAGCTAGCAGTTTTTCTATCATACCCGAAGGAATCTCAAAGTGAATATTTTCATAAAGTTCAATAGGTTGAGGAGCATCTCTTTGCTCTTCTGGTTGGGGTGAAGATACCCCAAACAAGCCCCTCAAAGGATTAGTTTCCATAGTGACAAGTAACAGAAAATTTCAGCACACTATATAAATGTTTCCTTACCAAGTTCCACTCACCAAAAGCGCTACACTCCCCGGCAACGGCGCCAGAAAAGAGTCTTGATGACCCACAAGTGTAGGGGGTCTATCGTAGTCCTTTCGATAAGTAAGAGTGTTGAACCCAACGAGGAGCAAAAGGAAACGATAAGCGGTTTTTAGTAAGGTTTTCTCTGCAAGCACTGAAATTGTAGGTAATAGATAGTTTTGTGATAAGATAAATAGTAATGAGCAAAAAGTAAATAAAGTAAATAAAGTGCAGCAAGGTGGCCCAATCCTTTATGTAGCAAAGGATAAGCCTGGACAAATTCTAATAATGAAGAAGGAGCTCCCGAGGACACATTGGGAATTATCGTCAAGCTAGTTTTCATCACATTCATAAGATTCGCGTTCGGTACTTTGATAATTTGATATGTGGGTGGACCGGTACTTGGGCACTGTCCTAACTTGGACAAGCATCCCACTTATGATTAATCCCTGTTACAAGCATCCGCAACTACAAAAAGGAGTATTAAGGTAAACCTAACCATAACATTAAACATATGGGCCCATATCAACCCCTAACGAAGCAACGCATAAACTTGGGTTTAAGCTTCTGTCACTCTAGCAACCCACCATCTACTTATTACTTCCCCATGCCTTCCTCTAGGCCCAAATAATGGTGAAGTGTCATGTAGTCGACGTTCACATAACACGACTAGAGGAAAGACAACATACATCTCATCAAAATATCGAACGAATACCAAATTCACATGACTACTAATAGCAAGACTTCACCCATGTCCTCAGGAACAAACGTAACTACTCACAAAGCATATTCATGTTCATAATCAGAGGAGTAATAATATGCATAAAGGATCTGAACATATGATCTTTCACCAAGTAAACCAATTAGCATCAACTACAAGGAGTAATCAACACTACTAGCAACCCACGGGTACCAATTTGTGGTTTTGATACAAGATTGGATACAAGAGATGAACTAGGGTTTTGAGAGGAGATGGTGCTGGTGAAGATGTTGATGGAGAATGACCCCCTCCCGATGAGAGTATCGTTGGTGATGACGTTGGTGATGATTTCCCCCTCCCGGAGGCAAGTGTCCCCGGCAGAACAGCTCCACCAGAGCCCTAGATTGATTCCGCCAAGGTTCCGCCTTGTGGCGGTGGAGTTTCGTCCCGTAAGCTTGCCCATGATTTTTTCCAGGGTAAAAGTGATGATATAGCAGAAGATGGACGCCGGAGGCCCACCAGGGGGCCCAGGAGATAGGGGGCCGCGCCTTACAGGGGGGCGCCCCCTGTCTCCTGGACAGGGTGTGGGCCCCCTGGCCTATTTCTTTCGCTCATAAATTCTTATTAAATCCGAAAAGTTGTTTCGTGGAGTTTCAGGACTTTTGGAGTTGTGCAGAATAGGTTTCCAACGTTTGCTCCTTTTCCAGCCAGAATTCCAACTGCCGGCATTCCCTCTCTTCATGGTAAACCTTGTAAAATAAGAGAGAATAGCCATAAGTATTGAGATATAATGTGTAATAACAGCCCATAATGCAATAAATATTGATATAAAAGCATGATGCAAAATGGACATATCAGTCCTTGCCTTCGGGAGGACCCTCCACCGCGATAATGGCGGCTTTCATCTTGGCCCAGTGCACCTTGACACGGCCGAAGGCCCTCTGTGCACCTTCTATGCACATCGACCATTTGATGGCATCAATTCGGGGCACGGCATCGATGCATCGCTGCACTAGGCCAACATAGCTGCTCGGAACGGGTTCAGCCGGCCATAGCCGGAGTATGACCTCCTTCATGGCCGCTCCAGACATCTTATGCAACTTGGCCCACTGCGCCATTTGGTCATTCAGCAGTGTCGAGCGCTCCTGCGTCGCGAACTGCGACCAGAACAGCTTCTCCGTCGCATGCCCCTCCTGGGCCCGGTAGAATTGCGATGCGTCAGCGGAGCTCTTCGGAAGATCTGCAAAGGTGTCTGGAGAACTCCATAGTCGATTAGGTAAGGCATACCTTTGATCGCCAAACTTAGACTGTAAAAGAAAGGGCTTACCATCCGCTATCTGTCCGGCCTGTCGGAGCTCCTCGCGAGCCGCTCTGGATTTGGACCTCGCCTCTTGGGCGTCCTGAAGGGCCTTGGAGAGTTGGGCCGCCTTAGCTTTATTCTCCTCCTCGAGGAGCTCGCACTTGTGAGTTGCGTCCTTGAGCTCTTGCGCAATCTTGGATACCCGCTCCACGAACTGGCGCGGGGTGGCCTGTTCGGCCTTCAAATCGGCAGCCGCTTTATCAGCGGCCGCATCGCTCACCCTCGCTGCTCCTTCGCGCGGGCAAGGTCACTCCTGAGGGTCTCGACCTCAGCAGCGCCATCTACAATTATGCATATAGCAGCACATAAAGCTTCAACTTCGCATTTGCAAACTAATTCAATTGTGTATGGGGCACTTGAAACATACCTTGCGCCTCGTCGAGCCGCTTGTGAATCCGGACATTATCCTCGTCGACCAGCTGCAATTTCCGCTTCAATTCAGAAACTTCGGCGGCCTGAGCGGTCGCCGCTAACAGTGAAGCCTGATATTTACCACAAAAGATAAGTATGTAATTTCCTACGGATACCTATAGACCCTCTATTCGCCCTCCTTCATCGTCCAAACAGAGTCTCAGGGGCTACTATCTATATACAGGCAGCTTTTTATGGAAAGCAGCTAAAAGACATTACATCGCATACCTTGAAGCCTGTTAGTAGGCTCGTGAAGGCTTCATTCAGTCCACTCTTAGCAGACTAAGCCTTTTCAACCACCGTACCCATCAAGGTACGGTGCTCCTCCAAGACAGATGCACTTTGCAGAGCATCCATCAGCATGTTCGGCGCCTCTACATTAGTAGAGGTCGCCACCGGAATAGCCGTCTCCCCCTCCTGCGAAGGGGGCTGTTGACCCGATTCTGGAGCCGTTTGGGTCTCCGGAACAGTATCCGGCCGAGGGTCCGATGATTCAGGACCCCCGTTGCCGGTCCCCATGGGGGTTTCGCCCCCCATGTTCTCGGCAGCGTTCGGCGCTGGCGTGGTCCTCTCCCGAACTTCTCCGGAGCCCGGTGAAATCCTTCGGGACGATACCTCGGGATCGTCTGCCCTAGTAGGCGGGGAAGCTTGTGGAGGCGTCTTGCTCTCCATCTTCTCCGGCGAAAGATCCCTCGATGACAACGATTCTTGAGGAATGTCATGAGCCAGACTGGAATATATAATCTATAAAAAAGATTAGATGTGTACAAGGCATCTTAAGGTACTCACGATTCGGCAAGGGGCTTGGTTCGGGGGCGGTGCTTAGGAACGGCCTCGGTGCCCAAATTCGAGTCATCTGAGAGGGATATCCTTCCCCTCTTGGACGCCCCCTCCTCCGGATCTACGGAGGTCGCCCTCTTTTTCCCTTTGGGAGGAGGGTTCTCTGCCTCCTCCTCCTCCTCCTCGTCCTCGTCTTCGTCTTCCTCGTGAGAGGAAGGAGCTTTGGTTCCTCCAGACATAGCGCCCGAAGTTTCTTCATGATGGGGCCACATTCGGCCTCCTTGGTCTTCTTCTTCTTGTCCTTCTTTACCGGCGCCTAATAGGGCGCCAGGACCAGCATCTTCATGAACAGAGGCTCGGCTAGGTTTTTGGGGAGCGGGGCCGGACACTTAATCCGCTCTTCCTTCTTTATCCAGTCCTATTAAGGAGATGGAATTTTCAGGACCCCTCCCTAAGATTGACAAGCTAGGTTATGTTCGGAAATACAATACTTACTGGGGATGCCGGATTGTTGCAGTCGAGGCCGGTGTCGTCAGACGTCCTTGGCCACGTCTTCTGCTTCTTAAAGAGCATCTTCCATATCCTTTTGTGTGTCGTACCGAAGAAGTGTTGCAAGGTCCATGGCCCCTCCGGATTGAACTCCCACATTTTGAGAGGCCGCTGATGGCAAGGGAGAGCTCGGTGGATGAGAATCACCTGAATCACATCAGCAAGGGTGATGTCCTTTTTTATCATGCTCTTGATACGCTTCTGCAGCGTCGACACTTCATCAGGGGATCCCCAATCTAGACCCTTGTTGGTCCAGGATGCGGGCCGCAACGGAGGTCTAGATCTGAAAGCAGGAGCAGCAACCCACTTGGTGCCGCAGGGTTCGGTAATATAGAAACGCTCCTGCTTCCACACCTTGACAGTATCCACAAATCTCCCTTTGGGACAGGTAACATGGTTGAGCTTGCTCACCATGGCGCCGCCGCACTCAGCGTGTTGGCCTTCAACCACCTTCAGCTTCACATTAAAAACCTTGAGCCATAAGCCGAAGTGTGGAGGGATGCGGAGGAATGCCTCGCACACGATGATAAACGCCAAGATGTGGAGGAAGGAATTTGGGGCCAGATCATGGAAATCTAGCCCGTAGTAGTACATGAGACCTCAGACGAAAGGGTGAAGGGCGAACCCAAGTCCTCGGAGGAAGTGGGGGATAAAAACCACCCTCTCATCGGGCTCCGGGGTGGGGATGACCTGCTCCGGGGTTGGAAGCCTGTGTTTGATCTCCGCCGTCAAGTACCTTGCCTCACGCAGATCTTGGATGTTCTTCTCCATTACGGAGGAGGCCATCCACTTGCCCTGAAAGCCGGATCCGACCATGGCTGGAGAAGTTGGGGCGAAGAGAAAGTTTAGAACTAGGGTGCTGGAGCTCAGGGGATTGAAGGGCAGAGGAAGAAGAAGGCGTGAGATGAACAGATGGGTCTTTGTCTTCTTATAGAAGTAGCGAATATCAAGCGCCCCCTCCTAAGCCTTAAACCTCGCCTATTCCCAAGGGGATGTGTCAGGGGCACGGTTGGATTACCCAAAAAAACCTATTGATGAGAATCCCGTGATAAGGGGACACGATCTCCGCTTTGACAAGATGTGTCAATGGCCATGCCTCGGAATATGAAACGGGACTGTAAAACGGTTCAGAATAATAATAAGGCCAGAACATAACGTCTCGCCCAAAAAATTGCCAGTGGACATGACTTATTTTAAGTATTATTGCCTTTTACAGCTCAGGGTTGTACGTATTAAGCAGGGCCGGATACAACTCTTGTGTGCAGAAAGCTGCTTTGGAGTATTCGGAGAGGGAACCCGCCTTGCAATGTCGAAGACAATCTGCGCACCGGATACGTCATCATTGAAGCCTGGTTCAGGGGCTACTGAGGGAGTCCTGGACTAAGGGGTCCACAGGCGTCTGGGCTATGCGACCTCGGGCCGGGCTAATGGGCCATGAAGATATGAGATTAAAGACCTTCCCCCGTGTCCGGATGGGATTCTTCTTTGCGTGGGTATCAAGCTTGGCATTCGGATCATGCACCTTCCCTTCTCTTTAAACCAACTCTGTACAACCCTAGATCCCTCCGGTGTCTATATAAATCGGAGGGTTTAGTCCGTAGGGAAAGAACAATCATACAGGCTAGACATCTAGGGTTTAGCCATTACGATCTCGAGGTAGATCAACTCTTGTAACCCCTATATTCATCAAAGTCAATCAAGCAGGAAGTAGGGTATTACCCCCATTAAGAGGGCACGAACCTGGGTAAACATCATGTCCCCTGCCTCATGTTACCTTCGATCCTTAGACGCACAGTTCGGGACCCCCTACCCCTTTTGACACCGATACTCTCCCCCTCTCATTGCTATGCATCTCCTAAATAGATCTTGCGTGATCGTAGGATCTTTTTTTTTGAAATTGCAAGCTACGTTCCCCAAACAGTTGTACCCAGCAACTAGTTATCACATACACTAACGAAAAGCTTACCTTGCGCCTCATCAAGCCGTTTGTTGACAAGGTCAAGCTCTTTATCAGAATGCTTGAGCTTCTGATCCATCTCCTCTAGCGCCACATCATTAGCATTTGCGGCCAGAGAAGATGCTTGTGACAAAAAAAATTCACCACATCAAATAAAGGGCCTATAGAACGGGATCCTCCGCAGGTTTTCTTTGCAAACCTTGCAAAGTCTCGGGGGCTACTGTGGATATGGCATACTAAGGACTAAATCAAATTAATGAGAAAACAGTATTACTTGACTTACCTCAAAGCCCGTCAAAAGGCCTTGGACAACATCGTTCATCCTAGATTGGATGGACCGAACACCTTGCATGACCATGCTCATAAGAGTGCGGTGCCCATCAACGATAACGGAGTTGTTCACCAACTCCCCCAGCGTGTCCGGCCGGCCAGCCACTACCCGTTTGGAGGTGTACAGCGCTGGCGTTGGCTCCCCAACCCCTTCTCCACTGGAAGGAGGAACCTGTACCGTCGAGGGTCTTGGGGGCTCGGGAGCGGATGGCTGCTAAGGTCTGGATGGTCTGGACTCCCTTCCCGCATCGGCCAGGAGGGACGCGCCCTCCTGGTCTACGGCAACCAAGGTGTTAGCCGATACGTCCATTTTGCATCATGCTTTTATATTGATATTTATTGCATTATGGGCTGTTATTACACATTATATCACAATACTTGTGCCTTTTCTCTCTTATTTTATAAGGTTTACATGAAGAGGGAGAATGCCGATAGTTGGAATTCTGGACTGGAAAAGGAGCAAATATTAGAGACCTATTCTGCACAACTCCAAAAGTCCTGAAACTTCATGGAGAATATCTTGGAATATATATAAAATATTGGGCGAAAAAAGCACCAGAGGGGGGCCACCTGCCATCCACAAGGGTGGAGGGTGCGCCCTACCCCCATGGGCGCCCCCTCTGGTCTTGTGGGCCCCCTGGCAGGCCCCTGACACCCATCTTTTGCTATATGGTGTGTTTTGACCTGAAAAAAATAAGAAGGAAGCTTTCGGCATGAAGCGCCGCCATCTCGAGGCGGAACCTGGGCAGAACCAATCTAGGGCTCCAGTGGAGCTGTTCTGCTAGGGAAACATCCCTCCGGGAGGGAGAAATCATTGCCATTGTCATCACCATTGATCCTATCATCAAGAGGGGGTCTATCTCCATCAACATCTTTACCAGTACCATCTCCTCTCAAACCCTAGTTCATCTCTTGTATCCGATCTTTGTTTGAAAACCTCAGATTGGTACCTGTGGGTTGCTAGTAGTGTTGATTACTCCTTGTAGTTGATGCTAGTTGGTTTATTTGGTGGAAGATCATATGTTCAGATCCTTAATGATAATTAATACTACTCTGATTATGAACATGAATATGCTTTGTGAGTAGTTACGTTTGTTCCTGAGGACATGGGAGAAGTCTTGTTATAAGTAATCATGTGAATTTGGTATTCTTCGATATTTTGATGAGATGTATGTTGTCTTTCCTCTACTGGTGTTATGTGAACATCAACTATATGACACTTCACCATTATTTGGGCCTAGGGGAAGGCATTGGGAAGTAATAAGTAGATGATGGGTTGCTAGAGTGAAAGAAGCTTAAACCCTAGTTTATGCGTTGCTTCATAAGGGGCTGATTTGGATCCATATGTTTCATGATATGGTTAGGTTTACCTTAATTCTTCTTTCGTAGTTGCGGATGCTTGTGAGAGGGGTTAGTCATAAGTGGGAGGCTTGTCCAAGGAAGGGCAGCACCCAAGCACCGGTCCACCCACATATCAAATTATCAAAGTAACAAACACGAACCATATGAGCATGATGAAAACTAACTTGACAATAATTCCCATGTGTCCTAGGGAGCACTTTGCTTTATATAAGAGTTTGTCCAGGCTTGTCCTTTGCTACAAAAAGGATTGGGCCACCTTGTTGCACCTTAGTTACTTTTGTTACTTGTTACCCGTTACGAATTATCTTATCACACAACTATCTGTCACTGATAATTTCAGTGCTTGCAGAGAATACCTTGCTGAAAACTGCTTGTCATTTCCTTCTTCTCCTCGTTGGGTACGACACTCTTACTTATCAAAAGGACTACGGCAGATCCCCTATACTTGTGGGTCATCATTAGCCTCGGCCATTATGGTGTCAACCTCCCCCTCAGTGTTCAGAGGAGAAGGAGTCCTTCGGGACTGCACCTCCCTGACCTCTTCATGGATCAGGGGAGGCGCGAAGCATGACATAGACCCACTGTCTGCCAGTTCGGCAGGCAGAGACGTCCCCTCCGAGGTCTGCTCGATGGGGTGGTCGCGTGGGGGAATGCAATTCTAGAGTGTTAGCCTCCGGCCGGAATGAATTAATGAAAACAAAGTAGCTAAAAATACCAACTCCATACCTGTCGGTCGGGGGCTTGACCCTGGGTCCCTCATTCGGGATCTCCTTGGAAGTTTCGGACTCCTCGTCTGAGCTGTCGGGCAGGACCAGTTTGGGTCGGCACCGCCTCTTCGCGGCCTGTGGGGGTTGAACCTCTTCGACATCCTCAAACACCACCCTCTTCTTGGAGTGCGAGGAGGCGCTCCCCTCCTCGTCCTCATCCTCATCCCCATCCTGTATGAATGAGGCCGCAGCATCCCCGGACCGGTTGCCCGGACGAGCCTTACGGCGAAGGCCCTCCCTGGCCTCTGGTACCTCTTTCTTCTTGCCCTTCTTGTCAGGTGCCTTATAAGGCACCACAACTAACAGCTCCTCCAACTGCTCTGATCGGGCCTCTTCGGGCAGTGGCGCCGGGAAATTGATCTTCTCGGCCTTAGTGCTCTAGCCCTGCAAAATCCGCATAGATGTTCAAACCAAATCGTACATGGTGTGAATATCTGAACACACATTGAAGATGGATGTAGCTCACCTCCTTTGGGTGTTCATGACGTCAAGGTCGATATCGTCGACCGGCCAGTTCTCCTGAGGCTTGAATAGCTGACCCCATATTTTATCATGGGTTGTGCCGCAGAGGTGTTGCACGGTGGCTGGATCCTCGGGCTCGTGCTCCCACATTGGCTTGGCCCTCTCCTGGCAAGGGAGGAGCCGGCGGTTGAGAATGACCTGGACCAGGCCAACCAGCTTTGTGCTGGTTTCCATTACGCTAACGACGCACTTCTGCAGCACCTTCATGTGGGCAACGCACTCCCCAGCCCGGGCTCTTGGTGGTCCATGAGGCCAGCCTGGTAGGGGGTCCGGATCTGAATGCGGGAGCTGCCGTCAAGCCGCCCCCCTTGGCTTGGTGATTTAGAACCACTCCTTTTGCCACATTTTTGATGGTGTCAACAAAGTGGCCCGCTGGCCACTGGACCCGCGTCAATTTGTTGATCATGGCCCCGCCACAGTTCGCATGTTCGCCGCCCACTACCTTGGGCTTGATGTTGAACACCTTTAGCCACAGGACAAAGTGTGGCTGGACTCAGAGGAAGGCCTCGCAGAAGATCATGAAGGACAAGATGTGGAGAAGGGAGTTGGGGGCTAGATTGAGAAAATCTAGCCCGTAGAAGAACATCAACCCCCTCACAAAGGCGTGCAGGGGAAATTCAAGCCCCTAAGGAAATGAGGGAGGAATACGACCCTTTCACCCGGCCTGGGCGTAGGGATGATCTGGCCCTCTTCGGGGGCCCGATGGGCAATGTCGACCGACAAGTAGCCGGCCTGCCTCAGCTTCGAGATGTCACCATCAATGACGGTGGAGGCCTCCCACTTCCCGTTGGGGCCAGATCCGGCCATGGCTAAAGGCGGAGGAGTGGGATTTTCTCAGGAAGTAGAGATAAGGGGTGTTGGAACTTTGAGGATCTGCATGAGCAGAAGGGGGAAGAAGGCGTGGGATGTTGACTGTTGTAGCCCCCCCCCCCTTATAGGCTATTGACAAGCCAGGGATTCCTTTTTCCACGTCGTTGGCCTCTCCACTTCCCGATATGCTCGCAACATTATGTGCGGGGAGGGGTGATACGTCTCCAACGTATCTATAATTTTTTATTGTTCCATGCTATTATATTATCTATTTTGGATGTTTTATATGCATTAATATGCTATTTTATATTATCTTTGGGACTAACCTATTAACCTAGAGCCCAGTGTCAATTTTTGCCTTTTCCTTGTTTTTGAGCTTTAGAGAAAAGGAATACTAAACGGAGTCCAAACGGAATACAACTTCACGATGATTTTTCTTGGACTAGAAGACACCCAGGAGACTTGGAGTGCAAGTCAGAAGAGTCATGAGGTAGCGATAAGGGTGGAGGTGCGCCCAGGGGGTAGGGTGTGCCCCCCTAACTTGTGAGCCCCTCGGTGACCCCCTGACCTAGATCTTCCTCCAATATATTCACATATATTTCCAAACCACCAGAAGCATAAATGAAAACACTTTTCCACCGCCGCAACCTTCTGTTCCCATGAGATCCCATCTAGGGGCCTTTTACGGCATCCCGCCGGAGGGGGATTCGATCACGGAGGACATCTACACCAACTCTATTACCCTTCCGATGAAGCGTGAGTAGTCCACCATAGACCTACGGGTCCATAGATAGTAGCTAGATGGCTTCTTCTCTCTCTTTGATTCTCAATACCTTGTTCTCCTTGATGTTCTTGGAGATCTATCCGATGTAATCTTCTTTTGCGGTGTGTTTGTCGTGATCTGATGAATTGTGGATTTATGATCAGCTTATCACTGAATATTATTTGAATCTCCTCTGAATTCTAATATGCATGATTTGGTATCTTTGTATTTCTCTTCCAATTATCGGTTTGGTTTGACCAACTAGATTGGTTTTTCTTGCAATGGGAGAGGTGCTTAGCTTTGGGTTCAATCTGCGGTGTCCTCACCTAGTGACAAAGTAGGGGTAGCGAGGCACGTATTGTATTGTTGCCATTGAGGATAAAAAGATGGGGTTTACATCATATTGCTTGAGTTTATTCGTCTACATCATGTCATCTTACTTAATGCGTTACTCTGTTCTTTATGAACTTAATACTCTAGATGCAGGCAGGAGTCAGTCGATGTGTGCAGTAATAGTAGTAGATGCAGGCACGAGTCGGTCTACTTGGTATGAACGTGATGCCTATATTGCATAGTCATTGCCTTCGATATTGTCATAACTTTGCACTTTTCTATCAATTGCTCGATAGTAATTTGTTCACCCACCGTATTATTTGCCTATAAGAGATAAGCCTCTAGTGAAACCTTTTTGGCCCCCGGGTCTATTTTCCATCATATTAGTTTCCGATCTACTATTTTCCATCATATCAATTTCCGATCTACTATTTTGCAATCTTTTACTTTCATATCTATAAACCAAAACCACAAAAATATTTTATCTATTTCTTATCAATCTCTATCAGATCTCACTTTTTGCAAGTGACCGCGAAGGGATTGACAACCCCTTTATCGCGTTGGGTGCAAGTGTTTGATTGTTTGTGTAGGTATTGGTGATTTGCGCGTTTTTCTCCTACTGGATTGATACCTTGGTTCTTAACTGAGGGAAATACTTATCTTTACTATGCTGCATCACCCTTTCCTCTTCAAGGGAAAAACCAACGCAAGCTCAAGAAGTAGCAGGAAGAATTTCTGGCGCCATTGCCGAGGAGATCTATGCCAAGTCAAGACATACCAAGTACCCATCATAAAACTCTCATCTCTTGAATTACATTATTTGCCATTCACCTCTCGTTTTCCTCTCCCCCTCTTCTAAAATGATTTTCAAAAGATTTGCCTTTTTCTTTCGCCCTTCTTCCGTTCATCTTCTCGTTTGCTTTTTGTTTCCCCGTTTGCTAGATTGGTTTGTTAACATCATCTCTGAATCCAGGGAGATTATCGCTGAAAAGGATGGTACTAACAATGAGGGAAACTTTGATGATTTTGCTAATATTAATCCTCATGAAGAATTTACTATCTTGCACGCTAAAAAACTTCACATAGGTAGCGGAAATATTATTGGAGAAGGGGTTATTCAAGATTTCTTTACTTGTGCCAGTGCGCTACCCACGTTAGGTGGATTTATTCTCCATAAAACTAATAGTATCGCAGATGCTATATCTTTGCTTGTAGTTGAACTTGAAAGACAACTTGTTCATATGCATCCATGCATACAAAGGATTTTTCTAGAGTTTTCTAATATTGAGCATTCTTCTGTTAAACGCGCTGCCACTATATTTCTAGACCATGAGCTTAGATTTATTATGAAAGAAGCTAGTGAAATGTTTTGCGCATTACAAAGTAGATGGTGGTCGTCCTCCCATAGAGGGGATTCTCTTTAACCAAGAAGAAATGATGCGTTTGCGATCTCTCGATCATGTTGCTTATAATGAAAAATTGAGAAAAAGGGTCCCTACCGATGTTTTAGTTGATAAAATTTCTGAACTTAATGAAAATTTTGCTATACAAAACAAAGGATTGGGTTTCTCTCTTGGAAATAAGGTCATGACTTTTTGCCAAAAGAATCCATACAATGATGAGTTGATCATACAATATGAGGGGCCGAAGGAGGAACCTATTCCTCCCGAGCTTGATCTTAGGGATCCTTATCCCATTAAATTTAGACCTTTTGGTTACTTTTTCTTACCACAAAGAAAACTTGCTGCTGAACAAAGGGAGTATGAGATGAGTTTTCGAGATTTGCCTTATTATTACTATGACAATACTTAGATCTATGTTTTATGCCTAGCTAAGGGCGTTAAACAATAGCGCTTGTTGGGAGGCAACCCAATTTTATTTTTGTTCTTGCTTTTTTGGTTCTGTTTTTTAATAAATAATTCATCTAGCCTCTGGTTAGATGTGTTTTTGTATTTTTAATTAGTTTTTGTGCCAAGTAAGACCTTTGGGATGGCTTACAGTGATAGTTCATTTGATCTTGCTGAAAAACAGAAACTTTTGCACCCAGCAAGATAATTTTCATAATTCACAGAAGCGTGCTTTTGAACTGAATTTTACACAAGATTGATATACATTGCCTAGGTTGTCCTAATTTTTCAGAATTTTTGGAGTTACAGAAGTATTCGAAGTTCTCTGATTGCTACAGACTGTTCCATTTTTGACAGATTCTGTTTTTGTTGTGTTGTTTGCTTATTTTGATGAATCTATGGGTACTATCAGGGGGTATGAACCATGGAGAAGTTGGAATACAGTAGGTATTACACCGATATAAATAAATATTGAGTTCACACCAGTACCATAAAGTGGTGATTCATTTTATTATACTAACGGATCTCATAAGATTTTTTGTTGAGTTTTGTGTTGTGAAGTTTTCAAGTTTTGGGTAAGGCTTTGATGGACTATGGAATTAGGAGTGGTAAGAGCCTAATATTGGGGAAGCCCAAGGCACCCCAAGGTAGTATTCAAGGACAACCAAGAGCCTAAGCTTGGGGATGCCCCGGAAGGCATCCCCTCTTTCGTCTTCGTCTATCAGTAACTTTACTTGAGGCTATATTTTTATTCACCACATGATATGTGTTTTGCTTGGAGCATCTTGTATGTTTTGAGTCTTTGCTTTTTAGTTTTCCGCAATCATCCTTGATGTACACACCTTTTGAGAGGGACACGCATGAATCGTGATTTATTAGAATACTCTATGTGCTTCACTTATATCTTTTGAGCTAGGCAATTTTGCTCTAGTACTTCACATATACCTTTTTAGAGCATGGTGGTGGCTTTATTTTATAGAAATTTTTGAACTCTCATGCTTCACTTATAATATTTTGAGAGTCTCTTTAAACAGCATCGTAATTTTCTTAGGCTATGAATTCAGTCCTAATATGATGGGCATCCAAGAGGGATATAATAAAAACTTTCATATAAAGTGCATTGAATACTAAGAGAAGTTTGATTCCTTATGATTGTTTTGAGATATGAGGATGGTAATATTAGAGTCATGCTAGTGAGTAATTGTGTATTGTAGAAATACTTGTGTTGAAGTTTGTGATTCCCGTAGCATGCACGCATGGTGAACCGTTATGTGATGAAGTCAGAGCATGATTTATTTATTCATTGTCTTCCTTATGAGTGGCGGCCGGGGACGAGCGATGGTCTTTTCCTACTAATCTATCCCCCTAGTATCATGCCCCTAGTACTTTGTTTCGATGACTAATAGATTTTTGCAATAAGTATGTGAGTTCTTTATGACTAATGTTGAGTCCATGGATTATACTCACTCTCACCCTTCCACCATTTCTAGCCTCTCTAATACCGCGCAACTTTTGCCGATACCATACACCCACCATATACCTTCCTCAAAACTGCCACCATACCTACCTATTATGGCATTTCCATAGCCATTCCGAGATATATTGCCATGCAACTTTCCACCGTTCCGTTTATTATGACACGCTTCATCATTGTCATATTGCTTTGCATGATCATGTAGTTGACATAGTATTTGTGGCAAATCCACCGTTCATAATTTTCATACATGTCACTCTAGAGTCATTGCACATCCCGGTACACCGCCGGAGGCATTCATATAGAGTCATATTTTGTTCTAAGTATCGAGTTGTAATTCTTGAGTTGTAAGTAAATAAAAGTGTGATGATCATCATTATTAGAGCATTGTCCCATGTGAGGAAAGGATGATGGAGACTATGATTCCCCACAAGTCGGGATGAGACTCCGGACAAAAAAGAAAAAGAAAAAGAAAAAATAGAGGCCAAAGAAGCCCACAAAAAAAGAGAAAAGAGAGAAAAGACAGAAGGGGCAATGTTACTATCCTTTTTCCGCACTTGTGCTTCAAAGTAGCACCATGATCTTCATGATAGAGAGTCTCCTATTTTGTCACTTTCATATACTAGTGGGAATTTTTCATTATAGAAATTGGCTTGTATATTCCAATGATGGGCTTCCTCAAATGCCCTAGGTCTTCATGAGCAAGCAAGTTGGATGCACACCCACTTAGTTTCTTTTTAAGCTATCATAAACTTATAGCTCTAGTGCATCCGTTCCATGGCAATCCCTACTCACTCACATTGATATCTATTGATGGCCATCTCCATAGCCCGTTGATACGCCTAGTTGATGTGAGACTATCTCCTTCTTTTTGTCTTCTCCACAACCACCATATTATATTCCACCTATAGTGCTATGTCCATGGCTCACGCTCATGTATCGCGTGAAAGTTGAAAAGGTTTGGGAACATCAAAAGTATGAAACAATTTCTTGGCTTGTCATCGGGGTTGTGCATGATTTGAATATTTTGTGTGATGAAGATGGAGCATAGCCAGACTATATGATTTTGTAGGGATAGCTTTTTTGGCCATGTTATTTTGAGAAGACATGATTGCTTTGTTAGTATGCTTGAAGTATTATCGTTTTTTTGTCAATATTAAACTTTTGTTTTGAATCTTATGGATCTGAACATTCATGCCACAATGAAGAAAATTACATGGATAAATATGTTAGGTAGCATTCCACATAAAAAAATTCTGTTTTTATCATTTACCTACTCAAGGACGAGCAGGAATTAAGCTTGGGGATGCTTGATACGTCTCCAACATATCTACAATTTTTTATTGTTCCATGCTATTATATTATCTGTTTTGGATGTTTTATATGCATTAATATGCTATTTTATACTATTTTGGGGACTAACCTATTAATCTAGAGCCCAGTGCCAGTTTTTGTTTTTCCTTGTTTTTGAGTTTCGCAGAAAAGGAATACTAAACGGAGTCCAAATAGAATAAATCTTCACGATGATTTTACTTGGACCAGAAGACACCCAGGAGATTTGGAGTGCAAGTCAGAAGAGCCATGAGGCGGCGACAAGGATGGAGGGAGCGCCCAGGGGGATAGGGTGCGGCCCCCTACCTTGTGGGCCCCTCATTGACCCCTGACCTAGATCTTCCTCCTATATATTCACATATATTCTGAAACCACCAGAAGCAACCACAAAAACACTTTTCCACTGCCACAACCTTCTGTTCCCATGAGATCCCATCTAGAGGCCTTTTCCGGCATCCTGCCGGAGGGGGATTCGATCACGGAGGGCATCTACATCAACTCTATTGCCCTTCCGATGAAGCGTGAGTAGTCCACCGCATACCTACGGGTCCATAGCTAGTAACTAGATGGCTTCTTCTCTCTCTTTGATTCTCAATACCATGTTCTCCTCGATGTTCTTGGAGATCTATCTGATGTAATCTTCTTTTGCAGTGTGTTTGTCGAGATCCTATGAATTGTGGATTTATGATCAGCTTATCTATGAATATTATTGAATCTCCTCTAAATTCTTATATGCATGATTTGGTATATTTGTATTTATCTTCAAATTATTGGCTTGGTTTGGCCAACCAGATTGGTTTTTCTTACAATGGAGAGGTGCTTAGCTTTGGGTTCAATCTTGCGGTGTCCTCACCAGTGACAAAGTAGGGGTAGCGAGGCACCTATTGTATTGTTGCCATCGAGAATAAAAATATGGGGTTTACATCATATTGCTTGAGTTTATTCGTTTACATCATGTCATCTTACTTAATGTGTTACTATGTTCCTTATGATCTTAATACTCTAGATGTAGGCAGGAGTCGGTCGATGTGTGGAGTAATAGTAGTAGATGCAGGCAGGAGTCGATCTACTTGATACAGAGGTGATGCCTATATTGCATAATCATTTCCTTGGATATCATCATAACTTTGAGATTTTCTATAAATTGCTCGACAGTAATCACCCACCGTATTATTTGCCTTCAAGGGAGAAGCCTCTAGTGAAACCTATGGCCCCCGGGTCTATTTTCCATCATATTAGTTTCCGATCTACTATTTTCCATCATATTAGTTTCTGATCTACTATTTTGCAATGTTTTACTTTCAGATCTATAAACCAAAAACCCAAAAATATTTTATCTTTTGTTTATCTATCTCTATTAGATCTCACTTTTTGCAAGTGACCATGAAGGGATTGACAACCCCTTTATCGCGTTGGGTGTAAGTGTTTGATTGTTTGTGCAGGTATTGGTGATCTGCGTGTTCTTCTCCTACTGGATTGATACCTTGGTTCTTAACCAAGGGAAATACTTATCTCTACTGTGCTGCATCACCCTTTCCTCTTCAAGGGAAAAACCAAAGTAGCAAGGAGAATCAAAATCATTTATCATATCCCCCGAAAGCTGGGGCACGATCTCCACCTTGATGAGACGTGCCAGACGTGGCGTCAGCCTCGAGCCGCGCTTTGAGAAAAACTAACCACTCGGTGCTATGACCAAACGTGACTCTTCGTTCAAAGAGGAAAATTTGTCAGGCAAAGGCACTGTTTACACTTGAATGGTTTTTTATTTTTTTGCCTTCGCTGCTAAGGAAAACTATTGTTTCAGATTCCGGATAACCCTTGGCTCCGAACATGAATGAAGCGAATTATAGAACTCGCCTCGCAAGATGAATAATGTTAAGAGAGCAGATGATGGACACAAGCTTTGCCGTTGGTGGCAAGTTCGGGGGATATTGAGGGAGTCTTGGACAAAGGGGTCCTCGGGGAGCCGGCCCATCAAGTATGGGCCGGACTGGTGAACCCGTATAGCGACAGGAGATCTATGAATCCGTGGTGTGTCCTCCAAGTCAAAGATAGACAGGATCTCCTTTTCCCCTTATTGTAATCTATCTCATGTAACCCTAACCCTATCCGTATCTATATAAACCGAGGGGTGTAGTCTTTAGGGGAGAGACATATTCGTCACCTCATCACCTAAGGGTTTAGCTCATGCTGATCTCGAGGTAGATCTACTCTGTAAACCATATTATACATCCAATATAATCAAGCAAGACATAGGGTATTACCTCTTAGAGAGGGCCCGAACCTGGGTAAACACCGTGTTCATCGTCTTATGTTCCCCATCGATCTCAGATCCATAGTTCGGGACCTCTACCCCGAGGTCCTGCCGGTTTTGACACCGAAACTAGCCCTAGCAGGAGGTGGTAGACACATCCCAACTTATGTGTAAAAGCATAATCCTTAGGGATAGCAGTGCACATGTTTCAAGGCCATGTCTGTACATGCTAGGCTCGTCAAGTTTAACTCAAGTATTCTGCATGTGTAAAATTGGCTTACACCTGTTGTATGCAAATGTAGAGTCTATCACACCCGATCATCACGAGGTGCTTCAAAATGAAGAACTTTTGCAATGGTGCATACTTAGGGAGAACACAGTTTCTTGAAATTAAGTGAAGGGATCATCTCATAATGCTATCGTCGTCCTAAGCAAAATAAGATGCATAAAAAGATAAAGATCACATGCAAGCAATATGTGACATGATATGGCCATTATCATCTCATGCCTTTGTTCTCCATCTCCAAAGCACCGACATGAGCTCCATCATCACCGGCTTGACACCATGATCCCCATCATCGTGTAGTCACGTGGTCGTCTCACCAACTATATATTGCTTCTACAACTATTGCTAACGCATAGCGATAAAGTAAAGCAATTACATGGTGATTAATAAATTAAAGACAACCCTATGGCTCCTGCCGGTTACCGAACTCATCGACATGCAAGTCATGAACCTATTACAAAACATGATCATCTCATACATCAACATATATCACATCATGTTTTTGGCCATACCACATAATAGCATGCCCCGCAAAAACAAGTTAGACGTCCTCTACTTTGTTGTTGCAAATTTTACGTGGCTGTTATGGGCAACTAGCAAGAACTGTTCTTACCTACGCAAAGCCACAACGGTGATAATAAAGTTATTTTTTAACCTTCTACAAAGACCACCTTCGTCAAATTAGATTCAACTAAAGTAGGAGAGACAGACACCCACTAGCGACCTTATGCAAAACAAGTTGAATGTTAGTGGGTGGAACCGGTCTCATGTGCGCGGACATGTAAAGTTGGTCCAAGCTGCTTCATCCCACAATACCGTCGAATCCAAATAAGACATGAGAGGTAACCAATTTGAGCATCAATGCCCACAACTCTTTGTGTTCTACTCGTGCATATACATCTATGCATAGACCTAGCTCATGATGCCACTGTTGGGCAACGAAGCATGAAAATCAAAAAAATTCCTACAAACACCCAAGATCTATCTAGGATAAGCGTAGAAACGAGAGGGGAGAGTGTGTCTAGGCACCCTCGTAGACCATTAAGCGGAAGTGTATATCACGCGGTTGATGTAGTCATACTCATCGCGATCCAATCGCGATCCAAACCAATGAAGTACCAAACGGACGACACCTCCGGTTCACCACATGTACGACTCGATGAAATCTCCTCCTCCTTGATCTAGCAAGAAATGGAGGAGAAGTATATGGGATTGCAGGAAGCACGATGGCGTGACAGTGATGGTGGTGGAGTGATTCCGGCAGGGCTAAACCGAGCGCTACCGAAACAACGAAGAAAGAGGAGTTACGAAGTAACAGGAGAGAGAGGGGGGCCAAGGGCTTGTGTGTCCTCTTGGGGGAGGCCCTCCCCTCTATATATAGGTGGAGGGGCATGGTGGCCAGCCCTCCAAGCCCTAGGGGCGCACCAAGGGGGAGGAGTTGGACTCCTAGTCTAATTCCCTCCTTTTCCATACATAGGTGGACTTTCCACCTCTCCCAAGCCACATGGGCCTTGAGGGACTTGTTCTCCTGGCCCAATAAGGCTAGGGTGCCTCCCCTCAGCCCATGCAGGCCTTAGGACATGGTGGAACCCTTGGTGGACTTCCTGACTCCTCTAGAAGTTTCTGGAAGCTTCCCGGTACAATACCGAAAAAATTGAAACTTTTTCTGGAACCCTGAAAGCAACTTTCCACATATAAATCTTTACCTCCGGACCATTCCAGAGCTCCTCGTGTCATCCGGATCTCATCCGAGACTCTGAACAACATTCGGTCACCAACATGCATATCCCAATATTACTCTAGCTTCACCGAACGTTAAGCGTGCGGACCCGACGGGTTCGAGAATCATGTAGACATGACCGAGACACCTCTCCGGTTAATAACCAATACTAGAACCTGGATGCTCATATTGGTTCCTTAATATTCCATGAAGATCTTTTATCGGGTGAACCACGATGTCAAGGATTCGATTAATCCGGTATGGAATTCCCTTTATCCGGCAATATTTTACTTGCCTAAGATTCGATCATTTGTATCTCCATACCTAGTTCAATCTCGTCCGGACAAGTCTCTTTACTTGTTCTGTAATACAAGATCTCGTGACTAACTCATTAGCCACATTTCTTGCAAGCTCTTTACGATGTTGTATTGCCGAGAGGGCCCAGAGATATCTCTCCATCACACGGAGTGACAAAACCCAGTCTTGATCCATGCCAACCCAACAGACACCTTCAGAGATACCTGTAGAGCATCTTTGTGATCACCCAATTACGAAGTGGCGTTCTATAGCACACAAGGTATTCCTCCGATATCCGGGAGTTGCATGATCTCATGGTCTTAGGAATAGATACTTGACATGAAGAAAGCTATAGCAATAAACTCAAGTGATACGATCGAATGCTAAGCTTACGGTTGGGTCTTGTCCATCACATCATTCTCCTAATGATGTGATCCCGTTATCAAATGATAACTCATGTCTATGGTTAGGAAACCTTAACCATCTTTGATCAACGAGCTAGTCTAGTAGAGGCTCACTAGGGACATAGTATTTGTTTATGTATTCACACTTGTATTTAAGTTTTTGGTCAATACAATTCTAGCATGAATAATAAACCTTTATCATGAACAAGGAAATATGATAAAACCAATTTATTATTGCCTCTAGGGCATATTTCCAGCAGTCTCCCACTTGCACTAGAGTCAATAATCTAGTTTACATAGTTATGAACCTAACACCCATGGAGTCTTCACGATGATCATGTTTTGCCCATGGAAGAGGTTTAGTCAACGGGTCTGCCACATTTAGATCGTATGTACTTTGTAAAGTTCTATGTCTCCATCCTTAACATAATTACAAATGGAGTTGAAGTTGCGCTTGATGTGCTTGGTTATTTTGTGAAACTTGGGCTCCTTGTTAATGTCAATAGCTCTAGTGTTGTCACAAAAGATAGTCATTGGATCTGATGTACACCCAGATCGGATATGAACTCCTTAACCCAGACTCCTTATTGTGCTGCTTCCGAAGAAGCTATATACTCCGCTTGGAACTGTTCACACAAGTTTTGGTACGAGACACGGGGACAAGCGATGGATCCAGTTATTATTCCTTCCCTTTCAGCTGATGTTGTTGCATTCCAGTATATTCTTCAGTGATGCAAGAACAGTACAATGGGACACACTTGCTGGGACTGAAAGTGGTGAATCAACGAACACTACGTATATCCTAATCCTATTTCTTTGCTGCTACTTCTACTTCTACAATCAACTGGCCTCTTCCGTATGTACAGTACAACCTGCGTCGGCCGACGCCATTCTGGCACGGCACGATCGAATCACAGACCCAAAGAATCAGAAAAGAAATCTTCGCTTCAGACACCATCCATGGAATGGAAGGAGGAGGGAGGAAGTCAGTCGTGCCACCACAGGAGCATGACGACGCAGCGCTTGATGATGTAGAGCCTGGCCCTGTGCTCCTTCAAGGTCTTGCTCAAGCCTCCTCCCCTCCTCTGGCTCCCGGCGAGCTTCATCTTCTCTTCAACATGCACTCTCTCTCCCTCTGTATGGCGTGGCGATGGATGATTGTTGGAAGTGAGCAAGGTTTAGTGAAGGAGTGTTGTTGAACGGTGAGCTCTCGCTCTGGCTAATGATCTCTTCTTCTCGACAAAGGCAGTGGTGGTGATGACCAACGGGTGTGCTTATATATATAGGACAGAGGAGGGAGGGGGGAGCTAGATCCAGATCCAGAGGGCACACAAGAGCTGGCTGATAAGTGATAGCGGGGGTGAATGTGAAGGAGATGGAGCAAGGTAGAAGAAGATAGCAATTGATAATGCGGGCGTGGGCAGGGCCACATGGGCGTGCAACGGCAGGCAGTGAGGTGGACAGCGCGGCGCGGATTCCTGCTGCCCCCCGGACCGCCGGGCAGGGTGGTTCGGCCGTCGTCAGAGGAGAGCGCCGTGCGCGCGTGCGCTGCCCTGGCCCCGGTGGAAAATGTGTCGGGGGCACGGCGGTGAAGGGTCGCTGCCCTGCCCACGCACGCCCTCTCGTGCGCTCCAGGTCAGTGCAGTACAGGACAGGACAGGCCACCGCCTCCTGTGTCTTTGCTCCCATGGTGGTTCATGACTCGACTAGGACCGTGCACGGGCCTCTGCCTGTCACCGTGTTCTTCCTCTTCTTTCTACTGTTTCTGTTTCTAGATAGACTCCTCGACTAGGGCCGGGCCGTGCACGGGCCTGAGGCCAACTCCAGTGCGCGACCCCATACTGTCCGGATGCGTTCGTTTTGAGTAGAACGGACGAACATCGCGGACCTACGCGCGGCCCCAAACGGACAAATGTTTGGATTTCGCCTGATTTCGGCCCATCCCCGGCACAAATTTGCGCCGAGTTTGGGGTGAAACGGACATCGCGCGGACGGGCTCGACGCACGCCCTTGTCCCCCCGTGGCCCGCCTGTCGGGGACACTAGCAGTCCCTTCGCTTCCAACGCGTCCACCCCCTCTCCCCGCCCCACCCCGCCGTCGGCGCCGCCACTATTCTCCGGCCGCTTCCTCACTGCGCACCCCCGGCCGTCCATACCAAACCACGTCTTGACATGGCCGCCACCACGCCCGCTCTTTCGTCGTAGTTTTGGCCATCGATTGGAGGAGATTTGGTCGTCACCGTCATAGCCGGTGGCAGAGGCGATACGACTGGCAGCGACGTACCACGGCGGCCACGGAAACTTCCGACGAGCGCTCTAGAGCGGCCAGTAGCCGGCCGCCAGCCACCCATGCTGCATCGAGGTGATCATCGCAGCCTTTTTGCCACCACGACTGCAAGGTGTTCGACACTTTGCCCACAAAGGTATGGACAGTGGAGATGAATTTTTCTTCCACCACTTCAGTTATTCATCGGACGATTCATCATCGGATGATGAAGATCTTGTGGTTGTTGGGGAACGTAGCAGAAATTCGAAATTTTCTACGCATCACCAAGATCAATCTATGAAGATTCTAGCAACAAGAGAGAGGGGAGTGTATCTTCATACCCTTGAAGATCGCGATGCGGAAGCGTTAAGAACGCGGTTGGAGGAGTCGTACACGTAGCGATTCAGATCGCGGTCAATTCCGATCTAAGCGCCAAACAACGGCGCCTCCGCATTCAACACACGTACAGCCCGGTGACGTCTCCCGCGCCTTGATCCAGCAAGGAGGAGGGAGAGGTTGGGGAAGACAACTTCAGCAGCAGCACGACGGCGTGGTAGTGGTGGAGCAGCGTGGTTTCCAACAGGGCTTCGCCAAGCACTACGAAGGACGAGGATGTGGAGACGTAGGGCTGCGCCGAGAAAGAGAGACTCGTGTCTTTGGCAGCCCCAAAACCCCACTATATATAGGAGGAGGGGAGGTGGTTGCGCCCCCTCTAGGGTTCCCACCCTAGGGGGTGCGGCAGCCCTAGATGGGATTGGAGGGGGCGGCCAAGAGGGGAAGAGAGGGGGGCGCGCCCTAGGGTGGGCCTTTAGGCCCATCTGCGCCTAGGGTTTCGCCCTCTCCTCTTAGCTGCGTCTTGGGCCTTGGTGGGAGGCGCACTAGCCCACTCAGGGGCTGGTCCCTACCAACTCTTGGCCCATGCAATCCTCCGGGGCTGGTGGCCCCTCCCGGTGGACCCCTGGAACCCTTTCCGGTGGTCCCGGTACATTACCTGTGACACCCGAAATACTTCCGGTGGCCAAAACCTCAATTTCTATATATTATTCTTTACCTCCGGACCATTCCGGAACTCCTCGTGACGTCCGTGATCTCATTCAGGACTTCGAACAACATTCGGTAACCACATACAAACTTTCCCTATAACCCTAGCGTCATCGAACCTTAAGTGTGTAGACCCTACGGGTTCGGGAATCATGCAAACATGACCGAGACAGATCTCCGGCCAATAACCAACAGTGGGATCTGGATACCCATGTTGGGTCCCACATGTTCCACGATGATCTCATCGGATGAACCACGATGTCGGGGATTCAAGCAATCCCGTATACAATTCTCTTTGTCAATCGGTACGTTACTTGCCCGAGATTCGATCGTCGGTATCCTAATACCTCGTTCAATCTCGTTACCGGCAAGTCACTTTACTCGTTCCGTGATGCATGATCCCATGACTAACTACTTAGTCACATTGAGCTCATTATGATGATGCATTACCGAGTGGGCCCAGAGATACCTCTCCGTCATACGGAGTGACAAATCCCAGCCTCGATTCGTGCCAACCCAACAGACACTTTCGGAGATACATGTAGTGTACCTTTATAGCCACCCAGTTACATTGTGACGTTTGGTACACCCAAAGCATTCCTACGGTATCCGGGAGTTGCACAATCTCATGGTCTAAGGAAATGATACTTGACATTAGAAAAGCTTTTAGCAAACGAACTACACGATCTTGTGCTATGCTTAGGATTTGGGTCTTGTCCATCACATCATTCTCCTAATGATGTGATTCCGTTATCAATGGCATCCAATGTCCATGGTCACGAAACCATAACCATCTATTGATCAACGAGCTAGTCAACTAGAGGCTCACTAGGGACATGTTGTGGTCTATGTATTCACACATGTATTACGGTTTCCAGTTAATACAATTATAGCATGAACAATAGACAATTATCATGAACAAGGAAATATAATAATAACTATTTTATTATTGCCTCTAGGGCATATTTCCAACAGTGGTGGCTGCACTGGTCGTTCACGATCACATTGAACGGCAGCTTCTCGGTACAGGGGGTCACTACCTGGCCGTACTCCCAACCTGAACCGCAACAGGGAGAGAGGTCACGCGCTGCTCTATGTCGATTACTTTACGAACATCCTGCTCTTCAAGCCGGATAAATTCCGTCGCCGTTTTCGTATGGCAAGGCATGTGTTCAATCGTATCAGAGAGGGAGTGGTTGCTCATGACCCATACTTCGAGTGCAAGACGGATGCCCTTGGCAAGCTTGGATTCTCCTCTTACCAGAAATGCACCGCGGCCATCCGCATGCTTGCATATGGGATTCCAGGCGATCTGGTGGATGAGTATGTGCGTATGAGTGAGTCCACATGTCTGCTGTCATTGTACATCTTCTGCAAGGCTGTGGTGGCAGTGTTTGGCCCTGAGTACTTGAGGCAGCCAATTGCCGCTGATACAAAGAGATTATTGGCGACCAACGTAGATAGAGGTTTTCCAGGCATGCTTGGTAGCATAGATTGTATGCACTGGGTGTGGAAGAACTGTCCATTTGCTTGGCAGGGCCAGTACAAGGGGCATGTTAAAGCGTGCACTGTCATATTAGAAGTGGTGGCTTCGCAGGATCTTTGGATATGGCATTCATTCTTCGGCATGGCAGGTTCTCACAATGATATCAACGTGCTGCAGTGTTCTTCAATCTTCGCAAGGCTTGCAGAAGGCCACTCCCCACCTGTCAACTTTGAGATCAACGGCCACCAGTACAACAAGGGATACTACTAGCTGATGGTATATATCCTCAGTCGTCAACTTTTGTGAAGACAATCTCGAACCCTCAAGGTGAGAAGAGAAAGAGATTTGCCCAAATGCAAGAGAGTGCTAGAAAGGATGTGAAACGTGCTTTTGGTGTGCTTCAATCCCGATGGGGTATCGTTCGAAACCCTGCACTGCCAGGGGATGAAGGGAAGCTTTGGGAGGTGATGACTGCTTGTGTGATCATACACAACATGATCGTCGAGGACGAGCATGATGACAACATCTTCGACCAAGGATTTGATTATCAAGGTGAAAATGTTGAGCCCCGACACCAAGAACCGGCCAAGTTTGAACAGTTTGTCCAATTTCATCGTGGAATGCGTGGTTGGCACACTCATTTGGATCTTCAAAATGACTTGGTTAAGCACGTGTGGGCTCACATTGGCAACCAATAGATGTATTGGTTCATTCAAGACAATTTTGATATGATTGTAAAACTATTTTATTAGAGATAATTTTGATTGGGTTGTAAAACTATTTTTATTTTCAAACAATTACTATTTGGACGTGCAAATTTGTTTTGAACATTGGAATATGAATATATGGGCATTTCTGGCCGTGGCGGACAGAATGGAATATGAATATGAATATATGAACATTGGAACATTGGAACATTGGATAGGATGGAATATGAATATGAATATATGAACATTGGAACATTGGAACATTGGATAGGATGGAATATGAATATGAATATATGAACATTGGAACATTGGAATATGAATATATGGGCTTTTGTTGATTAATGAGCACCAGGATTTCATTAGCGACTAGTGAGATCAGAGGTGCTCTACACGATAGCTTTAGTGGCACATGCTTTCGTGAAGACAAGTCGTTAAGAGAGTGTCGCGGCCGGCCGGGGTGCTAATGACGGACTCGTAGTCGTCTTGTCATTTTCCTATTCCGACAAGTTGATCGACTCTCTCTCTGTGTGTGTTTATTATAGGTAGCAGACGATAACGAGGTAGTGCTAACCACTTGGGGGCCGGGAACGGGGACCGTCGTGGGTGCATGTGCGCCTGTCGGCCTGGATGCATGGTGGGTGTGCACACGAGTGTCCGTCTTTGCTTTCTTCGATTGGTGCATTAGACTGCTCACAGTGGGGAGTAACATAAAGTAGTAACTTGCCGATATTACTAGTTTATGTTACTACCTCCATAATGGATAGTAACATATAAGTGGTATCATGAAAGAGTTCATTTATTAGGCTATAGACTCATTATGTCTTGAAATGTGTGATGTTAGGCCCCTCCCAATGCTCCACCTTGTACGGGTGCTAAGCATGCCATGTAGACAAAAAAATCTGATGTGGCAAGACAATTAAGAGGAGAGAGATGGGTTTGGTGACCCAGGAAGAACCAATGCCAAGCGCGCGAACCTAGGCAAAACATTTAAATGAAGCAAACTCACCAATGCACGAGAGAGTTTAGTAGCTAAATTATTAAATGAAGGAAGCTTAGCTACAAGAAGCTAAGCACCTATGCATTGGGGAGTTTGGTTGCTAAGCTATTTAATATGCTTAGCACCCCATCCAAGCACCAGTCCATTGGGAGCAGCCTTACAGTAACTAGCTAAGTTACCACAAACCTCTCTTTCCTCATTAATTAGCTGCCACATGAGCAATCTTGTATTGAAATATGTGATGTTACTAGAGGGTGCTTGGATACGTTTTAGTTCCATGACTAAAAGTAATGGGACTAAAACTTGCTAGCCTCACCCATGCTTGGATCCAAATACTAAAGAGACTAAAATCAAGTTATTGAACATTTATTATCCTCCAAACCCTCCAATCCAGAACTCGTATGTGTTAAAGAAGAGGAATTAAATGAGGAGAGAAAGGGCTAATACATATTTTAGTAGGTTTCCTATGACTAAAAAGTTTTAGCCTCAAGACTAGTCCTAGCCTCTCTTTAGTCAGGGGTGCTTGAAACTTTAGCCTCTAAAAGAGACTATTTTTAGTCAGACTAAAAATAGTCCCTTGGATCCAAGCACCCTCTAAAAGAGACTATTTTTAGTCAAGTTACTTCCATTGTGACTAGTCTTACTGCCATGACTGTTTTCCCAAAAACAATTCCAGTCAATAGTTCGACATGTGGGCACGACGTGGAGGGAGATTCGCGGCATTTAATTACTAGAACAAGGTACTACTACACAGTACTGACTGTCATGACAAGATAAGCTAACATAGTATCTCCTTCCTTCAGGTTTATTAGGGGCCCTCTTAATTTCGTTTGGCCATATAAATCTAACTAAAAATATACGGAATATATGTCATAAAAATTGTACTACACGATACATCTTCTGAATATAAATCTAGTTGTAAACTTTTTGGGAAATGTTTACCGTCAGCCGACTGACCCCATGCGAGCGTCCGCCGCCTCCTTGTCCGTCGGATGCACCGTTGATCAGACGATCAAGAGCGACCCCTTCCATCTCCACGTGCCTACAACCGGTGCTTTGTTTCAGGGATGGAGTTTGCAACTAGCCTTTTGTTACATACCGAACAGGGTTAGATCCCGCGGCGCACGGAGTAGGGAGGGCGATGGCGGCCAAGCCGAGCTCCGCCGATTGTACGTCGTCATCGCTGAGCACATCCATGTCAGATCTCCGCCGCCAAACGCCTCGCCGCCGAGCGGATCAACGGATCCGGCGAGATCCACCATGTCTATCATGGAACATCATGAACTTCATCGCCCTCGCTGGCAGCAACCACATCACCGCACCACACGTCGTCCGCCTCCACCACGCAATTGGCCATGCATCTCTGTTTGCAACAACACCTCCGAGACATGTTTTCTGCAACAACGGCGTTGTTGCGGAACATTAGCAGCGAACGACGACTGTGCAAGTGTGCGATGCGGGCGGAGATGTTGTTGCAATATTTGCAGCAAGGGTCTTGTTACAGAAAATTAGACGCGACAGCGGGAGATGTTGCAATTTTTGCAACAAAGATCTTGTCGCAAAAAAATTAGAGAAAAGATTTTGCAATATGGGTCTTGTTACGGGGAATTAGAGAGTGTAGATTTTGTAATAATAGTGTTGTTCCACAAAATTAGAGAAGAAGAGATTTTGCGACAATGGTCTTGTTGCATAAAAATAGAAAAGACAAGAAACGTTACAAACTACTCACATCACCGGATCGGATGATGGCGGATCTTTTAAAAAGATCCGCTGGCCGACGTGTAGCACGCCCGGCATATCATCTTGAGATTTACGAAGTCATCGTAAAATCCTCGTCGTCGACGGGAACGTCTCCTCCCACTGAATGCGCATCATCGAAAATCCTGAAATAAATCCAGGAATAAATGCGAGCACCAGGATTTGAACCCTGGTGGGCTGGGGATACCACAGTCCCTCTAACTATTCAACCACAGGTTGGTTCGCCATCTTGTTCGGTACATAGATGTCAAAGATTCAACAAAACAATCTGTAAGATTTTCTATGTGTCTATGTCACATAACTTGGGCCTGTCCTTTTTTAGTTGTGGCTGTTGTTGTTATTGGTTGGGCTTTGTTGTTTTCCAGCGAAACGTTCAAGTACCCCGTTGAAGCCCAGCCCTATTTACTTGATATGAAACAGAACATCGACTCTCCCTCAACTCTCTCGCTCGTATTGCCCAATTTGGAAAAAGTACATGAAATTAGAAAGGAATTGTAAAATTTGAAAAAAAAAATCACGAATTCAAAAAAATAGCGAATACAAAAAAGTTGTTAAAATTAAAATTGCCGATGAATTTGGAAAAACCTCATTAGTTAAATAAAAATAGTTTGAAAAATCATGATTTTCAAAACGTTCATATCTTTTTTTTAAAAGTTCATGGCTTACTAAAAAATATAAAAATGAGAAAAAAGGGAAAAGCATGATTTTTTTTAATGTGGATATGCAACTTACCGACAATCCTTCTTCTGTCCCTAATTGCAGTCTCGTTATGCACATGCAATTATTTGTTGTGGGTGGACTCGCAACTCGAATAAAAAAGGGGTCGATAATGGGTCGGGCTCAGTTGTGCATCGAGGGTGGAGTTGCGAGTGGGACAAAAAGGGGTAGGGTTCTCCTCCCCAGCTGCGTGTCGAGGGTGGATTTGCAACTATGACAAAAATTGGTGATAACCCCAATTACATATCAAGGATGAACTTGCAACTGGGACAAAAAATAGACCTCCAAAATCATGTCAGGGGTGTAGTAGAACTTGCAACTAAGACAAAAATGGGTGGGCTGCAGTTGCCTGTCGTGCGTGGACTTGCAACTAGGACACAAAAAAGCAGCTCCCCCAATTGCATGTTGGGGGTGGAGTTACATCTGGGACAAAAAAAGTCGCCCCCCACTGGGGCTCCATAGGGGGGGGGGGGAGGGGGGGGGGGCTTCATTTTCCAGGGCTCAAGGCCGGCCGGAGATGGGGAACGGGCGCCGGCGATCATTTTAGTCTAGGTTTAGAGTCCAATCTTGTGGAAAAATGTCTAAATGTAAAGTTGCTCCGGTTTAGATGAAAAGCATCCCATTTTACGTTAAAAAATGCCCAGTTTGTCTGAGTTTAAATCAAATTTGTTCATTTGTTGAATTTCATTTAAAATGTAACTGAACATATGTGGATAGCTTTAGATGGCCACCTCCCGCATCTGAGTCCGTGAACGGGAGCAAAATTGTGGGTCAGCGTTGGAGATGCCCTGATTTTATCTTGTCAAGAAGATATTGTTGTAACATGCAATGGAGGTCAAAAAGGGATTATGCAGGGAGATCACAACAAATGTGCATCACACCGAAGTGTCAAATGATGAAATTTAAATTTTTGCTTATTGCCATGTTATTATTTCCTGTAATTCTGAATGTGAGATGACATGTATCTTAATTCCTATAAGGAAATAGATGTCATTTGATGCATAGGGTATAAATTTTCAATTGAGTCTAGACTAATATTTTTTTTTTGAAATGTGGAGGACTGGTTTCTATCCTACATAGAAATATGAGTCCATTCGTACAAACCAAAGAGTTTCAAAGGATTTTTCCTACAAAATTCCTATATTTTAGAATTCCTACAAAATTCATGTAAACCAAAATGGGTCCTAAATGTAGTTCAATGCACCAATGAGCTTTTGTTAATAACTGGTGGGGATTTTTACACATTAGAAAAATATTTAGAGCCGGTAACAAAGATAAACTTCGAGGTTTGTCTTTTTTCTAAAGAGATATACCTTACCATCACATCAGTGTTACATAATTCAAATGTTTCAAATTCTACCATCCATCTCAAGTATAATTATTAGTTTGGACAATTCTTTTCATTTTTCTATCATTATTGTTTCGAGATGGGCGGGCGCGGCAACATGCTTTTCATGTTCTCTTATTATCTGGGACAGTAAAACCGTGTCTAATCCCAACACTCTCTCGTCCTGACACCACTAGCATTCGTGGATGTTCGTTTTCATGATCAATTAGTTTCTGGCCGTCCGATCTCCATTAAAACGGCTCAGTGGGCCAGCTGTCCTAGCGAGAGGGAAAACTGCTCTTTTGGCGCTCTTACTCCCTCCGCTCCGAATTACTTGTCGCACGTATAGATGTATCTAGACATATTTTAATTTTAGATACATCCATTTCAGCGACGAGTAATTTGGAACGGAGGAAGTACAAAGGATTCAAATGAAAAATGAGAAAAAAAAATGAGGAGACCCGCCGAACCAGCCAACCCCAGCCCAGCCCAGTCCAGCCCAACCCCGCTCTGTTTCTTCCTCTCCCCATCGTCTCCCGAGTCCCACATCGCCGCCGCCGCCGCCCCCACAGACCGGCGACCTCGCTCCGGGCTCGGCCCTCTCCCCCACAGCAGCCGCCCCCCACCCCACCCCACTCCCTCCTCCTCGTCCCCTCACATTCTCTCCCAGATCGAGCAGCAGGTCAGGCGGCGGCCAGATCCGCCACGGCGCATCAGGACCCGCGCCGTCGTCACGCGAAGGAAGCCGGCTGCTTCTCCACGGTCGCTCGCGCGCCAGGAGAGGAGTAGGCGGCGGCCACTGCTTCCTTTCTCGATCTGACGCCGCTCTTCCGCGTGAGGAGAGAGCTCGCTGCGGCTCGGCTGCTCCGACCCTAGCGTCCACGCCATGGCGCTCGTCAACAAGGTCCTCTCTCTCTCTCCCTCTCAATTATGTTCGATTTGGATTTCGTGCTGCTCCTGTTGCCCCCTCTCATCTGCAGGAGAACTTACCTCTGGAGGAGGGATTCGAGAACCTGAGGTAAAATCTTCGGGCCCAACAAGCAAGCTCCAGGAGGAGAAGGTTTGGTTTTGCTCCTGCTCTACACTATTGTTACCTGCACTTTGCGTTCCTGCCACTCATGGACGCCTCGCTGAACCTGGAGGAATTTGACTTTGGTTTTATTATAACCACGAAGGTGAATTTTTCTTGACAAAATATTAACTAGGGACTAGATTATGAGAGGATTATTGCTTGGGAAAAAGAAGAAGATGCCCACGTATACAGCTCGTATACACGATTGATCGCTCCAAACAGAACAAATACCGGATCGATTGCTGCTACAGGGAGAAAAACCAAAAGGAAAAAAATATTTGTGGCAAAGAAAAAGGGAAAGGAAAAGAATGCCTGGTGCATCTGTACTAAATGCTACGGTTAGGAGTTGAATCCTTTTTTACGTGCCACGATTCCCTGTTTGTTCTTTTGACAATGACAATTGACGTGCTACAATCCTAGTGCAGAAATAAATGATCGAACTGATTGCTGGCCTTCAGATCAGTTCATCTAGTCCGTCTATACTCTATACGATACCGTGTGTTGACTATCTACTTGTCAAGGTGAGTTCACATCTGACAAAATTATTGGAAAAATAACTTCAAACGTCGCAAACTTGATAAAAAAGAAGTTCCAATGACAGCATCACCAAATAACTCTCTAGTGACTGAAACAAATATCACAGATTGAGTTTGCTCCTCTTCGGTGTGAGCTTTTTGAGAGGTTCTGTCGTTGACTTTGCGGGAGATTTGGATGGAGTCTTTGCAGGGGCCATTCAAGACTTCCAGTTTCGCTCCTTGTAACCGGCCCGGGGGATAATGCAGTTTCACTGGGAAACGAAATTATATCATTAAAATGCATCATAAAACATTGCAAATAAGAAAGCAAGTAGGTTATGTACCTCCTTGTGACAGGTGAGGACTATTTGGAGCTTCCTATGGAGCCTCATTTCTCCTACTTTTCCTATCACATAAAGCGCACACTTATTTGCACAAGGTTGAAAGCACATACATATTTTGCAGAAGTTGGATAAGTGATTGTACCTCTTCTTCGCCCCATTGCAAGGACATCCAGCTTCCCTATGCCCAAGTTCATGGCATTCATATGTCCTTTCAACCTACCTTAGGTTTATTACCTGAGCCCCCTCAAGAGCACCCTTTATCCTTAGTTTCCTATGCCTTCCTGCGCCTGCTTTTGGTAGTGTTGCTTGCAGAACAAAACCTGGATCCACTGCAGCCACTGAGTCTTCTCTCTGAGTGGTTCTATTTCCCCTTGATATGCGGCCCTGAATTTTTTTCCTGGAGTAGTAATTGTACACAAAGTCCTCCAGTTTGACATTAGACGGTGCAGTTAGAACAACTAATGCATATGGACATCGCTTGTTTTTATGTTGCCACTCCATGCAAGTACATTCGTGTGCAAGTACCTTTGATTACATGCCTTATAGTGGGATCTTTCTCTGTATCAGTGACCTTGGACGGCAATCCCTTTAGAGATGGCCTAATCCTCTAGTCCTATCGTTTAATTGTTTAATGAGGCCTGGCAGAATTTTTTACCTTTCAAACACTCTCCAATCCTTCTCCTCTTCCTAAAGAGCTCCATAACCATCTTTCTCAGCTTGTCACAAAGTTGGATGATTGGCAAATCCTTTATTTCCCTGACCCAACTATTAAAACATTCTGCAAGATTATTGTGTATGTAGTCCACCTTGATATCCTTGTTGAATGTGCACCTAAATAAAGAGAGTGTACAATGAGATCAAATGGCAAGAAAAATAGCTTGTGATAGAAAATAAATAAACAATTGACAACAGTAAGAAATGTACCTCATCCATAACAAATTGTGGTACTGTTATAGGTAGTGATGCACCTTAGGCTCTTCGGTTATTACAAGGTTCATATGATAACCAAATGTCGACCTCTTATGTGCCTTAGCAGCAGGCCACATGCGGGAAAAGTTTTCATCATGGAATTTCTTAACTGCAGTTCCCATAAGGTGCCTAAAACATTCTCTTTGCTTGACATCAGGAAAAACATTCTTCACTGCATTTTTTCCAACCCCTTGAAGCACCTGTGCATACAGCTAACACAGGAAGATCACCTATTGCCTTCTTGTTTGTCTCGTGAACCAAGTCCAGATTTCTTCTGTTTCAGCATTGAAAGAACTAAAAGCTACATGAAACATCCAATTATGTCCATCTAAAGCTGTAACCGCAGCAAGATGCCCATTCCACTTGCCATTCAAATGAGTCGAGTCTGTACTTATGTATGATCTACACCCATTCAAAAATCCATCTATACAAGGCTTAAATGCAATGAACAACTTGTGAAAAGGCATATTATCGTTTATAATTGGTTTTTTAGACGAGTCGAGTTTATACTTGTGGTACTCTTCTCTCTACAACACTTCTTGGTGATCTCAACTCAGCTTTGAAATTATGAAGCAATCGAAAGCTCTCTTCTCAGCTCTCATATAGATCAAATATAAGTGCTATCTCCCTACAAAAGAAGCTTCAGAGCGACTATAATGCCACGATTCCATATCACACTGTGTTTAAAGGTCGGCAATGAGCTATTGTTGATCTATATGGGAGCTGGGAAGAGAGCTTTTGATTGCTTCATAACTTCAAAGCTAAAATTGAGTTGAGATCACTAGGAAGTGTTGTAGATCGCTACTAAGTATAAACTCGACTAATCTAAAAAGGCAATTATAATGGTATTATGTTTTTGACAAGTTGTTCATTGCATTTAAGCCTTGCATAGATGGACTTTTGAATGGGTGTAGATCATACATAAGTATAGACTCGGCTCATTTGAATGGCAAGTGGAATGGGCACCTCGCTACGGTTACAACTTTAGATGGACATAATTGGAAGTTTCTTGTAGCTTTTAGTTTTTTCAATGCTGAAACAGAAGAAAATGGGACTTGGTTCATGCGACAACCAAAGAAGGCAATAGGTGATCTTCCTATGTTGGTTGTATGCATAGATGCTTGCAAGGGGTTAGAAAAATGCAGCGAACAATGTTTTTCCTGATGCCAAGCAAACATAATGTTTTAGGCACCTTATGGGAATTGTAGTTAAGGAATTCCATGGTGAAAACTTTTCAGCATGTGGCCTGCTGCTAAGGCATATAAGAAGTCTGTCATATGATTATCATATAAACCTTGTAATAACCGAAGGGCCTAAGGTGCAGGACTACCTACAACAGTACCACAATTTGTTATGGATTAGGTACATATCTTACTGTTGGCAATTGTTATTTATTTTTCATCACAATCTATTCTTCTTGCCATTTGCTCTCATTGTCAACTCTCTTATTTTAGGTGCATGTTCAACAAGGATTGTTGCTCTTTCAGCCACCCAGCTCTGAGACGTCGTTTGCTTTCTTTCTGCTAGTAGAGGCGCACATATTCTTGTCCTCCAACTCAGTCACCTTCATACTAATATTCAACATGCCCGGTCTTCTAAAAAAAAATCAGCATGTCCTCTCGTCGTTGCTTTTTTTAGCTGTAATCTTCCAAGGGCATGCATACGTACGCAAGAAGTTGCATGAATCCAAATCCTGTAATTACTTGCTGGAAGAATACACTAGCTATGTTCTGTGGACTATGTTGCATCCTAAGAAATTATTCTAAGCAGATTAGATTCATCATGTTAGCATGCTGCTACGGACGAGAGTATTACGAACGTTCGCCTCAACATGAGGATTTGCTGGTGACCTGACTTGCCGGCGCCACAACGGTTGATGAGTTGATCGCCTAGGGTTGAAGAGGCGCCACCTGATGAGTTGTGGCTGCTAGGTTTGGGTGGAGGCGTGGAGCGATGTAGGTAGCTATGGCTGATCACCAGGCATTACGTGTATATGCGAATCTTCTTTTTCCCTAGCACTAATTATCTCTCACAATCTAGTCCCTTGTCATGTTCTGTCAAGAAAAAAACAACTTTGTAGTTATAATCAAACTCCAACGAACTTAATAACAATTAGTGAAGTTCCTCCTGAACCTGGGGTTTACCTATGTTTCTTCTTGATTCATGTGTGGGTGGCAGGAGGTATGGAAGGGGACGACGAGACCTCGGCGGTGGAGGTGGCACTGGGGTTGAGCCCTCAGATCTTCATCAACGAGGTCCTCAACATGGTCGACGACGTCCGCTTCCAGGCCTTCGAGTACTGCCTCCAGTTATGCCTCGGATCCCTCTGCGTAACACCAGCTCACTTTCCCCCCTTTGCCGCCTACTGGTTTTGTTAACTTTGTCCTTTCGCTGTCATTCTACAGGGAAGGTGCCCCCGCGGCTGTCGGCGCCGCCACAGCGACCAATAAGGCCGAGGAGCTGAAACGGGTAGGTTTCTTCCGACCTCAGGATCCAATATAACTGAACCCTCCTTTGGAATTTTGGAGGATTCAGGGCACTACAAGATTCTAAATGGTCTCCTGGCCATAGTAACTAGTTACTTTACATGCTAATAATGTTACTTCATCTTAATTCAGTGATTACACTGGGAAATTGTTAGGCTTGAATCTGAACTAAACGCCCTCAGTGGCTTGCTCAGTGTTAGAATACTGACTGTAGTATACGGCTAGTGTACGTGTGTGTGTGGTTTTCCTAGTCAACAGGCACGTTCCTCCTCTCCTGATCAAGTTTGTTCAAGTGGCCAAGTGCCTCTCTGTAACCTGTATACATATGCCAAGTACTAATAGATCAAGTGTGTTCGATCTGAACTTGCTATCACTCGGGTCAAGATGAGTTTGTTTGCCTTGTATTTGCATGTTTGGTGATCCCTTTCTGTAGCAAATGGATATTAATTTCTTCTTCTGCAAACTGTGTCTTGGTACTTCAATGTGCCAGGAATGAGATATTCTTAGTAACACATTTGATATAAGGCATTATATGCAAATTTTGAATGTTAAATGATTACCGAATGGAAGTTTGAAACAATCAGAACAATCATAATAACTTTAGGTTCGACCTATAAGGCTATAATTCATCTGGTTTTACCTATAGCATGCTTTAAGATTTTTAAAAATGATTTATTTTTCTTATGTAATGTTTATGCCATCGAGTTCATCTTCCTAAAAGCATTTTTTAACACATATGATTAGATGTTCTGTATTTTTTTTTTCAAAACTTCTGCTGGAAACTCTGAAATGTGGACTTCGTGATGATTTTTGTCTTAGGGAGTAAATGCAATTTGCAACTTGGTAACGGATGTATTGAATAAAAGAATGAGCAATTGGGAGATGTATTGCCTTTGGAAATGTTTAACTGTACCTGAAGGATTTGTGGCGCCTGAAGATGTATGTCTCTTATCTCAAAGTAATTGATTTTTTTTTCAATCCAGAATTGCCAATTTGACCCACACAACACTTTGATCCACACGATTCACATCCCTGTTTCACATGATTCACTGTAGATTATCGTTCATAATGTGGAAACTGATGCCCTATCTTATACTGATTCACCCTTTTGTGAAAAGTATTTAATCAGTTGACTCAGCAATTGACAAGGAAACCTTTCAAGATAAAAGTTATGTACTGTTAATACCGGTCAAGCTTGAACTAGATTGTAAGCTAATTAGAGAATTTGAGTTCTGTTCTCTACTCATATTGATTAACATTCCATCATTTCTGACTTTCAGGCTTTGTCTCAACTATGAAAGCTTGATTATTGATATCTTATTTTAAATTGCCCGACCAATGCGCATCATTAATTTGTAGGTTGTTGTATTGAAACAGGATACCTTTTTCTGTTATATGCTTAGCATATATTAATGTAATTCTGTTTTCTATCCATCTCTGTTGAAAGTATTCCACTTAGATTTCAATTCCAGATGTCCTAACAGGCAAATATAGATTTACTCAACATCAATTACAACATTTTACTAAACTGTTTCTAGGGAAACAGAAGTTTAATATTATTAACTAAGTGACTAAGTCATAACCATCCGCAGTTCAGTTCTTATGTCTAGTAAACGGAATCAGTGTGAAACATTTAATTAAGCTTAAGGTCAAGGGCCTGTTCTTTTGGGGCTTATGGCTGGCTGTGGAAATAAGCTGCCCCTTCCCCAGCTTATTCTAGAAGCCCAACCTAAATTTTATTTTAGAAGCCTATTAGTTAACCCTTAATTAGTAGGCTTCTAAAATAAAATAAATAAATTGGTTGGGCTTCTAGAATAAGCTAGGGAGAGGGTAGCTTATTTCCATAGCCATCCATAACCCCAAAAGAACTGGCCCCAAAGCTTGTTTGCAGTAAGGTACTCAATAAGTCATACGTTTACGGCTTTACAAACATTTTGTTTCATTGAAGCTATGCATTATTTATATTTACTTTACAGCCTGCATTTTCAAAAAGCAGGAGGCATGTAAATGAGTATAATTATATTATGTTTTTTTTCATCAGGATAATTCTTCTGCAATGGTGTTGCATAAAGATGGGAATTCTGATTCGGAACTGGATGCAGAACTTAATTTTTTGAGAAAAAAACTGGCAGATGTAAGTACCTTACTCACAAAGAATTAGCTTGATAATAATATCTACACTGAATCTAACAAACCCTGGCGTTGTTTAATTAGGCTAACACGGAATCGGAAGAACTTCAAAGAGAAGTTACTAACTTGGAAAGGCAAGCTACATACAAGAGTAGCCTTAATTCCTCTATCGCTGAAGTACTGAAGTCGTATGAAGACAAATCTGTTCAGGAGAATATTCAAGGTATGCCACTAGATTCAGTAATGAACACCTCAAGTAAAGGGAAAAGAGCAAAGAAATTATGCACAGTTAGTTGTAAACATCCAAGGTTCAGTAGCTTTGTTGTGCATGTCCGAATTATGCTTTTGTTGCTCACCAATGTTGTATTGGTTCTCTCAAGTTGTAGTTTTGACTTCAATGTTGATGGCATGCCAAAGTTTTGGTTTATTTTGCTTTCTGAATATCACAAGCTTATATCCATTAAATAAGATGATTAGATATTTAAATTCTCTCAAAATAATCAGAACCTTCACTTTGTAGCACATTTGGTAGTACATTTGGTAGTAAATGCTGCACCTATTAGTAATTTGCCTGTGTCATTGATTTTTGAACAAGAGTTCAATAGACCATGAAGCTTTGGTCATCTGTTGATAGTCTTTGTCTGATGTGTTTGCTTTAGCAAACAGAAGGCTCTCACACTTAATTACAACTAGTCAGCTTTTGTCTGCCAATGTTCTACTCCCTCCGTAAAGAAATATAAGAGCATTTAGATCACTACTGTAGTGATCTAAACGTTCTTATATTTCTTTACAGAGGGAGTATCTCTTTTGCTTCTCGTATAAGTAAAGTTGAACTTGGTTAACAGTAAGTATGCTTGACAGAAATCACAAAGATGAAATTCCCTAGATTTAAATTTGGTCTAGATAGTGCTGCTAGCTACTATTTGACAAGTACTAGTTTTGCTCAGTTATATATTGTTCAGAATGTATGCATACTCATCAACTGTCCTGAACCTGCAGCTATTTTGAAGGCAATACCAAAATTGCACCAGAAAATGAAGGTTATCAACAGGAAAAAGGTTGAGGTTGAGGCCATGGTGGGTCAGAATGTTTGGAATGTTGATTGTCTTAGAGACCAAAAGCGTTTAGCACCGGGTAAGGGTCCTCTGGATCTCTTCGGTGTTCGTATATGTATCTATATATGCCACACATTTTTGTCTCACCACCCTGTTTCACATCACAGGCTCTACTCCTAGCACCGAGGACGTTCAAGAGGTGAAAGCGGCCGTGAAAGGCTTGCTGAAGGAGTAACTCGTGTTATGGGCGGTTGCAGTAATCCGTGTGCTACCAAGTCCGCTGTAATCTCGCCAAGCTACCGTCTTGCTAGCTACCTGAGAACTGCAGTTTTATCAGAACAGCCGCATTTACTACATGTATGCAGATGTCAACTAGTAGATAGAACAACTCGAAATACCAGTAGCACTCTCCAGTCTCCAGAATTCTGCAAGACCTATGTATAGTGCTTGACCCCATCCTTGTTGCCATTTGTTGACTCTGCGCGCAATTTCGACAAACAAATAAAAAAAATCTGTAACAAACTCTCCCTGGGTCTATTCCTGTTTGTTAGTAGGGCAATAGTTACACCCGCTAGGATTCAGTGGATTGGTGTAATTGGTTCAGATACACTCGATTACAAGCACATTTGTGCCGAATTGGAGAACATGAAATAGGAGCAAGGGGTGAGAGCCAGGGATTAGATTCATGTGCTTTTCTTGGAGCTGCTTTCTTAATATCTGGTTGAGAGCCAGGGATTAGTTTCATGTGCTTTTCTTTGAGCTGCTTTCTTGATATCTTTTTTTTCAAGGATACACCATGGAAAATGTGCACCAGTATAATAGAAGAAGAGCCAAGCGGGCAATGCAACGCCTTTCGGCATAAAACAAACAACACCATGACAACAATGACAAAACAACTTGTCTAGTCGAACCTCAAGACACAATGACGAGGATGTAAGATCAATGACCGCGTCACAACCAACACGGGACACCAAAACAGCACAACTACAACTTCACCTCAGGCTGGGTTAAACGCACCCTCCTGGCATAGCGCCTAAGAATCAGAAGAAATCACCCGGACTTGAAGAAGACGTCGTCCATGAGGTGCCTATGACGGCCTACATTGCACCCCGAGAGGCGAGAGCCCATATGCCCACAACAGTAACCAGCACCGAACGACATATTGCCCCAATCCCTAGCCGATGAGGCCACCACCTCCAACTACAACTTTGGTAGTACTCCTACATGGTTATTCTCACTTACAAGACAGACGAAGGAGGTCAACATCATTTGTACTATTTTGGTAATTTTTCAGACCGTTTCTCAACCTGCCACAATGTAGAACCCGCCACAATGCTCTGCTTGGAACTGCACCAAGTGACCGCTCCACCATTCCATATACACATGTATCCGGTTTGAGACTTAGTCATCTGGATCTATGTCAAAACTAGCATCGACGTAACCCTTTATGACGAGCTCTTCGCCACCTCCATAAACGAGAAACGTGTCCTTAGTCCTTTTCAGGTACTTCAAGATATTCTTGACTATTGTCTAGTGATCTACTCCTGGATCACTTTGGTATCTCCCTGCCAGACTTATGGCAAGGCACACATCAGGTCTGGTACACAGCATGGCATACATTATAGAGCTTATGGTTGAGGCATAGGGAATGACTTTCATCCTTTCTCTTTCTTCTGCCATGGTCGGGCTTTGAGTCTTACCCAACTTCACACCTTGCAATACAGGCAAGAACCCTTTCTTTGACTGGTCCATTTTGAACTTCTTCAAAACTTTGTTAAGGTATGTGCTTTGTGAAAGTCCTATTAAGCGTCTTGATCTATCTCTATATATTTTGATGCCCAATATGTAAGTAGCTTCACCAAGGTCTTTCATTGAAAAACTCTTATTCAAATATCCTTTTATGCATTCCAGAAATTCTATTTCATTTCCAATCAATAATATGTCATCCACATATAATATTAGAAATGCTACAATGCTCCCACTCACTTTCTTATAAATACAAGATTCTCTGTAAGTTTGTATAAAACCAAAAGCTTTGATCACCTCATCAAAGCGAATATTCCAATTTCGAGATGCTTGCATCAGTCCATAGATGGATCGCTGGAGCTTGCATACTTTTTTAGCATCCTTAGGATCGACAAATCCTTCTGGTTGCATCATATACAACTCTTCCTTAAGAAACCCATTAAGGAATGTCGTTTTGACGTCCATTTGACAGATCTCATAATCATAAAATGCGGTAATAGCTAGCATAGTTCTAACATACTTAAGCATCGCTCAGGTGAGAAAGTTTCATCATAGTTAACCCCTTGAACTTGTTGGAAACCCTTTGCGACAAGTCGAGCTTTATCGATGGTGACATTACCATTAGCGCCTGTCTTCTTCTTAAAGATCCATTTATTCTCAATGGCTTGCTGATCATCGAGCAAGTCTACCAAAGTTCATACTTTGTTCTCATACATGGATCCTATCTCGGATTTCATGTCCTGAAGCCATTTGCCGGAATCCGGGCTCATCATAGCTTCTTCATAGTTCGTAGGTTCGCCATTGTCTAACAACATGATTTCCAGGACTGTATTACCGTACAACTCTGGTGCGGAATTTACCCTGGTTGACCTACGTAGTTCAGTAGTAACTTGATCAGAAGTTTCATGATCATCAGCATTAGCTTCCTCTTCAGTTGGTGTAGGAATCACTGGAACTACTTTATGTGATGTGCTACCTTCTAATTTGAGAGAAGGTACAATTACCTCATCAAGTTCTACTTTCCTCCCACTCACTTCTTTCGAGAGAAACTCCTTCTCTAGAAAGGATCCATTCTTGGCAACAAAGATCTTGTCCTTGGATCTGTGGTAGAATGTATACCCAATGGTCTCTTTACGGTATCCTATGAAGACGCACTTCTTCGCTTTGGGTTCGAGCTTATCAAGTTGAAGCCTCTTGACATAAGCGTCGCACCCCCAAACTTTAAGAAACGACAACTTAGGTTTCTTACCAAACCACAACTCATATGGTGTCATCTCAACGGATTTAGACGGTGCCCTATTTAAAGTGAATGCGGCTGTCTCATGCATAACCCCAAAACGATAGTGGCAAATCGGTAAGACACATCATAGAATGCACCATATCCAATAGAGTACAATTACGACATTCAGATACACCATTATGCGTTCCAGGTTGCGTGAGCTATGAAACAATTCCACATTGTATTAAATGCATACCAAACTCGTAACTCAAATATTCACCTCCATGATCAGATTGTAGAAACTTTATTTTTTTTGTTATGGTGATTCTTCACTTCACTCTGAAATTCCTTAAACTTCTCAAATGTTTCAGACTTGTGTTTCATTAAATAAATATACCCATATCTACTCAAATCATCTGTGAAGGTAAGAAAATAATGATATCCATAGCGTGCTTCAACACTCATTGGACCGCATACATCAGCATGTATTATTTCCAATAAGTCACTAGCTCGCTCCATTGTTCTGGAGAATGGAGGTTTAGTCATCTTTCCCATGAGGCATGGTTCGCATGTCTCAAATGATTCATAATCAAGAGATTCCAAAGTCCATCGGCATGGAGTTTCTTCATGTGCTTTACACCAATATGACCTAAGTGGCAGTGCCACAAATATGTGGTACTATCATTATTAACTTTGCATATTTTGGCATCAATATTATGAATACGTGTATCACCACGATCGAGATTCAATAAGAATAAACCATTCATAAGGGGTGCATGACCATAAAAGATATTACTCATATAAATAGAACAACCATTATTCTCTAACTTAAATGAATAATTGTCTCGCAATAAACAAGATCCAGATATAATGTTCATGCTCAATGCAGGCACCAAATAACAATTATTTAGTTTAAAACTAATCCCGAAGGTAGATGTAGAGGTAGTGTGCCGACGACGATCACATCAACCTTGGAACCATTTCCGACGCGCATCGTCACCTCGTCCTTAGCCAGTCTTCATTTATTCCCTAGCTCATGTTTCGAGTTACAAATATTAGCAACCGAACCAGTATCAAATACCCAGGTGCTACTACGAGCACTAGTAAGGTACACATATATAATATGTATATCAAATATACCTTTGTTGATGTTACCAGCCTTCTTATCTACCAAGTACTTGGGGCAGTCCCGCTTCCAGTGACCATTCCCCTCGCAGTAGAAGCACTCAGTCTCAGGTTTGGGTCCAGCCTTGGGTTTCTTCATGGGAGCAGCAAGTCCATTCTTTTTGAAGTTCCCTTTCTTTCACTTGCCTTTCTTGAAACTAGTGGTCTTTCTAACCATCAACACTTGATGCTCCTTCTTAATTTCAACCTATGCGGCCTTAAGCATCGCAAAGAGCTCGGGAATCCTTTTCTCCATCCCTTGCATATTATAGTTCATCACAAATCCCTTATAGCTTGGTGGCAGTGACTGGAGAACTCTGTCAATGACCATGTCATCTAGAAGATTAACTCCTAACTGAGTCAAGCGGTTGTGAAACCTAGACATTCGGAGTATATGCTCAATAATAGAACTGTTCTCCGCCATCTTGCAGCTAAAGAACTTGTCAGAGGTGTCATACCTCACAACCTGAGCATGAGCTTGAAATACCAATTTCAGCTCCTGGAACATCTCATATGCACCATGGTGCTCAAAACATCTTTGGAGCCCCGGTTCTAAGCCGTAAAGCATGGTGCACTGAACTATCGAGTAGTCATCAGAACGTGCCTACCAGATGTTCACAACATCCACAGATGACGCTGGAGGGGGTGCGGCATCTAGCGGTGCATCAAGAGCATAAGCCTTCTGTGTAGAAATGAGGACAATCCTCAAGTTATGGACCCAGTCCGCATAGTTGCTTCCATCATCTTTCAACTTAGCTTTCTCTAGGAACTGCATTAAAATTCAGGGGAACTACAACGTGGGCCATTGATCTACAACACAAATTTTGCAAAGATAATTAAGACTAAGTTCATGATAATTACTTTAGTTAATCAAATTACTAATGAACTTTCACTTAAATCAACATCCCTCGAGTTGTCTAAGTGATACATGACCCAAATCAACTAACCCATGTCCGATCATCATGTGAGATAGGGTAGTCATCAATGGTGAACATCTCCATGTTGATCATATCTACTATATGACTCATGTTCGACCTTTCGGTCTCCTGTGTTCTGAGGTCATGACTGTACATGCTAGGCTTGTCAAGTTTAACCCAAGAATTTTGCATGTGTAAAACCGGCTTACACCCATTGTATGCGAATGTAGAGTCTATCACACCCGATCATCACGAGGTGCTTCAAAATGAAGAACTTTTGCAACGGTGCATACTTAGGGAGAACACATTTTCTTGAAATTAGGTGAAGGGATCGTCTCATAATGCTACTGTCGTCCTAAGAAAAATAAGACGCATAAAAAGATAAACATGACATGCAATCAATATGTGACATGATATGGCTATTATCATCTCGTGCCTTTGATCTTCATCTCCAAAGCACCGGCATGATCTCCATCGTAACCGGCATGACACCATGATCTCCATCGTCATGTCGTCACGTGGTCGTATCACCAACTATTGCTTATCACGTGTTCGTATCACCAACAGGCAGGGATTTGCTTCCGCGAGAGCCATGGATGTGCTTCTTGGAAAGAGAAAAACGTGTTTTGCTTTGTTCCGCGAGAGGCACAGATACTTCTCATGGAGGCACGGATTTGCTTTTGCAAGAGGCACAGACATGCCTCTCGAAAAGGGAAAAAATGTGTTTTCTTTTCTTTCATTCCATGAGAGGCACAAATTTACTTCTCCTGGAGGCACGAATTTGCTCCCGCGAGAGGCACAGGTGTGCTTCTCGAAAAAAAACACGATTTTTCGTTCCGCGAGATACATGGATTTACTTTTCAAGGAGACACGGATTTGCTTCTGCGAGAGGCATGGGCATGCCTCTTGGAAATGAAAAAAAACACATTTTCTTCTTTTTTATTTCACGAGAGGCACGGATTTGCTTTCGCGAGAGACACATGCGCGCCTCTTGAAAAAGAGAAAAACACGTTTTCTTTTCTTTTGTTTCGCGAGAGGCACGTATTTTCTTCCGAGAGAGGCGCGACCGTGCCTCTCGGAAAGGGAAAAAACGCGTGCCTCTTCAGAAAGGGAAAAGAACGTTCTCCCAGTTCTGGTTTTTCGTTTGGTTTTTTATTGTGAAATTTTCCATCGAAACATATAATTATGGGATCTAGTTTTAAAGATCTTGACGCGAGGGACCCAATGGTAAAACCGGTTTGAGATTTGGACGCACGGTTTAAGAGATAAAACATTTTGAAAAAATGAATCTACAAAAAAAATGGAAAACTACCAGGTTGTGACAAGTGGTGCACATGCAGCATGCCACTTGTCGCAACCTAACAAGGTGGGAGTGATATTTAGAAGGAATACTCCTCAATTAGTGATTCATCAATCACTAGGGGCGTGCATTAGAGGACCACTCCTATTTGGCACCTCGGTTGCCGATTAGCGACCTAGCGCGTACCCCCTCACGAAGATTATTTGTATGGGCTGGCCCATTTCAAGATTAAATCTCCACCGGTTTTAGGAAGGTCCAAAACCTTCCCCTTAACTCGGTATTTTTTTTTCTGTTTTCATTTCCTTTTTTATTTTTTATTTATTTATGTTATTTTATTTTACTTTTATTTTCCATTTGGCAAACATATTTCAAATTTGTGTTTTTAACCGTTAATGGTTTATGAAATCATGAAGATTTTCCAAATTCATCATATTTTAAGATCATGAACATTTTCCAAATTCACGAATATTTTTAGCAAATTCAGGACCATTTTTTCAAATAAAATTTGTTTTGAATTCTTGACTATTTATTGAAATTGCAGACATTCTTGGAACTAGTGAATAATTTTTGTGGACCGGCAAATATTTTTTGACATTTGGTAACAATTTTTGAAATTCAGGAACATTGTTTCATTTTTGACAAACATTTTTGGGGTTCATGAATATTTGTTGAATCAGCAAACTATTTTTGATTTTTTAACATTTTAGAAAATTTGGGAATGATTTTTGAAATTCCTGATCTTTTTTGAATATTATGAACATTGTCAAAAAATGATGAAAATATTAAAAAACTATAAACTTTTTTTAAAATTGTGGATATTTTTTGATACACGAACATTTGTTTTTAAATTATGAACACTTTTCTGGATCCGTCTGCATTATCATTTCCCAGACATTTTTTGAACCATGAACTTTCTTTCAATTTAAGAACATTTTTCACAATTCAAAACTCTTTGAATTCCTGAATTATTTTTAAAAAGGAAAAACTGGAAACAGAAAAAAAATACAAAGGGGATTCCCGTCCCGAACATGAGGGCACGCGGGGGATCGGGTATGCGTGTTTCACTGATTTCCGGCGCGCAAGTCGCCATATAGGAGGTCCCGCATGAGAGAAACTAAATAAAGAGGCACTTAGGCTTTTGTAGAGACGCTGCAGGGATATACCAAGGGGCTTCAGTGATAGTCCTTGGAGGCATTACAGACCCAACAATTCTGGAGACTCTGGAGTGCCAGGAGGAATTATCTCCTGCAGAGTATTTGGGCGTAAGGAAAATATGGATTGCTTCATATTGCCAAAATGTCGTGAAGGATATTGTGTAATGATCCGGGAGAAGACATGCCACAGTTCCACATGAAATAATGGAGCGTAGGGAAGCTTTTGAATCATGTAAATATATTTTTGGATGTAGGAACTTTAGTTTTGAAGCTCACAATCTCGCCACATTTGGTTGGGCAAATGACACAAACCTTGTACCTATGGACATTGTGATGCATTAATAAAGTTGCAGGAGAACTCTGAAAAAAACTAAAGGGGCACTTAGGCTAGTTGGCGCTCGAAGGCGAGCGATAGTGGGCCGGCCCAGCATCGTTTGCATCCAGCAACATCCTCCAAAATCAAAAGTGGGAAAAAATAATCTTCACCATTATTATTATGCGAGACCTAGGATTTGAACCCGCATGCCAACATCGATGGACTTTACACACAATAACCGATGCACCACAATCACTGATGTCTTTTATCTGAAAACAACACCATTGGACCCTTGTTTCAGTCCCGAATTATTTAAAAAAAGGAAAATTAAATTAAAAAACAATTCACAAAATTTAAAAAAGCTCATCGGTTTTTATAAAATATCACATATTTTTAAAAATGTTTACAAAATTGAAAAAAGTTCATCAATTTTGAAAATAAGTTAATTTTTTTGAAAAAAAATCATCGGATTTCCAAAAAAGATCACGAATTTGAAAATAAAAACATTGATTTTAGTAAAACAGTTCATATATTTGAAATAAGTTCATTGGTTCTGATAAAAACAAATTAGCGATATGACAAAAAGTTCATCAATTCTGAAAAAAGGTTCATAGATTTTATAAAAGGTCAAGAATTTTTTAAAAAAACATGAATTCGAAAAAATCTCACCGAATTTCGAAAAGACATCAATTTTGATTAAAAAAGTTCATGCATTTTGAAAAAGGGAACAAGAAAAATAAAAATATAAAAGAATAAGGGAAAAAAGGGGGAAAGGAAAAATGAAAGAAGAAAAATGATCTAACAAATCACATCAGGTGAGTTGTCTAGTTGGCTACTGCAGGTAAAGACTAAATGAGGAGGCCGCTGGTTCGAAACACACCTGCGCTTAGTATTTTGCAGGTTAAACAAAAAAAGGTAAATGGGTTTGTCCAGCATGGGTGGGGTGTGCGCCCGTTTGCGCAAACCAAAGTAACATGCACTAAAGACGCTGAATAGGGTTTATGTAACTAAAAGACAGGTGCCCCGTACGTTTGTGGGCTGAAAGCATGCCAAGTGGTGCATTCAACCGCCGCCATGTGTCGTGTGTTGGGTGTGTTCCCTCTTGATTTTTTTTTAATTTCTATACACGTTTTCGGGTTTTAAATGTGTTTGTTCTAGTTTTAGTGCTTTTCGGTTTACACAGGTTTTGGAGGGGGGAAATCATGATTTTTTTTGTGAATGTTTTTTTTGGTTCCACGCAAAGCACAAATACGCTTTTCAGGGAGACACAAATTTGCTTCCATGAGAAGCAGACTCATAAAGCAAAAAATTTGTGATTTTCTTTGCGCGATATTTTTCGTGCTTCCACGAGAAGCACAAATTTGCTTCTCGTGAAAGCACATATTTAATTGTGCGAGCTATGCTGCTCAGAAAGGGAGAAAATCATGATTTTTTTGTGTGATTTTTGTTTTTTGCTTTCACGAGAATCATAATTTTTTTTGTGTGGAAGTACAGATTTGTTTCTGCGAGAAGCACAACTTGCTTCTCGGAATGAAGAAAAGTTTACACAAAAATTATGTTTCCACGAGAAGCATAGGTTTATTTCTAGTGGAGGCACATATTTTGCATGATTGTTTTTACTTTCATGAGGAGCACACATTTGCATCTCATGGAGGCATAGATTTGTCTTCACGAAAAAGAAAAGTGGAGAATAACCGTGCTTTCGGCTTTGTTCTTTTTTCGTGAAAAAAGTTTGTTTAAACCTATTAACATGGGATCTAGTTTAAAATATCTCGAGGTAAGAAATCAAAAAGTGCAAACGGTTCAGAATTTAGACGCACGGTTCAAGCGATAAAACGTTTTGAATAACAAGTCCATGGTTGTGACAAGTATTTCACATGCAGTGCGTCACTTGTTAGCGCGCGAGAAGGTGAAAGTGACATTTGCAAAGGGGACCCCTTAACTAGTATTTTCGTGAGAGCAAGTAAATAAAAGACACCCCTTGTGTGCCCCGCAAGGGCCACTTATGTGTGCCGACACTGCACACCTTTTATTCTCCTGTACACGTTTTCGGGTTTTACATGGGTTTTTTGGGATTTCTCGCCTTTTTGGTTTACGCCTGGTATCCCTAGGTTTTGAAAAAAATGAATTTTGTTTTGCATGATTTTTTGTGCTTCCAGGAGTAAGAAAGATTTGCTTTTTGTGAAGGCACATATTTGCTTCCACGAGAAGCGCTTCTCAAAAAGAAAAAAATCATTAATTTATATTTTAACAATTTACTTTTATGCTTTCATGAGAAGCACAAATTTGCTTCTCCTGCAGGCAGATTTGCTTATGTGAGAAGCACAGTTGTGCTCATGGAAAGGGATTTTTTCAAGAAAAATCCTTTTTTGTGTGATTTTGTTTTCACGAGAAGCACAAATTTGCTTCTTGTAGATGCACATATTTGTTTTTTGTGAGAAGCATGGAGATTTTTTTTTGCTTTCACGAGAAGCACAGATTTGCTTCTCGTGGAGGCACGAATTTGTGCTTATCGAAAAGGGTAAAAAGTAGAAAAAATTGTGGTTTTGGTTCTTTTGAAAACAAAATCATCAAAACTTATCAACTTGGGATCTAGTTTCGAAGATCTCGACTCGAGTAATCCAACAATGACAACAATTCAGAATTTACACGCAAAAAAAAAATTCAGAATTTACACGCACGGTTCAAGAGATAAAACATTTTGAATAATGCATTCATGAAAAAAGAAAAAACTCAAGTTGCGACTAGTGGCGCACATACAGTGCATCACTTGTCAGCGGGAAAGTGGGAATAACTTTTATAAAGGGTACCCCTTAACTAGTTTTTTTTTAATCCTTAAGTTTTTTTTGAGAAACTTTTTTTTAATCCTTAAGTTTTGTTAGGGGATTTTAAATCCTTAAGTAGTGTTTTCGTAGTTGTGGCATACCCATAGGCACAAACCGAACAGGCCCTGAAAGACGGCCTGTAGTTAAGAATTCGGGACAGCTCTAATTGGGCTGGGACGAAACACTGATCTGCGAGGAAGTTTTATTCGGCCCTCCTCGTCATCATCCTCGGAGTCCAGAAACCTTCAGCAACATGGCAACATCGACCATGGGCGCCGCCGCGGCCGATCTCGAGGCGCGTCAGCTCCGCATCCTACGTCGCGTCGAAGACCTTGAGCTCGCTGCCCAGCAGCACCGTCTCGGGGCGCTCTCTCTCTCCGACCCCGAAGCGAAGGTGGAGGCGGGGGACACCGAGGAGCGGCTCTCGGCCCTCCTGGCCGCGCGCGGCGTGCACGACTTCGCCTTCCGGCGTGTTCCAGCTGACTACTACGACCGCCCTCTCGAGGAGCGCCGCGACCTCCTCGCCACCGATTCAGTCGCCCAGCTTTGCAAGAGCATAGTGATGGTACGGTCTCTTCCCTTTCATATCCCCATGTGGCGTTTCGTCGAACACCTGACCTGCGCAATTGCGCTACGTTGTTGCAATTGACTGCATTTACTTCATTGTGGCATTAGGTTGTCTGTGTTATCCCTGGATTTAGAGTAATGGATTATTTGTTAGTTATGTATAAAGGCAATGGCCTAAAGGATTGCTAATACGTATGGTTTATTGGATGGAAAATGCTATTAATCTTATATCAGGGTCTGTAATTCGTTAGCAGCATGAGCAAAAGGCTGTTATGATCCTCAGTGATTTGTTCTGAAAAAAGTTGTACTTTCACTGTATGGTTGTACCATGATATTGGCAGAAATGTTGTTCGTGTTCATGAAAAGAATGCTCTAATTTTCAGTTACCATATGCAGTTCAAATAATGCTGCAACTAATAAGTTTAATTTATTGATGATAAAGATTTGTGTCAACTAGTGTTTGGATTGCGGGTAGTTATATTGGTTTTATATTATATATTAAGATTGTGAGATAAACGGCCATTAGCTTCCATGCAACAAGAAAAGATGCCTCTAGTTGGTGGACGAATAAAGATACAGATTTGTGATAACTAGTTTTTGGCATGCCATTATAAGTTGGAAGGTACTAGGTAGACTTGGTAGAGAACTAGGGAATGAATGGTCTTTTTTAGCACAAATGTGTGTTGTCATTGATTTGAGTGGAGATGGATGGCTGTGAGGTAGATTATTATACATAGGTTAATGACAGTAGATTCTGTTGTTATGAGCTACGGCAAGTTGGCACCTGGCCATGACATTTATAGTTTGATGGGTCCTTACAATTTGGCTACTCAAAATTACTCAAAATTAGCTTTTTATTTTTATTTTGACACATAATTGATTACTGTCCTTGCTTACTTGAAACATGGAAAAAAAACTAATGCTCATTGGTCGAGAAAGTATTTGCTAATCTGTTGTCTTAATGATTCAGTGGATTCCAGGCTAGGTCCGATTTGTTTATGCTCAAATTTGAGAATTGAAGCCAAAATTTGTTTGCTGATTAATATGTGAATAGTATCTCTCCCTTCTCTTTTTATTTCGGATTTCTTTTCAACAGATTTTGTCTTTTGTGCTTCTGAAGTGTTAGTAGATTGATTTTGTGTAATAGTATCTCTCCCTTCTCATTTTATTGCATTGTTTAAGGCGTGGTATCCATGGATATGTTCTCTGAATCATGTCCACTTTTCGCAGGTGAATACCAAAGCTGCTGCAGATGTAGTTGACTGCAGTAACCCAAAGAATTCTAAATATTATGTTGTTATTGTTCAGGTAACCTTTTAAAATCTCAATGTATCATCTTCAAACTGAATACTCAGTACAGTATATTTATGTTGATAACTTGAATATCTTTTGCAGTATATGGCACGGCTTAATGCTGAAAACATCAAGAACTTCCTGTATACCCTAAACGAGAGTCAGATACCCAAAAAGAGATTTAACAGTAAGATTGTTTTCAGTGTATTTAAAATTCTACAATCTCAAACTGTTCATTTGCACGCAGATGTATGTACCATCAATTTTTGTATGTTTCTTCAGAATCATCATTGTCTGTATCTTAAAGAAAAATATAAAATGGATATACCAATCTGTTTCAGTTTCAAGATCTTCAGGTATAGCTGCAGATACTGCTGCAGTATCAGAAAATTCAAATGTATACTTTTTGTTTGGTGCAGTGAGGCTCGCACCAGAAGAGGAGTCACTCATGCTTACTGGGTTTGTGCACAATGGTGTGACATGCATTGGAATGAAAACAGACATACCGGTAATGGAATCTTGCTGTTACCATGTTGCTTCTTGAAGGAAGTATGTTGGTGAAGATACTATCGTAATTATATTTAAAGTGAAGGACAACAGAACTTCATAAGAGATAAATCACATATTTTGCATATCATATCTGACATTATATGCCTAATGTACCGTCTACTTGAGGTTTCCTAGTCCTTTTCAAATTATGTACGAGTAAATTGGTAGTATTAAACAATAGATATATGGTTTCAACTTTCAACTGTGACTAGAACCGAAACAACTTATCAAGTTCTTCTTCTGATAAATTATTGTATATTCATGATCAAATAGATGTTCTAAATGAACGACAGCAATTTTTGACATTCTGTATTGTACCATTGGTTGCATTTTTTTTGTTTCTCTCAAATGTCAAGATTATAATCTGAAATTTGCAAGGCATCTTATACAAAGGGTTTGTCGGCAGGTTATCATAGATGAAGCCATCACCAAGTTGGATGAGGATTTCTTCTGGCTAGGTGGTGGAGACGTTGACCTCAAGCTCGGGATGCGGACCTCAGAGTTCCTAAATGCTTTCAACCCATTTGTGGTGAAGTGTAGTTAGCGAGTGATAACCATACAACTTAACAGAAGCTTCAGATCCATGTGGTTCTATGTGGCCTTGATCAACGCACTGCCAGGGAGCTACACTAGGCTTTGCTTGGATCTGGGGTTAGGATGTCTGTCTTTTTTGGAGCAGGCGTTTCCCTTCCAGTTGCGCTTCTCGCATTTTGTTACATTATTTACTGCCGATTGTTGGTAAAATTGATGCAGCAGAGGGGACATTCTTGGGAAGATCGATATAATTGCGGCAAGTGGGCTTATACTATTACTAAGCCCTTTGTAGTTTGGGCCTGAGAGTTGAAAACCAGTGTGAAGTGTGCAAGCCAGACATCTGGCTGCGTCCCCTCAAAAGAAGAAAAGAAGTCTGGCCACAAATCCGAAGTTTGTTTCTGTCTTGTACTACCGCACCATCACCGATCCTTCTTAACATAATCTTCGAGGAGGCCAAGCTTTGGGTCAGTGCAGGCGCGAAAATACTAGGGCATATAATTTTGTGCCAGTAATTGTTATATGCCGTGTATGTGAGTGTTGTGTAGAACTCTAAATTTTATTCTCCCCTTGTTTTAATTGATGAGTCAAATCTTATGCCTCCGTTTTGAAAAAAGAAATCTAGCGTCTGTTGTTTCACCACATGGATGACCTCGTCAGAAGTAGGTGATGATCAGGCTGAACCTGGACCTCTTGATGGATACATGACGAAAAAATGTCTTGAATTGTTATTTAAAGGAAATGCAATATTTTTCTTCTGTTATAAGCGTCTTCTCCACCAATGTCCCTTACTTTGTTATCAAGATTGTACTATATTTTTTTATTAAAAAAAAGGAGTCTGTCTAGGGCACATCTAGATGTGTCCTAGTTATTGCACATTTAAGTGACTCAATCAAATATAAAAAGTAAAAAGAAAAAGAAAAAGAAAAATACCCACACGAATCTTCACGTAAGATCAATGATATATGACTTGGATGTGCAATATTTATTATACATCTAGATGAAAACTGTAAAAAATGTTCATAATGAAAACTGGTCCTCATCAAGAATAGCATACTCTAGCAGACGAATAAAATATGTGCTCATGATCATCCATATTGTGTTTATTTAACATTATCTCTGTAGGGCTCTAATCTTTTGGATTAGCATTAGTTTGTTCCCCCACAACCACTATTGGCAACTCGTATGGATTGATATGCTCATATTACTTTTGAAGAAATTACCAATCCTTGTGTGCATTATACTAGTGTGTACAAATGTATAACCGATTACCACTTTGAGCTCAAAGATGAAAAGGCACAATAGTAGTATATATTCCTAAACAATGCCAATCAATCCATTATCAATTGCCATGTTCCAACAATGAAGATGTAATATTGATAATCATTTGTAACTCTTTATGACTTTATCAATCATAGTGGCAAATTCTCCGTCAAAAAAAATTTATAGTGGTAAATTCGCATAGGGCATATGCTTTTTTTAACATCAACTTTATTAATTAGAAATAACGGTTACATCGTCCATAAGAAGAGGTACAATATTTTCCATCGGCCCCTCAATCCAATCCCTAGTCATGGAACATTTAGCTATTCTTGCAAGCTCATGAGCTACTTTGTTCGCTTCTCTATTACAATGTTCAAAACTAATACTAGGAAAATCACAAGCCATAAAAAAACAATCCTCAAAAATTGCAGCCGCCGCTCCTGCAGAATGTCCTCCGTTCTTCATTATGTCAATGACTTCCATGTTGTCAGAATTGACAATGAGACGATTGCAACCTGCCTTTTGTGCCAGCGATAAGCCAAACCTAAGTGCTAATGCCTCCGTTGTCATAGCATCCGCACATCACTCAATCTTCCAGTTTCCACCTACAATGAACTTTCCTTTGTCATCCCTGATAACAGCGCCCGTAGTGCCCCTTAGCTGATCGAGGTCAAAAGAAGCGTCCACATTCAATTTAACAAACCCCATAGGAGGTCTGCTCCATCCTTCATTCTTCCTCTCCGCCTTTGGTGAGTGGGCATTCACATAATTTGCTGTTATAGCCTGAATCCCAAACCGCATAGGGCATATTCTACATAGGTAGAGACATCTTTCCTTGAATTGCATTGTCTAGGTGGACGGCGGACTTGGCCACGTGGAGTGATAGGGCTTCTTCGGCTAACCGACCCTGATACTTGAGCAATGAAAAAAAATGAGACAAGGCCATGCACAACACATCAAGAAGAACTAACATAGGTTACTTTTGAGAGATGATTGATCAAGATCACACAAGATAGTGATGTTGATTAATCCAAGAGCATTGGTTGATAAGGGGTGATCTCATATCATCTCAACATGGGTGTGCTCGTGACTACCGGCGTGCGACTTGTCCACTTCTTGTACATGACTGCTCTCGCATGTGCTACAGCTTCGGGGCAGGCTCGATTGTACATAACACATACACGGGAGGAGGGGGGTGCAAACAAGTCATGGGCCGATTCTAGTAAAACGTCGCAAGCAATTGCGCCACCTATGTAGTGCACACAGGTGATCGATGTGTGCATGTATATGATAACCCGCAAGTATATGGGATAGTTGTAGCCTCTTTCGATAAGTAAGAGTGTCGAACCCAACGAGGAGCTAAAGGTAGAACAAATATTCTCTCAAGCCCTATCTGCCATTGATACGACTCTACGCACGCTTAGTGTTCGCTTTACCTAGAACAAGTATGAAACTAGAAGTACTTTGTAGGTGTTGTTGGATAGGATTGCAAGATAATAAAGAGCACGTAAATAAAAGCTAGGGGCTGTTTAGATAAAGAAGCAATAAAGTAAATATAGCGAGTGTGGAAAAGTGGTGGTAGGAGTTGTGAAATTGCCCCTAAGCAATTGACTACTTTACTAGACTGATAGCAAGTTTTATGTGGGAGAGGCATAAGCTAACATACTTTCTCTTCTTGGATCATATGAACTTATGATTGGAACTCTAGCAAGCATTTGCAACTACTAAAGATCATTAAGGTAAAACCCAACCATAGCATTAAAGCATCAAGTCCCTTTTATCCCATACGCCACAACCCCCTTACTCGGGTTTATGCTTCTGTCACTCAAGCAACCCAGTATAAGCGAATCATGAACGCATTGCAACACCCTATAGCGGGAATCCCTCACGCTTGCGCGACACGGAGGGCACAATAGGACAGCAACATAACCACAAGCAAATTAAACCAATCATAGCAACTCATCAATCACCGGTAGGACAAAAAAATCTACTCAGACATCATAGGATGGCAACACATCATTGGATAATAATATGAAGCATAAAGCACCATGTTCAAGTAGAGGGTACAGCGAGTTGCGGGAGAGTGGACAGCTGAATATAGATGGGGGAAGGTGATGGAGATGTTGGTGAAGATCGCGGTGATGATGATGGCCCCCGGCGGCGTTCCGGCGCCACCGGAAGCAAGGGGGAGAGAGCCCCCCTTCTTCTTCTTCTTCCTTGACCTTCTCCCTAGATGGGAGAAGGGTTTCCCCTCTGGTCCTTGGCTCCCATGGCGTGGGAGGGGCGAGAGCCCCTCCGAGATTGGATCTATCTCTCTGTCTCTCTCTGGTTCTGCGTTCTGGGATTCTGCCCTGGCACCGTTTCTTTTATATCCAGAGATCCATAACTCCGATTGGATTGAAACCTTCGTCCAGATCTTTTTCCAAAAATTAGCTTTCTTGCGGCCAAAGAAGGGCATCAACCGCCTTACGAGGGGCCCACGAGGGTGGGGGCGCGCCCACCTGGAGTGGGCGTGGGCCCCTGTCTCGTGGCCACCTCGGGCACCGTCTCGCGTTGATTTTACTTCCCAAAAATCACAAATATTCCAAAATAATTCTCCGTCCGTTTTTATCCTGTTTGGACTCCGTTTTATATGGGGTTTCTGCGAAACATAAAACATGCAACAGACAGAAACTAGCACTGGGCACTGGATCAATATGTTAGTCCCAAAAATAATATAAAAAGTTGTCAAAAGTATATGAAAGTTGAATAATATTGGCATGGAACAATCAAAAATTATAGATACGACGGAGACGTATCAGCATCCCCAAGCTTAATTCCTGCTCGTCCTCGAGTAGGTAAATGATAAAAAAGATAATTTTTTATGTGGAATGCTACCTAGCATAATCTTGATCATGTATCTAATCATGGCATGAATATTAAGACACGGGTGATTCAAAGCAATAATTTATCATTTGACATAAAAACAATAATACTTAGGGCATCCCAACAAACAATCATGTCTTTCAAAATATCAATGCTTCAGAACGTTATCCCTACAAAATCATATAGTCTGGTATGCTCCCTTTTATTAACACAAGGTACCCCTCATGCCTATCCCGGTGTCAGCCAAGCAATTGTTTCATACTTTAGTATTCTCAAACTTTTTCAACTTTCACGCAATACATGAGCGTGAGCCATGGATATAGCACTATGGGTGGAATAGAATATGATGGTGGAGGTTATGTGGAGAAGACAAAAAGGGAGAAAGTCTCACATCGACGTGACTAATCAACGGGCTATGGAGATGCCCATCAATTGATGTCAATGCGAGGAGTAGGGATTGCCATGCAACGGATGCACTAGAGCTATAAGTGTATGAAAGCTCAAACTGAAAACTAAGTGGGTGCGCATCCAACTTGCTTTCTCATGAAGACCTAGGGCATTTGAGGAAGCCCATCGTTGAAATATACAAGCCATGTTCTATAATGAAAATTCCCACTAGTATATGAAAGTGACAATATAGGAGACTCTCTATATGAAGAACATGGTGCTACTCTGAAGCACAAGTGTGGTAAAAGGATAGTAACATTGCCCATTTTCTTTTTTTTTCTTTTTTTGGGCGGGCTTCTTGGCCCCCTTTTTTTATTTAGGCTTCTTTGGCATTTTTTTAGTTTATTCTTTTATGGGGCAATGCTCTATAGTGATGATCATCACACTTAATTTACTTACAACTCAATATTACAACTCGATACTAGAACAAAGATATGACTCTATATGAATGCCTTCGGCGATCTACCGAGATGTGCAATGATCTAGCATAGCAATGAAGTCAAAAAACGGACAAGCCATGAAAATATCATGCTAGCTATCTTACGATCATGCAAAGCAATATGACAATGAATGCTCAAGTCATGTATATGATGATGATGGAAGTTGCATGGCAATATATCTCGGAATGGCTATGGAAATGCCATAATAGGTAGGTATGGTGGCTATTTTGAGGAAGATATAAGGAGGTTTATGTGTGATAGAGCGTATCATATCACGGGGTTTGGATGCACCGACGAAGTTTGCACCAACTCTCGAGGTGAGAAAGGGCAATGCACGGTACCGAAGAGGCTAGCAATGATGGAAGGGTGAGAGTGCGTATAATCCATGGACTCAACATTAGTCATAAAGAACTCACATACTTATTGCAAAAATTTATTAGCCCTTGAAACAAGGTACTACACGGATGCTCCTAGGGGGGAGGTTGGTAGGAGTTAACCATCGCGCGCTGATAACCCACAAGTGTAGGGGATCGCAACAGCTTTCAAGGGTAAAGTATTCAACCCAAATTTATTGATTTGACACAAGGGGAGCCAAAGAATATTCTTGAGTATTAGCAGTTGAGTTGTCAATTCAACCACACCTGGATAACTTAGTATCTGCAGCAAAGTATTTAGTAGCAAAGTAATATGATAATAAAGGTAACGATAGCAAAAGTAATATTTTTGGGTTTTGTAGTGATTGTAACAGTAGCAACGGAAAAGTAAATAAGCGAAGCACAATATGTGAAAAGCTCGTAGGCAATGGATCAGTGATGGATAATTATGCCGGATTCGATTCCTCATGTAATAGCTATAGCATAGGGTGATATAGAACTAGCTCCAGTTCATCAATGTAATGTAGGCATGTATTCCGTAAATATTCATACATGCTTATGGAAAAGAACTTGCATGGCATCTTTTGTCCTACCCTCCCGTGACAGCGGGGTCCTAACGGAAACTAAGGGATATTAAGGCCTCCTTTTAATAGAGAACGGGAACAAAGCATTAGCACATAGTGAATACATGAACTCCTCAAACTACGGTCATCACCGAGAAGTATCCCGATTATTGTCACTTCGGGGTTGTCGGATCATAACACATAATAGGTGACTATAGACTTGCAAGATAGGATCAAGAACACACATATATTCATGAAAACATAATAGGTTCAGATCTGAAATCATGGCACTCGGGCCCTAGTGACAAGGATTAAGTATAGCAAAGTCATAGCAACATCAATCTCAGAACATAGTGGATACTAGGGATCAAACCCTAACAAAACTAACTTGATTACATGGTAAATCTCATCCAACCCATCACCGTCCAGCAAGCCTACGATAGAATTACTCACGCACGGCGGTGAGCATCATGAAATTGGTGATGGAGGATGGTTGATGATGACGACGGCGACGAATCCCCCTCTCCGGAGCCCCGAACGAACTCCAGATCAGCCCTCCCGAGAGAGATTAGGGCTTGGCGGCGGCTCCATATCGTAAAACGCGATGAAACTTTCTCTCTGATTTTTTCTCCGCGAGACGGAATATATGGAGTTGGAATTGAGGTCGGCGGAGCCTCAGGGGGCCCACGAGACAGGGGGACGCGCCCAGGGGGGAGGGCGCGCCCCCCACCCTCGTGGACAGGGTGTGGGCTGCTACGTCTTGAGCTTGCGTTGGTTTTCCTTGAAGAGGAAAGGGTGATGCAGCAATAGTAGCGTAAGTATTTCCCTCAGTTTTTGAGAACCAAGGTATCAATCCAGTAGGAGGCTCCTCAAAAGTCCCACGCACCTACACAAACAAACAAAGAACTCGCAACCAACGCAATAAAGGGGTTGTCAATCCCTTCACGGCCACTTGCGAAAGTGAGATCTATTAGAGATAGTATGATAAGATAAATATATTTTTGGTATTTTATAATATAGATGCAAAAAGTAAAGATGCAAATAAAAGTAGATTGGAAGCAAATATGATAAAGGATAGACCCGGGGGCCATAGGTTTCACTAGAGGCTTCTCTCAAGATAGCATAAGTATTACGGTGGGTGAACAAATTACTGTCGAGCAATTGATAGAAAAGCGAATAATTATGAGATTATCTAGGCATGATCATGTATATAGGCATCACGTCCGCAACAAGTAGACCGACTCCTGCCTGCATCTACTACTATTACTCCATACATCGACCGACTCCTGTCTGCACTAGAGTATTAAGTTCATAAGAACAGAGTAACGCATTAAGCAAGATGACATGATGTAGAGGGATAAACTCATGCAATATGATATAAACCCCATCTTTTTATCCTCGATGGCAACAATACAATACGTGCCTTGCAACCCCTGCTGTCACTCGGTAAGGACACCGCAAGATTGAACCCAAAGCTAAGAACTTCTCCCATGGCAAGAAAGATCAATCTAGTAGGCCAAACCAAACTGATAATTCGAAGAGACTTGCAAAGAGAACTCAATCATACATAAAAGAATTCAGAGGAGATTCAGATATTTCTCATAGATAAACTTGATCATAAACCCAAAATTCATCGGATCTCGACAAACACACCGCAAAAAGAGTTTACATCGAATAGGTCTCCACAAGAGAGGGGGAGAACATTGTATTGAGATCCAAAAAGAGAGAAGAAGCCATCTAGCTAATAACTATGTGTTGGAAATATGCCCTAGAGGCAATAATAAATTGGTTATTATTATATTTCTTTGTTCATGATAATAGTCTTTTATTCATGCTATAACTGTATTATCCGGAAATCGTAATACACGTGTGAATACATAGACCACAATATGTCCCTAGTAAGCCTCTAGTTGACTAGCTCGTTGATCAATAGATGGTTACAGTTTCCTGACCATGGACATTGGATGTCATTGATAACGGGATCACATCATTAGGAGAATGATGTGATGGACAAGACCCAATCCTAAGCCCAACACAAGATCATGTAGTTCGTATGCTAAAGCTTTTCTAATGTCAAGTATCTTTTCCTTAGACCATGAGATTGTGCAACTCCTGGATACCGTAGAAATGCTTTGGGTGTACCAAACGTCACAACGTAACTGGGTGGCTATAAAGGTGCATTACAGGTATCTCCGAGAGTGTCTGTTGGGTTGGCACGAATCGAGACTGGGATTTGTCACTCCGTGTAAACGGAGAGGTATCTCTAGGCCCACTCGGTAGGACATCATCATAATGTGCACAATGTGATCAAGGAGTTGATCACGGGATGATGTGTTACGGAACGAGTAAAGAGACTTGCCGGTAACGAGATTGAACAAGGTATCGGGATACCGACGATCGAATCTCGGGCAAGTATCGTACCGATAGACAAAGGGAATTGTATACGGGATTGATTAAGTCCTTGACATCGTGGTTCATCCGATGAGATCATCGTGGAACATGTGGGAGCCAACATGGGTATCCAGATCCCGCTGTTGGTTATTGATCGGAGAGTCATCTCGGTCATGTCTGCATGTCTCCAGAACCCATAGGGTCTACACACTTAAGGTTCGGTGATGCTAGGGTTATAGAGATATTAGAATGCGGTAACCCGAAAGTTGTTCGGAGTCCCGGATGAGATCCCGGACGTCACGAGGAGTTCCGGAATGGTCCGGAGGTAAAGAATTATATATAGGAAGTGCTATTTCGGCCATCGGGACAAGTTTCGCTGTCATCGGTATTGTACCGGGACCACCGGAAGGGTCCCGGGGGTCCACCGGGTGGGGCCACCTGCCCCGGGGGGCCACATGGGCTGTAGGGGGTGCGCGTTGGCCTACATGGGCCAAGGGCACCAGCCCCAAGAGGCCCATGCGCCAAGAGAAGAGAAAAAGGGGAGAGTCCTAAAGGGGGAAGGCACCTCCGAGGTGCCTTGAGGAGGATGGACTCCTGCCCCCCTTGCCCGCACCCTTTCCTTGGAGGAAGGGGAAAGGGCTGCGCCTACCCCCTCTCCCTTGGCCCTATATATAGTGGGGAAAAGGAGGAGCAATCATACCTAAGGCCTGGCGCCTCCCTCTCCCTCCCGTGACACATCTCCCTCCTCCCGCAGCGCTTAGCGAAGCCCTGTTGGAATCCCGCTACTTCCACCACGCCGTCGTGCTGCTGGATCTCCATCAAACTCTCCCTCCTCCTTGCTGGATCAAGGCATGGGAGACGTCTCCGTTCCGTATGTGTGTTGAACGCGGAGGTGCCGTCCGTTCGGCACTAGGATCATCGGTGATTTGAATCACGACGAGTACGACTCCTTCAACCCCGTTCTTTTGAACGCTTCCGCTTAGCGATCTACAAGGGTATGTAGATGCACTCTCCTTCCCCTCGTTGCTGGTTTCTCCATAGATAGATCTTGGTGACATGTAGAAATTTTTTGAATTTCTGCTACGTTCCCCAACAGTGGCATCATGAGCTAGGTTTATGCGTAGTTTCTATGCACGAGTAGAACACAAAGTAGTTGTGGGCGTTGATTTTGTTCAATATGCTTGCCGTTACTAGTATTATCTTGATTCGGCGGCATCGTGGGATGAAGCAGCCCGGACCAACCTTACACGTACTCTTACGTGAGACCGGTTCCACCGACAAACATGCACTAGTTGCATAAGGTGGCTGGCGGGTGTCTGTCTCTCCCACTTTAGTCGGATCGGATTCGATGAAAAGGGTCCTTATGAAGGGTAAATAGCAATTGGCATATCACGTTGTGGTCTTTGCGTAGGTAAGAAACGTTCTTGCTAGAAACCCATAGCAGCCACGTAAAACATGCAAACAACAATTAGAGGACGTCTAACTTGTTTTTGCAGGGTATGCTATGTGATGTGATATGGCCAAAGGATGTGATGAATGATATATGTGATGTATGAGATGATCATGTTCTTGTAATAGGAATCACGACTTGCATGTCGATGAGTATGACAACCGGCAGGAGCCATATGAGTTGTCTTTATTTATTTATGACCTGCGTGTCAACTTAAACATCATGTAATTACTTTACTTTATTGCTAACGGTAGCCATAGAAGTAGAAGTAATAGTTGGCGAGACAACTTCATGAAGACACGATGATGGAGATCATGATGATGGAGATCATGGTGTCATGCCGGTGACGATGATGATCATGGAGCCCCGAAGATGGAGATCAAAAGGAGCAAAATGATATTGGCCATATCATGTCACTATTTGATTGCATGTGATGTTTATCATGTTTATGCATCTTGTTTACTTAGAACGACGGTAGTAAATAAGATGATCCCTTACAACAATTTCAAGAAGTGTTCACCCCTAACTGTGCACCGTTGCTACAGTTCGTCGCTTCTAAGCACCACGTGATGATCGGGTGTGATGGATTCTTACGTTCACATACAACGGGTGTAAGACAGATTTACACACGCGAAAACACTTAGGGTTAACTTGACGAGCCTAGCATGTACAGACATGGCGTCGGAACACAGAAGACCGAAAGGTCGAGCATGAGTCGTATAGAAGATACGATCAACATGAAGATGTTCACCGACGTTGGCTAGTTCGTCTCACGTGATGATCGGACACGGCCTAGTTAACTTGGATCATGTAATCACTTAGATGACTAGAGGGATGTCTATCTGAGTGGGAGTTCATAAGATGAACTTAATTATCCTGAACATAGTCAAAAGGATTTTGCAAATTATGTCGTAGCTCACGCTATAGTTCTACTGTTTAGATATGTTCCTAGAGAAAAATTAGTTGAAAGTTGATAGTAGCAATTATGCGGACTAGGTCCGTAAACTGAGGATTGTCCTCATTGCTTCATAGAAGGCTTATGTCCTTAATGCATCGCTCAGTGTGCTGAACCTCGAACGTTGTATGTGGATGTTGCGAACATCTGACATACACATTTTGATAACTACGTGATAGTTCAGTTAAACGGTTTGGAATTGAGGCACCAAAGACGTTTTTGAAACGTCGCGAAATATATGAGATGTTTTGAGGGCTGAAATTGGGATTTCTGGCTCGTGCCCACGTCAAGAGGTATAAGACCTCCGACGATTTTCTTAACCTACAAACTAAGGGAGAAAAGCTCAATTGTTGAGCCTGTGCTCAGATTGTCTGAGTACAACAATCATTTGAATCGAGTGGGAGTTGATCTTCCAGATGAGATAGTGATGTTTCTCCGAAAGTCATTGCCACCAAGCTGCTAGAGCTTCGTGATGAACTATAATATATCAGGGACATATATGATGATCCTTGAGATATTCGCGATGTTTGACACCACAAAAGTAGAAATCAAGAAGGATCATCAATTGTTGATGGTTGGTGAAACCACTAGTTTCAAGAAGGGCAAGGGCAAGAAGGGATACTTCATGAAATGGCAAATCAGCTGCTGCTCTAGTGAAGAAACCCAAGGTTAAACCCAAACCCGAGACTAAGTGCTTCTGTAATAAGGGGAACAACCACTGGAGCAGAATTACCCTAGATACTTGGTAGATGAGAAGGCTGGCAAGGTCGATAGAAGTATATTGGATATACATTGTGTTAATGTGTACTTTACTAGTACTCCTAGTAGCACCAGGGTATTAGATACCGGTTCGGTTGCTAAGTGTTAGTAACTCGAAACAAAAGGCTACGGAATAAACGGAGACTAGCTAAAGGTGAGCTGACGATATGTGTTGGAAGTTTTTCCAAGCTTGATATGATCAAGCATCGCACGCTCCCTCTACCAAAGAGATTGGTGTTAAACCTAAATAATTGTTATTTGGTGTTTGCGTTGAACATAGACATGATTGGATTATGTCTATCGCAATACGGTTATTCATTTAAGGAGAATAACGGTTACTCTGTTTATTTGAATAATACCTTCAAATGGTCTTACACCTGAAATGAATGGTTTATTGAATCTCGATCGTAGTGATACACATGTTCATGCCAAAAGATAGTAATGATAGTACCACCTACTTGTGGCACTGCCACTTAAGTCATATTGGTATAAAACGCATGAAGAAGCTCCATGTTGATGGATCTTTGGACTCACTCGTTTTTGAAAGGATTGAGACATGCGAACCATGTTTGTTGGTAGATATGCATGAAGAAACTCTATACAGATGGATTGTTTGGACTCACTTGGTTTTGAATCACTTGAGACATGCAAATCATACCACATGGGCAAGATGACTGAAAGCCTCATTTTCAGTAAAATGGAACTAGAAAGCAACTTGTTGGAAGTAATACATTTTGATGTGTGCAGTCCAATGAGTGCTGAGGCATGTAGTGGATATCGTTATGTTCTTACTTCACAGATGATTTGAGTAGATGTTGAGTATATTTACTTGATGAATCACGAGTCTGAATTATTGAAAGGTTCAAGTAATTTCAGTGTGAAGTTGAAAGATTGTCGTGACAAGAGGATAAAAGATCTATGATATGATCATAGAGATGAATATCTGAATTACGAGTTTGGCACAGAATTAAGACATTGTGGAAATTGTTTCACAACTAATACAGCCTGGAACACCATAGTGGGATGGTGTGTCCGAACATCATAGTTGCACCCTATTGGATATGGTGCATACCATGATGTCTCTTATCGAATTACCACTATCGTTCATGGGTTAGGCATTAGAGACAACCGCACTCACTTTAAATAGGGCACCACGTAATTCCGATGAGATGACACCGTATGAACTATGGTTTAGAGAAACCTAAGCTGTCATTTCTTAAAAGTTTGGGGCTGCTATGCTTATGTGAAAAAGTTTCAGGCTGATAAGCTCGAACCCAAAGCGGATAAATGCATCTTCATAGGACACCCAAAGCAGTTGGGTATACCTCCTGTCTCAGATCCGAAGGCAATTAGGGATTGTTTCTAGAATCGGGTCCTTTCTCGAGGAAAAGTTTCTCTCGAAAGAATTGAGTGGGAGGATGGTGGAGACTTGATGAGGTTAATGAACCGTCACTTCAACAAGTGTGTAGCAGGGCACAGGAAGTTGTTCCTGTGGCACCTACACCAATTGAAGTGGAAGCTTATGATAGTGATCATGAAGTTTCGGATCAAGTCACTACCGAACCTCGTAGGGTTACAAGGATACGTACTACTTCAGAGTGGTACAGTAATCCTGTCTTGGAAGTCATGTTGCTAGACAACAATAAACCTACGAGCTATGGAGAAGCGATGGTGGGCCCGGATTCCGATGAATGGCTCGAGGCCATAAAATCCGAGAGAGGATCCATGTATGAAAACAAAGTGTAGACTTTGGCAGAACGGCTCAATGGTCGTAAGGCTATTGAGTACATATGGATTTTAAAAGGAAGACGGACAATGATGGTAAATGTCACCATTAAGAAAGCTCGACTTGTCGTTAAGAAGTTTCCGACAAGTTCAAGGAGTTGACTACGGTGAGACTTTCTCACTCGTAGCGATGCTAAGAGTCTGTTGGAATTATATTAGCGATTACTGCATTATTTATGAAATCTTGCAGATAGGATGTCAAAACATTGTTTCCTCGACGAATTTCTTGAGGAAAGGTTGTATGTGATACAACCGGAAGGTTTTGTCAATCCTGAAAGATGCTAATAAGTATGCAAAGCTCCAGCTATCCTTCTGAGGACTGGAGTAAGCATCTCGGAGTTGGAATGTATGCTTTGATGAGATGATCAAAGATTTTGGGTTTATACAAAGTTCATGAGAAACTTGTATTTCCAAAGAAGTGAGTGGGAGCACTATAGAATTTCTGATGAGTATATGTTGTTGACATATTATGGATCAGAAATGACGTAGAATTTCTGGAAAGCATATAGGGTTATTTGAAAAGTGTTTTTCAATAGAAAACCTGGATTAAGCTATTTGAACATTGAGCATCAAGATCTATAAGGATAGATCAAAACGCTTAATGGTACTTTCAAATGAGCACATACCTTGGCATGATCTTGAAGGTGTTCAAGATGGATCAGTCAAAGAAGGAGTTCTTGCCTGAGTTGTAAGGTATGAAGTTAAGACTTAAAGCTCGACCACGGCAGAATAGAGAGAAAGGACGAAGGTCGTCCCCTATGCTTAAGACATAGGCTCTATAGTATGCTATGCTGTGTACTGCACCTGAAGTGTGCCTTGCCATGAGTCAGTCAAGGGGTACAAGAGTGATCCAAGAATGGATCACAGGACAGCGGTCAAAGTTATCCTTAGTAACTAGTGGACTAAGGAATTTTCTCGATTATGGAGGTGGTAAAAGAGTTCGTCGTAAAGGGTTACGTCGATGCAAGCTTAACACCTATCCGGATAACTCTGAGTAGAGATACCGGATATGTATAATGGAGCAACAATTTAGAATAGCTCCAAGTAGAATAGTTATTTGGAATAGCTCCAAATAGAACGTGGTAGCTACATCTAGGAGATGACATAGAGATTTGTAAAGCACACACGGATCTGAAAGGTTCAGACCCGTTGACTATAACTTCTCTCACAAGCATAACATGATCAAACCCAGAACTCATCGAGTGTTAATCACATGGTAATGTGAACTAGATTATTGACTCTAGTAGACTCTTTGGGTGTTAGTCACATGGGGATGTGACCTTGAGTGTTAATCACATATCGATGTGAACTGGATTATTGACTCTAGTGCAAGTGGGAGACTGTTGGAAATATGCCCTAGAGGCAATAATAAATTGGTTATTATTATATTTCTTTGTTCATGATAATAGTCTTTTATTCATGCTATAACTGTATTATCCGGAAATCGTAATACACGTGTGAATACATAGACCACAATATGTCCCTAGTAAGCCTCTAGTTGACTAGCTCGTTGATCAATAGATGGTTACGGTTTCCTGACCATGGACATTGGATGTCATTGATAACGGGATCACATCATTAGGAGAATGATGTGATGGACAAGACCCAATCCTAAGCCTAGCACAAGATCATGTAGTTCGTATGCTAAAGCTTTTCTAATGTCAAGTATCTTTTCCTTAGACCATGAGATTGTGCAACTCCCGGATACCGTAGGAATGCTTTGGGTGTGCCAAACGTCACAACGTAACTGGATGGCTATAAAGGTGCATTACAGGTATCTCCGAAAGTGTCTGTTGGGTTGGCACGAATCGAGACTGGGATTTGTCACTCCGTGTAAACAGAGAGGTATCTCTGGGCCCACTCGGTAGGACATCATCATAATGTGCACAATGTGATCAAGGAGTTGATCACGGGATGATGTGTTACGGAACGAGTAAAGAGACTTGCCAGTAACGAGATTGAACAAGGTATCGGGATACCGACGATCGAATCTCGGGCAAGTATCGTACCGATAGACAAAGGGAATTGTATACGGGATTGATTAAGTCCTTGACATCGTGGTTCATCCGATGAGATCATCGTGGAACATGTGGGAGCCAACATGGGTATCCAGATCCCGCTGTTGGTTATTGACCGGAGAGTCATCTCGGTCATGTCTGCATGTCTCCCGAACCCGTAGGGTCTACACACTTAAGGTTCGGTGACGCTAGGGTTATCGAGATATTAGTATGCGGTAACCCGAAAGTTGTTCGGAGTCCCGGATGAGATCCCGGACGTCACGAGGAGTTCCGGAATGGTCCGGAGGTAAAGAATTATATATAGGAAGTGCTATTTCGGTCATCGGGACAAGTTTCAGGGTCATCGGTATTGTACCAGGACCACCGGAAGGGTCCCGGGGGTCCACCGGGTGGGGCCACCTGCCCCGGGGGGCCACATGGGCTGTAGGGGGTGCGCCTTGGCCTACATGGGCCAAGGGCACCAGCCCCAAGAGGCCCATGCGCCAAGAGAAGAGAAAAAGGGGAGAGTCCTAAAGGGGGAAGGCACCTCCGAGGTGCCTTGGGGAGGATGGACTCCTGCCCCCCTTGGCCGCACCCTTTCCTTGGAGGAAGGGGCAAGGGCTGCGCCTACCCCCTCTCCCTTGGCCCTATATATAGTGGGGAAAAGGAGGAGCAATCATACCTAAGGCCTGGCGCCTCCCTCTCCTTCCCGTGACACATCTCCCTCCTCCCGCAGCGCTTAGCGAAGCCCTGTTGGAATCCCGCTACTTCCACCACGCCGTCGTGCTGCTGGATCTCCATCAACCTATCCCTCCTCCTTGCTGGATCAAGGCATGGGATACGTCTCCGTTCCGTATGTGTGTTGAACGCGGAGGTGCCGTCCGTTCGGCGCTAGGATCATCAGTGATTTTAATCACGACGAGTACGACTCCTTCAACCCCGTTCTTTTGAACGCTTCCGCTTAGCGATCTACAAGGGTATGTAGATGCACTCTCCTTCCCCTCGTTGCTGGTTTCTCCATAGATAGATCTTGGTGACACGTAGGAAAATTTTGAATTTCTGCTACGTTCCCCAACACTATGGACCCGAAGGTCCGTGGCAAACTACTCACAACTCATCGGAGGGGCTATGGTGTTGATGTAGAAGCCCTCCGTGGTCGATTCCCCCTCCGGCAGAGCGCCGACGAAGGCTCCAAGATGGGATCTCGCGGATACAGAAGGTTACGGCGGTGGATATTGTGTTTCGTTGACTCCTTGGATGTTTTCGGGGTACGTAGGCTTATATAGGAGGAAGAAGTACATCGGTGGCCGCCCGAGGGGCCCACGAGACAGGGGGACGCGCCCTATAGGGGGGGGGGGGGCTACCCTCTCGTGGCTGCCTCGGCTACTTCTTGACTTGCACTCCAAGTTCCCTGGATCACGTTCGTTCCAAAAATCACGCTCCCGAAGGTTTCATTCCGTTTGGACTCCGTTTGATATTCCTTTTCTTCGAAATACTGAAATAGGCAAAAACAAAACAGCAATACGGGCTGGGCCTCCGGTTAGTAGGTTAGTCCCAAAAATGATATAAATGTGTTAAATAAAGCCCATAAACATCCAAAAGGGGTAATATAATAGCATAGAACAATCAAAAATTATAGATACGTTGGAGATGTATCATGGGCCCCCTGGTCTTGATTCTTTCGCCACTATTTTTTATATTTTCCAAAAAGTGCCTCCGTGGATTTTCAGGACATTCCGAGAACTTTTGTTTTCTACACATAAAACAACATCATGGCAGTTTTGCTGAAAACAGCGTCAGTCCGGGTTAGTTTCATTCAAATCATGCAAGTTAGAGTCCAAAACAAGGGCAAAAGTGTTTGGAAAAGTAGATACGTTAGAGACGTATCAACTCCCCCAAGCTTAAACCTTTGCTTGTCCTCAAGCAATTCAGTTGATAAACTGAAAGTGATAAAGAAAAACTTTTACAAACTCTGTTTGCTCTTGTTGTTGTAAACATGCAAAGCCATCATTCAGGTTTCAGCAAATATTATGAACTAACCATACTCACAATAACACTTAGGTCTCACAAATACTCATATCAATAGCATAATCAGCTAGCAAGCCATAATAATAAAACTCGGATGACAACACTTTCTCAAAACAATCATAACATGATATAACAAACTGGTATCTCGCTAGCCCTTTCTGAGACCGCAAAACATAAATGCAGAGCACCTTTAAAGATCAAGGACTGACTAAACATTGTAATTCATGGTAAAAGAGATCCAGTCAAGTCATACCCAATATAAACCAACAATAATGAATGCAAATGACAGTGTGCTCTCTAGCGGGTGCTTTTTAATAAGAAGGGTGATGACTCAACATAAAAGTAAATAGATAGGCCCTTCGCAGAGGGAAGCAGGGATTTGTAGAGGTGCTAGAGCTCGATTTTAAAATAGAGATTGAATAACATTTTGAGCGGCATACTTTCACTGTTAACTCAACAACTATGAGATGGTTGTATCTTCCATACTACATGCATTATAGGCAGTTTCCAAACAGAATGGTAAAGGTTTATACTCCCCCAACCACCAACAAGCATCAATCCATGACTTGCTTGAAACAACGAGTGCCTCCAACTAACAACAGCCCTGGGGGAGTTTTGTTTAATTATTTTGTTTTGCTTTGATCTTTTTGCATCATGGGACTGGGCATCCCGGTTACCGGCCCTTTCTCATGAATGAGGAGCGGAGTCCACTCCTCTTGAGAATAACCCACCTATCATGGAAGATATAGGCAGCCCTAGTTGTAACATGAGCTGCTCGAGCATACAAAACAGAATTTTATTTGAAGGTTTGGAGTTTGGCACATACAAATTTACTTAGAACTGCATATAGGTAGGTATGGTGGACTCATATGGAACAACTTTGGGGTTTATGGAGTTTGGATGCACAAGCAGTATTCCCGCTTAGTACAAGTGAAGGCTAGCAAAAGACTGGGAAGCGACCAACTGAGAGAGCGACAACAGTCATGAACATGCATTAAAATTAATTCACACCGAATACAAGCATGAGTATGATATAATCCACCATGAACATAAATATCATGAAGGCTATGTTGGTTTGTTTCAACTACATGCGTGAACATGTGCCAAGTCGAGTCACTCAATTCATTCAAAGGAGGATACCATCCCATCATACCACATCATAATCATTCTAATAGCATGTTGGCACGCAAGGTAAACCATTATAACTCATAGCTGATCAAGCATGGCACAAGCAACTATAATCTCTAAATGTCATTGCAAATATGTTTACCTCATAATAAGCTGAATCAGGAAAGATGAACTCAGCATATTTACAAAAACAAGAGAGGTCGAGTTCATACCAGCTTTTCTCATCTCAATAAGTCCATCATATATCGTCATTATTGCCTTTCACTTGCACGATCGAACGATGTATATAATAATAATAGTGCACGTGCATTGGACTAAGCTGGAATCTACAAGCATTCAACTCTAGAGAGAAGACAAATAATATTGGCTCTAAATGAAATAAACAATCATGCATATGAGAGCCACTAAGCATTTTCAATATGGTCTTCTCGACCCCCAAAGGAAAGAAAAGAAAATAAAACTATTTACACGGGAAAGCTCCCAACAACTAAGAAGAAGAACTAGAAATCTTTTTGGGTTTTCATTTTAATTTCTACTACAAGCGTGGAAATTAAACTAACTAATATTTTTTGGTTTTTTCTTAATGAAAGAGTATGAGCACCGACGACTAGTGTGTGAACATGAATGTAAAGTCGGTGAGAAATATGCACTCCCCCAAGCTTAGGCTTTTCGCCTAAGTTGGTCTAATACCAAGGACCGCTGCTACTCTCCCCGGTGTACTGGGAGGTGTAATCAGGATATCACTGGCTGGCCATCTCCGGATCCCCCTGCAAAGATGATGCACGATAAGGGTCCAGTGCAGGTTCCGGCTCAGGTTCAGGTTCTGGAGTGGATGCTTGGCCTCGATGAGCGTACATCGCCTCCGATGTAACAAGAAAATTATCTGCAATCAAATCAAACAACAGAGGCGCAGGCAAAATAATAGTCTCATTGCGTTTCTTATTAAATCTAAGGTTATACAAGAGCATCTTCTCTTCGTTGTCAACAATAAACATGTGTGCTACCATGCTCTTGTAATCTAAAATGTAAGGAGGCAATTTTGTCTCCTCTTTCTCATGGTGCCTAATAGGTATCTAAAAATGTCTAGCAAGACATGAAGCATAGATACCTCCAAATATGGGGCATTTTGTACGATTCAGGCTTAGCCATTTAGCAATGACGGCACCCATACTAAAACTATTATCTCCAAGCAAGGCATGTTGAAGAATGATAATATCAGGAACACTAAAATTTCCACTATTTCCACGACCAATCAAGCATCTACTAGCAAATATGGCAAAGTAGCGTAAAACAGGAAAGTGTATGCTAGAGATTTTTGCCTCGGAACCCTTCTTTGGCTCCTCTACAGCGATAGTGTTAACAAAGCCATCCACATCTTTACGATGGGGTTCCTCTAATTCTCCCTCATAGGGTATCCTACATACCGCGCAAAAATTACGTAAAGACATTTCTTTGAATTCATCATATAAATGAAATGATACTGAAGGCGGTGACTTCTTAGGATAGTAATAAAAATTTTGCACGAAAGTATTGGTAAGTAAGAGATACTGATCCATCCGGTCAGGGAGAAATCGGTGAGGTCCTCATTCTCGATCAAAGAGTAAAAATCTTCATGAATTCCAGCTTCTTTCAAGAAATTATCACATGGCCATTCACACGACCGTACTTCGGCTAAGCGAGGAAGATTATACTTGGCTTTTCCCTTCCATTTAGCTTGTTTTTCCTGAGAGCCTTGTCTAGAAGAGCCCCTCAAAAGTTTCCTTAACATTTTCTAAAAATTTCTGAAATTTTAGTAACTTCAAAATAAAAGTGAATAAAACTAAACAAGATCGGTAGCAACTACTTCTACAAGTGCCTAGAGCCTATATCATGCATTAGAATTTCTTGGGACCTCATAAATTTAACATGCAAGCTCAAGAACATGGTCACCTATGCAGCAAAAATTTGCAATGAATAAAGCACTAGAACAAAAACTAATTGGACCAATGGAGGAGTCACATACCAAGCAACAATCTCCCAAAGCAATTTGTGAATGGAGCTTTGAGCAAGGAGATCGAAAATCACAGAAAAACGAGCTAGAACTCGTGCTTGAGGTGGATGGGGATTTTTTTGGGAAGAAGATGGAGTGTGTGGGTGCTGGCATAAGTGGAGGGGGCCACCAGGGGCCCACGAGATAGGGGGTGCGCCCAGGGGGTGTGGGCGCGCCCTCCACTCTCGTGGCCTGGTGCTTGCCCCTCCTGCAGTGTTTTCAGTGCCTAAAATCCCCAAATAGTCCATAAAAAATCATACTAAATTTGCAGGGCATTTGGAGCACTTTTATTTTTGGGAATTTTCTTAATGCACGGATAATTCAGAAAACAGACGGATAATACAGTTTTTGCTTTATTTATTCTAAATAACAGAAAGTAAAAAGAGGGTACAGAAGGTTGTGCCTTCTAGTTTCATCCATCTTATGATCATCAAAATGAATCCACTAACAAGGTTGATCAAGTCTTGTTAACAAACTCATTCCGAATAACACAGAACCGGAGAAATTACGAATAACACTAAGTTACCTCAACGGGAATATGAACATCCCCAATAATAAGAATATCATACTTTTTCTTGACAGTAGGGAGAGGAAATTCAAAACCTCCAATAATGATAGTTGGAACTTTTCCAATAGAATTGATGCTATGAACTTGAGATTGTTTCCTCAGAAAGTGTACCATATGCTCATTACCATTAACATGAAAAGTGACATTGCCTTTGTTGCAATCAATAACAGCCCCTGCAGTATTCAAAAAAGGTCTACCAAGGATAATCGACATACTATTGTCCTCGGGAATATCAAGAATAACAAAGTCCGTTAAGATAGTGACATTTGCAACCACAACAGGCACATCCTCACAAATACCGATAGGTATAACAGTTGATTTATCAGCCATTTGCAAAGATATTTCAGTAGGTGTCAACTTATTCAATTCAAGTCTACGATATAAAGAGAGAGGCATAACACTAACACTAGCTCCAAGATCACATAAAGTAGTTCTAACATAATTTCTTTTAATGGAGCATGGTATAGTTGGTACACCCGGATCTCCAAGTTTCTTTGGTATTCCACCCTTAAAAGTGTAATTAGCAAGCATGGTGGAAATTTCAGCTTCCGGTATCTTTCTTTTATTAGTGATGATATCCTTCATATATTTAGCAAAAGGATTTACTTTGAGCATATCAGTTAAGCGCATACATAAGAAAATAGGTCTAATCATTATAGCAAAGCACTCAAAATCCTCGTCATCATTTGTCTTGGATGGTTTAGGAGGAAAGGGCATGGGTTTCTGAACCCATGGTTCTCTTTCTCTACCATGCTTCCTAGCAACAAAATCTCTCTTATCCAAACGTTGATTCTTTGATTGTGGGTTATCAAGATCAACAACAGGTTCAATCTCTACATCATGGTTTTTGCTAGGTTGAGCATCAACATGAACATTATTATTAGCATTATCACTAGGTTCATGTTCATCACCTGATTGTGTTTCAGCATCAGAGATAGAAATATCATTGGGATTCCCAGGTGTGTCTACAGTAGGTTCACTAGAAGCATGCAAAGTCCTATCGTCTTTCTTTTTCTTCTTTTTAGAAGAACTAGGTGCCTCTAAATTGTTTCTCTGAGAATCTTGCTCGATTCTCTTAGGGTGGCCTTTAGGATACAAAGGTTCCTGAGTCATTCTACCAGTTCTAGTAGCCACTCTAACAGCAAAGTCATTTTTATTATTTAATTCATCAAGCAAATCATTTTGAGCTTTACGTACTTGCTCAGCTTGAGTAGCAACCATAGAAGCATATTTGCTAATGAGTTTGAGTTCACCTTTAACTCTAGCCATATTATCGCTCACGCGTCCTATCTCGAAAGCATTATTCTTCAACTCTCTACCAACATAAGCATTAAAACTTTCTTGTCTAGCCATAAAGTCATCAAATTCATCTAAGCATGGGCTATGAAATTTAGTAGAGGGGATTTCAACTTTATCATATCTATAGAGAGAATTTACCTTTACTACCTGTGTCGGGTTATCAAGACAATGTGGTTCTTTGACAGGTGTATATTAAGACCATGTATTTCTTCAATAGGTGGTAAATTCTTAACATCTTCAGCTTTAATACCTTTTTCTTTCATTGATTTCTTTGCCTCTTGCATATCTTCAGGACTGAGAAATAAAACACCTCTCTTCTTTGGAGTGGGTTTAGGAATAGGCTCAGGAGTTGGCTTAATTGGTTCAGGAATTGCCTCAGGAATTGGCTCAAGAAGAGTCCAATTATTTTCATTAGTCAACATATTATTCAATAGTAATTCAGCTTCGTCGACCGTTCTTTCCCTGAAAACACAACCAGCACAAGTATCCAAGTAATCCTTGGAAGCATCGGTTAGTCCATTATAAAAGATATCAAGTATTTCATTTTTCTTGAGAGGATGATCATGCAAAGCATTAAGTAACTGGAGAAGCCTCCCCCAAGCTAATGGGAGACTCTCTTCTTTGATTTGCACAAAATTATATATTTCCCGCAAGGTAGCTTGTTTCTTATGAGCAGGGAAATATTTAGTAGAGAAGTATAAATCATATCCTGGGGACTACGCACACAACCAGGAGCAAGAGAATTATACCAAGTCTTAGCATCACCTGAGGGAGTCTTGGACTAGGGGGTGTCCGGACAGCCGGACTATCATCGTCCGCCGGACTCCAAGACTACGAAGATACAAGATTGAAGACTCCGTCCCGTGTCCGGATGGGACTTTCCTTGGCGTGGAAGGCAAGCTTGGCGATATGGATATGTAGATCTCCTACCATTGTAACCGACTCTGTGTAACCCTAGCCTCCTCCGGTGTCTATATAAACCGGAGGGCTTTAGTCCGTAGGACACAACATACATTACAACAATCATACCATAGGCTAGCTTCTAGGGTTTAGCCTCCTTGATCTCGTGGTAGATACACTCTTGTACGTGGCGCCTTCATATGTCGTATCGAAGAGCCCGCTCAGCGCCTGGTGCTGTTCCGGATTGAACTCCCACAGATTGAATGCCCGTTCTTGGCATGGGAGAATCCGGCGGATGAGCATGACTTGGACCACGTCGACGAGCCTGAGCTTATTGCTCACCAGCTTCTGGATGCAGGTTCAGAGTCCAGTCACCTCCTTCGAATCGCCCCACAGCAAGCCCTTCTCTTTCCAGGAGGTGAGCTGCGTGGGGACGCCAGATCTAAAACTCGGGGGCCGCCGCCCATGTGGGCTTGCGCGGCTCGGTGATGTAGAACCACCCCGATTGCCACCCCTTGACGGAGTCCACGAAGGCCCCTTCGAGCCAAAGGACGTTGGGTAATTTACCCAACATGGTGCCTCCGCATTCCGCTTGCGTGCCCAGCACAACCTTCGGCTTGACGTTGAAGGTCTTGAGCCACAGGTCGAAGTGGGGCCGGATGCAGAGGAAGGCCTCGCACACGACGATGAACGTCGAGATGTTGAGGATGAAGTTCGGCGCCAGATTGTGGAAATCCAGGACGTAATAGAACATGAGCCCCCGGACGAATGGATGGAGCGGAAAGCCCAATCCGCGGAGGAAGTGGGGAAGGAAGACGACCCTCTCGTGAGGCCCGGGGGTAGGGACGAGCTGCCCCTCGTCGGGCAGCCGATGCGCGATATCGCCGGAAAGATATCCGGCGCTGCGCAGTCTGGTGATGTGCTCCTCCTTAACGGTGGAGGCCAACCATTTTCCTCCCGCTCCGGACATATTCGGAGAAGGTCGAGGCGAGATGCGCGAGCTTGGGCGTTGGAGCTTGAGTACGCGGAGGTGGATAAGCAAAGGAGGAAGAAGGCGTAGGTGAGAAGGTAAATCCTTATCCCTTATATGTAGGCGGACGAAAACTGTGCGTCCCGCTGGCCTGATAAAACTCGCTTATCTCCCAAGCGCCACCATCAATGGCGCGGTTGGGTTACCCACGTCCGTATTGATGAGAATCCCGGAATAAGGGGAACACGATCTCTGCTTCGACAAGACGTGCCAAGGAAACCGCTTCGCTAAACGTGCTGAGGTGGTATAGTAAAAAACGATTCAAACAAAGGCTTGGTAGCGGTGTGATGTCACGCCGCATAATACGTCAGCAGATTGGACTGGTGTACATTTTATTCTCTCTACGGTGGAATGTGGAATTTATTTTGCAGAGCCGGACACTATCCTGGTGTTCATGATCTTCTCTGGGTTATTCAAGGGAGGAACCCGCCTTGCAACGCCGAACATTATGCGCGCCGGACTTATCGTCATTGAAGCCTGGTTCAGGGGCTACTGAGGGAGTCCTGGACTAGGGGGTGTCCGGACAGCCGGACTATCATCGTCCACCGGACTCCAAGACTACGAAGATACAAGATTGAAGACTCCATCCCGTGTCCGGATGGGACTTTCCTTGGCGTGGAAGGCAAGCTTGGCGATACGGATATGTAGATCTCCTACCATTGTAACCGACTCTGTGTAACCCTAGCCTCCTCCGGTGTCTATATAAACCGGAGGGCTTTAGTCCGTAGGACACAACATACATTACAACAATCATACCATAGGCTAGCTTCTAGGGTTTAGCCTCCTTGATCTCGTGGTAGATCCACTCTTGTACTACCCATATCATCAATATTAATCAAGCAAGACGTAGGGTTTTACCTCCATCGAGAGGGCCCAAACCTGGGTAAAACATCGTGTCCCTCGTCTCCTGTTACCATCCGCCTAGACGCACAGTTCGGGACCCCCTACCCGAGATCCGCCGGTTTTGACACCAACATTGGTGCTTTCATTGAGAGTTCCTCTGTGTCGTCACCGATAGGCTTGATGGCATCTTCAACCAACAACGCTGTCCAGGGTGAGACTTTTCTCCCCAGACAGATCTTCGTATTCGGCGGCTTCGCACTGCGGGCTAATTCGCTTGGCCATCTGGAGCAGATCGAAAGCTATGCCCCTGGCCGTCAGGTCAGATTCGGAAGCCTAAACTTCACGGCCGATGTCCATAGAGACTTGATCTTTGACGGACCCGAGCCACAGCCAAGCGCGCCGCACTGTTGCGATGGGCATGATCTAGCTCTGCCGCCGAACAGTGCCTTGGTGGCCGCACACGAATCTGCTCCGGCCATTAGTCCGGAGCCGATCGCCCAGATAGAGGATCGGTGGATAGACACCGCCTCGGGGGCTTCAACTTCCACAGCGATGGAGCCGAACAATAATCTTGTCCCCCGCGAAATTTGTGATTCTGAGGTGCCGGACTCCCTGCCGGACTCCGAACCTCCCGCGCCCCTACCAATCAAATCGGATTGGGCGCCGGTTATGGAATTCACCGCCGCGGATATCTTCCAATACTCGCCTTTCGGCGATATCTTGAATTCACTAAAGCATCTCTCGTTATCAGGAGAGCCCTGGCCGGACTATGGCCAGGATGGTTGGGGTACGAACGACGAAGAAATTCAGAGCCCACCCACCGCCCACTTTGTAGCCACTGTCGACGATCTAACCGACATGCTAGACTACGACTCCGATGACATCGACGCCATGGACGACGATGCCGGAGACGAACAGGAACCAGCAACTACAGGGCACTGGAAGACCACCTCGTCATATGACATATACATGGTGGATACCCCAAAAGATGGGGACGGTGAAGAAACAGCAGAGGCAGACTCTTTAAAAAAGCAGCCCAAACGCTGGCGTCAGCGGCGCCGCTCTAAATCCCGCCACAGCAAGAATGGAGATTCCGGCACAGGAGATAATAATACCCCAGAGAGTGCCGAAGACAATCCCCTCCAGCAAGACTCAGCGCAGGAGGATGCAGAAGCAAGCCCTCACGAGAGGGCGGCAGACGAAGAGGTTGAGGATCATAACTATATGCCTCCCTCCGAAGACGAAGCAAGCCTCACGATGACGAATTTGTCATACCTGAGGATCCCGTCGAACAAGAGTGTTTCAAACGCAGGCTTATCGCCACAGCAAACAGCCTAAAGAAAAAGCAGTAACAGCTTCAAGCTGATCAGGACCTGCTGGCCGATCGATGGACCGAGGTCCTCGCGGCTGAAGAGTATAAACTCGAACGCCCCTCCAAAAGCTACCCAAGACGCAAGCTGCTCCCCCGATTAGAGGAGGAAGCATACATACCTCCATCACCAGCGCACGATATGGCTGACCGACCACCCCGTGGTCGTGACAGAGAGGCATCCAGGCCCCCAGCCAAGACCGTACCCCGGCATAGCTCCAAAAGTACGAAGCCAAGAGGGAACGCGCCGGACTTGCGGGACATATTGGAGGACAAAGCAAGACAATCCAGATCCATCTACGGATCACGTGGGCACCCCACGACCCACGACGAATACCGTCGCGCCGGATACAATAACCCCCGCCGAGCCGAGCACAGCAGACAGCGCTCTCTCGAGCTGCGTCGCGATATTGCTCAATACAGAGGCGCCGCACACCCGCTATGCTTCACTGACGAAGTAATGGATCATCAAATCCCTGAAGGGTTTAAACCCATAAACATTGAATACTACGACGGCACAACAGACCCCGCGGTTTGGATAGAAGATTATCTTCTCCACATCCATATGGCCCGCGGCGATGATCTCCACGCCATCAAGTATCTCCCACTCAAGCTTAAAGGACCAGCTTGGCATTGGCTTAACAGCTTGCCCGCAGAGTCAATTGGGTGTTGGGAAGACCTGGAGGCCGCATTCCTTGATAACTTCCAAGGCACGTATGTGCGACCACCAGACGCCGATGACCTAAGCCACATCATTCAGCAGCCAGACAAATCGGCCAGACAATTCTGGACACGGTTCTTGACGAAGAAAAATCAAATCGTCGATTGTCCGGATGCAGAGGCCCTTGCAGCCTTCAAACATAACATCCGGGACGAATGGCTAGCCCGGCACCTGGGGCAGGAAAAGCCGAAATCCATGGCAGCCCTCACATCGTTAATGACCCGCTTTTGCGCGGGAGAGGACAGCTGGCTAGCTCGCAGCAACAATCTCCGTAAAAATTCTGGCAGTCCGGATACTAAGGACAACAACGGCAGGTCACGTCGAAACAAAAACAAACGCCGCATTAACGGCGACGATAAGGAGGATACGGTAGTCAACGCCGGATTCCGAGGCTCTAAACCCGGTCAGCGGAAGAAGCCATTCAAAAGAACCACTCCGGGTCCGTCCAATCTGGACCGAATACTCGACCGCTTATGCCAGATACATGGCACCTCTGAAAAGCCAGCTAACCACACTAATAGAGATTGCTGGGTGTTCAAGCAGGCCGGCAAGTTAATTGCCGAAAACAATGACAAGGGGCTAAACAGCGATGACAAGGAAGAGACCCGACCGCCGAACAATATAGGACAGAAGGGTTTTCCCCCACAATTGCGGACGGTGAATATGATATACGCGACCCATATACCCAAGAGGGAGAGGAAACGCGCACTAAGGGACGTCTACGCGATGGAGCCAGTCGCCCCGAAGTTCAATCCATGGTCCTCTTGTCCGATCACTTTCGATCAAAGAGACCATCCGACCAGCATACGCCATGGCGGATTCGCCGCATTGGTTTTAGACCCAATCGTCGATGGATTTCACCTCACGAGAGTCCTGATGGACGGCGGCAGTAGCCTGAACCTACTTTATCAGGATACAGTGCGCAAAATGGGCATAGACCCCTCAAGGATTAAACCTACAAAGACAACCTGTAAAGGTGTCATACCAGGAGTGGAAGCCAACTGTACAGGCTCAGTCACACTGGAAGTGGTCTTCGGATCCCCGGATAATTTCCGGAGCGAAGAGTTAATCTTCGACATAGTCCCGTTTCGCAGCGGCTATCACGCTCTGCTCGGACGAACCGCGTTTGCAAAATTCAACGCGGTGCCGCATTATGCATACCTAAAGCTCAAGATGCCAGGCCCTCGTGGAGTCATCACAGTCAATGGGAATACGGAACGCTCCCTCCAAACGGAGGAACATACAGCGGCTCTCGCGGCAGCGGGGTCCTAACGGAAACTAAGGGATATTAAGGCCTCCTTTTAATAAAGAATGGCAACAAAGCATTAGCACATAGTGAATACATGAACTCCTCAAACTACGGTCATCACCGAGAAGTATTCCGATTATTGTCACGTCAGGGTTGTCGGATCATAACACATAATAGGTGACTATAGACTTGCAAGATAGGATCAAGAACACACATATATTCATGAAAACATAATAGGTTCAGATCTGAAATCATGGCACTCGGGCCCTAGTGACAAGCATTAAGCATAGCAAAGTCACAGCAACATCAATCTCAGAACGTAGTGGATACTAGGGATCAAACCCTAACAAAACTAACTTGATTACATGGTAAATCTCATCCAACCCATCACCGTCCATCAAGCCTACGATGGAATTACTCACGCACGGCGGTGAGCATCATGAAATTGGTGATGGAGGATGGTTGATGATGACGACGACAACGAATCCCCCTCTCCGGAGCCCCGAATGGACTCCAGATCAGCCCTCCCGAGAGAGATTAGGGCTTGGCGGCGTCTCCATATCGTAAAACGTGATGAAACTTTCTCTGATTTTTTTCTCCACGAGACGGAATATATGGAGTTGGAGTTTTGGTCGGCGGAGCCTCAGGGGGCCCACGAGATAGGGGGCGCGCCCAGGGGGGAGGGCGCGCCCCCAACCCTCGTGGACAGGGTGTGGGCCCCCTGGTCTTGATTCTTTCGCCAGTATTTTTTCTATTTTCCAAAAAGTGCCGCCATGGATTTTCAGGACATTCCGAGAACTTTTGTTTTCTACACATAAAACAACATCATGGAAGTTCTGCTGAAAACAGCGTCAGTCCGGGTTAGTTTCATTCAAATCATGCAAGTTAGAGTCCAAAACAAGGGCAAAAGTGTTTGGAAAAGTAGATACGTTGGAGACGTATCACGCGCCCCCGACCTTCACGCAAAGATAAACAATCAAAATACAATGCGCGCCAATTTGGTTACATAGTTAGTAGACCATACGTGCATGCTCCGGGAATCACAAACCTTAACACCAACATTCTTACTAAACACAACCATCTACTAGTACCTCCCACATATTATCATCACTATATCGCAAAACTATTGCAAGGAATCAAACATATCATATTCAGTGATCCACAAGTTTATGTAGGATTTTATGACTAACCATGTGAATGACCAATTCCTGTCATCTCTCTAAATTGATATAAGTGAAGCAAGAGAGTTTAATTCTTTCTACGAAAGATATGCCCATGCTCTAACAAGTATAAGTGAATCAAAAGAGCATTCTACAAATGGCGGTTTTCTATGTGAAGAGAAACAGGCAATCCAAACTTCAAATGATATAAGTGAAACACATGAAGCATTTTATAAAGCCGTACTCAAAAGATTTAAGTGAAGTGCAATGAGCATTCTATAAATAAACCAAGGACTATCTCATACCAGCATGGTGCATAAAAGAAAAAGTGAAAACTAAATGCAAAAGACGCTCCAAGACTTGCACATATCGCATGAACGAAACGAACGAAAACATACCGATACTTGTTGAAGAAAGAGGGGATGCCTTCCGGGGCATCCCCAAGCTTAGACGCTTGAGTCTCCTTGAATATTTACTTGGGGTGCCTTGGGCACCCCCAAGCTTGAGCTCTTGCCCTCTTCCTTTTCCTCATATCGAGACCTCCTCGATCAAACACTTCATCCACACAAAATTTCAACAGAAAACTCGGTAAGATCCGTTAGTATAATAAAGCAAATCACTACTCTAAGTACTGTTGCAAACCAATTCATATTTTGTTTTTTCATTGTGTCTACTGTAATATAACTTTTTCATGGCTTAATCCACTGATAGAAATTGATAGATTCATCAAAACAAGCAAACTATGCATCAAAAACAGAATCTGTCAAAAACAGAACAGTCTGTAGAAATCTGAACATCCACCATACTTATGGTACCCCAAAAATTCTACCACAATTAGGAAAAATAAAAAAATTCTACAGAAAGATAGTGCAAAAAGAATCAGAACCGTTTGACGTTCCAGTAAAAAATGTAAAATCGCGCACTACAGCCAAAGTTTCTGTCCTGCACCATACAAACCAATAAGCATTGTAAACATCCTAAAGGCAAACCTTGGCACATTATTTTTATAATACAATGGAATTGTACAAGGGGATAATTATTTTTGTTGAAAAGTTTCTGTAATCAAGATTCACAAAGTTTACGTGAGCATGAACAAAGTTCAAGGAGCTCTCCCACGTCAACAATGCTTGTCTCTCTCACTTTCACTTTCCTTTTTGAAAAGTTTTAGGTTCCCCTCTTTATTATTTTTATCTTTAAACTATATAAAAGCACTCAACAGAAATAAATGACTCTCTAAACTTTCGTGTTGTCTCCATGGCAGCACTTTCTTTAAAGCCATTAAGCTAGGCATATAGTGCTCAAGTAATGGATCCACCCAGATCCCAAGGTATATCAAAGCCAATTTTAATTAACAATGATTTGTAATTTAGTAGTGAGCACAAAGTAACATATATCAAGCAACAATGAAGTCTAACTCTCTTCCTATGCATCGGCATGTCATAAAAGAATAATTCATGCACACATAGTAAAGGCCAATGCATAGTATAAGCAGTTTCTTGCAATTTTATCATATTGGAAACATAGAGAGGCGGAGATATAGTTCCTCTCTCATAATAATTGCAAGTAGGAGCAGAAAGAACATGCATATTATATCTATCAGAATCATCATGTGTAGTAGTTAAAGGCAACCCATCAATATAATCCTTAATAAGCACAAACTTCTCCGATATAGTGTAGTCGGGAGAATTCAAAAAGATAATAGGACTATCATGCGTGGGTGCAATAGCAACAATTTCATGTTTAACATAAGGAACTATAGCAAGTTCATATCCATAAGCATAATTCAAATTGGCATCTTGGCCACAAGCATAGGAAGCATCATCAAAAAGGGATATTTCAAGAGAATCAACGGGATCATAACAATCATCATAGCAATCATCCTTCGGTAAGCACGAAGGGGAATTAAACAATGTATGAGTTAAAGAGTTACTCTCATTAGAAGGTGGGCACGGGTAGCTAATCCGCTCTTCCTCCTTTTGTTCTTCGCTCTCCTGATCATCCTTTTCATCCAATGAGCTCACCATTTCATCAATTTCTTCTTCCATAGCTTCCTGCAAAATATTAATCTCTTCTTGGACAGTGGAGAATTTCTCAATGTATAGTTTAACATAGGTATTAGAAGCATAATTATCATAACAATATTCAAGTATGGCAAAATTTTCAGATTTGTAGAGAGTAGCATCATACTTTTCAATCAAAGAAGCAATTTCATAAGCACCCTTAAAAGCAACAAATTCTTCAATTTGTTGAACATCATAGTAATTATAAACACCCTTAGCATATGAATATACGATTCCATTATCAATAAACTCACATTGGTAGGGAAGGTGTTTCTTAGGGTTTTTAGAACAACAAGTAGCATCATATATTTCACATAAAGTCCAAGCATAGCATTGCAAACGATGAATTTGATCCCGTAAAAGTTTCCCTTTTTCAAATATACGGTGTCGCACATAACAAGCATGCTCATCTAAAGATTTGCCCTCAACTAAGCTAGTTGGGGTTTCAGCATGAGCACAAAGGGATCGAAGATGATCCAAGTAAAAAGTTTTAGGAGTGTGATAGACTTTGAGTGGTTCTTCAACCATTGGTTCAGTAGGTACAACTAATGTTTTTGGTATTTTGCGTTTCCTACCCATAACTAAAGATAGAAAACAACTAAGAACAACAAATAAAAATTACTTAGTGATAAGGCAAACAAGCACACACGAGAATATTCACCCCACACTATGACTCCCCGGCAACGGCGCCAGAAAAAGGTCTTGATAACCCGCAAGTATACGGGATAGTTGTAGCCTCTTTCGATAAGTAAGAGTGTCGAACCCAACGAGGAGCTAAAGGTAGAACAAATATTCTCTCAAGCCCTATCTGCCACTGATATGACTCTACGCACGCTTAGTGTTCGCTTTACCTAGAACAAGTATGAAACTAGAAGTACTTTGCAGGTGTTGTTGGATAGGATTGCAAGATAATAAAGAGCACGTAAATAAAAGCTAGGGGCTGTTTAGATAAAGAAGCAATAAAGTAAATATAGCGAGTGTGGAAAAGTGGTGGTAGGAGTTGTGAAATTGCCCCTAAGCAATTGACTACTTTACTAGACCGATAGCAAGTTTTATGTGGGAGAGGCATAAGCTAACATACTTTCTCTTCTTGGATCATATGCACTTATGATTGGAACTCTAGCAAGCATTCGCAACTAATAAAGATCATTAAGGTAAAACCCAACCATAGCATTAAAGCATCAAGTCCCCTTTATCCCATACGCCACAACCCCCTTACTCGGGTTTATGCTTCTGTCACTCAAGCAACCCAGTATAAGTGAATCATGAACGTATTGCAACACCCTACAGCGGGAATCCCTCACGCTTGCGCGACACGGAGGGCACAATAGGACAGCAACATAACCACAAGCAAATTAAACCAATCATAGCAATTCATCAATCACCGGTAGGACAACGAAAATCTATTCAGACATCATAGGATGGCAACACATCATTGGATAATAATATGAAGCATAAAGCACCATGTTCAAGTAGAGGGTACAGCGGGTTGCGGGAGAGTGGACCACTGAATATAGATGGGGGAAGGTGATGGAGATGTTGGTGAAGATGGCGGAGGTGTTGGTGAAGATCGCGGTGATGATGATGGCCCCCGACGGCGTTTCGGCGCCACCGGAAGCAAGGAGGAGAGAGCCCCCCTTCTTCTTCTTCTTCCTTGACCTTCTCCCTAGATGGGAGAAGAGTTTCCCCTCTGGTCCTTGGCTCCCATGGCGTGGGAGGGGCGAGAGCCCCTCCGAGATTGGATCTATCTCTCTGCCTCTCTCTGTTTATGCGTTCTGGGATTCTGTCCTGGCACCGTTTCTTTTATATTCGGAGATCTGTAACTCCGATTGGATTGAAACTTTCGCCCAAATATTTTTCCAAAAACTAGCTTTCTTGTGGCCAAAAAAGGGCATCAACCGCCTTACAAGGGGCCCACGAGGGTGGGGGGTGCGCCCACCTGGAGTGGGCATGGGCCCCTCTCTCGTGGCCACCTCGGGCACCGTCTCGCATTGATTTTACTTCCCAAAAATCACAAATATTCCAAAATAATTCTCCATCCATTTTTATCCTGTTTGGACTCCGTTTGATATGGGGTTTCTGCGAAACATAAAACATGCAACAGACAGGAACTGGCACTGGGCACTAGATCAATATGTTAGTCTTAAAAATAATATAAAAAATTGCCAAAAGTATGTGAAAGTTGAATAATATTGGCATGAAACAATAAAAAATTATAGATACGACGAAGACGTATAGTATACTAGATGACACCCCGCGCGTTGTTGCGGAAATGTGGGAGTACATATCAATAGATTTACAAATAAAAGTTATAAAATATTGAAACATACAATAACGCAGAAAACAATTTGCTAGGTTCTCGTGGATTGCTAGCATAAGAACTCTCAAATACAAAGAAATGAACTAAGTATCCAAATAAAAAAGTGGTTCAAATACTTGTAAAATGTGGCTCAATGTTACTATTTCTCATGATCCTTCACACTCTGGATGAAGAACCATCCTACGAATGTGAAAGTTTCACTTTATCTATAATAGAACAAAAGGTTCAGTTAACAACCACAACTAACTTGGATCTGCTTTAACAAAAAAAGTTTGCAACTAAGTTTTACAAAAAAAATGTGGAATCTACTTTATAAGAACAATCATATAATAATATATGGAAGTATTATAACAAAACTAAGTGATATAATATTTTCACAATAAAACTTATTCAAGCATGTTTCAACTATGAAGCAGGACATATTGTAAAGCATCGTGTAACCGTACAATTGCACTATATAATAGAAAAGGCATGATCACTTTATACATATTAACCATGTAGTTAAAATGACAATAACGTGAAGAAACTAACTAATAACGATATAAGGTACTTTTGACAATACTTTAAATTAAGTGTTGGCTTTTTCATTTGAAGCCACCAAGGGCGAAGTTGTGAACTTCAGAATGCAACTCCCTGAGAATACTCATGAAAAGAGCACACTAATTTATGCAAACAGATAAAAGTATGAATATGATATGACATTGTGGATTTCATTTGTTACATACCATAACTTTTATAAGTGGTCACACATAAGCTGACCGCATCACATGTTTTTACTCTCTATGGACTGCATGGATAACCATCCAGGACAAAAGAACTCAATCACTATCATGCAAGTGATATGTTACTGATCTTTCTCTTACCAGAAAAGTGTTCAGCCTAGAATGTATGATCCATAACCATGGATGCAGCAAGGAATGTGATTGTGAAGGGAGTAATCTTGGATGCCTTTGCTGAACTTAATTAGCATTCTACTTCATCCATTATTCCCTCCTTAATTAACACAATATTGGATGATCAATAGACAATAGACACGAAGAGATCAACCAGTGGACTGCTGCTGACAATATAGGTCAGAACTTCTCTCAACAAAAGCCAATGCACAGATCTGAATGAAATGCACCTTCACGGATCATTCAAGTGTATTATGTGATGGTTAATTGCTTACCGAAGGCTGAGTGGAGTATGTATCAATAATAAGAGCGACCTTCAGATACTTTAAAAGGAATTACGGAAAGAGCCATGGATTATAGAATCCCATTTATCTTGCTGATCGGTAGATCGACGCCATTGTAGGAGTCCAGCTTGCACATTGCACTAAATTTCCACAAGCTTCCGGCCCTGCCAGTGATGTTGAGAAAAATAAAAGAAACATGAATATCAGTAAGAAAATGAGTTGGTAGAGGCAAGTACAGAAAAGCCCCCCTTATTCCTCTCGCACATCACTACACGCCAACCGGCTCATCGCACTCTAGGGAGGAACAAAGAGAGGAGGGTTTGAGGGTCTGCACACGACAGCGAGCCGCAATGTTCTTGGTAGCGCTGCGACGGCGTGGGGTGGGATGTGGACTGCACCTGCGGCTGCGGGCTGCTGCCAAGTGAAGCCCATGCGGTACGGGCGGCCGAACGAAGCCGATGCAGGGCAACGGCGACCCGCTGCGTGCTTCCGGCGGTTCCATGCAGATGCGGCGCGAAGGCTCGGCATCGAGCCCCATATTGCCGTGATGACGGGCCGCGTGGGCCAGAGCTCGATCCCAACGGATGCAGTTTGATAAGAATTGTGGAAAATATGAGATGTGAGGCGACAACAGCTCATTTAAATCTAGCACTTTCCTCAGCATTTGCAAAATGGAGGGTGAGGTAAATAGAGGCTATGAATGCTGCCGTTTCATGTGCATTTGTAGGTGCCATTTCATGCCGCGTCGATTGTGGCGGCGCCGGGTGGAAGAGAGAGCGACAGGGAAGATGAACCCTCAGCCACCAACTGCGATAAGACTAGCCACAATGGTGAGTAACATATACTAGTAACATACACATATTCCTAGACTATGTTATTACCTTCATAGTGGGTAGTAACATAAGTGTGGTAACATGCAAAGCTTCATTTATTAGGTTATAGACTCATATTGCATTGGGACATGTGATGTTACAGTAACTAGCTAAGTTACTATAACTATCTCTCTCCTCATTAACTCATTGCCACATAAGCAAATTTGCTGAGTTGAACTCGATGTTACTGCTGAAGTTACTCCCACTGTGGCTAGTCTAAGCCAGAGAGATCGATCAGTTTTTTTAAAGGGTAGATAGATCGATCAGTTACATGGGCTTGGCATGACCGACCATGCTATTGGCCTTTATATAGGCCCAGGTTATCGACTAAACTCGGCGTGCAGCAGTGGGAGGATTAATGATCAGTAAATCGTGCAGGCCGGCGGAGGATCAGTGATGACGTGGCTGGATGAAGAGTCATGGATTGCAAACTGAATGCTGACATGGCATGATGACGATGTGGATAGTGTGCATGTTGAGAGAATTGATAATAGTGAGGATCAACTTCTTAAGAATGTAAGATTCAGAGCTAGTCAACTTGTATGCTTATTTAGGACTTGTTTCGTTTAGTATGGATCATAAGGTATTGACCTTCAATACCCAGTGATCCATGATAAACCTAGCATGACCTTTGTACGGGGGCCTTGGTTTCGAGGAACTCAGGGCGGTTGCCTCCCCCCCTTCAACCCACCCAAGGGTTGTGCACGCCTGTTTGTAAGCATCCAGTGGGACCCTTGGTTGTGGGGCTATGTGGCAGCAACCCTGCCTACCTCGCTGATCATGTGGTGCGCTAGAGGTGATTCTCGGTGGAAAACCTACCTCTTCGATGGATATCACACCAATAATTGAGCATGTAAACTGAAATCAAGGTTGAGGGAGAGAAGATGGGACAAGGGACTTCCATTGGATCCATTAAGTTCCGCCTCTTTAATTTTGTTAGTGTTGATCATGCCTCTCTAGGCAACAATAATTAGTATGGTGGTAAAGTAGCAAGGGAGAGGAACTGGTCGGAACCGGCAAGGGGTGGGGGGGGGGGGGGGGGAGACCAGTGCTCGCTGGCCATGGAAGACATGGATGTCCGAGGAAGAAGGAGGCCCGTGAGCCAGTTTTGTCAAAGATGTAGTACAAAATAAGCAGGGTAATGTTTCTTAAAACATGATAGAAGATTTTGTCATTTTCATTCATTACGGGAGAATGTTTAGATAAGTAGGGAAATGCCATTTATGTGAATACTCTTTTTAGTAGTGGCATCTTCTCTCTCAAGGCTAATATTTAATTTATCAAGTCATTTCAAAAATAAGAAGACGTTTGGGTCGGCCGCCCATTCTCGTGCACCCCCTTTTGCGTTTGGATCGGCCGTGCATCCAATGCGCGGAAGCATCTTCGTCCTCGCAGCCGGTCTGCCGTGTTTTTTTTCAAACTTATGAACATTTGGCTCTAGCTCACAAATCTAAACAAAATACAAATCTTTTATAGTTTCAAAACCAAACAAATATATCATAATTTACAAGCCAAATGAATATATCATAGTTTACAAGTGAAATAAAAATTAAATTGTCTCAAATACATATAAAAAGGATACATTTATTGGTTCCCAATATGAGCCCATATGTGCTCACCCAAATCGTTTTGCAGCTAAATGTAAGTTTCGCAATCACGCATTTGATGATGAAATTAGGTGAACTGTGCAAACGTTGTCGCTCTTCCATGCTCAGGCACAACATTGTCACCCTGAAGCTGAAACCCCTGGTCATAGATATGTTCCGGACGCTCATCCTCTACGATCATATTGTGCATGATCACACAAGCAGTCATCACCTCCCACAACTTCTCGATACTCCAAGTTCTAGCAGGATACCAAACGATGCCCCATCGAGATTGCAGAACACCAAAGGCACGTTCCACATCCTTCCTAGCACTCTCTTGCTCTTGGGAAAATCTCTTCCTCTTCTCTCCTACAGGGTTGGAGATTGTCTTCACAAGAGTAGTCCACTGAGGATAGATACCGTAAGTTCGGTAGTATCTTTTGTTGTAGTTGTGGCCATTGATGTTAACATTGACCTCCGGGCAGTTGCCTTCGGCAAGCCTTGCAAACATCGGAGAGTGTTGAAGCGCGTTGATATCACTGTGAGATCCGGCCATGCCGAAGAAAGAATGTCAAATACAGAGATCTTGTGAAGCCATGATCTTGAGTATGACGGTGCAAGCTTTGACATGGCCCCTATACTGTCCCTCCCAAGCAGGAGGGGAGTTCTTGCACTCCCAGTGTATACAATATATGCTACCAAGCATCCTCGGAAAGCCCCTGCTAGCATTCATCTCTAACAAGCTGGTTGTGTCTATAGCATTTGGCTTTCTCAAGTACTCAGGACCAAACACTGCTATCACAGCCTTGCAGAACCTATACATGGACTCTAGGCACCTGGACTCGCTCATACGGACGTACTCATCAATGAGATCACCGGGAACTCCGTATGCCAGCATCCGAATAGTTGCAATGCATTTCTGATAAGAGGAGAAACCAATCTTTCCAAGGGCATCCTCCTTGCACCCGAAATACTTATCGCACGCCATCACCCCCTCCCGGATACGGTTGAAAACATGCCTACCCATATGGAAACGACGCTGGAATAGGTGATGTTTGAAGAGAGGCTTGGGTGTCTCGAAGTAGTCCTTTCAGAGTAGGAAATGGCCGCTCTCTCGGTTGCAATTCAACGTCGGCGTGTGCCCAGGATCGAGCCCCGGAACAATGGCTGCTGCCTACTAAGGTGGTCATGGGCAACCAACACATCAGCCACAATCTCCTCATCGTCGGATGGAGAATCATCTGAGTCGCAAATGAAATTGTGGAAAAAGAACTCGTCGACGGAGTCCATTTGTACCTTGCGGGTAAACCGTCGAACAGCTTATGGGCGTCATCGAAGAAGTTGGCCGGTGAAGAGCCACATGCCTCCCCTCAACCTGGTAGCAGGCCCTGGCGGCGTCAGATGAGCGTTCCGGCGTCGTCGAAGAAGCTTGTCGGGGGCTCGAGGCTGAGGTGCTGCTGGTGGCGACGTTAGCGGAAGCCGCAGCGGCCCAACGATGAGGTGGTGGTGGCGTGCTGCGGGGAAGGTTTGTGGGTGTGGACGGCTAGCGAGTGCACCTGGACTAGGCGGCGGCGATGGGGGTGGGGCGGCCGGGTGCTGGCTGTCGATGGGAGGAAGAGAATGACCTATGTGCCACTGACTAGCGGACCAGGGGAAGGAGTAAGCGGGCGTCACGCGTCCGCCTCGTTTCCGCGCCGACGCAAACGAAGCCAAATTTAGGCCTGAAATGGGTCGCCCGGCAGACGAAGAGTCAGCGCGTTGGCGCAACTTTTGTGTCCGTTTTGACCCAAAAAACACTTGCGGATGAATGGTCGGTGTGTTGAAGTTGCTCTTGTGGCGTCTACTTAATTAAAGAGCCCTATGGACAAGCCACATTGTGATTCACTCATGCACACATACATACTTGTCTAGTAATAATCATATACATAACTACATTCGAAGAAAAAATATACATAACTAGGAGTACATGATTGTGGTAAAATCCGGAGTCGAGGAGCCAAGGGCTGAATATTGACCGATCCATGCATGTAAAATTCATTCAGAGGCAAGCTCAATCAAAGAGGTAAGCCCTGCTTATTGCTTTACGCACGCACTACCTGTTGTGAACAGCTGGTGCTGCGTGTGCAGCTGGGTAGTCCATGGTTACTAGTGTTCCCTCTGTGTACACGGTGGTCGCCTTAGATCCTAGCTGCTCTCCGTTAGAGCCACGAGATGAGTCCCCTGCAAATCATTACCACTGACTATGAATTGCTGTGAATGGTCAATCAAGGCGACTAAAGGGCAAGCTGTACATGCACCGGCCTGTATGAGATAGTGTAGTGTCAAAAACACTCTTATATTACGGGACGGAGGGAGTGTATATGATCCAGGGAATAGAAAAGCTAATTAAGTGCAGAATTGGTACGTGTATTTATACAGTATGCCCATTCTCATCTGAGCTATCTACTTTTTTATCAAAGAAAACTTTGCTATCTACATTTTGTCGCTAACTAGCTACAAGCCTACAGCACCACAACCCACCCAAATTGAAGCTTGTCCGGAATCATCTCAATACATATAATATATCGGCGAACTATGTCGTCAAAATTGCAGAAAATAACTAGAAATATAGCGGAAACACAGATACGACTTGAAGCTGCTCGTAGCTAGCTAGTGAGATTCAAGGAGAAATATACATGATATAACTAGATAAATGATCACGACGACATAAATGTCATCTCATGAACGGCTCTCATCCGTGATCGCTATATATATATATTTATATGTTCAGTTGTGATACGGAGTGCGGGTTCTAGGCTGAGCATAATCCAGGTGAATTCCCTGATCATCCATGTGCTTGCGATGAGGAAGCTGCTGCGAAACCCTAGCGGCATGCGTGGTGTTTCGTATTCCACCTGATCGATTGATCAATGTTGCTCCCGCGCCCGTCGGCTGATCGATGCTGCTTCCGGCAGCTCGAGCCTTCTTCCCCGCACCATGAACCATCAACGAGCTTCTCGTTTTCTTCTGGGCATCAGCAACCTCTGTCGCATCCTACAGAAACACAATAGAGAAAGGGAGGGCAATGTTAGAACAAAATCTTGACGTTATGATGTTTAAGTTTAACCGAATTGTGTTAGGGCTGAAGCAAACCTGAGATGACGAGGAAGACTTGCTGCTGCTGCTGCTTAAGTGCTTGCCATTGACGCGGAGACGACGAGCTTCGCATGAGGTGATGTAGAGAGTGAAGAGGAAGAACACTAGGAGAATAGTGTAGGTGGTGGAGAGCTTTAGCTTCCTCTCGAGAGCTAGGGGAGGGGAGCTTAGGCTAAACATGGAGGACCGGTGTGATTGGTGACCACTTAGGAAACATTAATAGGTAAGAGAGCTTAGAGAAGTGCATGCATCGAAGTTCGAAGAGGATATGGGGGAGGTACGTGGTACAAGCTAGAAAGGGGGGCCTCCGTTTCTTTACGTAAGATATCTGTTTTGCCAGGAATACACAAGACGTATTTGGAGTACCAAAACTAAGTATTAACCAAAATAATTAGTACTCGCTCCATTCCCTTATACAAGGCCACTTCTTATTTGTGTGTCTAATTTTGACTATTAATTTTGCCAACAAAAAATGAGTTATATGGCACAAAACATATTTCATTGAATACACATTTCAAAGAACTTTCCGATGATATATTTTTTATGACATATAATCCATATTCTGTAGACCAAAATTACAAGTCAAAATAGGACATGAAAAAACGAAGTGGCCTTGTGTATAAAAATGAAGGCAGTACTGTAATTCAATAAGTGTTGATTGTACAGTAACAAACTAATCTTCTCCTAATTTTGTTTTTCAGGATTTCAGGCATACTGCAAATTAAGAAGGATGGTTGCACGCATAGCAGCACCTGCCGTACGAAAAGGTGGTAAACAAACGAGGAGCGCGCGCGGCATGATGGGGTACTGGTCATGAAAACCGAGGCAGAGCCATCTCCTTAACAGCACATGAATGTCTCGATCCGTCCCCTTTCTTGATATACAGATTTTGTAGGCAGCCCAACCCCCTGGTTACTTGGTGATCATGTGCATTGCAATTATTACGTGCGGTGCGATCTGCCACTGTTGTAGTACTAGCACCAGTTGGCGTGGGTAACCCTAACCCCATAATCAAATTGATTAAACCAAGTACAGTTTACACCTTCGATGTGACCAAGTTGGCATACTTAAGCCCTACTTTACTGTTGCTTGATGATTAATTTGCCTGTGCTGGCTGCTGTACGTACGCGTTTCCGGGATTTTGTTAATCGGACCGTTGACATGTCTGAATCGCAAAAATCTTTCGGAACCACGGAGACCCAGGCCGGCCATTCTATTTGCACGAATCTCAAGGACATCGATCAATGTCAAACACGCATATGAGACGTACAGCTTTTGAGGGAGTGTGCACGTACAGTGAAGAAGTGCAAATCTGAAACAAACAGATGTGGTCAGGCGTAAGAAAACAGGCGGCCCACGGTGAGGGCTGAGGCTGCATCCGATGTATGCAAAGAGTTTGCTGGGGAGGCGAGGCGGGGCGAGATGGATCGATGCATGTCGCATGGCACGGGGATCTCGGTGTGGACCTGGGGCGGTGGGAAGAGCTACAGGAGGGATGCACGCGATCTATGCCGAGAGCGAGCTTGCTTGGCGGGGCAAAGATATGGATGGGTGCACGGCGCGGGGAGGTGGGAGAAAGTGCCGGAAAAGGGTAGGAGTATGGTATGGGTGTGGCACGAGAGATCGCGCTTGTCTCGCCGTGTCGGCCGCGCGGCCACACCCCTCCGGGCTCCGGCCCGCGCGCGCGCCCCCCGCTGCCCACCCGGCGCACGTACGCGCTTGTCGCTTCTCGGCTCGGCACGGCGCGTGCGGTGCTCCGGCACCACGCGCGCTCGCCCGCCCGCCCGTGTGGCTCTCCGTACAAGCATGCAGTGCGACACGCGGTGCAAACCCATCGAACCGGGCAACACCTGCGCGCATGTCTGTACAGGGTGCGTACACGCGCCAGCTATACATTGTTGATTTGTTCACTCGTGCGCACGTCTGCTGCCGATACACGCGTACTACGGTCTGCCCAAGAGCGACGGAACCTGTACCAAAATACAGTACGTATTCGAACCAATTTGTGATTGAATGGTTATTAGAGGGACAATGGTTTTCTCAGCCCACCAAAATTTAAGTCCCGGTGCTCGCATTATCTCTAGATTTATTTCAGGATTTCCGGTGATACGCTTTCAGTGGGAAGAGACGTTCCCGTTGACAACGAGGCGCTCACGATGATTTCGTAAATCTCAAGATGATGTGCGTGTATGCATTCATAGAGATGAGTGTATATGCGTATGTATCAGCGCTTGCGTCTGCATTATGTTAAAAAAAAAATACAGTGCCTACGCATAATATGTCGAGCGTGTCGTATTAACCTCAAGCGCGGGGCTGCAAAATCAAAATCACCTTAATAGAACTCCTTCCTCGTCTCGTCAACCAACACTTGAAGAAACGTCGAGGCACTGGCCTTACGGTTTGGTCTCAGTTGGCAAGTACAGTTGGGTGTAACCGCATAGAGCTGAATTCTGACAACATCGTCACAATGAAGAATGGAGGTCGCTCTTTCGGTCTATCGACGGCAGTTTTTGATGATATATATCATCTTTACATGTGATTTTTCGCTTATTTTTTAGCATGCTTCTAGAAAGACTAATTGTGCCGCTCATGATTTAGCCAAACTAACTAGAAATAAGATGTGTGCAGCGTGGATGGAAGATCTATCCATAAAGATTGTTGATACTCTTGTAAAAGATAATACAATGGTCATCTTGTAATAAAGAGTACTTTAATGTAAGAAGAACACTTGAAGAAAGGTCGAACTTGATTTCAACTATGACTTCTTGTATGGTGTTTAATTACAAGCGAAACAGAAATAATACAACTAAACCGTTTTATTGAATTGTAACACATATTTTACTTTAGCCTCTTCCTCCATTTGAAAGTGACCTCGTAGGTGGGAATACTTCGGGTGTTGCCGCTTCAGTGGTCATCGTGGTCTATGAACGCCTATGTGTCACGCGGTCATGGTAGCGGGAGACGGCGAGAACGTGTTTGTGTCACGCAGTCATGGTAGCGGGAGACGGCGATGAGTGATGCTGGCGGACGGGAAAGGTGGACTAGTGAGTGGTGAGTGTCATCGACAAGCACCGGATGGGTCGGTTTATATACCAGAGAATGGGCACGGTCGGCGGAAAACGTTACTGGAACTGGCTCGCTTGGGTGGAAAATGGTGTCATGACCCAAGGAGAAGGAGGGGGAGAGGGGATTGAGATCGGATCGGAGGGGAGAAAAGCAGAGGAGGATGAGGAGAGAGCTTGACGAAGGGGAAAGGAGAATTCAATTCTAATCACTTGCCGTCCACGCATTCCGTCACCGTACATTAAGTAGCTGTCCCCACTGCTCATCCTGGGCTACGACCCAACACACTCACATGGCCTCCGGCCCAAACACAACACACACACCAGTTGCGGTTCAGTTAACAGCAGTTAACTGAACTGCACTTGCAGTCCGCTGCAGATCGTCATCTGCAGGCGTGACATTGCCCCCGTCTTGAGAAGAGGCTCCTTCCCAGATGCAGGCCGATGGGTAGCGCTCCCTTAAGGTGGCATAGTCTTCCCAGGTTGTGGCTGTTGGGGACTGATTGGACCACTGCACTTGTAGCTGGATTACTGGCGCATCTCCTTTCTTCATCATACGACGCTCCACAATGGCCACTGGTTCCGTGTCACCGGTGACCAAGTCCGACACTTGCGGCAGCTCGGAGAAGACGGGGGTGTAATCAGGGGTGTATGGCTTCAGCTGAGAAACATGAAATACCGGATGGATTCGGCTGTCGGCTGGGAGATGAAGAAGGTACGCCAGGTTGCCGATCCGTTCGGTCACCATGAATGGCCCGTAGAACTTGTAGGAGAGCTTCCGGCAAGGGCGATTCACAACCGACGACTGGGCGTACGGTTGCAGCTTGAGCAGCACTTGCTCGCCGACGTCGAACGCGCGCTCGGCACGGTGACGGTCAGCCTGCTTCTTGAAACGCGACTGAGCGTGAGCAAGCTGAGCACGGAGGCGGTCAGTGTGTGCTGCCCAGTCCAGATCCTCCGCAGGTGCGCCCGGGGTTGAGTTGGCGCTGAAGTGAGCTAACCCACCCAGGTTGGGGTCGACGCCGTAGAGCGCTCTGAACGGCGAGCACTTGAGAGACGCGTGGTGTGTGGAGTTATACCAGAACTCTGCTGCCGGAAGCCACGTGCGCCATCGCCGCGGGTTGTCGTGGACGGCGCATCGCAGGTACATCTCCAGACACTGGTTGACCCGCTCCGTCTGGCCGTCCGTCTGGGGGTGGTAGGCGGTGGAGTAGAGGAGCTTGGTGCCGGCCGCAGTGAGCAGTTCTCGCCACATTGCACTGGTGAAGATCTTGTCGCGATCGGAAACGATGGAGCGAGGGACGCCGTGCAACTTTATGACGTGCTCCCAGAATGCGCGGGCCACCTGCGCCGCCGTGAAGGGGTGATGGAGTGGCACGAAGTGCGCAAACTTGGTGAGTCGATCGACGATGACCAAGATGGAGTCGCAACCTTCAGACTTGGGTAGACCCTCGACGAAGTCCATGGTCACATCTTGCCATGGCGCGTCCGGAATCGGCAGGGGTTGAAGCTTGCCGGCCGGGTGCAAGTTCTCGTGCTTGGCGTGTTGGCAGATGTCGCACTGACGAACGAAGTCTTCCACGACGCGCTTGAGGCCGGGCCAGGCAAAGAGCTTGCGCACTCTGTGGTAAGTGGCTGTGGCTCCCGAGTGGCCCCCGACCGCACTGTGATGAAGCGCGGCGATGAGCTTGGTCTGGAGCGCGGAGTTGGCGCCGATCCACAGGCGGCCGCACTGACGTATTACTCCGTTCTGCAGTGCCCGGCCTTGATCGTCCTCGCCCACAACTGCCAGCTTGGCGAGCAGCTCTTGTGACTCAGGGTCAGCCTCGTAGGAGTTCGCCACCTCTTGCAGCCACTGGGGTTGGCACATGGACAGCGCGTCGAGCTCCAGCAGATGGCCGACGCGAGACAGTGCATCAGCAGCGCCGTTGTCGACACCTTTCTTGTAACGGAAGGAGAATTGGAGGCCAACCATCTTTGACATAGCCTTGCGTTGCAGATCGGTGACCAGCTGCTGATCGCCCAGTGCGCACAAACTTTTGTGATCGGTGACAATCTCGAACGGGGCACGTTGCAGGTACGGTCGCCACTTGTCGACGGCCATCATCACGGCGAGGAATTCCTTTTCGTACGTGGAGAGCTTCTGATTCCGCACACCCAGAGCCTTGCTGAGGTAGGCGACAGGGTGGCCATCTTGGGTGAGCACCGCGCCCACGCCCGTGTCACAGGCATCCGTTTCGATGGCGAACGGGCGTGTGAAGTTGGGAAGGGCCAAGACCGGCGTGCTCGTCATCGCCTGCTTGAGCATGTCAAACGCTCGCTGAGCCGTGTCGCTCCAAACAAACCCTTTCTTCGAGAGGAGCTGCGTCAGAGGCTTGGCGATGATGCCATAGTGAGGAACGAACTTGCGGTAATAGCCTGTCAATCCCAAGAATCCCCGCAGCTCGGTTGGTGTCGAGGGCACGGGCCAGGCCTGCATAGCACTGGTCTTGCTTGTGTCTGTGGCAACGCCATCTTGCGAGATCACATGCCTGAGGTACTCAATTGCTGGTTTGCGCGAACGAACACTTGCTGGCCTTGGCAAACAGCTGGTGCTCACGAAGGAGGTCCAAGGTGAGGCGCAGGTGTTGTTCGTGTTCCTGCAGGTCGAAACTGAAAACCAAGATGTCATCCAGGAAAATGATGATGAACTTACGGACATAACGGCCGAAGACTGTGTTCATCAGGCACTGAAACGTGGCTGGCGCGTTGCACAATCCGAATGGCATGACGCGAAAATGGTAATGGCCGTGATGAGTCTTGAAAGCTGTTTTTTCTTCGTCTTCTTCCCCCATACGGATTTGGTGATATCCCGCGCGCAAGTCAATCTTGGAGAAGTACTTGGCCCCGGCCAATTCGTCGAGCAGTTCATCGACCACAGGAAGTGGAAATTTGTTCTTCACGGTTGCTGTGTTCAGGCGTCGAAAATCAACACAAAAGCGCCAGCTGCCATCCTTCTTTTTCACCAGTAGCACGGGTGCAGCGTAGGGACTCATGCTGTGCGCGATGAGGCCCGAGTCGAGCATCTCCTGAACTTGCCGTTCAATTCCATCCTTCTGCGCCGGCGAGTAGCGATACGGCTTTGTGTTGATCGGCGTGGTGCCTGGTTCCAGGTTGATGCTGTGATTGTACTGGCGACGTGGAGGCAGGGTGGTTGGTTCTGCAAACACATCTTGATACTCGCGCAGAACCTTCTGAATGTTGGCAGGGACAGGTGCAGATGGTGGTTCATCAGTTTTCTCCACGATGACCAGAGCCGTTGTCCAGATATCGTTGGCCATTTCCATTCTGTGTAGCTCATAAGCATCTAGCTCTGAAATTGGAGGCCTATTGGTGTTTTTGACCCCTTGGAGTTTCACAGTCTTGCCCTCGGTGTCAAACTGAATCGTCTTCAGTTCCCAGTGGCACAACATCGGACTGTGGGCAGAGAGCCAGTCCATTCCCAGTACGCCATCGTAGGCACTCAGTGGCAACACCCGAAGATCAGTGTGGAATGTGTAACCGGGCACTTGCCAGGCCAGTTTGCGCACCATTTTGTTGCATAGCAGTCGTTGTCCATTGGCCACCCGAACGGACACAGGAGGCAGATCTTCGGACTTGGTAGCAATCCGGGCAGTGAAGTGTTCACTAATGAAACTGTGGGAACTCCCGGAGTCGACTAACAGCAGCATGATCTGATCGCCTACTTGAGCGCGTAGGCGAAGTGTAGATGGTCCTTCCTCGCCGGACATGGCATGCTGGCTCAGAGAGCAGCATTCGGGTTCCTGTTGAGCTGGTGCATCCAACAGCTGTAGGGCATGCACCATGTCGTCGGACAGGATTTCTCCGAATTCCCCCACTTCAATCATCAGAATCTGCCCCGTGCGTTTGCACTGATGCTCGCGGGAGTACTTATCCCCACAATGGAAGCACAAGCCATTAGCTCTTCGGAATTCTCGTAGTTGCCGTTCCCGAGCAAAATCATCGTTCGCTGGGCGCGGTTGCGCTGCTGCTGGCCGGACTGGAATGGTGGCTGCTGTAGATGCTTGTGGAGGCGGGCGACCCACTGGCACGATCCGTTGGCGTTGTGTGCGCTGTCGCTCCAACTCCTCTTCCTGAATCCTTGCAAACACTGCTGCTCGAGTGATACTGGAGGGGGCCTGAAGGCGGACGCCCAGCCGGAGTTCATCCTTGAGGCCCAGCAGGAACTGAGAGATGAAAAACTGCGGGCTCAAGTGCGGATCCAGAGACAGCAGGTGATACATCGATGTCTCGAACTGCTGGCGATACTCTTGCACGCTCCCCGTCTTCCGTAACTGAACCAACTGATGCATTTGCGTCTCGAACTCCTCTGGCCCAAATTCCTCTTCCACGGCTATACGGAAAGCCGCCCATGATAGGCCTGAATGTTTCTGACGGTGAGCCTGCAGCCACATCGCTGCCAAACCATCCATGTACAGCGAGGCCGTGGTGACCCAACTGTGCGGCGGCACTCGGTACAACTCGAAGTAGGAGACGCAGCGCTCGAGCCAGATGCGCGGGGCGTCGCCGTCGAACCGGGGAAAATCGTGCTTCGGTGGTTTGGTGTAGAAATCGGTCCCGCGTTCCCGATCCGAGGCCGTCGGTGAAGGTTGGAGCAGCAGAGGCGGCCCATGGTTGACCAGCCGCGCGAAGGGCAGCTGAGCCGCTCCCTCCGTATAGAGCGGGGGAGGAGCGGGGCGAGTCGGCGGAGGCGGCGGCGGCGGCGGCGGCGGTGGTGGTGCAGCAGAGGAACCCGCCATCGTCGAAGTTCCCGAGGCGGAGGGGTCGACCGTCGGTGCGACTTTGCGCGTCTCATCCACATCAGCCTGGGTGAGATCGATTTGCTTGGAGAGGTGCTTGAGCTCGGTGGAGACCTGCTCGTTGTAGGAGAGCTGCGCTTGGTGACGCTCGTCGGCCGTTTTCTGATTCGCATCGAGGCGACGGATGACCGACTCCAGCAAGTTCTGCAACTTGTCCGTGGTCTCCGACATCGCGTCGAGGACGTGGCGGGTCTGCGCCAAGGGTTTGGACGGCACTGTGGTCTCGCTCCAAATCGGCCGAACCCCGAGCAGGATTTCGCGCAAACTCGCCGGAGCGGCTGCACCTGTCTCGGTGGATGTTACCGACGATCGAGAGGGTATGAGAGCCGCGGCGGCGTGAGGTGGTGGAAAAAAAAATCTAGGCTCTGATTACCAGATTGTCATGACCCAAGGAGAAGGAGGGGGAGAGGGGATTGAGATCGGATCGGAGGGGAGAAAAGCAGAGGAGGATGAGGAGAGAGCTTGACGAAGGGGAAAGGAGAATTCAATTCTAATCACTTGCCGTCCACGCATTCCGTCACCGTACATTAAGCAGTTGTCCCCACTGGGCTCATCCTGGGCTACGACCCAACACACTCACATGGCCTCCGGCCCAAACACAACACACACCAGTTGCGGTTCAGTTAACGGCAGTTAACTGAACTGCACTTGCAGTTCGCTGCAGATTGTCATCTGTAGGCGTGACAAATGGGAGCATCACACGGCGGCGGCCATGGGTATTTTTCTGGGTGGAAACACGATTACGCCATTGGGACGAGTAGTCGAGTACGACTGCGCATTGGCAGGACTAGACACGTGAGGAAGAAAAATGCTTAAAATTTCCAACTTACATTTGGTGCTCGCTCCATGTTTGCACCTCCAGCCTTCAAATTTGAAGGATGTGACGCACTATCTGGATGGCCGTAAAAAAATTATGAACATGACGATTCTGTCAGATCCGTTTTTAAGTTTTAAACACCATATAATTGACTACTAGCAAATATGTTCATGTGTTACAATGGGAGGAAAATAATCACATTATGCAGATTATGACAGGATGAGATAAGAACTTTTAAAATGTCATTTCATAGAGTTATGATGAGATAAAAAACTTTTAAAAAGTCATTTCAAAAACTGAAAATGTGGTGGTCTCATCATGACTTGATTTCCTAAGCCGTCATAATGAAATATTTTTTGGCTGAGCAAAGTACATTGATGGACCCTGCCTGAGGTAGACAAATGAATGATGTGTCTCACCTTGACCTAGTGTCGTGGTGTTTGCATGACCGGTAAAACTATAGTATCAGAATAAACATATATATGTACGAAGGTAAATTAGACATTTAATTATTTTTATATAGTTTACAAAAAACGAACCCATTGAAAGATGTGTCAACTTTTTAGGGCCTGGCGCTGTATAAAACACAGAAACCTATTTTTTTACACGACGCATGATGGACTAAATAAAATCATAGAGTGACCTCTACAAATCCCCTAAGAAAACCCCAATGTAGGCATCGGTTGTTTTGTTCGTTATTTACGGATTCGTTTCAATGGATAAGTTTGATTCTTGTGAACATTTTGTAAAAATCATGAACATTTTTTATTGCGCAAACAATTTTTAAAAATCAATATATTTTTATAATATGCGAACCATTTTTAAAAGTCATGAACATTCTATGATTTCCCTAACATTTTTTCAATTCACGAAAATTTTATGATTTATCATAGAATATTAAAACTCACAAATTTTTGAAATTTTGCTATTCCCAAATTAATTTAAGGAAGGAAAAATAAAAACCGAAATGAAAAAAGAAAAAACAGAAAAAATAAATAAAAAGCAGAGAGTGTCACGCTCCGCACATGGGCCGGTCCATGAACACGTGTGGGAGGCGCGCTTGCTATGAAGAGAGAAAAAAGATGCTACCTGGGGTCAAATCCGGGTCATCAATGTGGAAGACTGAGGCCTTTGCCAATGCGGTTCTTGTCTGTCTGTGATGTATCAGGGTATCAGGTAAAGAACCAAAACCGCCGGCAGTTTCGAGAGAAAATTTGTTGAATCGTATTCTTCACTTATGGGTGACTTAGTGGATAATTTATGACAACTTCGAAGGTAATTTTAATAACGGACTGAAAGAAGCACTAATGAATTTATTAATAGGTATCTAGATTACTATGTTCTACTCCCTCCGTTCTTAAATATTTGTCTTTCTAGACATTTCAAATGACTAACACATACGGATGTATGTAGACATATTTTAGAGTGTAGATTCACTCATTTTATTTCGTATGTAGTCACTTGTTAAAATGTCTAAAAAACAAATATTTAGGAACGGAGGGAGTAGACAATACAACGCATCCACTATAGTTTCTTTTAACTGCAATGAGAATGCATGGTAGCTCCGCGCTAACAAGATCAAATGAACTCGGTTTGCAAACACGGCGGAGGTTCCCTCTTCTCCTTGAGCCCGGCCAAAAACAACATTCTGCTCACGAGCTGAAACGGGCCCCTCCTCGTGCCCGTTTGGTATGAGTGGCACACGCATCTCGACTGCGACGGCCCGGCTGGGCAGTAGGCATATACGTACAGGCAGCGATATCACTGTGTCAGAAAAAGAAACCCGGGTACTTAAGTATGTCACTGTGCAAATTAAACATGTGACTGTGACGGCCGAACAAACTCGCGCTGGATTGTCAAATGGTTACAAATTCGAGATTTCTTTTACTGGATTGGGTACTCTATTTGGGCCCAGATAACTCGCGTTGCAGGACGAAATCGATCTGCCCAGCAAGCTCGGCCTGAATGAGCGAGCGCTCTCTCAGGCCTACTGGACCGCTTTCAGATCATGTCCCGTTGTGTGGCCCACGTGCATTTACACTCTCCTCTTTGCCTCTTTCTGTACTTCACTCGTGAAGAAATGAATGCCGGTGGCATGCGACAACTCTTTTTACGGTAAAAGAAAACAGTACAAGCATCCTTCGTTTCCCTCTCACTTTTCATGGTAAAATAGAGCTGCCGCGCGACCCTGCTCCGTACGTGCCCGGCCAAACACATCATGCATTCGTCTTCACCTGCCCACAAAGCCACGTCACCCAAAAGATAGACGCCACAATGCAACACGCCGAATCGAGATCCATAAACTATTATATTACCATGGACAAGACAAAGATGACCATGCCATGACCAGCGGCCTCACTGACTGACGGAACTGACCTGACCGGACCAGCCAAAGCCCCCGAAGCGGGGCCAAATTTCGTGTTTTGATCCTTCTTGAAAAGAAAATCGGGATCTGACCCCAGTTCAGAAAAATTTCGGGATCTGACTCTTTTGCCTACCGCCAGAGGGCCTGGCGGTAGGATTGCGTGCCCTACCGTCATAGTGTACGGCGGTAGACCATTTGACGGCGACTGACCGCCAATAGCAGCCGCTGACGTGGAAAAGGGCTTACCGCCATCCCCAACGGCGGTAGGTTACTGGAGCCTACCGCCATAGCCGCTGGCGGTAGGGTCCTGTGTTCTGGATAAGGTGGGGAGGGGCTGGTTTGTGGGCCCCACCAGCACTCTTCTTCCCTACTCATCTTCTTCCCCGTGCTCAGCTCCTCTCCCCCTCTCCCCCTCACACCCCCCCCCCCCCTAGATCCACTCCATTTGCTTGGGATTTCATCGGTGGATCCGGAGCATTTTCATCACCCAAGGTACCTCCCCCATTCCCCCTTCTTTTGATTGGTTGAGATCTTTGTTTTGTGTTGATTTGGTCAATTTATTGCAAACCCTAGGTGTTGATGTTGTTGTGTGCATTTATGATGCATTTATGGCTAGGGTTGTGGTTATGTTAGGGGTTGGTGTTAGGGTTAGGGTTAGGGATGTTGGGTGGTTATGTTGGTGGTTATGTTGGGGGTTAGGGTTATAGTGGTTATGTTAGGGGTTATGGTTAGGGTTAGTGGTTAAATGTTAGGTTAACTTTAGTATGAATAGTAGTTATGCAAAATTTCGTTTATTTGTCCATTTGTGTTGGTTGGATGACATATATGGATTGATTATATTCTTCCCATTTTCTTAGATGCATAAGCTCGTAAACGTTCATTATTTGGACAAGTCGACATTTATGCTTGGAAATGACGATGAAGGGGAAGAGGCTATGGTTTTTGACACAAGTCCAAGCTTTGATGATCTTGTAGTTCAAGTGAGAAGCGTCTTACATTGGAATGACCCAAATGCCGAGGTTAAGCTTATTGGGAGGTATGACGTTGGATTGGGAGTAAAGTCCCGATTAAAGAGTATGCCCATCACCTCCCAATTGCATTGGAATGTGTACAAGGAAAAAGTAGACGCATCACAAGACAAGTCTCTTGAGATCTTTGCCACAAAGGTTGATCCCCCTCCTCCTTTGCAAACTGATCTCAACCGCAATGCATCCTCCCCCATGCATGATGACAGTGCCGAGGTGTATGTCCCCAATTCTTCTAGCCAACCACCAAGTAGCCAACCCAATGAAGATCATATCAACGCTAGCGCCATAGTACTCCGTCATGATGCTATTCCTCATGTTGAAGAAGATGCTATTCCTCATGTTGATGATGATGCTATTGTTGCTCTAGAGGAGGATGTTTACTCGGAGAATGAAGAGATCCATTACAATCCAATTGGTAACTTGGATGTCATTGTGCGGCGACCGTACCCTCCCTTATAACCGTATGTGTGGGTATAACTCGGATGACGAGGGTCCAGAGGAAGAGTTGGATGAGGATGGGTTGACTGCGCAAGAAAACGAAATCTACAAGAAGGTGACCGGCAAGGAGAGAGGGCCGCCTTTGTTTAGAGATGTGAGTCTTGCGGACAATGCAGTCGTTGATGGTGGGATGAGATTATGGTTGTTCGAGCCAACGCCGTGCCCCAAATTCAGTGATCCTCGACCAGAAAATGAGGATGAGAATGCACATTTGAAGAAAGGCATCAAGTTTGGTTCTTTGGTAGAGTTCAAGATATGGTTGTGTGACTATGCCATTAGGAACCATAGGCCGTTTGTTGTTGGTCATTCAAATCAAAAACTTCGGTACACGGTCAAATGTGACAAAGAAGGTTGCAAATGGATGGTCCGCGGTAGAAAAATCAAAGAAACCGGGCAATGGGTCTTGAAGAGTCATGTTGGCACTCACACGTGCGTACCCCCGGACAAGGCCGACCAAAGCAAAGGACACCGTCAACTCACGTCGGAGTATCTAGGATATAAATTGTTGCATCAAATAGCACATGATCCAACCGTGAAGGTCAAGTTTCTCATGTCTTCGATTGAGGAACAATTCAGACACCCGGTCAAGTACGGGAAGGCATGGATGGCGAAGGCAAACGCTATTAGGATGTTGCATGGTGATTATGAGGCCGCATATAACGTTCTCCCCAAGATGTTGGCAGCAATTGCTCATCGAAACCCGGGAATGCGCCATCAGGTGGAGTCAATTGCCGGAGTGTTTCGTCGTGCCTTTTGGAGCTTTGGACAATGCATTGAGGCATTCACGTATTGTCGCCCGATGTTGTCTATAGATGGTACATTATTGACCGGCAAATACAAGGGAACATTGATGGTGGCGATGGCCCACTCTTCAAATGATAACGTGTTGCCGGTGGCATTTGCCTTGGTGCCTTCGGAGCACGATGATAATTGGGAGTGGTTCATGGGGCATGTGAGAACCAAGGTGATAGGCAAGCGAGAGGTATGCATTATATCGGATCGCCATCATGGGATTCTCAAAGCAATAGACGTTGATATTCCCGGTCTTCCAAAGCTTCAACACCGTTGGTGCATGAGACACTTTGTTGCAAATTTTTACCGAGCATGCAAGAGCAAGGAGTTTTGCAAAGACCTTACCCTTGTTTGCGTTGCTTTCAACACCGCCACATTCAAGACCCGATATGATAAACTCCTCGAGGCTTTGGAGAAGAACAAAGGGGGGAAAGAATTCTTGGTTAGGCACTTTCCGGAGAAGGAAAAGTGGTCACGCGCTTACGATGAAGGAGGTATGCGATGTGTTCATATTTAGACTTAACATCTTTATTTGTTGTAGGGCATGGCTTCATCCGGTTCCATGACAAGGCCACCGTGTGCTCACCATGAAGACATGCCACACAAGTGGAAGGACGCATCTTTGGACAAGGTGAAGGAGAAGGATGTGAAGATTCCGCCATGTTGGTGTGGAGATGTTTGCAAGGTGAAGGAGTCCACCGACCGAAAGAAGTCATGGACCGAAGGAAGGAGATATTTTGTTTGCCCCAATTATGCTTACGATCGTGCGCTTCCAATTAACGCCTATGACCTTCCACCGGTATGCTAGAGAAGTAACATGTTGCTCTCAAATGTGTGTCATCACTAACATCCGTTTTATATGCAGTCACCGCCTCCTCTATGCAAGTACTTCAGCTGGATAGATCATGAAGTGCCAAAAGATATCCAAAAGGACCAATTAGAAGATTGTTTTAGGCGCCAACGGCTGTTCGAAGAAAGGTTTCAAAGAGGCTTGGAGTAAGATCGTCGTAAAAAAGAGAGGATGGAGCGGAAGCAACGCGAGGAGGAGAGGGCACACCAAGCGAAGCTTGCTCGTGAGGAGGAGAGGGCAAGAAAGCTTGCAAGAGCTCGCAAGGCACAAGAGGAGGATGAGGCACGTGACAGGAAGGGGAAATGGCCCCGTATGACTCAGTAAAGCCTTCGCCTTCGGTGGACTCGTCATGTAACCGGATGAAGCCATGCCAAATTTATCATGAACTATGTAGTACTAAGGCAAAAAGCCATGTGTCGTCAACTTGTCGTGAATGAATTTGCCATTTGTATTGAATTTGGTGTGAAGATGTTTGCAATGTGTTGTGAATGAATTTAGTTTGTTAGTGTATTCTGGGATTTGTCATGATTCTTATTGAAAAACTGTTGTGCTGGGAAGAGAAGTGGGATATAACAGAACAGAGTGCTCTGTTTTCGGAGTTAGAACCCTACCGCCACAGGCCATGGCGGTAGGATGCTGGACCCTACCGCCAGGTTGCATGGCGGTAGGGGGTGGCAAAGTTTCTGTGACGAAGAAACCAGAACCGTTGGCGGTAGGACCAGACCCTACTGCCACAGGACATGGCGGTAGGGTGCTGGACCTTACCGCCAGATGCCGTGGCGGTAGGGTGGGCAAACCTTCTGTGATGAGAAACGCCAGCGCCTTGGTGGTAGGGGGACCCTACCGCCATAACACATCTGGCGGTAAGGTCCAGCACCCTACCGCCATGTCCTGTGGTGGTGTCCTCTCCCCTGTTTTGCCCCATATGTGTCGAATGTTAGCATAATATACCCAATTCTATCAAATATTAGAATGATCATCTCGCAAGCACATACATAACTCAACTCAACATAGTTCATTACATTCACGAATAACACATGTTCAAACTTATTAAAACATGACCCGGTTCGGATGACATCGGTTGAAACTAATAACTCATGCTCAACGGCACATTTTCTAAACAGGTAACATATTTCTCATACTTATCAGACGTTCAATTTGATCGTCACGCGCTTGATTACGCTTCAGTTGAAAGTCTGTGGATCCTGCCCAATGACCCAACACACCATTCGTTTCACGGAACCAAGCCCATGCAGCACGGCGAGCGGGATTCTCTGACACGCCCTGTTTGATTGCCCATCCTATGACCTGCCCGGGTTTCCTCAAGTCCATCTCACGGAATTCTTCTTTGCTTGCAGTGAACGCAATCTCAACTGCCAAAGTGTGTCTGCAAGAATATTCCCGGTCTTGCAGCTCATCAAGCATCCTCTCTTTCTCCTTCACAAGCTTTCAGAATGCTTTTTTCTCCTTAGCATCAGAAGGTTCCTCGATAAAGTGATACTTGCTGAAATCCTTCATGGCCGCATTTGCCTCATCACAACTCTTCAACCATGCTTCACATTCCTTCTTCAAGCAACGGTGTCGCTCCGCCATGATCTTCTCACACGCTATGTTCATAGTCATGGATCGACTGTCCATCCTACATGAATATACGGGTTTAAGATGACATAAACAAAAACATAAAATAAATTAAGTAGAGTACAACACTCAGTTACTTGATATGACATACAACACCAAGTTCTTAATGAATTCAAATGTTAAGGGTACAAGTCATAGTAGTTCAAACGACGACCAAGCATAGGGTACATGTCATTACAGTCCAAATGACAAAGATTGCATAGCCTCATGCAATACTATGCGGCGTACGGTCCCGGGTTGCAACAAATAACATCATTTCTTTCTTTGACCCATTCCCAACGAGATGCCCGGTTCTCATCCGATGAGAATGGTTGGCGAACTAACCAATCAATGACCTGACCATGATTGCCCATGTCTATCTCAGCATATTCTGCCGTTGTCACACACAATGTAATTTGCATTGCAAGATCACGCCTACAATTTTTTTCCGCCGTCTTGAGCTTCTTCATCGGCCTCTCCTTTTTTGTTATGAAATTTTTGGAACGGTCTTTATTGAAATAATTATATGAAAAGGCCCTACACTCCGCATTCAACGCATCAATGGCTTTGATCCACAAGTTCATCTTTTCCTCAATCAATTCGCGTTCACGGTTCGCCGCCGCCTCAGCAGAAGTTTCAAAGAAAACGAACAGTGCCATCCTACAATTCGAAAAGTTGCTATTAAAGTAACTTAGCTTTAATTGCTTTCTTAAGCATAACCTAATCCCCATTATGTACATTAAGACTAGAACTAGATCTAGGCACACAAACTTTTCTACAAGCAATTCTAAGCACATCATACATAAGGAAATCACAAACATAAACCTAAATGGATCATAGTAATTGATTTGACCACACCAAAATGATGAGCTAGGGTTTGCAATCAAATGAGCAAATGCAAAGTAAACAAAGATATCAACCAATCAAAATGAGGGGAAATGAGAGAGCCACCTTGAGTGATGAAAATGGTAAGAATCCACCGGAGAAATCTCAAACAAATGAGAGAGATTTGGGAGGCTCTTGTGCTTCAAAGAAAGAGGGGGGGAGAGTTGAGCTCGGTGGAGAGGTGATGTGGGCTGAATGAGTGGTTGAGGAGGGGAATATCCAGCCCCTCCCCACCTTATCCAGAACACAGGACCCTACCGCCAGCGGCTATGGCGGTAGGCTCCAGTAACCTACCGCCATTGGGGATGGTGGTAGGCCCTTTTCCACGTCAGCGGCTGCGAACGGCAGTCAGTCGCCGTCAAATGGCCTACCGCCATAGACTATGGCGGTAGGGCACGCAATCCTACCGCCATGCCCTATGGCGGTAGGCAAAAGGGTCAGATCCTGAAATTTTTCTGAACTGGGGTCAGATCCCGATTTTCTTTCCAAAAAGGGTCAAAACACGAAATTTGGCCCCGAAGCGGCGAGGGGCAATCGATTGGAGGGGAAGAAGAACGGGAGGGCATGGCAGACGGGACGGGACCACTTGGGACAAAAGGAAAAGGGCGCGGCCTTGGAGAGCCTCGTTGCACCTTTCCATCATTAATTGCCAAAAGGTTATCGGGTCACACCGTCCTCGAACTATAAATGGGAAACCAACAATCCAAGCATAATTTGTTCGTGTCCCTTGGGAGATAAATTGCGATTTGTTTTGGAGCTGGGATCTCCCGGGAGTGAAGGAGGAGGTAACACATCAGCATCCGCGTTGATGGGACGCCTGAGTTGCGTGGCCTCGACATGCAGGAATCGATTACCGGTTTGCTTGCTCCGGCACCGGCAGCACTAGTAAATTGACCGATGGTTATATATCCCATATGTCCATAAGGTTTTTTTTTGCGGGGACCATATGTCCATAAGGTTGAAAAGACAAACGGTTTTGCTATTTATCAAGTATCTTTCATCACGTCAATCACCTCTTTTCTCCCTTCATTTCTTTCATCCTTCAAGCCGGACCTCGCTTGAGAACTTGCCAGAGAAGAATAGTTTTATTAAGCATAGTGCTATTATCATCATAAACATTATTCATAGCAGAAGTAGTATCATCAATCACTTGTGACATATCAAATAGCAAGCGGGGTGTCGCAAGCCTATTTGAAACAGAAGGTGAATTAAGTACAGAGTTAGATGACAGTTCCTTACCTCCACTTATATTAAAGGGTACGATCTTGGTTCTAATATCTTTTAGTTCCTTCTTCATGGTGTAAAATCCCAAGTGAACTTAATAAATAGAGCTATGCTCCCCGGCAACGGCGCCAGAAAAAGATCTTGATAACCCACACGTATTGGGGATCGCGGCAGACTTCGAGGGTAGCATTTCATCCAAATTTACTGATTCGACACAAGGGGATCCAAATAATATTTATGAGCCTTAGCAGTTGAGTTGTCAATTCAACCACACCTGCAAAATTATATTTCTACAACAAAGTGTTTAGTAGCATAGTAACAATAGTAACAGGAACAATAACAATAGCATTTTTGTAGTGATTGTAGCAGCAGCAACGGCGAAAGTAGCTTAAAAAATATCAATATGAGAAAAACGTAGACATTTGATCAGCGATGGATATTGTGTTGGATGACATTCATCATATAACAGTCACAACTTAGAGCGATACACAATAGCTCAAATTAATCAATGTAATCTAGGCACGTACCCCCCTCCGTAAACTAATATAAGAGCGTTTGGATCATTGAAGTAGTGATCTAATCGCTCTTATATTAGTTTACAGAGGGAGTATTACGTATATAATCATACGTGTTTATAATAAGAACTTGCATGACATCTTTTGTCTCACTTTCCCATGGCAGCGGGGTCCATAAGGAAATCTAAGGGATATGAAGGCTTCCTTTTGATAGAGAATCGGGACAAAGCATAACACATATTGAATACATGAGCTCTTCATACTATGGTAATCACCAGAAAGAATCTCAATTATTGTCATCTTGGGGTATGCAGATCATAACACGTAATAGGTGCATACAACTTGCAAGATAGGATCAAGAACTCGAATATATTCATGAAAACACAAAGGGTTCAAATTTGAAATCATGGTGCTCGGGCCCTAGTGACAAGTATTAAGCATAGCAAAGTCATAGCAACATCAATCTCAGAACATAGTGGATACTAGGGATCAATGTTGGGGAACGTAGTAATTTGAAAAAATTTCCTACGCACACGCAAGATCATGGTGATGGCATAGCAACGAGAGGGGAAAGTATTGTCCACGTACCCTCATAGACCGTAAGCGGAAGCGTTATGTCAACGCGGTTGATGTAGTCGTACGTCTTCACGATCCGACCGATTGAAGCACCAAACGTACGGCACCTCCGTGTTCAGCACACGTTCAGCTCGATGACGTTCCCCGGGCTCCGATCCAGCAAAGCGTCGGGGATGAGTTCCGTTAGCACGACGACGTGGTGAAGATGATGATGTTCTACCGGCGCAGGGCTTCGCCTAAACTCCGCGACGATATGATCGAGGTGGAATATGGTGGAGGGGGGCACCGCACACGGCTAAGAAACGATCCGTAGATCAACTTGTGTGTTCTAGGGTGCCCCCCTGCCCCCGTATATAAAGGAGCAAGGGGGGGGGGGGTGCGGCCGGCCCTAGGAGGAGGCGCGCCGGAGGAGTCCTACTCCCACCGGGAGTAGGACTCCCCTCTTTCCTAGTTGGATTAGGACTTGGGGGGAGGGAAAGAGGAAAGGGGGCGCCGCCCCCCCTTCCTTGTCCTATTCGGACTAGGGGGGAGGGGGCGTGCGGCCTGCCCTGGCCAGCCCTCCTCTTCTCCCTCATGGCCCACTAAGGTCCATTAACCCCTAGGAGGGTTCCGGTAACCCCCCGGTGTTCCGGTAAAATCCCGATTTCACCCGGAACTATTCCGATGTCCAAACATAGGCTTCCAATATATCAATCTTTATGTCTCTACCATTTCGAGACTCCTCGTCATGTCCGTGATCACATCCGGGACTCCGAACAAACTTCGGTACATCAAAACTTATAAACTCATAATAAAACTGTCATCGTAACGTTAAGCGTGCGGACCCTATGGGTTCGAGAACTATGTAGACATGACCTAGAACTATTCTCGGTGAATAACCAATAGCGGAACCTGGATGCCCATATTGGTCCCTACATATTCTACGAAGATCTTTATCGGTCAAACCGCATAACAACATACGTTGTTCCCTTTGTCATCGGTATGTTACTTGCCCGAGATTCGATCGTCGGTATCCAATACCTAGTTCAATCTCATTACCGGCAAGTCTCTTTACTCGTTATGTAATGCATCATTCCGTAACTAACTCATTAGCTACATTGCTTGCAAGGCTTATAGTGACGTGCATTACCGAGAGGGCCGAGAGATACCTCTCCGACAATCGGAGTGACAAAACCTAATCTCGAAATACGCTAACCCAACATGTACCTTTGGAGACACTTGTAGTACTCCTTTATAATCACCCAGTTACGTTGTGACATTTGGTAGTACCCAAAGTGTTCCTCCGGTAAACGTGAGTTGCATAATCTCATAGTTACAGGAACATGTATAAGTCATGAAGAAAGCAATAGCAATATACTAAACGATCAAGTTCTAGGCTAACGGAATGGGTCATGTCAATCACATCATTCTCCTAATGATGTGATCCTATTAATCAAATGACAACACATGTCTATGGTTAGGAAACATAACCATCTTTGATTAATAAGCTAGTCAAGTAGAGGCATACTAGTGACGTTGTGTTTGTCTATGTATTCACACATGTATTATGTTTCCGGTTAATACAATTCTAGCATGAATAATAAACATTTATCATGATATGAGGAAATAAATAATAACTTTATTATTGCCTCTAGGGCATATTTCCTTCAGTCTCCCACTTGCACTAGAGTCAATAATCTAGATTACATAGTAATGATTCTGACACCCATGGAGTCTTGGTGCTGATCATGTTTTGCTCGTGAGAGAGGCTTAGTCAACGGGTCTGCAACATTTAGATCCGTATGTATCTTGCAAATTTCTATGTCTCCCACTTGGACTTGGCCCCGGATGGAATTGAAGCGTCTCTTGATGTGCTTGGTCCTCTTGTGAAATCTGGATTCCTTTGCCAAGGCAATTGCACCAGTATTGTCACAGAAGATCTTCATTGGTCCCGATGCACTAGGTATGACACCTAGATCGGAAATGAACTCCTTCATCCAGACTCCTTCATTTGCTGCTTCCGAAGTGGCTATGTACTCCGCTTCACATGTAGATCCCGCCACGACGCTTTGTTTAGAACTGCACCAACTGACAGCTCCACCGTTTAATAAAAATACGTATCCGGTTTGCGATTTAGAATCGTCCGGATCAGTGTCAAAGCTTGCATCGACGTAACCATTTACGACTAGCTCTTTGTCACCTCCATATACGAGAAACATATCCTTAGTCCTTTTCAGGTATTTCAGGATGTTCTTGACCGCTGTCCAGTGATCCACTCGTGGATTACTTTGGTACCTTCTTGCCAAGCTTATTGCTAAGCACACGTCAAGTCTGGTATACAGCATTGCATACATGATAGAGCCTATGGCTGAAGCATAGGGAACATCTTTCATTTTCTCTCTATCTTCTGCTGTGGTCGGGCATTGAGTCTGACTCAACTTCACACCTTGTAGCACGGGCAAGAACCCTTTCTTTGCCTGATCCATTTTGAACTTTTTCAAAATTTTATCAAGGTATGTGCTTTGTGAAAGTCCTATTAAGCGTCTTGATCTATCTCTATAAATCTTGATGCCCAATATGTAAGCAGCTTCACCGAGGTCTTTCATTGAAAAACTTTTATTCAAGTATCCCTTTATGCTATCCAGAAATTCTATATCATTTCCAATTAATAATATGTCATCTACATATAATATCAGAAATGCTACAGAGCTCCCACTCACTTTCTTGTAAATACAGGCTTCTCCAAAAATCTATATAAAACCATATGCTTTGATCACACTGTCAAAGCGTTTATTCCAACTCCGAGATGCTTGCACCAGTCCATAAATGGATCGCTGGAGCTTGCACACTTTGTTAGCACCTTTTGGATCAACAAAACCTTCTGGCTGCATCCACCATAACGGGTCACCGTTAAGCTATCGGGTTCCAGTTTGGATTCGATAACCCGTTAACAGCCCCGACCAATGGGAATTTTCCACGTGTAAAATTATCATTGGCTATAGGAACCACGTGTCGGCACCCGAAAAGGACAGATGTCAACCGCCCAATGGACAGGAGGCGCCTATGATACGTGGACATGTGGCAAGGCCCAACAGCGGCCCATTTAGGTTAAAAAGGCTGGCCCAGTCAAATTTAGCGGGCTGGCCCATTAACGGCTTGCTTGTAGACGACCCATTTGCAGTTAAGGCCCATACGACTATTGTCAAATTGGCCCGTCAATGGCTTGTTCTAAACTTGTCATCATTGTGGCCCATGGTCACTTCTGGCCCGTTAACAGTCCGCTAGGTCTATGCAGAACATTGTTCCTTCCCCAGCTGCGGGATCAGCCCGTCGTTCTATGCTTGTGAAGAGAGCAACCTAAGCAAGCAGGCTTGTAGCTTAGGCTCCTACTAGTGTATATATAGTGGTTTTCTTTTTCTCTCCATATCAACCGTTTTATATTGCGTACGTGTCATTGAAGAGTGAAATGATGGTTGCTTCTTCCGACTAACTTACTGTGTGATTTGACTGCTCCTTAGTGGCCCCTATGCAACAGTCACACATACACATGGACGCAAAAATGCGCACGACGCCCAAATGCATGCATGTCCGAGCACATGATGGAATACACACGGTCACACTCAAGTGCTCAACCTACACGTGCATGCACACACATACTCAGTCAGGGTGAGCTATGACCATATAAACACTGGAAAATATATATATTGAGCGCAATGAGCATATTATGAAGTCCACTGACCGTATTTTTACAAATATACAGTGACAGACAGTGTATTTATCTCGTTTGAAATTAAGCCATATTAACCGGAGAGGAGGCAGTATGGACTAGCATTACTTTGCTGTGTCCCGTCAACTTTCTGAACGAGGAGAAGGTTGTAGGACGGGAGAAGCTTGCGTGCGGTGGCTCGTAGGAAAAGGAGAAACTTTTGACTAATGCAAGCTCTCCCTCGCTCAGGCGGTGGACGTGCAACAGTTAATTCGGTGTCAGATTGCCAGAAGCATACACTATACTACTAGTACTATTATTGTTCGACTTCCCCAATAGGCGAATAGTCAAGCGTAAAGTTTACTAGTAGTACTAGTACTACTACTATAGTCTATAGAGGTATGTACTAGGAATCGGATGGAGGAGCGTCTGCACTCTTATTATTATTTTAAAATGTGATAAAGCGATCTTCAACACATTTGGTTCTCTTGGAGGGTTCTCGCATGTGATAATGGAAGTTGATTGCATGGAACACTCGCCATAATTCTTGCTTAATTCTGGCTCATATCCTGTTACAAATAGGAGCGCTTGGTAATATTTCCTCTTTTTTGTTATTCAACATGTAAACAGGTCAGCAAACCTTGCGGCGCATCTTCGTGCGAACCGTGCTTGCTACACTTTGAATGTGGCCGAGAGCTGGCTTGATGAAACACCTTGCTTCCTACTTCTTTTTTTGCAGGGTACCTCGCTTCCTAGTGATCAGTGTCTTGGCTGATCGTCCTAAGATATATGAATAAAGCTCCCTCATTTACCCGCAAAAAAGATTAAGCCATATTAACCGGAAAGGAGGGAGTATGGACTAGCACTACTTTTTGGTGTGTCCCGTCAACTCATAGAACGAGGAGAAGCTTGCAGGACAAGGTGAAGCTCGCTTACGCATTTTGACTAACGTAACCTACCCTCGGTGGGCGTGCATCAGTCCGTTCAGTGTCAGATTGTCAAAGGCATACACTGTAGTACCCAACATGCGGAGTACCATCATTGTTCGACTTCATGAAGAGGCGAAGAGCCAAGCGCAGTAGTACGAGTAGTACTATTACTAGAACCGCATGGTGGAGCGTCTGTACTCTTATTTTTTATCTTTGATAAAGTACATGTTTATTCCGGAGAAGGGCGAAAACGGCAGCCCAACATGTAATGATGATATCGATCAACCAACCATGCTCGAATATATCTTGGCCTCCGTGCGAGTCCGCCTGTGTGTTCTTGCTCCTCTTCTCTCTCAAGGAACGGTGGGTTGGCTCTTTGCCGCCAATTGAGATCGGTTTGCTCACACTCCTGTCCCACATGTCAGTGATATTCCAAGAGGAGGTGCGTTGACCGACTGGCCATACGCGTACTTGGTTTTGCACCTTCATACTACTCCTCCCTCCGTCATAGTTTACAGGGCACGCTTCATTAGGATGCATTTCTCTCAATGCATTTCCACCACCAGAGAGACTTTAGACGCGTTTGGTTTAATGCTCAATTAATTAGGGCGTGGTAACCGCAATCAAGTCCACAATTTTCTCTCGATGTACTCCCTCCTTTCCGGTTTATAGGGCTTATCTCAAAATTTTAGTTTTTCCATTTTATAAGGCTCAATTTTGTTGTTTTCCATCACATGTTCAGATTCCAAGGTGCATTAAATCATGGCATGCAAGTATTAAGAGAAAATTGACCAATGTATGTACTTTATGCATGCATGCATTGCAATTAATGCATTGATAAACATAATTTTTTGAGGAAAATAAGAGCATTAATTAGGTGCTTTTGCAGAACTACAAAAAGTATTCCACCACTCGCCATCTACCTTGATTTGTGAGATCTTTGAACTGAGCACTATAAACCGGAAAGAAGGGAGTACTACTACGGAGTGGAGTAAGTGCATGCATGTGTGTACCCGGGGTGGAAGCACTGCATGCATGTGTGTACGTATTATTCCCTCTAGTAATAGATGCCGTGCTATAACTACCAATGCTATTTTTCAGGCCAATCGCTAGTCGCCTTGGTCCCACATAATTTTTTTCTTTTTTCTGAAGCGCGCTCTATAAACAGTGACAGATGGAGTAGTATGAGCGGATTCAAAGAAGAACGTATTGATGGTTGCTTCTTCCGAGCAACTTACAGTGGGAAAGGTGGGGCTTATGATTTGACTGCTCATTACTCACTATTAATGCGGCGCAACGACCAGGCTGAGTCTCCCATGCGGTTGTGCACTACCCCCTCGGTTCTTAAATATACTCCGGAGTATTTGTCTTTCTGGAGATTTCAACGAGTGACCACTCAAATATTTGTCTTTTTAGAGATTCAAATGGACTACTACATACAGATATATATATACATATTTTAGAGTGTAGATTCACTATTTCGCTCTGTATGTAGTCACTTGTTGAAATCTCTAGAAAGACGAATAGAGTATTTAGGAACGGAGGGAGTACACATACGAAGCAAAATGAGTGAATCTACACTCTAAAATATGCCCATTTGAAATTTGTAAAAAGACAAATATTTAGGAACGAAGGAGTATAATTTTGTGCATGGCACATGGACCCAGATGCTGAAGAGGCTTCTGGCAAGCTATCAAGCTTCCATCATTTGTTTACATAATTGACGTACTATACAAATAATTTTCCAGTGACATGAAATTGTACAATGGTGTGAGCTTTCAGCTTTTGTTTCGTGTGTCTTGCCATCGATGCTCTTTCGAAAACAATAAAAAAACTAACTTCCTTGCTAATGCATGTCAATTATTAGCATATCAGAGCTAATATTTACATCAGAACTGAAGACAGAGTTGTGAGAAGGTGTTAAATTAAAATTGATCCATGCTTTCATTGGCAGCAACGTCCCCCCAGCTCTGTCTAAATCAACAAGGCATGTTGGGAAAAAAGTAGCTGTCTGGAGCATGCAACATTCCGATCATTTTGTGCAGTTCCACTAAAATAGAGCTAAGCATCCCTATTCCAAAGATATTAAGTGTGATTACGATAATAGAGGACTGCTGATGAACCAATAAACACACAAATAGAAGCCGGTCACCTTTGCAGTCTCTCTTAAGACTAACTAGTTGGAGAAGATTAGGCTCGGAGTTGGATGAGGAGGATAGAGCAAAACCAGTCTCCCTTTGTGCAGTCGCACTGAAATGTAGAGACATTGCCCGTGTGACATTTTAGTACAACTGCACAAAACACTCTTAAGAAAAAAGTGATTTGTGCAGTTCACCAAAAGGTCGCAATAGCAACGAGGTGAAATGGATAGCCCTGTTTGCAAAAAAGAGGTAGAAAGGAAACAATTACTGGCCAATAACAGTTGATGACACATGCGACGACAAAAAAGAAGCATATTCCTTGTCCTAAGGGAAGATAACAACATTGTTGTGTTTGTCTAAAACGGTGTGAGGACGAGATTGCAATATGGAAAGTACGCTGGACGAGCTACGTTTTGGGCAAAGAACTATGGAAGATCCACATGCAACGATGTGGGAAGACGGGCAGTGGGGCAAGGTCAGAGGGGATACTTGGAGGTTGTTGGGATGTAACTAGGTGAGCGGCGGCGGGGGGAATCTGCCTATACTGCAGCAGCGAGCAGGTGGCGTAGGCCCTGCCGCGCCAGAGCTTGGTCAGAGAGAACGACGTTTACCGCAGATCAGAATGTGCTGCCTCGGCACTGTCGAACGGCGAAATGATGCACTTCCTCCCTTTTCCCCGGCGGACGTGATGCAGCCGAATCAGTGACCAACGGTGAGAGAGAGAGAGAGAGAGAGAGAGAGAGAGAGAGAGAGAGGCCACCGCACTCCCTTTCCCCCGGCGAACGGGATGCGGCCGGATCAGTGACCAACGGTGAGAGAGAGAGAGAGAGGCCACCGCAGCCTTGTGTGAGATACTCTGAAGAGCGACAAACCAGGCAGGCACGCTCCATTGTATATAGTGGAGCGAACTACCTTTTTCTCCATAAAAATTGTTTTATATTCTGTGTACGTGCCATTGAGCGCTATAACTTTATTTAAAAATAACGCGGCAACACGTCAAGTTGAACTTTGTTTCGTGCACGCGTGGTAGACGACCTCCCTAGGTAAACAACCGCTACAGGCGTTCAAATTAGCACGTGGGCTGCCATTTCGTAAAGAAATGAGCTCCACCGTGTACCCGCGCGGATGTTGCTAGGCACGAAGCGTGAGTACGTGCACGGTGTACCTATTCTCTTCGTGTATACGTACACCACCTACGTGGGGTTGTGTGAGAGAGATACAAACCTAGAGAGATATAGTGTGTGGGTTCATGAGAGTTTTTTTTTGGGGGGGGGGGGGGTCAATCAAAAAATGTAACATATGCAATGTGTGTGTAATAGAGTCCTGGATATAACATATATATAGAGGGGGCGATCCACGAGAAGAGAGTGAAGGTATCATCGGCTTGAGGTGTCCATAGAATCGAAAAGAGGGATGATGTGTGTGTGTGTGTGTGTGTGCGCGATCGATAAATAGTGCCATCAAATTTGTGTGTGCCCACGTCAAAGATATAGAGTGACTGGCCTACTGGAACGTGAGAGGGGACATGTGAAGTTTGTCTCTGTGGCATGGATACCTACCTGCAGAGCTCGACTATCGGTGTGTGGTGGGTGAAGAGGGAGGCCCAATTAACTATAGAGGTACAATGGCTGGTATATGTGTGGAGGAGGAGAGAGGCCTACCTCATGTATTAAGGAGATCGATCTGCGTCATGTATTAAGGGAGATCGATCGACATCCATGCATATGTGCAGGAGAGGAATAAGGTTGAGAGAGAGACATAGCTAGAGTGTTGGAGGGAGTGTTAGTGGAGTTGCTTCTAACAAATGGTGGGATAGGCTTGCTAGACAAACGGAGGGCACGCCCGCAATATCAATAAGAGAGGAGATGGCTGCTTGTTGTTTGTGCACGTGTGTGTGAGAGACGGGTCAGGAGGCATGCACGAATGATGAGGGGGGACGATATGGCTGTGGTAAGCACACGTAACTACATAGGAAGATCAATTGCCCTTTGTTAGAGAAAGGAGAGACATAACTTGTGAGGTACGTCGATCGATGGGGGGGGGATAGTTAAAGTCGATCTAGGTATATGTTGGGAGATCGATCGGTATACATGCATGTGTGTGTTAGAAGCAAATGAGGCACGAGGAGAAGGATAGAGAGAGAGAGGGATCCATCTAGGAGGTTGTATGAGAGGCATACTATATCGAGGGGGAAGGAGTGTGCGAGTATGAGATCGATGAAAAGAGTGGTGGGAGTGAGGCATGGACAGTGACAAGAGAAGATGGGAAGCTTGTGTTTGTGCTAGGCACACCTGGCTAGAGAGGCATATCGACCGATGTGTGCCGTAAAGAAGGAGCTGGGGGGCCTACACACACCATGGGTGAACGACCTAAAGTGAAAAGACGAATTTGCACGATGGAGCTAGAGAATGCTGAGGGAGGGTGAGAGGGATGCGGGCGTGTGCATGCACGAGAGAAAGTTAGCGCCATCTACAAAGATAAGAGGATTGTGTGGGTGTAAAAGACGAATAGAGATCATACTTCATTATAAAAAGCGAATTAGGATATTTGAAGAATTTATCATAGTGTTTTAAACCGACGCATGTGTGAATATATATAACGGTGATACACACGGTGTGGTTATGAACATGTTATACTACATATAATATATTTTATCTCTACTCTTATAAAAAACGGAGTTGTTGATGATGGTGTGCCTGCCATCCTGCAATATAGGCCGTCTGATTTATATCTGGCGGATAGGAAGGAAACTATGGCAGGTTTGAAAAAAGATACCCACACCCCTCTCCATATTTGCAAATTAGGCCCCTTGATCATGTTGATGTTCTGTGGAATGCATGGGCATCTTGCTAGTATTACGTATAATACATAGAACATTGATTATAATTTGGCTAATGTGTGGCTTTTGCAGCTCAGGTCTAAATACTTGTCATAATGTAGGGGGCGGGGCACTGTACTTTGTGTGATAAACACGGTGTACGTATGGAACATGGTTTAGATTATGAATATATAGTTAGTACATCAAATGTACTATTATTTGGAATCAACATCAAGTGTATTCAAAAAATAGAATTCGAGTTCATGTAGTACACATAGTTCATATCTATCTCTATTGTAATCATGTGGTGTGTTATTAAGGTAATACACGAATGATGGTTGAAGTTGGCAACAATCATGATTGTAGATTCTTATTGAAATAGAGAAACGAATTCAAATTTAGTTCAAATTGCAACGGTAGTATAGACTTTTGGAATGCACTAAATATTGGTATGAGTAGGTTACATGCATTATACAACTTTGAACAACATTTGTATAGTAAAACGGGGCAAGACTCTCTTTGTGTGGTGTGAATAGTTTTATTTTTTTCGTTTTCTTTTTGGTTGAGGGAAGTGCGAATTGATTTGCTACGTACATGTACAATATCACTACACGTTAGGATTGTCTCTAAAATTCAACCCGCGTCTTGTTATATCCCGAAAATTCAGATATCGTGCTCCCAAAACTGGTGCCTTCACAACCCGCGCCTTGCTATCCTGAAATTACAACACGCGCGAAAACTCCCTCCAACTGCCAAATCCCTACACGCAAAATCCCCCTTCTAACCCTGAGCCGAAAGGGCGGCTAGTTCAAATTGGTGGTGGGGGGGGGGGTACTTTTGTAACACACCCTACATTTTGGACAAGTGCGTCCCTAAGTCATGCTTCACCCCCTCCCATCGCCCCCTTTTCGCCATTCGAAATCCCAGGCCGCCATAACCTCTCCGCTCCAGCCACGAAACCCCACCCTCCTCTGCCCGCCACCTCACCGCTGCCCAGCCGGAGCCTCTTCCCCGACGACGTCGTCCACCGCAACAGCTCGACGTCCCTCGTCCACCTCCCCGGATGAGGATCCGTCGTCCATCTCATCGTCCCGCCGGTTCAGCCGCCCCATCCTCCACCTCCAAGGAGATGCTCCAATGATCGCCTCGTCTACCGCGGCTGCTCCATCCCCACAGCGCCGCCTTAACCTGCTCCACCGGAACCGCAACATCCTCACCGACTCCTCGGACGAAGCCGAGGCCTACTCGGCGCCACCAAAGAGGTTGTACACTCATCGCATCGCACCTTCTCCTTAACTCGACCTCTTGGCGACAACGGTGCTCCATCATGCACCCCCATGGAGCGGCTACTGTAGGATCAAAAGTATGTCTAGAGGGGGGTTATTAGACTACTTGACCAAATAAAAACTTATCCTTTTCCCAATTTTAGTCTTTGGCAGATTTTAGCTAACTTAGCACAAGTCAAGCAATCTTAATACAATTCAAGCAAGCATGCAAAGAGTATATGTGCAGCGGAAAGTAAAGCATGCAACTTGCAAGAACGTAAAGGGAAGGGTTTGGAGAATTCAAACGCAATTGGAGACACGGATGTTTTTGTCGTGGTTCCAATAGGTGGTGCTATCGTACATCCACGTTGATGGAGACCTCAACCCACAAAGGGTAACGGTTGCGCGAGTCCACGGAGGGCTCCACCCACGAAGGGTCCACGAAGAAGCAACCTTGTCTATCCCACCATGGCCGTCGCCCATGAAGGACTTGCCTCACTAGCGGTAGATCTTCACGAAGTAGGCGATCTCCTTGCCCTTACAAACTCCTTGGTTCAACTCCACAATCTTGTCGGAGGCTCCCAAGTGACACCTAGCCAATCTAGGAGACACCACTCTCCAAGAAGTAACAAATGGTGTGTTGATGATGAACTCCTTGCTCTTGTGCTTCAAATGATAGTCTCCCCAACACTCAACTCTCTCTCACAGGATTTGGATTTGGTGGAAAGAAGATTTGAGTGGAAAGCAACTTGGGGAAGGCTAGAGATCAAGATTCATATGGTAGGAATGGAATATCTTGGTCTCAACACAAGTGTAGGTGGTTCTCTCTCAGAAAATGCAAGTTGGAAGTGTAGGTTCGTTCTGATGGCTCTCTCTATGAATGAAGAGGAGGTGGAGGGGTATATATAGCCTCCACACAAAATCTAACCATTACACACAACTTGCCAATCTCGGTGAGACCGAATTGAGAAACTCGGTCGGACCGATTCAGCAAATCTAGTGACCGTTAGGATTTTCGGTGGGACCCACACGCAACTCGGTAGGACCGATATGGTTAGGGTTAGGGCATAACATAATATTGATGAGACCGATTACACAAACTCGGTGGGACCGATTTTGGTAATAAGCTAACGAGAGAGTTGATCAGGTAAACTCGGTGGGACCAGTTCGCTCATTTCGGTGAGACCGAAGTGTTACGAAAAGGAAACAGAGAGTTTACATTGCAATCTCGATGGGACTGATCGCTCATCTCGGTGGTACCTAAACATTATGAAGGGAAATAGAGAGATTACAATCCCATCTCAGTGAGTCCGATATCCCTATCGGTGAGACCGATTTGCCTAGGGTTTGTGGCAGTGGCTATGACATCTGAACTCGGTGGCGCCGGATAGAAAGAATCGGTGTGGCCAAGTTTGACTTTTGGTTTAGGTCATATGTGGATGTGAGAAAGTAGTTGAGGGCTTTGGAGCATATCACTAAGCATTTTGAGCAAGTAAGCCATTAAGCAACACCTCATCCCTCCTTGATAGTGTTGGCTTTTCCCATAGACTCAATGTGATCTTGGATCACTAAAATATAAAATGTAGAGTCTTGAGCTTTGAGCTTGAGCCAATCCTTTTGTCCTTAGCATTTTGAGGGGTCCACTTTTCTCATCCATGCCATGCCAATCATTGAGCTTTCCTGAAATATTCATCTTGAAATAGCATTACCTCATGAGCTATATGTTGTTAGGAATTACCAAAACCACCTAGGGATAGTTGCACTTTCAATCTCCCCCTTTTTGGTAATTGATGACAACATATAGATCAAAGCTTCGACAAATGATAATAAGATTGAAAAACATTGTCGCTTTGAGAAGTACGTGAAATGTAAGATCTCCCCCTAAATGTGTGCATAGATTAGGATTTGCTTTGGACTGGAAATGCACAATGAGTTGGGATCATGATTTACTCTTCCATGTCACATACATCTTGGTGGAGCGCTCAAAATGATAATAATTAAATACATGCACTCGTCACCAAGCAAAGTGAATGATCATATAGAGATAAAAGGATAATGTCATCCAACAAGCATTAAGGTAGCATATGATCAAACACATGATCATCCAAGTATCTCACAAAAGCATAAAATATCTCAAACAAGCAAATAAAGTTCAACCACCAAAACAAGAGAGACCAAAAGCAACACTCTCTCTCGAAGCCTATGATCTATACATTTTTCTCCCCCTTTGGCAACAAGTACCAAAAAGTTCATAGAAAATGCATAGCACTAAATCGACTCTCATGCTTGGTCTTCAGGTGGTGGTGTAGAGATGGCTCCTTGGACGAAGACTTCAGTTGATGTAGATGGAGCTGGTGGAGTAGGTGCTGGAGCTGGTTTTAAAGAAGCTGTAGCTGGTGCAGATGAAGTGGCTCTGGTGTCTGGAACAGGCACTGCAGCTGATCTCTGACTCCTGGGCACTCTAGCAAAAGCATCAGTAGTAGTCTTGCCCTTCCTCTCCTGCATGTCATCCTGAAGTTGCTCAACAACTGACTGTATCTCAGTAACCTTCACATCCAAGTCATAGAACTTCTGCTGCATGATCCTTTCCAGGCTCTCCTGGTTTTGAGTCAGGGTGGCCAATCCCTTCTCAGTCCTCAGAGTGGAGGCAATCAAGTAGCCAAGCTGATCCTGCTTGCTCTTCAAGAAGTACTGAGATGCCTCATAAATGGTTGGCATCTTTGCAGCCTTTTCAGTCCTTGCCTTCTCCTTCTTTGCTTGTGCTTGCACAGAAGATGGTTCATTTTCATCCATAACCACTGTGTTGTCCTCAAAATCTGGATAGATGGGCATGTGTTCCTTGTCCAAGAGGTATGTGCCAGTGCCCATCTTGGAGTTGATTAGCTCCTGGATCTGTGGGGCATACCCACAACTTCTCTTTTGGTCAGCAGCTGTTCTCTTGATAGTTTCCACTATGAGGCTCATGACCTTGAACTTTTGAGGCACATCAAATATGTGAAGTAGGTTGATAGCATGGCCTCTGATCATCTTGTGATCACCTGACTTTGGCAAAAGAGTGTGCCTGAGGATCCAGTTGATTGTTGGCAATCCTAACAGAAGGTAATGTATTGATCCAAACTTGTGTGTCTCAACAGCGGCATCTGGGATCTCTCTGTACATATGTGCCATGGATTTGTGATCCTTCTTCTTCTTGGCATAGACATCCAAGTCATCCTCTTTCTCCTTAGGTGTATTGATCAATTTTGCCCATTCTTCAACTGTTGATTGGTACCTAGTACCTTCAGACATCCAGACAATCCTTCCATCTGGGTAGAAGTGAGCTGTAGAGTAGAACTGCATAATAAGCTCATCATTCCACTTTGTGAGCTTCTGCCCAACAAATTCATCCACTCCACAAGCATTGAAACTGTCATACATTCCTGGATAATGCTCTTCATTCTTTCTGATGTACTCCCAGTCCACCCATCTCATATCACAAACTATGGGCTTCTTGTCAAGCAACACTGTCTCATAGAAATCCTGTTGTTCCTTTGTATGGAACCTGTAGTCCACAGCAGTTCTCCTCCTGACTGCATAGGGATCAGTCAATCTCCACTGTTTGAGACCTGCATCTTTCCTCAGCTTCATATCCTCAGCTACAGGATGAACATCATTGTGATCTGGAATTTTGGGCTTCAACTTTTTCAAGACATGTTCCTCATCATCTTCTTCTTCAACAGCAGCTTGAGGCACTAGGGCCTTGTTCTTCTCTCTAGCAGGAATGTTCCTTGTATTCCTCTTGGGTGCAGATTTGGGCTTTGGAGCATCTGCCTTAGGAGCTTCTTTGGGCTTTGATGAAGCAGCCCCTGACCTGATGGCATCACCCATAAGCTTTTGATCTTTGGGTGCTGGTGGAGCAACCTCTTCCTCTTCTTATTCTTCCATCATGGAAGGCTTTCCAACAACCCTGGCCATGGTCTTCTTGACTCTTTCCTTCCTCTTCTTCCCTTCTGCAGCAGCCTCTTTGGGTTTAGATTCCAAAGATACTTGAGTGGAGGCTCTCGCTTTAGACATGGGAATTCTTTTGGCAGGTGCTTTGGTCTTCATACCAGGCTTAGTGGCAGCAGCTGTGCCATACTCCTTCTTGAGCACCTTCTTCTTATAAGTGGCCTCATCCTCAATAGCCACATAGTCTTCATCCTCAGAACCTGTGGTTCTCTTCTTTCTGGCCCTGGTGGCTGCCTTGGGCAAGTTGCTGGGTGTGCTCCTGCTACCCTCATCATAGCTGCTAGAGGGACTAGTGCCTTCACTCATCTGAACCTGCTCCTCAAACTTGTTCTGACTGTCACTTTGATCAGACATGTTGCAAACACTGACAGCAGACCCTGTGAATAGATATAGATGAGGTAGAATAGATGAGCATCACAAAATACAGAGGTTTTTGCAAAAGAATGAGTCAAAAACTTAGTTTTAGTTTTCCACAGAAAGCATTTCGGATCTACCGATTTGTGAACTTGGTGATACCGAAGCAGCTTTTGGAACCTAAACTAGTGAACTCGGTCAGACTGAGTCACAGTTCGGTGGAACCAAGACTGCTAGGGTTTCACAAAGTCCTGAACTCGGTCACACCGATTTGCAATTCTCGGTCAGACCGAGAATCACATGTGCAATGGCCTTAGCCGAATCGGTGGAACCGAGTTCTACAACTCGGTGGGTCCGAGATGGTTTCGGTGGAAGCCTAACCCTAAATTTTCAATTCACAACTAAACTACGGAGTGTTTTCGCTAGATAAGATGATCTCAATCATGGAAAGATACATGGCAAAACAATGTGCTAGGAATTCGGAGTGGGATTAGCACAAGGATCAAGTCCATACCCTAGTTCGGCGATGGACTTGCTACGGCGGCAACGGCGGAGACGATTCCCGCTAACGGCGGCGGAGACCAGCGGCGGGAGGCAGCTGGCGACGAGGAGGACGATCCGGAGACCCAGGGAGGCATAGCAGGCTGAGCGCAGGCGAAGGGGTTCGGAGAAATTTCCAAATTTTGGCCCGGGGATATATGTAGCCTGACCCTGTCGGTGTGACCGAGTGGAACAACTCGGTGGCACCGAGATGGATAACTGCAAGCAGTTACTGCAACTTGGTGTGACCGAAAAGTTCAAATCGGTTGCACCAAGATTGAAAACCTAGATCGACTTAGTGATCTCGGTATGACCGAAATGGAGGAATCGGTCAGACCAAAACGCACAAAGAAGTTTCGGAAGTTTAAGTCTATGACGAATCGGGGACTCCGAGTGCTCCTCACATAGAGTGGTTCGAATCTGACTTGATCAAACTTTGTGATGTAGCATGAATAGAGTTTGAGACAAGAAAATCATAGATAGCTAGAGAAGGTTCTTAGGCATTCTTTTCCATCCACTTGGCGAAAGAAAATAAACCAAACAATCAAAGCAACAAGTGGATGTCCTCGAATGAGTAAAATATGCAACCAACATGCTCACACAATAAAATGGCAAATGAAATATGTGGCAAAACATGCACAACCAATTCTAGCATCTATCAAGCAATTGGCGATGACTAGGTCATCTATATATGAGTACTTAGGGGTCAAATGAGAACATTTGATCATAGGTCATACTCATCGTTTAAGCTCAAGTGGGGTTACCACTTTTACATAAAGCATTGTTGTGTTCACACCATTAGAGTTACTTTGACTCAATTCTTAGAGTAAAGCTCCCCCTAGATGTGAGATCCCCCCTAAGTGGGATGAACTAACCTTGGGTTTTGTCGATGTTAACTTCATGTAGGTGTTGAAGATGTGGATGCTCAATGTTGATGTAGATCATTTGGAGCAATCCTTTGGAGTGAGTTGCACTTTCAATACCTACACGGTTAGTCCCACAAGGAACAAAGAAGGATATCCATAGACATAGAGTGATGAACACACAAGATGATGTCTATGAACGCATTGGGTTACCTTGTCCCTTGTCTTACCAACAAGAGGGTTTGTGACTCCTTGAACTAGTGCAAGATGTGGAAGTTGATTGCACTTGTTCTTTCCAAAAATGATATGAGTGAAATTTGTTGGCGGAGTCACCCTCAAGAACTCTCTAGTTCTTCTTCTTCGGGATCCACATCATCTTGATGGGAATCCTTGGAGTTGTAGTCGTACTTGATGAAGTAGAACTTGATGTAGTCTTGGGAACCCACTTGACCAAGGCCTTAGAAGCTTCTTCAAATGCATCAATCTCCTCTTGAAGCTTATCCTTGCCTTTTTGCTTGTGGTCTTGTGGTGGAAGATCATCTTGAGCTTGTGTCCCTTTGAAGGAAGTAGGATCATACTTCTCTTGTTGAGGAACAAACTTCGTCTTGGGGTATTGATCTTCTTCCCACTCAACTCCATTGGCATTGAACTTTTGTTCAAAACCAACACCTTGGTTCTTCCGGTGCCTTCCTTGCTTGCGTACAATTTCCTCGAATTGCTTACTCCCGGCAAGGCTCTTGTAAACACCTTTCTCTATAATTCCCTTCAATAAGCTATTTTCTTGCTCAAGTGTAACTTGGCTAAGAGAATCATTAGTGGAATCAAGAGAACTACTAGAAGCAACAACATTGGATTTAGCATGATTATTGTTACTACTAGAGGAAGAATCCTTCTTGTTCTTGTTACTAGACTTGACTTGAGGCATGTAACTAGATAAGAGTAAACGCTTGGCAATGTAATAAAAACTTTTCTTACGAAGATCATCATTGATCGCCTTTAAGAACTCATGCTCTTGCTCAAGGTTGAGCTTTTCAAAGCGTAACTTCTCATGAGTCCTTAAAAGTTCTCGATGATCTTCTAAGATAGTTTCATGAGCTAACTTAAGAGTGTTTAGTTCTTTAGTTAGAAGCTCAATCTTCTCCTTATCATTGTCATTTGTTTTATCTTGATTAGCATGATTAATTGACGTTTCATCATAGTATTCATCACTAGAGTTGTCAACAAGTAAATCATCATCACCTAACAAGTCATCTTCATCACTATTGAAATCAACATACTCGGGATTGATACCTTTGGGCCTTTAGCCAAGTCCTTCATTTGGTGAATCAAATATGTCGTAGGAGTTGGTTGACACAAGTGCTAGACCGGCAACACCTTCATCTTGAGTATATTCGAAGTCGGAGTGATAGTTTCTCTCAGAGTAATTGTCGGAGTCGGAGACGGATACCCATTCACCAACATGAGTTTGATGTCTTTGTTTTGTGTAACTCCTTGATGACTTGTCCTTCCTTTCCGAATCCTTGCTTCTCCGGGATGTTCTTCGTTCATAACGATCATCTCTACTCCTTCTCTCTCTTGGTGGTGATTCTTCTCTTCTACTTCTCCTCTTAGGTGATTCTTCTCTTCTTTTGTAGGGAGTCGTACACTCATTGGAATAGTGTCCGGGTCTTCCACAATTGTAGCAATTACGCTCTCGACTAGAAGATCTTTTGTCATTATAGGACCTTGACTTGGAGCTTCTTTCTTTGCTTCTACTCTTGTAAAACTTGTTGAAGTTCTTCACCATTAGGCTCAATTCTTCATTGAAGGTTTGTTTCTCACTTGATGATGTGGGAGCTTCACATGAGGCTTTGTAAGCACCACTTGACTTGTTGTGAAGTTCCTCATCCTTGAGTGACATATCATGAGCAACAATTCTTCCAATGACTTCCGTTGGCTTGAGATCTTTGTAATTGTGCATCATTTGGATCAATGTGCACACGGTATCATATTTTGCGTCCAAAGCTCTTAGGATCTTCTTGATGATGAATTTGTCGGTCATCTCTTCACTTCCTAAGCGGCAATCTCATTTGTGATAAGAGCAAGCCTAGAGTACATTTCAGCGACACCTTCACCATCCTTCATTTTGAACTTGTCAAGCTGACTTTGAAGCACATCCAACTTGGATTCCTTGACGGAGTCGGTACCTTCATGCATATCAATCAAAGTATCCCAGATTTCCTTTGCATTCTCAAGACGGCTGATTTTGTTGAATTCTTCGGGGCACAATCCGTTGAAGAGGATATCACAAGCTTGAGTGTTGTATTGCAGCATCTTCAACTCTTCCGCGCTAGCTTCATGGCTCGGTTCTCTCCCATCAAAGAATTCACCTTGCAAGTCAGTACACATAATAGCCCAAACGGCGGGGTTATGTCCAAGAATATGCATTTTCATCTTATGCTTCCAACTAGCAAAATGAGTACCATCAAAGTAAGGACCTCTATGGTGATAATTTCCCTCGCTAGACGCCATACTCTACTAGGTTATGAAACCCAGGCTATGACTACCAAAAGCTATGGAAATCAAAGCAAATGGAGACCAAAGCTCTGATACCACTTGTAGGATCGAAAGTATGTCTAGGGGGGCTTATTAGACTACTTGACCAAATAAAAACTTATCCTTTGCCCAATTTTAGTCTTTGGCAGATTTTAGCTAACTTAGCACAAGTCAAGCAATCTTAATACAGTTCAAGCAAGCATGCAAAGAGTATATGTGCAGCGTAAAGTAAAGCATGCAACTTGCAAGAATGTAAAGGGAAGGGTTTGGAGAATTCAAACGCAATTGGAGACACGGATATTTTTGTCGTGGCTCCGATAGGTGGTGCTATCGTACATCCACGTTGATGGAGACTTCAAACCACGAATGGTAACGGTTGCGTGAGTCCACGGAGGGCTCCACCCATGAAGGGTCCACGAAGAAGCAACCTTGTCTATCCCACCATTGCCGTTGCCCACGAAGGACTTGCCTCACTAGCGGTAGATCTTCATGAAGTAGGCGATCTCCTTTCCCATACAAACTCCTTGGTTCAACTCCACAATCTTGTCGGATGCTCCCAAGTGACACCTAGCCAATCTAGGAGACACCACTCTCTAAGAAGTAACAAATGGTGTGTTGATGATGAACTCCTTGCTCTTGTGCTTCAAATGATAGTCTCCCCAACACTCAACTCTCTCTCACAGGATTTGGATTTGGTGGAAAGAAGATTTGAGTGGAAAGCAACTTGGGGAAGGCTAGAGATCAGATTCATATGGTAGGAATGGAATATCTTGGTCTCAACACAAGTGTAGGTGGTTCTCTCTCAGAAAATGCAAGTTGGAAGTGTAGGTTCGTTCTGATGGCTCTCTCTACGAATGAACAGGAGGTGGAGGGGTATATATAGCCTCCACAAAAAATCTAACCGTTACATAGAACTTGCCAATCTCGGTGAGACCAAATTGAGAAACTCGGTCAGACTGATTCAGCAAATCTAGTGACCGTTAGGATTTTTGGTGGGACCGACATGCAACTCGGTAGGACCGATATGGTTAGGGTTAGGGCATAATGTAATCTCGGTGAGACCAATTACACAAACTCGGTGGGACCGATTTTGGTAATAAGCTAACAAGAGAGTTGGTCAGGTAAACTCGGTGGGACCGGTTCGCTCATTTCGGTGAGACCGAAATGTTACGAAAAGGAAACAGAGAGTTTACATTGCAATCCCGGTGGGACCGATCGCTCATCTCGATGGTACCGAAACGTTACGAAGGGAAACAGAGAGATTACAATCCCATCTCGGTGAGACCGAGATCCCTATCAGTGAGAGCGATTTGCCTAGGGTTTGTGGCAGTGGCTATGACATCTGAACTTGGTGGCGCCGGATAGAAAGAATCGGTGTGACCGAGTTTGACTTTTGGTTTAGGTCATATGTGGATGTGAGAAAGTAGTTGAGGGCTTTGGAGCATATCACTAAGCATTTTGAGCAAGTAAGCCATTAAGCAACACTTCATCCCTCCTTGATAGTATTGGCTTTTCCTATAGACTCAATGTGATCTTGGATCACTAAAATATAAAATGTAGAGTCTTGAGCTTTGAGCTTGAGCCAATCCTTTTGTCCTTAGCATTTTGAGGGGTCCACTTTTCTCATCCATGCCATGCCAATCATTAAGCTTTCCTGAAATATTTATCTTGAAATAGCATTAGCTTAATGAGCTATATGTTGTTAGGAATTACCAAAACCACCTAGGGATAGTTGCACTTTCAGCTACCTTGAAGCCGGCGCCTCGGGCGACATCTCCATGGCGGCTCTCCCCCAGTGCGAGGCCCCTTCAGCGGCGGCGTCCATACCAGCCGGATCTGCTGCTGCTGCTCCGGCTCTTGCTCGCTCGCTCGCACTGCTACTGCTGCTCCGGCTCTCGCTCGATCGCTCGCTCGCCCAGCTGCTGCTACTGCTCTCCCTCTTGCTCGTGCTGCTGCTCTGCTCCGATTTAGCCACACTTCAGTTGACTGAATCGACTTTTGGGTCAGTCGATTTTCAGGGGTTGGGGGGCTCGCCGGAGTTAAGGAAGAACCACCCGCAGCGGGGACGGGGGCTCGCTGGAGAGGTACCCAGCTATCTATCTTAGGGTTCAGGGTGGGGGTGGGGGGCCTAGAGGGCTGGCTGGGGCAGCGGTGGGGAGTTGTCTCGGGGCGGCGAGGCGGCGATGGGGCCGGCGGTTCGGCCGGTGGTGGCGGGCGGCTCAGGGGGGTGCAGGTTGAAGATGAACTGCAGGCCCTCCCTAAACTACATGTCAAGTGCCTCTCTACTACCATTGCGTTCAGTTTCGACAGTAGCATTCAGATTCCATAGTAAATTTCAGTTTCAACAGTTAAGTTCAGAGTCAACAGTTTTTACCTCATCTGTTGTAGTCAGGTGGTTTTTGGTGATGTAAATTTTACATCTATTTTACATCATCTATTGGAGATGCTATTAGAATCCCACTTGAGATTGACAATGTTTGTCTTGTGCTGCTTCAGCCTTGATGTCTTACGTCTCACCGGAGTTGCTCCAATGACAAAATGATCCATCACAACAGAGTAGTGCCCTGGACACCGTCTACAGATTCCTCAGATCTTCCTCCAGACCTCCGCGGCCACCTCTGCCTCAACTGCTTCAGCGACCAACCCAATGATGCTGAGGTCGACACGGCTACGGTAAAGAGGTTGTACACTTGTTGCATCACTTATTACTATACATTCACGTCGATCCATTAGGGCTATTTTGGTTCAACGGAAAAACATATCAATAGGGAATTTTCCAATGGCACTCTACTATTCAATTATTCATGCATTTTGTTGAAAGGAATGAAGCAAAACATCCACCTGGACCTACTTTTCAAACTCCTATGCATGAAAACAACACCAAGTGCATTAGTGGAAGAATAACATTCTAACTGTACACGCTTTCATATGGTTTCACTTTATTTTGGCCATGTTTCTTTGCATTCCTCTGCTCTTCCAATTCCTGTAAACCAAACACCCAAGTTGACAGAAATCATGTGTTTACAAATGCTCTGTTTACCATGTGCATTCCTATCCTATTCTGGTGTTTTTCCTATCCCTGCGTTTTTAGAATCATGCAAGCCAAATGAGCCCTTACAGAATAACTCTAGTTACAGGTAGGTGTCAAAGGGAACTTTGTGTGGTTTGTCCTGCTCCTGCCGCGACGTCGTCCACCTCACCTGAGCTGCTCCATCGATAGAAGCATCCACCAAACCAGACATCATGACTCCTGACCGTCTTTCGCCGCCTCAGATCTCCTTCCCTGCCATCGGCACCCACCGCAACAGCATCACCATCATCGACTCAGCAGATGAACCTAAGGAGTACACGGGTCCACAAGAGAGGTCACACTCTTTTGTTTCTGCTTATGTCATGCATTGCTTAAAATTACCTGCTACTTTATCGTCCTGTTCACCTCTTGGACTCCAAGTCAGGTCCAAATTAATGTTCAAACTTGAGTTCTAAATTAGTTGTGGGGCACATATCGAGGCAACAATGAATAGTATGTCTGTCTAATATCTGGTTCACCTAGGGTATGCCTATGTTGTTCATCTTGGGTGGGAAACAAATAGTAAAGCAATCATCATATGTCTTTTTATTAATTTAAAGCAATCATCAGCATGCTATCATTATTTTTGGATCCATCCATTGGTTGTTACCATCACTCTAAATTTCTGCATGCTCTCCTTACATAATCTCACCATATTTTTTTTCGTATGCATGTCAGATATTGTATACAGTCATGCTAAACATGTAGAGAAAAAGAGAAGAGATTTGCGCGGCAGTACAATGTCATGCAGACATCGCTCCATGGTGGGTTCAATGGCAAACCCTCCCCACCCCTCTCCAGATTGTAATCCAGAGGAAGATATCTGTTCTGAGGCGGATTCAGACGCCGCTGACCACTCCTATTTACCCCCCAAGGTGTTTGCTCTACCTTGGCATGATGATGTTAGTCATATCATGCATATGTTGCCTTGCAGTGCCTACTTTTGACATCATATATGTCATCTGCTTACTTTAGACATGTTCTGAAATGCCACCTGTTTAGTTTCTATATCATATATGGGAATTATGCAGTCTCATGTCTTTTAGCCAGCCATAATATATGTGAAATGTGCAATGCCATCATGTTTAACCAGGCATCATATATTTGAATGATATCTTGCCCATCCTTTTCTTCATTACATTTCCATTTGTCGACAATGTTTGTACATTAAACTACTCTTCCTGTGAATCAGCCATTTGGGTGGGAGATGGAAAAATCTGGAGTGAAAACAAGGCCTTCAGAGCAGACAGTGCTACCTGTCGAAGCAGATCTCTTGTTGGGTCCCGATAGCTCCTTAGAGATGGATTCAGAGACAGATGGCCAGTCCTATTCCCCCACCGAGGTGTATGCTCAAACTTGGCACGGTTATACTGCTCATATCATGCATATGGTTTCTTGCATTACATAGTTTAGACATCATATACACAATATTCAACACCATGTTCTTAGTTCAGACATCATATCGAATGCCCTCTGTTTAGCATATAAATCACATATGTGAAGTAAATGATGCGATTCTGATTACTTAGATACCATGTAGGTGAATTATGTCATGCGATCCTGTTTAGTTATTCATCATATCTTTGAATTATGTTATGCTATGCTATCCAGTTTAGATAGACATCATATATGTGAAATTATGTCATGCTATTCGTTTTAGTTAAACAATATACATGTCAACTATTTCATTCCTTTTTTCCACACTATCTATTGCATCTGTCTCTCATACAATGTCTGTACATTCAACTATGTTTCCTGTTTATCAGCCATTTGAATTGGCGCGGGTGATGCCAGTATCCAGCGGACTAAAAACACGGTCTTCAAATAAAACAGTGCTACCTCTTGGTGGAGATAGCACACTGGTTGTACATGCACAAGAACCAGCCCTACCACACATAACCCAAACTCTCGCAGATTGTACCCCTACTACGATGGATAGAGAACCAACTTCACCCAATCTAACCCCATCCCCAGCAGATAGTAACCCAATTCCTGTTGACACAGCACCATCTCCACCATAGAGCTCCCAAACAAGAGCAGTTAGTAAGGCACCTCCAGTGCCCAAAGGGCCAGTACTACCACGGCGGACCCCAACTCCACCAGTTAGTACGCCTATTCCTGTGGAGGAAGCACAACCAGCTAGTCGTAGTTTAGCAGCTATTGCATTTGATGTTGTTAAATCGTATGTGTGTATCTTCCCATCTTGGAAATATTATACTGAAGATGAAGGAAAATGCCAGTTGCAGGTGTTTGTCCAGGAGTTATGTGTAAGTAATGTTATTCATGGCAATTACCTTGCTTTGTCCCATACATCCTACCTCCATGATGGTTATAATACAGCAAATTTTCCCATTTTTCTCTATAGAGAAGGACCGATTTGGAAACTCAGAATGAGGTAACTTGTGCTAATACCTCTGCTATCTTCAAGAATGCTTGGTGGCAATATCGGAATTACCTGAAGAAAACGTACTTCACCGGCAAAGAAACTCATCAAATTCCCTTACGTTCGCTTGAGACACATTTACTGGACGATGACTGGGAACGCCTTGTTCTGTACTGGTCCCGAACCAAGAATGTGATAAGGCCTATCAGCTCATTTTCTATTTTTAAGTACTATATTCTCGGGTCTTACTGTACTCTGTTCATCTAGAACAAGTGCCTAAACCTGAAGAACAACTGTTCTAATTTAAGATTCCATTGCTATCATAGTTCAAAAAAGCACTAGGCGTTAATTGTGCGTTTTGCCACCGCCTTGCGCTTTACTGACCAAAGTGCATGCTTATGTGCAGTTATGCACAGATTAAGCCTAGTTATGCGCAATGCGTTTTGCCAACGCCTAGAGCCTAGGCGCGCCTTTTTTTAACTCTGATTGGTATCATGCATACTGTTTTGCTCTTATATCACTGTATTTACTCATACAAACTTATTTTTAAATTGAAGGATCCAATCGAAACTCCAATGGCACAGCAGGTATGTTCACGCATATTTCTTTAACAGGTTTGCTCTTATCAATAGTTCTGTTGATTTCAATTTCAATTGTGTATACTGTTGACTTCTCATATCATGCATATTACTAGCATCACAACAGAGCCAATAGTGTTGTTGTACATGTAGACCCGTGGTACCCATCTGAAATCTTGTTGTGCCGTGTAGTTTCCCACGCTTTGTATTCTTTCACTGCTGCTTTCTCTTGAACTGATATGATTTGAACCATGTCTCTATTTTGATTTGGCAAGACAATGCAATGACCATAGGACATAGATATATGTTTGTTCGATGCTTTTATTATGTACTAGTACTTGGCAATAGAAGAATTGGTAGTTTAATATTGTCCACCTTACTAATGGGCTGGTTCACCGAAATGAGTTTCATATACTACTACATGCTAAACCTATTATGTGTCTGCTTGTTTCTTCATTTAGAATGCTGACAGAATATTGGGGAAGACTGCCTTATTAAGCAATGGTAAAGGAAGTAATGCAGATAAGGTTCAGGATAGCGACATGATGACCCGCAAGTATATGGGAAGTTGTAGCCTCTTTCGATAAGTAAGAGTGTCGAACCCAACGAGGAGCTAAAGGTAGAACAAATACTCTCTCAAGTCCTGTCGGCCACTAATACAACTCTATGCACGCTTGACGTTCGCTTTACCTAGAACAAGTATGAAACTAGAAGTACTTTGTAGGTGTTGTTGGATAGGTTTGCAAGATAATAGATCACGTAAATAAAAGCTAGGGGCTGTTTAGATAAAGAAGCAATAAAGTAAATATAGCGAGTGTGGAAAAGTGGTGGTAGGAGTTGTGGAATTGTCCCTATGCAATTGACTACTTTACTAGACCGATAATCACTATTGCAATTTCTATTTGAGGGAGAGGCATAAGCTAACATACTTTCTCTTCTTGGATCATATGCACTTATGATTGGAACTCTAGCAAGCATCCGCAACTACTAAAGATCATTAAGGTAAAACCCAACCATAGCATTAAAGTATCAAGTCCCCTTTATCCCATATGCAAACAACCTACTTACTCGGGTTTGTACTTCTGTCACTCACGCGACCCACCATAAGCAAATCATGAACATATTGCAAACCCTACAGCGGGGATCCCTCACGCTTGCGCGACACGGAGGGCACAATAGGATAGCACCAATAATAAAACATGCAACTCAAACCAATCATAGCAATTCATCAATCACCGATAGGACAACGAAAATCTACTCAGACATCATAGGATGGCAACACATCATTGGAAAATAATATGACGCATAAAGCATCATGTTCAAGTAGAGGTTACAGCGGGTTGCGAGAGAGTGGACCGCTGTAGATAGAAGGGGGAAGGTGATGGAGATGTTGGTCAAGATGGCGGAGGTGTTGGTGAAGATCACGGTGATGATGATGGCCCCCGGCAGCGCTCCGGCGCCACCGAAGCAAGGGGGAGAGAGCCCCCTTCTTCTTCTTCTTCCTTGACCTCCTCCCTAGATGGGAGAAGGGTTTCCCCTCTGGTCCTTGGCTCCCATGGCGTGGGAGGGGCGAGAGCCCCTCCGATATTGGATCTATCTCTCTATTTCTGCGTTCTGGTATTCTGCCCTGGCACCGTTTCTTTTATATCAGGAGATCCATAACACCGATTGGACTGAAATCTTCGCCCAGATCTTTTTCCAAAAATTAGCTTTCTTACAGCCAAAGAAGGGCATCAACCACCTTACGAGGGGCCTAGGAGGGTGGGGGCACGCCCACCTGGAGTGGGCGTGGGCCCCTGTCTCGTGGCCACCTCGGGCACCGTCATGTGTTGATTTTACTTCCCAAAAATCACAAATATTCCAAAATAATTCTCCGTCCGATTTTATCCCGTTTGGACTCCATTTGATATGGGGTTTCCGCGAAACATAAAACATGCAACAGACAGGAACTGGCACTGGGCACTGGATTAATATGTTACTCCCCAAAAATAGTATAAAAAGTTGCCAAAAGTATATGAAAGTTGTAGAATATTGGCATGGAATAATCAAAAATTATAGATACGACGGAGACGTATCATGACACATCCTTGTTGGTCTCCAACAAAGCTGATAAAACAGCAAAGGAAGACTATCTTGAAGATAGTGAGACAACCCCAAAGTCCTCTCTTGGTTTAGTGTTCGAGTTACTGGCCACTATCGCTTGCACAAGCTATTCAAACTCACTGTCTGAATAAATTCGGTTTCTTGAGTCTCAATTGCAAGCTGAAAGACATCAATCAGCTGTGCCACGACAAGAAGCGAAAGGACTACGGAAGTCCCTGGAGCATTCAGATGCATACTTTCTGGTGCAACAACAAGCGTTGGAGGATTTTAGTGCCAAACAGGACAAAGATAATAAGCTTGCTAAGCTTATTGCAAGCATGGTGGATACCCAGGATAACGTTTCTTGAGCTCTTCTGAAGTTGTTTCAGTTATGCTCTTGTTTTGTTGCCGCGTTTATTTGCACTGGTGGCCAATTTTGATGGCCAGTGTATGTAATATGCTGCTTTGTTCCCTATATTTGCACTGGTGGCGAACTTTGATGCCAGTGGAGGTAATATGTGTAATAGCGGTAATAGGCTAGCATTAATTGCTTACTTATTTATTTCCTCATTGTCTTGTTTAGTTGTTTGCTTGTAGTCACTACAGTTCTTTTTCTGTGTTTTTCTAGTGGCCACAATAGCCTATTTTTGGTAACTAGGCCAAAATAATCATGGCAGCACACCAACTATTGTAACCATGGGCCTCCTGCGAGCCATATGATCCATGGGCCTTCTACGGTCGTAGGATCCATTGGCCTTTGTACGGGCCATAGGATCCATGGGCCTTCTACGGGCCGTAGGGTCCATGGGCCTTTTACGGGCCGTAGGATCCATGGGCCTTCTACGAAGCGTATCATCATTTCGCCAATCATGAGCCATACTATTCGTGGACCATAACGGGACGTATTTGATAACTATATGAAAACATCCCAACGTTTTTTTACATGAAAACGGCCCAACATATTAACGATCCACAAACAGGCCGACTGTAACGACGGGATGAATTTGGCCCACAAGCAGAAAATGATAGTAACGGGCCGTAAGTAACCGAATGCTGCAAATGAGCCCAAGAATAAATGGGCCTTGAGAAGGCCGAAAGATAACTTGGGCTAGAAGCGGCCCAATGGAATAATGGGCCAGTAATGAGTATAAAGTGATACACTGTTCATTACGGGTCAGTTTCACCACGGGCCGTTAATGGGCCAAGAGTTACAAAGGGCCTCATATGGGTCGAAAGAAGTCATGGGCCACACATGGGCCGGAAGTTAAAACGGGCTGGAATCATATCGGATGGCCCAGATGACGCTACTGGGCCTAATTCGGATAGGGCGTAACGGGCCCTGGGTTAGCGGGTTGTAAATGGGCTATATGCGGACAGGCCGTTAACAGGCTTTCCATGGGCCGGCCCGCAACCTTTTGACCAAGTCAAACGGGCTGGCCTTTTCACAGGAATGGGCCTCTATTGGGCCGTGCCACGTGTCGACGTATCATAGGTGACTTGGGTCCAATGAGTGGATGACATCTGTCCCAACGGTGAGCAGACACGTGTTTCCTCCAGCCAATGATGATTTTACACGTGGAAAATCCCCATTGGTCGGGGTTGTTAATGGGTTATCGGATCCAAAACCCGACCCGATAGCTTAACAGCGTTCCGTTACGATGGATGCCACATGTCGGTCACCCTTGACAAAAGAACTTCTGTGACGCGCGATTTATCGTCATGGAAGTGGACACTTCCGTGATGATAATTTTGGTAATGTCATGGAACACTTCTATGACAGCACAGGTATGACTATCTTGATTCTGTCATAAAATCGTCATGGATGTACAAGCATGACAAAAAACGCGACCTACTGTGACAAACACGTATCATCACGGAAGTGTATTTTTTTGTAGTGTCACCATGTTCATCAAGTCTTAAAGTAGCAACGATTATAAATCCATGGTTTGTGTTCAGTATGTCATCCCTGCAGTCTTGATTTATGTAAAGGGAAAGATTCCGCACTACAGATTATGTTGCATAGCAAGGGACGCGCTGCAGAAAAGGGTAGGATTGTTAAAGAAAATATGGTAACATGCAAATATGGGCCCAAATTGAAAGAAATGTACAACAGTTGAAATCAAAGGACAAAAATCTATAATTAAACAGATAGGGTAAACATGATGTCATGAAAATATGAGGGTAATCGAAAGAACAATACATCATTAGTTTGCCTAATATATAAAGAAGAGGGGGGGGGGGGGAATCCCCTTTGACGTATATGGTGCATGTGGCACCTCTTATCCGAATGTAGCAATATTTAGTATATGTCCATGCCAACCGATTTAGGGTGAGATTGAACATACCGTGCGCATCCTCAAGTCATCAGGTACAGTGAGATGGAATGTCTGGCGGAGGCCGCAAAGTCCTAATGTGTCTGTGAACTGTACACTCTATGAATGAAAGAAAACCCTCAAATCAGCTAGAATAAAAATGAATTCACAGCGATTTCGGTCGGGTGATTAAAGGGGGCAGATGAACTGGGATAAGAGATGAGATAATATCTCATTAAATTAGTGATGCGGAGCATCCATCGACTACTCGCACCGACACTCCATCACCACCGCAAGCTCCAAGTGGACCAATGACACGAGCACGTGCACGCGCCATCAAGAACGAGGTTGACTCTCTCCTCTTCGAGTGTTGTTCCGTTTCACATGAGAATTGGATTCTACCATCATCAGAAACGTTGTGCATGCTTAGGTACCAAGAAGACGATGGTGAGAAGGAGAGGATGGAGACTCAAGTGTCCTCGAAGCAAGGGAAGGAAGAGAAGGAAGGAGAGGACGAGAAGGATGAAGGAGGAGAAGGGGCAAACCCCCTGGACGCCCTGGGTGCCCGGCACCTGCAGCCCCCCGGGTGCCCGGGCCCCCGGCCACCTACAGCCGCGCCCCCGGGTGCCCAGGCCTTGGCTGGCCGGGTGCCCGGCCCCCTCTGCCCCAGCCGCTGGGCTCTGCCCCAGGTGCCCGGGCTTGAGGCCCCGGGTGCCCGGCCGACCCGCCCGGCCATCTCCAGCGCTACCCCCGGGTGCCCGGGACTTGGGCCCCCGGGGGCCCGGCCGCCTCGCCCGGACATATCCAGTGCCACCCCCGGGTGCCCGGGACTTGGGCCCCCGGGTGCCCGGCCACATGCCAGCCAGCCCCTGAGCCGTCCGGGTGCCCGGCCCAAGTTGCCCGGGTGCCCGGCCCCCTCCGTCCAGCCGCACGTTTATGGCCTTTTTGGCCTTGTACCCCTCTCTTCTTGACCTGTTTCGCCCCTAAACTATATAAGGACACCTCCTAGGTCATTTGTAGGGTTACCAAAGATTAGACTAAACATTGTGAGCCTTTGCTCCTTGTATCCCCTCCTCTTAGGAGATGAAGCCCCCACCTAGGGAAGAATCCATTGGATTGTCAAGGCCTCCTCTTGGAGAAGATCATCAAGACCTCACATAGTGGGAAGAATTTACCAAGTGCTACTCTCCTTGTATTGATCTTGTAATCTTGTGGATCTCATGTATGCTACTCTAGTGGATGTGATATTTGGGTTTGTTTGAGAGTTTTGTTCTTGGTGTTCTTGAGAGTTTTCCTCCTTTTCCCCCTCCAAGTGTGAAAAGATCGTTCCTAGGGTTTGACCCTACAACATCTTGGTATCATGAGCAAGGTTTATTCACATCTTGGAGTCCCATCCCCCCATTTGCTAGCTTGATTTTGTTGTTTTTCGTCCAAATCCGAAAATCCCCACAAAATAGCCCCTGTCGGTGTCAAAACTGGCGGATCTCAGGTAGGGGGTCCCGAACTGTGCGTCTAGGCAGATGGTAACAGGAGACAAGGGAGACGATGTTTTTACCCAGGTTCGGGCCCTCTCGATGGAGGTAAAACCCTACTCCTGCTTGATTGATATTGATGATATGGGTAGTAAAGAGTGGATCTACCACGATATCAAGGAGGCTAAACCCTAGAAGCTAGCCTATGGTATAATTGTTGTAATGGCTGTTCGTCCTACGGACTAAAACCCTCCGGTTTATATAGACACCGGAGTGTTGGGGAACGTAGTAGAAATTCAAAATTTTCTACGCAACACCAAGATCAATCTATGGAGATTCTAGCAACAAGAGAGGAAGGAGAGTGCATCTACATACCCTTGTAGATCGCTAAGCGGAAGCGTTCAAGAGAACGGGGTTGAAGGAGTCATACTCGTCGTGATCCGAATCACCGGAGATCCTAGTGCCGAATGGACGGCACCTCCGCGTTCAACACACGTACAGCCCGGTGACATCTCCCATGCCTTGATCCAGCAAGGAGAGAGGGAGAGGTTGAGGAAGACTCCATCCAGCAGCAGCACATTGGCATGGTGGTGGTGGAGGAGCGTGGCAATCCTGCAGGGCTTCGCCAAGCACCGCGAGAGAGGAGGAGTACTTGGGAGAGGGGGAGGGCTGCGCCAGAACTTGGGGTGCGGCTGCCCTCCCACCCCTCCACTATTTATAGGTGGGGGGAAGAGGGGGCCAGCCCCCCTAGATCCCATCTAGGGTTGGGGCGGCGGCCAAGGGGGGAGGAGTGCCTCCCAAGTCAAGTGGAGGCCCTCCCCCCTTAGGGTTTCCCCCTTCCCATGCGCATGGGCCTTGGGGGGGGCTGGTGCCCCTGGCCCATTAAGTCTAGGGCGCCCACCTACAGCCCATGCTACTGTATTGGACGTGGTGGAACAATTTCCGGACCTTCGGACCCCTCCGGAATCCTCCGGAACCTTCTGGAAGCTTCCCGGTACAATACCGGAAAAACCCAAACTTTTCCCGGAACCCGAACAACAACTTTCCATATATAAATATTTACCTCCGGACCATTCCGGAACTCCTCGTGACGTCCGGGATCTCATCCGGGACTCCGAACAACATTCGGTAACCACATACAAACTTCCTTTATAAACCTAGCGTCATCGAACCTTAAGTGTGTAGACCCTACGGGTTCGGGAGACATGTAGACATGACCGAGACGTTCTCCGGTCAATAACCAACAGCGGGATCTGGATACCCATGTTGGCTCCCACATGTTCCACGATGATCTCATCGGACGAACCATGATGTCAAGGACTCAATCAATCCCGTATACAATTCCCTTTGTCTAGCGGTATTGTACTTGCCCGAGATTCGATCATCGGTATACCGATACCTTGTTCAATCTCATTACCGGCAAGTCTCTTTACTCGTTCCGTAACACATCATCCCGCGATCAACTCTTTGATCACATTGTGCACATTATGATGATGTCCTACCGAGTGGGCCCAGAGATACCTCTCCGTCACACGGAGTGACAAATCCCAGTCTCGATTCGTGCCAACCCAACAGACACTTTCGGAGATAGCTGTAATGCACCTTTATAGCCACCCACTTATGTTGTGACGTTTGGTACACCCAAAGCATTCCTACGGTATCCGGGAGTTGCACAATCTCATGGTCTAAGGAAATGATACTTGACATTAGAAAAGCTTTAGCATACGAACTACGATCTTTGTGCTAGGCTTAGGATTGGGTCTTGTCCATCACATCGTTCTTCTAATGATGTGATCCCGTTATCAACGACATCCAATGTCCATGGTCAGGAAACCGTAACCATCTATTGATCAACGAGCTAGTCAACTAGAGGCTTACTAGGGACATGGTGTTGTCTATGTACCCACACATGTATCTAAGTTTCCTATCAATACAATTATAGCATGGATAATAAACGATTATCATGAACAAGGAAATATAATAATAACTAATTTATTATTGCCTCTAGGGCATATTTCCAACACGGAGAGGGCTAGGGTTACACAGAGTCGGTTACAATGGTAGGAGATCTACATATCCGTATTGCCAAGCTTGCCTTCCACGCCAAGGAAAGTCCCATCCGGACACGGGACGAAGTCTTCAATCTTGTATCTTCATAGTCTTGGAGTCCGGACGATAATGATAGTCTGGCTATCCGGACACCCCCTAGTCCAGGACTCCCTCAGTAGCCCCTGAACCAGGCTTCAATGACGACGAGTCCGGCGCGCATATTGTCTTCGGCATTGCAAGGAGGGTTCCTCTTCCGAATAATCCATAGAAGATTGAGAACACCAGGATAGTGTCCGGCTCTGCAAAATAAATTCCACATACCGCCATAGAGAGAATAACTTGTACACAAGTTCAATCTGCTGACGTATTTTGTGGCGTGACGTCACACCACTACCAAGCCTTTACTTGAATCGTTTTTATTATACCACCTCAGCGCGTTTAGCGAAGCGGTTTCCTTGGCACGTCTTGTCGAAGCAGAGATCGTGTTCCCCTTATTCCGGGATTCCCATCAATACGGACGTGGGTAACCCAACCGCGCCATTGATCGTGGCGCTTGGGAGATAAGCGAGTTTTATCAGGCCGGTGGGGACGCATAGTCTTCGTCCGCCCATATATAAGGGGATAAGGATCCACCTTTTTACCTACGCCTTCTTCCTCCTTTGCTTATCCATCTCCGCGCACTCGAGCTCCAGCGCCGAAGCCCGCACATCTCGCCTCAACCTTCTCCAGCCATGTCCGGAGCGGGAGGCAAGTGGATGGCCTCCTCCGTTACGGAGAGGCACATCGAGAAGCTGCGCGGCGCCGGATACCTGTCCAGCGACATCGCGCACCGGCTGCCCGACGAGGGGCAGCTCATCCCCACCCCCAGGCCCCATGAGAGGGTCGTATTTCTTCCCCACTTCCTCCGCGGACTGGGCTTCCCACTTCATCCCTTCGTTCGGGGGCTCATGTACTACTACGGCCTGGACTTCCACGATCTGGCGCCAAACTTCATCCTCAACATCTCGGCGTTTATCGTCGTGTGCGAGGCCTTCCTTTGCATCCAGCCCCACTTCGGCTTGTGGCTAAAGACCTTCAATGTCAAGCCGAAGGTGGTGAAGGGTGTCCAAGCGGAGTGTGGAGGCGCTATGGTGGGCAAAATGCCCAACATCACTTGGTTCAAGGGCGCCTTTGTGGAATCCGTCAAAGGGTGGCAATCGGGGTGGTTCTGCATCACCGAGCCGTGTGACCCTAAATGGGCAGCGGCCCCCGAGTTCAGATCTGGTATCCCCATGCAGCTCACCTCCTGGAAAGAGAAGGGCTTGCTATGGGGTAGTTCGGAGGAGCTGACCGGACTCCAGTCCTGCCTCCAGACCCTGGTGAACAAGAAGCTTAAGCTTGTCAACGTGATCCAGGTCATGCTCGTCCGCCGGATTCTCCCCTGCCAGCAACGGGCCTTTAATTTGTGGGAGTTTGATCCGGCACAGCACCGGACCTTGAGCGGGCTCTTCGACACGACGTACGAAGCTGCCTGGAGGGTGCTGTTCAAGGGCGGAGAAGCCCCTGCATCCACAACTGAAGATCGCGGATTCAGCACGCAGCGCCCAGCCGGCAAGGAAAGCTATGTTATTCTTTACGGGACACTCATTTCTTTCATAGTTTGACTCTATGTGGGATCTAAACTCCCAATGCCTTTAACAGGATTGGCAGAAGATGTCCGGACAGGTTAACTGTCCGGCTCCCCTCCAGAAGACCCAGCGGACAACCGTTTGACGGGGCTGCTGGTCCCGGCACTTTACGTGGTGCCGGAGAAGAAGGCCAAGAAGAAGGCCACGGGAACCCGAAGGAGTTCCCGGCGCCAGGTGGTATCGGACTCGTCGTCCGATGACTCCGAGGCGGACTCCTCCCCCGAAGACGAGGAGGAGAAAGAGGCCTCTCCCCAAGAGGGGGGAGAGAAGAAGAGGAAGGCTTCCCCCGCGAGGGAGGCTGAAGGGTCCAAGAAGGGAAGGACCCTTCCTCCGGACTGCTCCGCCAACGCTGGCGACGGCGACGAGGAGTGGCCCTCAAGGGCCAAGCCCCTGGCAAGATCGTAAGTATCCAGATTCCTGAATGATTTATAATTTTTCTTTTTGCCACACGGTGTCTTTCTAATGCCGCATACAACCTGTAGTCCGGCCAAGGACGATCTTCCCGCTTCGTCGAGCGGGTCCTTGGCTACGTCGGATATGGATTCCCTTCCGACCGCCTCCACCCCTCGTGACGCTGACGACGCTGAGGTGGGATCCTAGGAGGGGACCCGCCAGGAGGGGGAGGCTCCGGAGGTGCCACGGGGCAACCTCCCGGACTTTGCTCTGGACTCCGCACCGGAACCTGCAGTGGTTCTGGAGTCCGACAGGCGGCCCCTTCGTAAGAAGGGCAAGACTGTGACACCGGCGGCCTCCATCCAACCGGAGGCGCCAGATAACTTGTTGGAGGCGCTCAACGGCGCTTCCATCGAGGAAGAACACTGCACTATCATGAGTGCGGTGGTTCAGAAGGTTCAGCTTGCCAAGAGCGGGCTGACCGAAGTCTGCAGCAGCCTTCTAACAGGCTTTGAGGTAAGAAATTTAAAATATGTAATGTAATACCGCATAGACAGTAGCCCCTGATGCTCAGTTCGGTGTTCGGAAAGAAAAGCCGGACTGAGGATCTAAAAAGATATACACAGGAGGTCTGAAAATTATGTCAATATGGGATTGCAGGCTGCGCTGCTGACCTCTACTGCACTGACTGCGGAGGTCGATGCTTTGAAGCAGAACCTCGAGCGGTCCGAGAGCGAGCTCGGCCGTGCCAAGAAGCAGCTCGAGGACAGGGAAGGTGAGTAACACCGTATTAAATTTGTACCTTACAGAAAAGGATTTTGGTTGCAAGAGAAATAACAAGGATAACGTCGGTACTCCAGGGGCCACGAACGAGGTGGCGACCCTGAAGGAAGCCGTGTCCGCGGCAGAACGCAATGCGGCCGCGGAACGAGCCGAGCGAGAGAAGCAGGAGGCGCGGGTGGCGGAGGTGCAGCAAGAGCTCCAGGCTCTCGTGGAAAAACATGAGAGTTTGGAACGCGACTCAAAGACTCGAGAGTCCCAGCTTGCATCGGCTCTTGAGAGTGCCAAAGCCGCTAAGGCCGAAGCCCGTAAGGCCCTCCAGGAAATTGAGGCGGTGAAGAAAATAGCGGCGGGTAAGGCATTTTTCATGCAAAGCAAGCATGTGAATGTGAATTACTTAGTACTTACCCGAATTCGGAGCTCTCCAGGAGCATTCGCAGATCTGCCCCGCAGCGTGTCCGATGCCGTCGCATTCTATCGGGCCGAGGAGGGGAGCTGACGGAGAAGGTCTTCTGGTCTCAGTATGCTGAGGCCGGACATCCGGTGCCCCTTAGCGACCAGCTGAAGCAGCTGGTCGAGCTCCACAAGGTTGGCGAACAGGCCATGAAGGGCCTCATAGTTCGGCTGTGGCCCGGGGAGGCCATGCCTGGGAGCTACTACGGCCTGGTGCGGCGGCTGGTGGATGCGTGTCCCTGGGTGGAAGTCGTCAAGCGCTCCGCCTGCATTGAAGGTGCCCATCGGGCCCTTGCCCATGCAAAAGTGCACTGGGGCAGGATGGACGCTGAGAAGCTTCTGACGGACGCGCCGTCGGCGGGCAAGGAGTATCGCACGCCCGAAATGTATTATAAGAGTGTCCTGAAGGGTGCCCGCATGATTGCGAATGAGTGCTCCAAAGATGTAATATTTGAGTAGACTCGCAATGTGTTATCCTGTGCGCAGAAAACTTTGTTCATATGCGCTAAGCAACGCTTATTAATTTAAAATATTACCTTCTGTGCGGCCGTTTATCAAATCTGAGAGATGGCAAGTCGTCGGCTTTAGCCCCCATGCCACGAGTGCTGGGGTGTTCGGGATAAACTTGAGCGCTCTTGTTCCCATTTTTGGGTCCATCTAGGGAGGCGCTCAACACGACGAACAAGGCAACCGGACTTATAATGATTGACACTCTCACTTAGCCACAGAATTCTATAATTTTAAATTTCGGCGAAGCCCCTAGTATTCGGAAGACCGAGTTCGGGGCGCTATCCACGCCTGGGCCAGACAAAGCCGGTTCCTCGCTCTAAGCGGCATAAGTCTTTAGGGACTCGAAAAGACCTCTCGAACAGCGACCAGCTCTCGCCTTATCATGACGGTCAGTTTTAGCTTTCTCCACTAAGGCGCTCGCCCAGCTCAACCGAGGCGCAATCGCAGTGGTTCTCCCAGTGCTACCTTAGCCGATAAAACAGAACGTAAGGTACCAAAACATGGGAGCCGGGCAAACCCAACTATTGACCCAAGACATGATTCAGAGCCGATGCATATAATGCTATAAGTTCGGGGTGCCGCACTTGTGAAAGTGTTCGGACTTATCACACCATAATGCGGGGAACATAAGCCCCTGGTGTATTCGGCCGTACCAAAGTGTACGGATGCAAAATGTCATAAATGAACATATATGTAAGAAAGAAATGCGATTATAAGCGAAAAGCGATGCATTATTTATTCAAGGAATTCTGCGATGAATGCAGAACGATACAAATAGTGCGGTAAGCAATGGGAAGATTATAAAACATATCCCCCTCCAGGGGTAGGCTGCGGAATGGTGTATGAAAACGGTTTTAATGCTCGTAATGGAGACCACCCGAATACTCGTCGTGGCTTTTCTTCTCCCCTGGCTGTTGCATCATGTGTTCGGCAGGTCTAGTGTCGGACAGGGCCTCTGGTGAGCGGAGTCCTGTGGGTAAGAAAAAAAAGAAAAAAGAGCGACATACTTGGGAGCCCCTGGTGTGGTTGAGCCGCACTCTGGGCCTGTCGTGGTCGTGCCCCTCCTCCTATGCCCATGGTATCTCCAGAGCGTAATGATGTACGCGAGGGACTAGTTTTGCAATTATGCAGGGGCTGGGATTGGGGCCGCATTGCTACGCGTGCTCGGAACGTGCCAGGTGGTCTTGTTGTAGGTTATTCCGGGCGCGTTTGGCCGTGTCCGGTCGCTTAACGGCCAGACTCGAGAATTGCCTTAAGAGGCTGCTCTGTACTTCTGCCTCGAGAGCCGCTGTGTGTTCCTCCGTTCGGAGGGAGCGTTCAGTGTTTCCGTTGACAGTGATGACTCCTCGAGGGCCTGGCATCTTGAGATTGAGGTATGCATAGTGCGGCACCGCGTTGAACTTTGCAAACGCGGTTCGTCCAAGCAGAGCGTGATAGCCGCTGCGGAACGAGACTATATCAAAGATTAACTCCTCACTTAGTTATCCGGGGATCCGAAGACCACTTCCAGTGTAACCGAGCCTGTACAATTGGCCTCTACACCTGGTATGACGCCTTTGAAGGTCGTCTTTGTAGGTTTAATCCTTGAGGGGTCTATGCCCATCTTGCACACTGTATCCTGATAAAGCAGGTTCAGGCTGCTGCCGCCGTCCATCAGGACTCTGGTGAGGTGAATTCCATCGACGATTGGGTCTAAAACCAATGTGGCGAATCCGCCATGGCGGATACTGATGGGGTGGTCCCTTCGATCAAAAGTGATCGGGCATGAGGACCATGGGTTGAACTTTGGGGCGACTGGCTCCATCGTGTATATGTCCCTGAGTGCATGCTTCCGCTCCCTCTTGGGTATGTGAGTTGCGTATATCATGTTCACCATCCGCACTTGTGGGGGGAAACCCTTCTGTCCTCTATTGTTCGGCGGTCGCGTCTCTTCCTTGTCATCACTATGCAGCCCCTTGTCACTGTTTTCGGCAATTAACTTGCCTGCCTGCTTGAATACCCAACAATCCCTGTTGGTGTGGTTGGCTAGTTTTTCGGGGGTGCCGTGTATCTGGCACGAGCGGTCGAGTGTTCGGTCCAAATTGGACGGACCCGGAGTAGTTATTTTGAATGGCTTTTTCCGCTGACCGGGTTTGGAGCCTCTGAATCCGGCATTGACTGCCGTATCCTCAGTGTTATCACCGTTAACGCGGCGTTTGTTCTTGTTGCGACGCGTCCTGCCATTGTGGTCCTTGGTATCCGGACTGCCAGAATTTTTGCTGAGGTTGTTACTGTGGGCTAGCCAGTTGTCCTCTCCCGCGCAGAAGCGGGTCATGAGTGATGTGAGGGCTGCCATGGATTTCGGCTTTTCCTGTCCTAGGTGCCGGGCTAGCCACTCGTCGCGAATGTTATGTTTAAAGGCTACAAGGGCCTCTGCATCCGGACAGTCGACGATTTGATTTTTCTTTGTTAAGAACCGTGTCCAGAATTGCCTGGCCGATTCGTCTGGCTGCTGAATTATATGGCTTAGGTCATCGGCGTCTGGTGGTCGCACATATGTGCCCTGGAAGTTGTCAAGGAATGCGGCTTCCAGGTCCTCCCAACACCCAATTGACTCTGCTGGCAAGCTGTTAATCCAATGCCGAGCTGGTCCTTTAAGCTTGAGTGGGAGATATTTGATGGCGTGAAGATCGTCACCGCGGGCCATGTGGATATGAAGGAGATAATCTTCGATCCAAACCGCGGGGTCTGTTGTGCCATCATAGGATTCAATGTTCACGGGTTTAAACCCTTCAGGGATTTGATGATCCATTACTTCATCTGTGAAGCATAGTGGGTGTGCAGCGCCTCTGTATTGGGCTATATCACGACACAGTTCAAGCGAGCTTTGTCTACTGTTCAGCCCGGCCGGAGTAGCTTTATCCGGCGCGACGGTAGTCGTCGCGCATCGTGGGGCGCCCACGCGATCCGTAGATCAATCTTGATTGTCTTGCCTTGTCCTCCAATATGTCTCGCAAGTCCGGCGCGTTCCCCCGTGGCTTCGTACTTTTCGAGCGATGTCGGGGTACGGTTCTAGTGGAGGGCCTAGAGGCCTCTCTGTCGCGGCCACGAGGTGGTCGGTCAGCCGTATTGTGCGCTGGTGATACAGGTTCATATGCTTCCTCCTCTAATCGGGGGAGGAACTTGCGTTTGGGGTAGCTTTTGGAGGGGCGGTCGAGTTCATGCTCTTCGGCCGCGAGGACTTCGGTCCATCTGTCGGCCAGCAGGTCTTGATCAGCTCGAAGCTGTTGCTGCTTTTTCTTGAGGCTATTTGTCGTGGCCATAAGCCTGCGTTAAAAAACGCTCTTGTTCGACGGGATCCTCAGGTACGACGAATTCGTCATCGTCGAGGCTTGCCTCGTCTCCGGAGGGAGGTATGTAATTATCATCCTCTACCTCTTCGTCTGCCGCTCTCGAATGAGGGCTGGCTTCTCCGTCCTCCTGTGCTGAATCTTGCTGGAGGGTGTTGTCTTCGGCACTCTCAGGGGTGTTATTATCTCCGGTGCCGGAATCTCCATTCTTGCTGTGGCGGGATTTAGAGCGGCGCCGCTGCCGCCGGCGCTTTGGTTGTTTTTTGGAGGAGCCTTCCTCCGCTGCATCCTCGCCGTTCCCATCCTTTGGGGTGTCCACATGTATATGTCGTAGTCTTCCAGTGCCCCGTAGGCGCTGGTTCTTGGTCGTCTCCGGCATCGTCGTCCATACCGTCGATGTCTTCGGAGTCGTAATCTAGCATGTCGGTTAAATCGTCGACAGTGGCTACAAAGTGGGTGGTGGGTGGGTTCTGAATTTCTTCGTCGTCCGCATCCCAACCGTCCTGACCGCATTCCGGCCAGGGCTCTCCTGATAACGAGAGATACTTTAGCGAATTCAGGATGTCACCAAAGGGTGAGTGCTGAAAGATGTCCACGGCGGTGAACTCCATGATCGGCGCCCAATCGGATTCGGTTGGTAGGGGCGCAGGAGGTTCGGAGTCCGGCGGGGAGTCCGACACCTCGGAGTCACGAGCTTTACAAGGGACAAGGTTAGTATTCGGCTCCATCGCCGTAGAGGTTGCAGCCCCCGAGGTGATGTCTAGCCAACCGTCCTTGATCTACGCGGTCGGCTCCGAACTAAGGGTCGGAGCGGACTCATGTGCGGCCTCTAGGGCACTGCCCGGCAGCAGAGCTAAATCATGCTCATCGCGACAGTGCGGCGCGCTCGGCTGTGGCTCGAATCCGTCGAAGATCAACTCTCTGCGGATGTCAGCCGTGAAGTTTAGACTTCCAAATCCGACCTGACGGCCAGGGGCGTAGCTTTCGATCTGCTCCAGATGGCCAAGCGAATTGGCCCGCACTGTAAAGCTGCCGAATACGAAGATCTGTCCGGGGAGAAAAGTCTCACCCTGGATTGCGTCGTTGTTGATGATCGAAGGAGCCATCAAGCCTATCAGTGATGACACAAAGGAACTCTCAATGAAAGCACCAATGTCGGTGTCAAAATCGGCGGATCTCGGGTAGGGGGTCCCGAACTGTGTGTCTAGGTGGATGATAACAGGAGACAAGGGACACGATGTTTTTACCCAGGTTCGGGCCCTCTCGATGGAGGTAAAACCCTACTCCTGCTTGATTGATATTGATGATATGGGTAGTACAATAGTGGATCTACCACGAGATCAAGGAGGCTAAACCCTAGAAGCTAGCCTATGGTATAATTGTTGTAATGGTTGTTCGTCCTACGGACTAAAACCCTCCGGTTTATATAGACACCGGAGAGGGCTAGGGTTACACAGAGTCGGTTACAATGGTAGGAGATCTACATATCCGTATTGCCAAGCTTGCCTTCCACGCCAAGGAAAGTCCCATCCGGTCACGGGACGAAGTCTTCAATCTTGTATCTTCATAGTCTTGGAGTCCGGCCGATAATGATAGTCCGGCTATCCGGACACCCCCTAGTCCAGGACTCCCCCAGCCCCAAATTTTTTTTCTTAAAATTTGTTGGATCTTGTGAGATTTGGTTGTTTTGGTCCATGGATTTGATGTTTGGCAAGTGGATCTAGGCCCTCCCCAACAATCCTCACCCTTCCCACCACGAAATTCGCGGAATTTTGCGTTTTCCCCAATTTTTCCACCCATCCCAAAGAACACCGGGTGCCCACACCTCGAACCCCCGGGCACCCGCACCGCGCCCAGCCACCCCCGGCCACCCGCACCTCACACCCCCGGGTGCCCGCACCCCCCCAAATCAGCCCACTACCAACACCATTTTGGCCATAACTTCCACCTCCCAAGCCCGTTTTTCGTGTTCTTTAGCTCGTTTAGAAGCTCTTGAAATCCCCCATCCACTCATCCCACTACCACCACCATTAACCCCCATCCAAAAAATCATCACAAAAACACCGACCTTCCGCATTTGACCGATTTTGTGTTGCCATTTGCGTTTCCTAAGGTGTTTCGGCTACTTAGGAGCGTGTGACATCTTCGTCACCATCATCAACTCGGAGTCATCTTCATCGCTAACCGTAAGAAAGGACGGTAACCTCGACGACACTTAATCCTTACCTTGATTTTGCATTGATAGCCTGAGCCACTTTGCGTCGCTTACCCATTGAGACTAGCAAGTTGAGAATTGTCGGGCCATGCTTTTTGTGCACCGTAGTGATCGTGTTATCATCTTAGTGCCATAAGTCTCTCCCGTGCATATCATACATACTTGTCTCATATCATACTCGGCTCGAGCATCAAGCATAGAAAAAAAAGCTTTTAAGCAAAAGAGGAGAAACAAAGAGCTTGTAAGCAATAGAGTTGAGCCATTTGCATACCTATATCATCTTGGTCATCACATATATACCATAGTTGGGATTGAAGACGGCACGATTTTCTCACAGGTAGGTGCACAAGCGTATCTTGCCCATTTGAGCAATCGAGCTAGTGTCTCTCGAGCATTCGCACAACAAGAGCATTTTCCGTCGTTGCACATTTCGAGCTCACTCCTTGGTTGTGCGGATCCCATCTATCTTCTGTGCGTGTGTACCTAGTGATACCTTTGGGTTTGATCTATTTGCTTTACTTGCATTTTTTTGAACCTTCTCAACCTTATCGATATCTTGACTAACATTTGCTTGAAATTTTTGCCACCATCCTAACCGAGATACTCCATTAAGCCTCTTACTTGTAGGTGTGAGAACAAACCCGGTTCCAATTCTCCTATTGTGGCATTACATTGAGTGACACTTGTTACATCTTCAATCCTCGGAGAAGGTAACTTTGGTATTGTTCTCTCACTTTCCTACTCACCCCACTTGGTTATGATGGATAGGCCAAGCGCGTCGTCGAACCCACTTTTCGAGGAGCAAGGTGATGATTCCGGATATGTCTCCAAGAACCACTTCTTCATCGCGCAACGAGCGCTTCATCAAGAGAACGTCGCTTTGGGTGAACGCTTCGAACAACTCGCCTCTGACCTTCGTTAAAACATCGACGAAAAATTCAACACACAAATGGAAGAGCTCTGCAACATGATCGTTCGACGCTCGTCTTCCTCATCGGCTTCTTCAAGACGGCGCCACTCAAGTCACCGTACAAGTCGGCAACCTTCGGACTACTCTTCTTATGATGCAAGTCCACCACGAGCTCGCCCTCCTCGACGTGATCATCATCAAGCTCACCAAGCTCAAGAAAATCCATTCCATGGCAATGGATTACAAGACCGAGTTCGAGCACGTGAATGGATGCGACACCAAGTCCCTCATGGAGCAATGGAGCAAGAGCAAATACCTCCACAAGTACCACCTCAAGCCCCTCAAGACGGTGATGCACTTCGACAAGCACAAGAGAAACATGAAGCACAAGCCCTCGACCGTGAAGCTCAAGCACTTGAAGCACAACAAGCTCTACGCGAGGCCACTAGAGCCGTTGAAGTCCGCAACTGCCAAGTGCGAGAACAAGAGGAAGCTCTTCGACGGAGATACAAGAAGAAGCCGCCCGACACGAAGAACAACAAGAAAGGCGCAACCAAGCACACATTCCACGCCCTCCTCCAAGACAAGAGCGACACCAATTGGAACAAGTGCTTCAAGACCCTCCTACACGCTAAGAGCGACATCATGAGGAACAAGCATTTGAGGACTTTCCAAGGCAAGAGCGATATCACAACCGCTATCAAGATGACGAACTCCGCTACGGCAAGCTCAAGTTCACCATGCCAAAGTTCTCCGGAAGCAATGATCCCGAAGAATATCTCTCTTGGGCATTGAAGGTGGACAAGATTTTTTGCCTCCACCACTACAATGAAGAAAAGAAGATAGCCATGGTATCCCTCGAGTTCCAAGACTACGTCCTCATTTGGTGGGAACAAGTGATCGAGCGACGAAATACAAGAGGCAAACCACCAATCACAACTTGGGAAGCCATGAAGGAAGTTATGAGAGCCCGCTTTGTGCCTACTCACGACACTCAAGATCTTTTCAAGAAGTTGCAACTCCTCAAGCAAGGCACCAAGACGGTGGAAGAATACTACGAAGAAATGGAGATTGCCATGATATGAGCCAATGTCAAGGAAGATGACGAGCAAGCAATGGCACGCTTCTTGAACGGCCTCAACCACCCAATCAAGCGGATCGCCGACTTCCAACCATACTCCAACCTTCTTGAGCTAGTTCATCAAGCGACCAAGGCCGAGCGACAAGTACAAGATGACTTCAAATACGCCAAGTACTCGTCCAAGACCTATGGCTCCTACTCTCAAGCTCCCGCAACTTTGGCACCTCCTACATCAACTCGAGTATCACCAAGTACCGGCGACAAGTCAAGTTCCAAGAAAGTGGCACCTTCCTCGACTCGTCCTACGGCAAGCACCTACAAATCCAAGACTTCTTCATCTTCGGCGCCTCCCGATGATCCCGTCAAGACAAGTTCAATCAAGTGCTTCACATGTGGTGGCCGAGGCCACAAGTCCTTCCAATGCACCAACAAGCGAACAATGATCTTCAACGATGACGGCACATATGACTCAATGAGTGAAGAAGAAATGGAAGCCATTGAGCACGTGGCCATGCACTAGCGCGTGAACAAAGATGAAGATGACCAAGTCTTTTGTGACAATGATTCAAGTCCCTCTCTTGTGGTATCCAAGGTCTTGATGCTCCAACACCACCAAGAAGAAGACCAACGGTGCCACATCTTCCACACCAAGGCCGGCATCAATGGAAGGTCCATCAAGGTCATCATCGATGGAGGTAGTTGCCACAATTTGGCAAGTGAAGAACTATGCTCCAAGCTTCAATTTGTCAAGAGGAAGCATCCGCACCCTTACAAGGTTCAATGGCTAAGTGACTCCGGCACTATCCGAGTTGAGCATACGGTCCAAGTCTCCTTCAAAATTGGTGCATATGAGGACACTTTGGAGTGTGATGTGGTCCCAATGACCGTTTGCCACCTCCTTCTTGGTCGACCATGGCAATTCGACCGTGGTGTTATCCACAATGGGCGTACCAATCACTATAGCTTCAAGATGAAAGGGAAGGAATATGTGCTATGACCTATGTCTCCTAGTCAAGTGATAGCCGACAAGCAAGCCACCCATCATGGTGAGAAGAGTGAGAAAGTGAGCCACCCAAACGTGAGTGAGAGCCACAAGCCAAACTTGAGCGCCTCTTCGCCTAGAGACAAAAACCTCATACTATTTGCCACAAAAAGTGAGATGAGAGAAGTGTGTGAGAACCCATCAAATGCGATGCAAGTCCTTGTGTGCAAGGATGGAGAACCAAAAACTAACACCGCTCACGAGCTACCTTTGGTGTTTCAATCTCTTTTGCAGGAATTTCAAGATGTTTTCCCCGATGAGCTACCTCTGGGTCTCCCTCCTCTTTGAGGCATTGAGCATCGAATCGACCTCATCCCCGGCGCTCCTCTTCCAAACAAGGCTCCCTACCGCGTCAACCCCGAAGAGACAAATGAGATTGAACGACAAGTACAACAACTCATCGACAACGGTCATGTACGTGAAAGCTTAAGCCCTTGTGCCGTTCCCATTATACTTGTACCCAAGCAAGACGGTACCTTCCGCTTGTGTTCCGATTGTAGACCCATAAATGCTATTACCGTTCACTATAGGCATCCCGTTCCTCGCTTAGATGATATGATTGATGAACTTAGTGGAGCCAACTTTTTCTCCAAAATTGATCTTAAAAGTGGCTATTATCAAATCCGCATACAAGAGGGTGATGAATGGAAAACTACTTTCAAAACCAAATTTGGCTTATATGAGTGGTTAGTCATGCCTATGGGTTTATCGGAGGCCCCCGGTACTTTCGTGCGTCTCATGCATCATGTACTTCGCCCTTATATTGGAGTCTTTGTTGTGGTTTACTTTGATGATATTCTTGTGTTTAGCAAAACCATGAAAGAGCATCTTAATCATGTTAGGGCTCTTTTGCAAACCCTTCGCAAGGAAAGTGTTTATGCCAACATGAAAAAGTGCACATTTGGTGTTGACAAAGTGGTTTTCTTGGGTTTTGTTGTATCTTCCAAGGGTGTCCATGTTGATGAATCTAAAATTGAAGCAATTAAAAATTCGCCTCAACCCACAAATTTTCAACAAGTGCGGGTTTTCTTGGGTTTTCTTGGCATTGCGGGTTTTTATCGTCGCTTTGTGAAAGGTTTTAGCACTATTGCCACTCCTTTGTACGCTTTGAGCAAGAAGAATGCTCCTTTTGTTTGGGGACCTTTGCAATCAACCGCTTTTGATGAGCTCAAATCTTTGCTTACACATGCTCCGATTCTTGCTTTACCCAACTTTGACAAAACTTTTGAGGTTCATTGCGATGCAAGTGGTACCGGAATTGGTGGAGTTTTGATGCAAGAAAAACGAGCTATTGCTTATTTTAGTGAAAAACTTTCCGGTGCTCAACTTAACTATCCCATCTATGACAAAGAATTTTTTGCTTTAGTGCGTGTGTTACATGTGTGGGAGCATTACCTTAGACCACATGAGTTTGTCATACATACCGATCAAGAAGCACTTAAATACCTCAAAGGTCAAACCAAGTTGAATAAACGGCATGCTAAATGGAGTGAATTCATTGAATCTTTTCCCTATGTGATAAAGTACATTAAGGGCAAAGAAAACGTGGTGGCGGATGCCCTTTCCCACAAATGCATGTTACTTATTCAACTTGAATTGAATGTCATAGGATTTGATCATATCAAAGATTTGTATGAGGGTGATGTGACTTTTGCTACTCCTTATGCTAAGTGTGTGACGCATACTTCTTGGGAAACATATTATATCAAAGATGGTTATCTTATGAGAGCTTCCTAACTATGCATTCCCAAGTCTTCTCTTCGTTTGCTCCTTCTGCAAGAGGCTCATGGAGGTGGACTCATGGGACACTTTGGACGTGACAAGACTTTTGCCACGCTCTCCAAGAACTATTATTGACCCAAGATGTTTCGTGATGTCGCCCGCTTCACCAACCGGTGCTCTACATGTTGCAAAGCTAAGTCACACTCTCAATCCCATGGTTTACATATGCCTTTACCTATTCCACATCAACCTTGGGAAGACATTAGCATGGATTTTGTGCTTGGATTACCTAGAACTCAAAATGGCAAGGATTCGGTTTTTGTTGTTGTGGACCGTTTCTCTAAAATGGCTCATTTTATCCCATGCAATAAGATAGATGACGCTTCACATGTTTCCAATCTCTTTTGTAGGGAAATCTTGAGGTTGCACAGCGTGCCAAAGACAATTGTGTCAGATCGAGACGTCAAGTTCTTAAGCTACTTTTGGAAGACACTATGCGCCAAGCTCGGGATCAAGCTACTATTCTCCATGGCATATCATCCTCAAACCGATGGCCAAACGGAAGTCACCAACCAGACGCTTGCAACTCTCCTACGTGTGTTGATCAAGAAGAACAGCAAGGAGTGGGAGGAGTGCCTACCCATTGCCGAGTACGCCTACAATTGCGCAAGACACTCTACAACCGGCAAGTCCCCCTTCGAGGTCATCTACGGTTTCAACCCTTTGTCGCCATTGGACATCCTTCCTCTACCACTTCAAGAACGAGCAAACATGGACGCAAGTTCAAGAGCCGCCTTCCTCAAGAAGATGCATGAAGAAACACGTTCGACGATCGAGCGCCAAGTGCAACGCCTCTCCGCCAAGCTCAACATCAACAAGTCTCCGATGGTGTTCCAACCGGGTGATCAAGTATGGATACATCTCCGCAAAGACCGCTTCCCCAAGGAACGCAAGTCCAAGCTACTACCACGAGCTGATGGACCATTCAAGGTGATCGCACGCTACAACGACAACGCCTACAAGGTCGACATCCCACGCGAAAAGTACAACGTTAGCGACATCTTCAACGTCAAAGACTTGGCCAAGTACCATGGTGATGAAGAACACGATCCGTGGACGGATATCTCCCAAGGAGGGTAAGATGATGCGGAGCATCCATCGACTACTCGCACCGACACTCCATCACCACCGCAAGCTCCAAGTGGACCTATGACACGAGCACGTGCATGCGCCATCGAGAACGAGGTTGACTCTCTCTTCTTCGAGTGTCGTTCGGTTTCACATGAGAATTGGATTCTACCATCATCGGAAACGTTATGCATGCTTAGGTACCAAGAAGACGATGGTGAGGAGAGGATGGAGACTCAAGTGTCCTCGAAGCAAGAGAAGGAAGAGAAGGAAGGAGAGAGCGAGAAGGCTGTAGAAGGAGGAGAAGGGGCAAACCCGCTGGACGCCCCGGGTGCCCGGCACCTGCAGCCCCCAGGTGCCCGGGCCCCCGGCCACCTACAGCCGCGCCCCCGGGTGCCCGGGCCTTGGCTGGCTGGGTGCCCGGCCCCTCTGCCCCAGCCGCTGGGCTCTGCCCCGGGTGCCCGGGCTTGAGGCCCCGGGTGCCCGGCCGACCCGCCCGGCGATCTCCAGCGCAACCTCTGGGTGCCCGGCCGCCTCGCCCAGCCATCTCCAGCGCAACCCCCGAGTGCCCGGGACTTGGGCCCCCGGGTGCCTGACCACATGCCAGCCGGCCCCTGAGCCGTCCGGGTGCCCGGCCCAAGTTGCCCGGGTGCCCGGCCCCCTCCGTCCAGCTGCACGTTTATGGCCTTTTTGGCCTTGTACCCCTCTCTTCTTGACTTGTTTTGCCCCTAAACTATATAGGGCCACCTCCTAGGTCATTTGTAGGGTTAGCAAAGATTAGACTAAACATTGTGAGCCTTTGCTCCTTGTATCCCCTCCTCTTAGGAGATCAAGCCCCCACCTAGGGAAGAATCCATTGGATTGTCAAGGCCTCCTCTTGGAGAAGATCATCAATACCTCACATAGTGGGAAGAATTTACCAAGTGCTACTCTCCTTGTATTGATCTTGTAATCTTGTGGATCTCGTGTATGCTACTCTAGTGGATGTGATATTTGGGTTTGTTTGAGAGTTTTGTTCTTGGTGTTCTTGAGATTTTTCCTCCTTTTCCCCCTCCAAGTGTGAAAAGATCCTTCCTAGGGTTTGACCCTACAACAATTAGTTACCTTATTGTCCATAAGAAAGAACCCTCAGTACGGCGGATTCCCCAACCGAGCGGAGCCGGGTCGACCGCGAGCAGCGTCGAGAAAGTCCATGGCGATAGGCGGCGGCAAGCAGAAGTGGCGAAATGCAGTGGGTTTGTTGGCAGCCTGGCAGCGGCGGCAGGCGTCGAGCTCAGTGGTTACCGCCGCGATAGGCGGTGCATGCATAGACGTGAAAAAGCTTGTGCAAGTGTGAATGGGGACCGGAGGGGGTGGCGGCGGGGTGAGGGTTTTTGTGACGTGAGGATGGTGAGGGTTTTCTTTTTTCTTTTTTGAATTGGGTGGTGAGGGTTTTCTGTACCACAAAGAATTTCGGAGGCAACGGTTTGCTACAGCCAACCGTGTGTGATTGACGCAACAAGCAAGATGAATGTCATTGCACATGGTTCCAATTTTGGGAACCGTGTGTGATTGCACATGGTTTATTGGTCCCTTTTGTAAATTATAGCAATTTTTGACCAAATATTTAACTAATAAATGTTTATGCATGTCACCAAAAATCATAGCATTGAACACTATGTTCAAATACACATCCAATGATATATTTTTGCTAACATGCACTAACATTTTGTCAGTTAAATCTTTGGTCAAAATTTAACACAAATTACAAAGGGGACCAATAAACGAGGACGAAGGTAGATTCCATCAACCGAATAGATTACATCCATATCCCACAGTTATACATAAGTAAACATAGATTAAACATACTCAGACATAGATAATAAGCGTACACGTACACAAGCATAGTTCAACCATAAGTACATAGTTCAACCGCCATTAAGCATACTCAAGCATACATAGTTCGATCCCACATCTCAGCTCACATGCCGGCACGATCCTGAAGCTTCTCCAGGTACTCGACGTACGCGTCGTGCGTCACCCTGTGAGAATACTTCTGCTTGAAGAAGCCAACGGCCCGTTCTCTTGCATGTGCGAGAATACTTTGATACACGTCATGAAGCTTGTGGTTGCAAAATGGGCATCGATAGTCGCCGTCCCAGGTCCTAATACGCCTGTTATGCATTCCTGCATAAAGCTCCCTCAGGATTTGCCTCTTGTACCTCCTCTGGACATCTTCATCCTCACTGTCCACATCATCAGAAAGCACCTATACAAATAGTAAAACAAATTTGGCATCAAATCAATGTTTACAAGTCGTGAAGTAGGATTAGGAACTTATGGCTATTTTTTATACATATCCAAAGATTATGGTTCAATTTTTAAGCACCGTCGTCTATGTACAGACCAATCTTGAAGAAAATAATGGCACAAACATATATGTTGGTCATTCAAAATCAATTGTCAAGTCCTGGTTAGGAATTATTAGCACGAACACTAATCCTAGTCGGATTACTAGCAGAAATCATTTGCACACATGAAACAACTAATCACTTATCACTTGTACCATTCAAACAATCAATAAACTACATGGATGTAATGAAACTTACTCAGATTTCATGGATTGGGAGAACATAACCATAGGATTTCTATTCCAAAAAGGGTGAGGCAGGAGTAACGAGAGAAACCCTAGGATATGTTTGACACATAAATGGGTATAGATGACTAACCAGTTGTCGGTCGTCGTCAGAGTCATCGCCAGAGTGGTTGTCGGAGTCGTCGCCCGCCCGAGTCATCACCAGAGTCGGTGTGGAACTCTACCTCTGACTGTGGAAGCTCGACACCGTCGATGACGTCAGGATGCAGCGATAACTCGCCGGCGCTTCAGTAGCCCTGGCGTCGCCACTCCCTCCGATGGGGCACTTCAGCGACATCCTCATACAGTGATGGCTTTGAGGACTGAGAGCGGCATCAAGGATGAAAACGGAGAGAGGGGATTGTGTCTGTGGTGACGATGGGGGTGCGGCCGCTCGGGCGCACCATTAATATGGAGTAGTGGGAGAGAGGCGGGCGGCGGTCAAACCGCTGGCTCACCTCCCAGCCAGCCTGCGCACCGGGCTGCTGGCATTCCTACTGTCGTTTCACACAGCTACTCGCATGCCTCCCGATTACACTGCACAACGAGCACACCTCCGTCAATTCACACACCTACATGCACGACTCTCAGTCTATTTGCGCGATGGACTGCTCGCATGCATCTCGTCAACTCACGCCTGCTCGCACGGCACACGAGTCACGTGGCGCCACGTATATTGTTCTTCTAGTTGGATGATTAATGATGCCGCTTTATTGCTTAACCGAAGCATGAAACGTATCCATTGTTGGTATAACTCTCACGGTTCGAATAAATAATCTGTTTGGGATATTGGTTCCCAATTATTAATAATCTTCCGTTTGTAATTAGATAAAGATTAGATCAAAACTAGTCTCAAATTTGACAAAAAAAGTATAATGCCAGTTTGTATTGGTGTCCATATGACAACACAATAAGTTTCATGAAGTTCAAATAAGTTTTGGATGTACTAGAATTAAACAATCAAGATTCTCAATGTTTGAAATTTCTTGCACGGGGAGTAAACATGCACCAGTGAGACACGTATGTTTTTGCAGTCCATTTAGGTGCACTGTCACGTGTGCATGTAGCTCAAATTTGATTTTTGCACATTAGACCCATAGGAAATCAATCAATGTACTAAAACGTCTTAATGATCTTTGTTTTTTTAAATGAAAACGTCCCTCCTTTGGTAACATATGTTCACCGCGGGATAATTTAACATGCATCGTAGTTGTGGTGGATCTGTGATGTGTGTGTGGGTGTGTGCGTCTGGCTGGTGGCGGCTGGCTCGCAGTACACTACGAGTTGTGAGCCACCGTGTGGGTTGGCCGTTTTGTTAGGCAGGTGCCACATCAGAGTCGTGAATTCGTTATTTAAGACATTACACGACCCTTTCATACATACATGTTTTGACCACATGCACTCGATGGTTGTCCTACACGACACTTGATACTCGCGTGTGACGCTTTCTGTGGGCCCACGGGGTAGTCGTCCATCACTTTGACGAACAACCGACCATGAGGATAATTTGACCAGCAAGGTGGAATCTTTTTTGTTTGTGTTATGGTGGGACTATATATATAGTATACGTCGAAGATGTGGGAGGGGACTAGCATATATACTATACTTACGCGTCCGTGAACAAGTACACCTCACTCAGTGTCAGGACTTTCCGGTTTCCGAGGCACGTTCCACATCAAAGTTGTGAAATTGGCTATTCAAACATCACACAACACCTCTTTGGGCCACATGCATGCAGGCGGTAGTTATCCTAGCTAGGACACTCACGTGTGACGCTTCCATCTGTGGGCCCACGAGGCCATCATCGATGCATGCATCACTTTGACCTACATCAGGATAGGTTAATTAATTTCGCCATCGAGGAGGATTCTTTTTGGGTTGTATTACGATAGGAGAATATAGTATGCATCAAAGAGGGGGAAGGGACCATCATATGTAGTACGCTTCATGAACCTCGCTCCGTGTGGGGGATTTACGGTTTTTGAGGCATGTGGCACATCAAAGTTGTGCATTTTGGGTATTCAACATATGTTTGTCCCACATGCAAAGCGATGGTGGTAATCCTCTTGCACCCATTTAAGCGGTCATCAGCGATATTGATGCTTTCCATCTGTGGGCCCACTTGGTCCATCGCTACTTTTTGCCTCACAACGAGAGAGGTTAATTTGACTTAGGAGGTGATTATTATTTTTGTTTGTAATACTGTATATATATAGGTAAAGCTCTGGGATGACATGATACAGTTTGAGCACACACACATGCATGTGTACGCATGAATCCCTCCCATCGAGTCAAAATGGCTAGTACAACGACACGACATGAACCGATCTCGCTCTGTGTAAGGGCTGTACAATTTTCAACGCACACGCCACATCAATGTTGTGAAATGGTATTCAAACATGCATGCACGCATCATCTCCATACATATTCATGTAGTGGCTGTCTTCGAATGGTACACTCCTCGCGTGGTTATCGGTGACAAGCAATACCATTCTCTTTTCTAGATAGGTACCACATCGAAGTTGCATTTGGTATTTGAACATCAAACCACCCTTTTCATACATAAATTTGGTCCACATGCAAGTTTGTTCGTGTTCTGGCCCTCTCCCGTGTCATTTTTCGCCAAATTTATGAACATTAGACAAGTCGGATGATGCAACAGACACGGTTCACTCAAACTAACTGTGTGCCACGTCGGTGCCCCTGTCACGCACATCCGCACAGTACATTGGGCTCCACGAGGCTTCCCCTTTCAAAAATATCTACCCGCCTGCAGCTTTTTTCTGTTTGATAACACATAGTTATTATGTTTCAACCGTGTGTGATGTTTCTTTTTTTTGACTATACACAGTAGGGCAAAACCCCACTGCAATTTTTTCATTAATTATTAAAAACAAGACAAGCATAGTCCAATAGTACAAAGGGCTTTAGGTAAGCCTAAAAGAAGAAAAAAGGACTAACTACCCAAGAAATTACAAGCCAAGGCTGTCAAGCCAGGAGCAAAAGGCCCTAGCGTAGCTCTTCTTACCCCTAAATCTGAGCAAGTTGAGCTCCTCCAGGAAAATGGCTTTCCACCTCTGTAAGCTAGGTTGGATGGCTTGAGAGATGAGATTATTTCTTGAAATCCAGATGGCCCAAGAGGCTAAGATGATGATTTCCATGAAGAAGGGCACATGCAATTTCTGTCTGATGTCAGCAAAGCTTCCAGCACTGAAACATTGGCTTGTCTTGAGGGGCAAATTAGATCCCAACACTGAGATGCAAAGGGGCAGGTCCAAAAGAGATGTTGTAGTGTTTGCTCCTGCTGGCAATTATTCACAGCACGGTTGTAACTCTCCAGATGAACAGTTTTCCTTCTTAAGAGATTCCTTGTGTTTAGCCTATCATGAAGAAGCATCCAGAAGAGCACCTTGTGCTTGGGCTGACAAGAACTATTCCATATCCAATTGAATTGCTGAGGCACTATTTTAACCCCCATCATCATTCTATAAGCCTTTCCCCATATATAACTCCAGGTATCAGTGCAATCAAGGAATTCATAGGCTCTTAAAGATATGCAAATGTCTTCCATAGTTTCATATTCTTGAAAGGCTTGGACATTCAATGGCAAATGGAACAGATCTTCCAGATATTCAGTGTGGATGACTGAGCGCATAGTAGTGTCCCTGTTTTTCACAAATGAAAACAGGTGAGGGAACATATCTTGCAGGAAAGCTGAGTGCCATAAATCAGACCAGAAAAGAGCACTTCTTCCATCCCATATGTTATATTTGGCCAAAGATTTGTAATTATCAATGAGTTTAACGTTAGCCTTCCACGATCCAATCCAACTACTGCCTGGCAGCAAGCAATTACTGTAATAGGACTCCCAAAACTAATTAACCCAAGGTATGTTGTGTCTATTATAGAACTTGTGAAGATTCTTAAGAAGCAAGGCTTTGTTTTGGACAAAAATGTCCAGCACTCCCAAACCTCCTTGGTCCTTTGGTCTGCAGACAGTAGTCCAAGCCACCATTGCAGGTCTATGGTCTTCCAAATCAGGGCCTCTCTAGAGGCAATGCCTCAAATATTTAATGACTTGGGTTTTAATGGTGATAGGCACATCAAGACATCCCATGAATTATATCAGAAGAGAGTTTAATATTGATTTAACCAGCAGCAATCTACCAGCCAAGGTCATGAAGGATGAAAAACCCACAAGCTTCTTTTGCAGTCTTGTAACTAGTGGAGGAAGCTGGTAGTACGACACTTAGAGTCTGTCGAATGTTTGAACAGATAGGACATTGAGCCCCGCTCCACCATCGGTGAGAGTCTTGGTGATGACCATGTTGCTGATAACGGGAGAGCATAGCATGGGGAGCACGCCAGCAGTGGCCGCGGACTTGAGTTGGTCTGAGGAGCTGAAGGTGATGGCACACTTGGACCACCTAAGAGGGCGAGTTGCTCCGGGCTTGGGAAGCACTGCGTTCACCTCGTGCGCGAACTGCTTGAAGATGCGGAGAGAAGCTGGGGCCTATGAGCCGCCCAGGATGCAGGAGATGGCTCAAGGCTCCTAGAATCCCCCAGCCCCCTCGTCCTGGTGGTGGTCTTCGTTCCTTCTTGGTGGTGGTGGAAGTGGAGGCAGACCGGCATTGCCCTGAGGGCGCTCCACACGAGGATGCTCCCTCCAAGCACCCTCACGAGGTTGGCCCTTCCAACGGTCCTCCCGAGGATGGTCATGCCACTCCTGGCGATGGTCGCGTCCGTCCAAGGGTCCTCCACCTCGGCCGCCTCCATGGCCGTAGCCTCGATCGTTGCACTCGCGGCGTCGACCAAGCCGTCCATCACGGAGGGCCCTGAGCTCCTGGCAGTCGTTGGTGTTGTGGTTGTGGCCATTGTGGAAGATACAGGGTCGGTTGCTCTTGGACGACTCGGGGTGATCGCAGTCGCGCTTCATCTCTGGCTCTACCGCGAGCACGGCCGGCCATTTGCGCTTCACGTCCTTGCCTTGGCCTTCTTATCTTCTCGGTCAGCATCGGGGAGCTCGAGGAGGGAGAGGCGCCCCTCCTCAGCCCTTGCGCACTTGTTCACCATGTTGAACATCTCCAGGGTTGTGCAGAGGTCCTCATGGATGGCGAGCTCCTCCTTCATCTTGACATCACGGACACCATCAGTGAATGCTGAGATGATGGCCTCCTCCGACACCTTGGGGATCTTGAGGCGAACGTTGTTGAAGCACTGGATGTAATTCTGCAGGGTCTCTCCTGGCTGCTACTTGATACGACAAAGGTCACTCGCAGCCGGCGGACGGTCGTGAGTGCCCTGGAAGTTAGCGATGAAGCGGCCGCGCATCTCCTCCCAGGAAGAGACCGATTCCTCAGGAAGGTTCAGGAGCCAAGAAAGCATGCCATCCTTGGGGGCCATCGGGAACCAGTTCGCCATGATCTTCTCATCGCTGCTGGCCCCCTTGATGCTCATCTCATAGAGCTGCAGGAACTCGACAGGGTCAACGGTGCCGTCATAGCGTAGGGGCAGGTCAGGCTTGAACTTGCGCGGCCTAATGAGGTCGTAGAGCTCCTGGGAGAACGCGCGGCATCCTACTGTGGCCACTGGGCCCCACTGAGGAGGTTGAACTTGGTCCTGGTGCACGTGCGCCACCACCTCCTGTGGTGGCACGCGGGCCTGACGCGGGGGTGTAGGAAGTACGTGTGCTTCTCCTTGAGGTCGCTGCACCACCTCGCAGCTCACATCTTCCTGCGCAGGTGCCTGACGCGGTGGGTCGCACCGCGGCACCACACGCCTTGGCTCGATGATGACGCCCTGGGCCGGCGGTGGTGGTGGAGCCCCGTGAGCCACGTCACCCGCGGCAGGCGGCTGCTGAGGCAGTGAGCGGGCCGGCGGGGCGGAGCCCGTGGTCGCGCTGACTGGGCGGTAGCGAAGGAGCTCCCGCGCCATGCACTACAAAAAAAGACACATCCGTGACATTTTGGGCCAAATGAAAAAAAATGTCATACTTATGACACTTCTATGACGATATGACAAAACCCGGTATCATCATAGATGTGGTGGGCTCCTACTTCTATGACAAAAAATCATGACAGAAAATGGGCTTTTCGTCCTGAGCGGCCGGAGACGCAGCTGCATGACATTCTTTGGGCCGTCCATGACGGAGAAAAACCGTGGTAGAAGCAAGGGCGAGGAAAATTTCGGCGAGTTCCCGGTTACGGTGGGTGGTCGAGGGCAGAGCAATGCGCGTTTCTCTCGTACACGTATGCGCGTGTGTGCAAGGCATTGGCTCTAACTGAACCCGAGCGAGGCGTTGGGCTCTAACTGAACCCGAGCGATTGCACTGCAGGCTACGCATTACTGAACCCGAGCGATCGATCGATGGCTGTTAACTGAACCCGATCGAGCGATTCCTTTGCTACTGCTACTAACTGAAGTCGATCGATGCTGCCTCTGGATGAATAGAGAGCGTTGCAGGGGGGTTTGGATGAACAGTGAGCGGTGGGGGTGGATGAACAGGACCCCGTGGCGTTGCCTCTGGATGAACAAGACCCCGATTGATCGAGCCGGTTGGAGCTGGATGAATAGGACCCCGTGGAGGGCTGGAAGAATAGGACGACCCCGTGGAGGGCTGGATGAACAGTAGACGCTGAAGGGGTGGATGAACTGTAGCCCGTGGAGGGGTGGTTGAACAGGAGCCCGTGGAGATGTGTGGTTGAATAGTAGCCGATGGAGTAGCACGCGGTGGAGGCTAGATGAACAGGAGCCCGTGGATGAACAGTCGCAGGTGGAGGCTGGAGGAGGTCGACAGTGGATGAATAGTAGCCCATGGAGGCTGGAGCAAGTCGACGGTGGAGATGAACAGTATCCCGTGGAGTCCCGTCTTGTGGTAGCCACACCCCTCCCAATGAACAGGACCCCCGTTTCGATCGTAGCGCTTCAACACAAATCTGTTTCCTCCGTTTTGCGGTACGCCACACCCCTCTCGATCAACTGGACCCCGTTTCGACCGTAGGAGGTCCGTTTCCTCAATTTTGCGCTACGCCAGACCCCTCCCGACGACCAAGATCCCATTTCGAACGTGTCCGGTCGAACACAAGGCCGTTTCCTCCATTCTTCGGTACGCCATGCCTCGTTTCCATTGCCTGTTCCGTCCAAGCCCTCCCAATGAACACGACGACGCATTCTGTTCCGACCCAGCCGGTTGGCTCCCCATGAACACGACGACGACGCTGTTTCTCCATTCCTACCCAGCCATGTATAGAGCCCTGGTCGTACGTATGCACCAGTAGGCGTTCGAGACCCTGCTCGTATGTACGTACGTGGCCGTATTTTCTTTCTTGCACACTGGCCGCTGTACATACGTGTACATGCTATGTGTGCGCCTCTACTACGAAATGTGCGCGCCTCTACATCCATCAGTATGTACGTACACGTTCGCGACCAGAATGACAACGCTACGTATGCTTCGACCAAGTGGGTCCCGACTGTCACGCACTTCCTTGCATGCGAAGATGTAGATGGTGGGTCCCAGCAGTCAGGGGGCGAATCATTTTTTTCCCGGACGCACTTCCTTGTGTGCGAAGATGTAGCTGGTGGGTTCCAGCAGTCAGGGGGGCGAATCATTTTTTTTAGACACACTTCCTTGCGTGCGAAGATGTAGCTGGTGGGTCCCAGCAGTCAGGGGGAAGCGTTTTTTCGCAAAACACAGTGGCCTGTCCGGTGGGTCCCAGCTGTCAGGTGGAGGATTCATTATTTTCCGCATAATAAGGAGGCACTTCCTTGCTGCGGCCATGGACCCAGCTGTCAGCCTCTCCACGTACAGTCCACGTCTGATGGAAGTCGTTCCTTGACCACGTTGACCACGCCACGCTGAGAGCACCATGGCGGTGGACGACGGCAAGGCCTAGGAAGGGGACGACATGGAGCCAGGGAAGACGCCGCAGTGGATGCCCACGTGGGGAGGTGTACGAGGGTTCACTGGTTCGGCTGTGGTGTGTGGCTGCCATCGCTGCAGAATAACAGGGGGTGTGGGTGAGTAGAGGGATGGCCTGGCCAGCGGTGGGAGTAGTAGGAGGCGGTGAGGCTTCTGCGGCATCACAGCCGGCCCATGGGAGGCAGGAGCATGTGGCACGACCGGGCGCAGCTTTGGGCGGCTGGAGCAAGAAGACCAGAGGTTGAAGAAGCACTTCGGCCGTTGGATGGACATCGTACGGTCACTGGAGCTAGAATCGTTCATATTGACTAAAGTTGACAAAGGCCTCCATCCCAGTCAACTTAGTAGGCCCACAAGTCAGCCTCCCACCAAGGTGAGTCCCAGCTAGCAGGGGGAGTATTCAGTTTTTTGTGCATAATAAGGAGGCACTTCCGGTGGGTCCGAGCTGACAGCGGGGGGAACATTTTTTTTCATGAAATAAGGTGGCCCGTCTGGCGGGTCCCAGCAGTCAGGGGGGAAACATTTTTTCGCAAAATATGGTGGCCCGTTCGGTGGGTCCCAACTGTCAGGGGGGAATTTTTTTTCGTGAAATACTGGTGGCCCATCTGGTGGGTCGCTGCAGACAGGTGGAGGAATAATTATTTTCCGCGTAATAAGGAGGCACTTCCTTGCGGCTGCCGTGGACCCAGCTGTCAGCCTCTCCATGTATAGTACTCTTTGGGTGGAAGTTGGTCGTTGACCACATTGACCACGCTGCGCCGAGAGCACCACGACGGTGGATGATGGCGAGGCCTTGGAAGGGGACGATGCGGAGCCGGGGAAGACGCGGCAGTGGATGCCCACGCGGAGAGGAGTACGAGGGTTCACTGATTCGGCTGCACTGCCATCGCCACAGAATAACAGGGGGTGTGGGTGAGTGGAGTGGAGGGATGGCATGGCCAGCGGTGGGAGTAGTATGGGGGCAGTGAGGCCTCCGCGGCAGCACAACCGGCCACGGGAGGCAGGAGCAGGCGGCACGACTGGCGCTGCTTTGGGCGGCTGGAGCAAGAATACCAGAGGTTGAAGAAGCACTACGGTCGTTGGATGGATATCGTACGGTCACTCGAGCTAGAATCGTGCATATTGACTAAGTTGACAAAGCCCTCCGTCCTCGTCAACTTAGTAGGCCAACTATACTGGGTCCCAACTAGCAGGGGGGGTATTCATTTTTTTTGTGCGTAATAAGGAGGCACTTCCTTGCGTGCGAAGATATAGCTGGTGGGTCTGAGCTGTCAGCGGCGGTAACGTTTTTTTCGTGAAATACAGAGGCCCTTTCAGTGGGTCCCAGATGTCAGGTGGAGGAATCATTATTTTGCATGTAATAAGGAGGCATTTCCTTGCGTGCGGTCATGGACCCAGCTGTCAGCCTCTCCACGTACAGTCCACTTCAGATGCATGTCGGTCGTTGACCACGTTGACCATGCCACATCGAGAGCACCAGGGCGGTGGACGACAGCGAGGCCTAGGAAGGGAACGACACGGAGCCAGGGAAGACTCGACAGTTGTTTCCCACGCGGAGGAGAGTACGACTGTACGAGGTTTTACTGGTTTGTCTGCCCGTCACCGGAGAATAACAGCAGGTGTGGGTGAGTACAGGGATGGCTAGGCCAACGATGGGAGTACGGTGGGGCGGTGAGGCCTGTGCTTCAGCACAGCCGGCCGCAGGGAGGGAGCAGGCAGTCCCACCGGCGCTTGTTTGAGCGGCTGGAGCAGGAAGAGCAGAGATTGAAGAAGCACGACGGCCATTGGATGGACATCCAACAGTCACTGCTTGTGCGTCAACCTTTTTTTAGGAAAGCCTCAAATCTGTGGAAAACAGCATACATGCCATCTGTCATTATTTCTAATAATTTACAGCCCATTTGCTAATTCTTACGGGTTTTTTTGGACCCCATATTCTTTTTGTTAGCATTACAGCCCATATTGTGGCAACGGTTAAAAAATTATACGAAATTTTGCATATGTCGGTGCGGTCTGAACTGTTCTTAATCCCAAAATTTCGAGTCACATTCAGACTGATTTTAAAAACAAATGTATATCAATATAAAATCCAATAAATTGTCCATGCATAAAAATCAATGCAATTTAAAATCTCGAAATGAAAAAAGATATTTGAAAGTAATTGCCGGTTTGATGTGTTTTAAAAATGTACAACCCATTTCTCATTACTGATAGGCCATTTTCTCGGCCAGCTGAATGAAACTCTCCTTGTCTTGAAAGATTTGCAGCCCAACAGGCCTGACAGAGCGACTTATTTGACAAATCACAAATAAACTGGGCTAGCCATTTTCAGAAAGAAAAAAAACTACTGGGCTAGTCTGTGGTAAACATAAAAGAAAAGGCTGTCTAGACAGGCCAGAGTGTCCCGCACAGCCCAGTTGACACCTTGCTTCCATCTCAAAAACAAATTAGATAAATGCCACTCCAATTATGGCGGTTCATAAAAATGCCACTGCAATTTCCCAACTTTGAAAAATGCCGCTGCAATTTTTGCAAACTTTGAAAAACGCCACTGCAGTTTGCAAACTTTGAAAAACGCCACTCCAAACTTCAAAAAATGCCTCTAGAAATGGCATGAAATGGCAATTTTCAAAGTTCAGAAATTGCAGTGGCATTTCTCGGAAACACCAGATTTGGAGTGGCATTTATCAAATTAACCCAAAACAAAAATAACTGGGCGAGCTGCTGGGTCCCTGGTGTCAGCCACTTGTTGTGCAATTCTCTCGTTTATTGACTACATTGACAATGGCATGGGACCCAGATGTCAGAAATCCATTAGGAGGAGCCATTTTTTTATTGGCTTGAAATAAGGAGGCACTTGCTTGCGTACTGCCATGACCTTGGCGGGTCCCTGCTATCATCCTCTCCACGTACAATCATCTCCTGATTGTGTACACATCAACTTGGTAGGCCCACAAGTCAGCCTCTAAACCCGTGAAGGACAAATACAACCCATTTAAAAAAATAACAACCCATTCCATGCGTTCAAACGGAAAGTTCAACACTCAGAGCAAAGTAACAGGTTTGATCCACATATAGAGTACTGAACTTCCACGTTGACAACCATCATAGCCAAGTTAACTATCTACTCCCACTAATACTCTAGTAGCGTACAAGTACTAACTTACTCTTAGCTAACTAGACGATGCCGGCCGCCATCTGCGGTACACGCTAAACACTGGCACCGGCGTCCTACGCCTCGCCTCGGACATGCCAGACGTGCGATAGGGCGCGTTGCTCGCGCACGTTGGCCCTTTCCATGCCGGCGTGGTCCACTGAAGCTTCAGCTTCCAAGCGTGAAACCCACTTGACGAGCTGGTAGTAAAAATTAGCGTCGCGAACGCGTGCGTGCCCGACAGCCTCCAGGGCTATTTGTCGGGCGCTCTGCTCGCGACTTAGAGCGTCGATGCGCTGCTGCTCCATGTCCCGCTGGCGACGCAAATCGGCGATACGTTGCTCCTCTGCCAGGCGGTCGCGCTCCAACAACTCCTGCTCCTCTGCCAGGCGGTTGCGCTCCAACAAGTCCTCGATCTCCGCATTGCCATCTAAAGACAGATAGAATGCCTCGTCCCTCCGTCTGCCTTCCGGTGAAAAACCAAACACTAGTTCCGGTGATGACCCCATCCGGCCTCGCCTACCACGGACGGGCGGGGGCATGGCGGACGTGGCGAGCGATGTCGGGCCAGTGGGGGCTTATGAGGATATGGCGAGTTGGGTCACGGTGCCGCTGGAGAAGGCCGGGAAACAATACTTATACGCGGAAGGAAGCGCGACGGTCATCGGAATTCAATGCATAAGCAGGCATGGCTTAGCGCGCCAGCTTACCGTGGACAGAGAAACTGAAATTATGACTGTGCCGTCCCATCCCGTTTGCGTCACACGCCGGCATGATAGTCAAACGAGTGCACTCGAATCATCTCCCTCCTTGTCAATAATGATTCCACGGACTTAAAAAGCCTGCAACAATTAAAATGCATCTTTTTTCACATCAGTTAGCTGCCTTAATTATGGCCCCCTGCATGCAGGCAGTCAGAATTGCTCGCAGCCAGTACACGGAGCAGCATGCAACAAGTCACAGCCGAGGGCACGCATGCAGCCACTTAAATCGTTGGAATTAATTAGGCTTAAACTTCTGCATGCCGTTAATTATTGACATGCCTTGGTCTTGCTGCTTTGCTCACGGGACTAATAAACCCGGACGGAGAGAGTACCTTGGTTTGTGAGAGGTTTGAATTAAGCCCCGCAAACCGGAAAGGAGGTACTAGTACGTGCGTGATCCGCGATTTATTCGTGTAGGATCGAGTAGGCCATTTCTTGAATTGAGCCCTTCAAACCGGAAAGGAGGTAGTACGTGCGTGATCCGCTATTTATCCGTGTAGGATCGAGTAGGTAGGATAGTGTAGCTTGTTAGTTTCTTTAGAGGTAGGCATTTTTATTCAAAAAACTGCCACTTTGGATCTTGCGTCGCAAATAAAACTGGCAGGAGTGCATTAGTAGGCTAGCTAGTGATCAATCAGTAACTTGTAAACACCGAGCGAATAGAAATAAGTAACTGTTAATGCATCTCAATGATTCACAGATCATATACAAATATGTAGCTCCAAAAGCAAAGATCAGCCACTTTGGATCTTGCATCACAACTAAAACCAACTAGTATGATTCCCATACATAAGATCAACATGTTAATGCATCTCAATGATTCACAGATCATATACAAATATGTAGCTCCAAAAGCAAAGATCTAGAAAAAACATCTGTTCTTCCTACTAACATGGATGCTTCTCTTGGCCAACATTCAGTACATACTAAAAGACAAATTTATTTGTGAAGTCTACAATTCCTCTTGCAAACGTAAGTAGTTTCACCAATAGCTGGAACCATGAGAATGAACCACACATGATGGAGAAACATCCACTGCAATATGATTTGGTCTTCTCTCGATCACACCGCGAGACTATTTTCGGAATACAAACTTTAACTTAGGCAAAATGATGCCCATTGTATAATCAAACCAAAGCAATGAAGCACCTAGTGTTAGCCAATAAATAGTATAGTACTACTTTTCTGCAGTCCATGAAGTGACTATCCAATCTTTCTGTGTCTATTTTCAAATGGCACTCCATGCAGTGACTATACTATTCTCTTGTGCAGTTCAACCAAAATTGCGGTCACTTTGTTTGTTTGCCAAATAGCAACGGGCAGACATCTCTGTCTGCACAAATATCAAGCAGCTAGTAAACATATACCACACCTTGTATTTTCGGTTTAAACATGTCTCTTCCGCTTAGCATCTGTCATGTTCTGCACTAGACAATTTGATACAGTTATGTTTTGCCCTGGACAATTTCATACTGAATTGATTTGCTGGTTCAGAGCAGAAATATAGCACCTATTCTTCATCAGACCAAGGATATCCATGTTCGGAGTGATGGAAGAGGTGAAATCAATACAACCAAAATTGAGCATCCAATCATTGAATCTTGTCCTGCACCTCCAATGTAGGTCCACCCTGCCAATAAATTCACATGCAAACCACTAGTATTACTATCTAATGACAGTACAAAAAGAGTAGCAAAATAGTAGCAAACCATGTACCTTCGTAATGAAAAACTCATAGTTCCACCAATTGGATATAAAGGTTTGGAAGAAAACATGCTCCTAATGTTGAACCAGTTGGACATTTTGTGAAGTTCCACTAAAATCGAGCATCCCTGTTTGCATAGATATTGAATGTGTGATTACTGTAAAAACGACACTAGTTCAAGCATAGACTCACAAATATAAGCATTCCAATTTCTTAATGGAAAAGGTAGCAAGACTGTTTCTAACAACCTGTTTGGAGGAATAAATAAGGCAATAACGGCTGATGTCAGAAAGGCATATATAGTTCTTTTTGAAAGAATGTTCGACTCCTGACCTTTCCTCTTCTTTTAAGCATATTTTGTGCAGTTCAACTAAAATAAAATGCCATCATGACCTTGACAATTCAGTGACACTGTACAAAAGGAAACGACTTAACATTACATCATGATGTCTGGTATGTAGTCGACAGGCATTAGAGACAAACATACAGACCTCCTTCGATAACATAATGAACATTGATTTTAACAAAGGTGTGACTAGCTTTACTGGGATAATTTGAGTGAACTCTACACCCTCTGTTCCTTAATATAATACGTTTTCACGGTTCAATTTAAAGTACCCAAACGTCTCGTATTTACAAAAACAGGTAGTAGTTTTCTTGAGCACATATCTGGGAAATCTTGCCACACTTTATTTATGCCCATACACAAATGCAACACCATTCGAATACTACAAATATACACTAAGCCAGTGGCTAGTGCAACAGTAGAGTAGTTAGTTTATTACTGGGTGCAGTACAATGGTTTTAGAGAACAGATTTCAATGAACTCCAGCACTGGAATATTTCTATAAGAATTAACAATACAAAATGTAAAGGTAACAAGTTTCAGCATTGGTATACTAGCTGTGCATGAGCATTAAACCAAATATAAAAGTCTGAAGGTAACTAGCATTATTAACTAATGACAGTATAAAAAAATTGCAAACCATGTACCTCCAAGGTAAATATCATTTCGAACTCGTGGCGACCTTAAAAATTGCTATCCCAATCTTGATAATCGATCAAACATAAAAACTTGATCGAATGAATTAAGAGAACAGCCGAAGGAGGAGGTGCCCACTCTTGACCTTTCCTCTTGTCTTCATAATTTTTTTGTGCAGTTTAACCAAAATAAAATGACATCAGCGCCTTCGCATTTTGGTGACACTGTACAAAAAAATTAACTTATCTCATGAAAGTGAGGTATGTAATCTATAAGCATTAACAGTGCAAAAATCTGAAGGTAGTAACAAGTTTCATCGTTGGTATACTGGTTGTGCAACAACATTAGAATGCCTTAGCTGAAAACTCTTTAATACATCCACAGTCAACAGCTAACCCTGAAATAATCCAGTGATATTAAATGGCATTGCTTAAATTTATTGGTGGCATTAGACTGAGTGTGGCATTAGTTAAATGTGGCATCACTTTAGCAGTAGCATTGCTTGACTCGACTGCTGGCGTTATACTAACAGCAAAAAAGTGGCAATAAGATCATGGGAGGCCCATTTGGATAGTGGGCACACCAGTACGATGTACCTCCACGGACGCAGAGTGGTGAGGGAGGTATGGTTGCCCAGAGCAACAAATATCCAGGCAGCATATGTGGATTACGTCCCATTTTTGTTCTCTTTAGCCACCTTTTTCCTATGTGAAGACAACAAACCGATCGACCTGGTCATTCTCTATTGCGTTGTCATGCCTTTCTACCCTTCTTCAACCAAGAGACACAAGACTCGTTACTTAGCTACTGATTTTCCCCTCTTCAACCTAGACGCGGGTTCGATTCCTACTCTCTTGGACAGTACAGTCTCCCTTCCTTTCCTTATTCAACCCAGACATGGATTAGTCTGCATGAAGTAGGGTTTCCTTTAATAGTGCAAATTAAGGTTTTCGTCTGCGTGGCCAGTAGAGCAGAGGATAGCAAATTGGGAAGATGGTGGAGTGGCAAAATATCCACATGCAATGACGTGGCAGATGGGGCAATAGAACAAGGGTATGGTTCGAAAAGAGGTAGCATACCTGAGTGTCGGCGGGAAGTGGCTTCACTCGTGGTCGTCGTCCTCCGCACATACTATGGCAGCGAGCTTGGGGACGGAGGCCATCCCGCGCGGGCACTAGGTCCGAGAGGACGGCCTCGTCATCAGTGTGTGACCTCGCTCACCGATGACGAGTGCGTCAACACTGCACGTCCTTTTCTTGTCCGGAAGATCTATGACCACCGGTGAGGAGGGAGAGAGAGGCCGTCTCTTTTAGATCTGGAGAGAGGGTGATAGTGTGAGAAGCAAGTGAGCGGCCCTTAGCAAGAAAGTGTTGAAGCTCCAGCCTATATATCTTTTTTATACTACTAGTACTGGAGGTGGAATAGTGGTAGAGTAGTTTATATTTTCTCTACGTACAGTACTAGTTAGTCGTGATTCAAAACTGAACGGCACGCCATTAAAAAAATAAAGGTTGCTAATTAATGCGGCACCTCGGGCCAACGCGGCCAGATCGCATTTTGCACGAGAAATTACACACCATGTTTCGTTGACATGTGGTCCCGTTCCAACATATCAGTGAGACGACGGCGAGTCCTTTTCTACTAGTATTTCCGAATGGACGTGTATCACGGGGCGCCTCTTCATGTACCGTGGCAAACTGGCAACCGTCCACCGACTCTTCGCCATTCCCTCTCGATTTGGAACTGCTGTCGCACGCTCTTCGTCTTCCTACTCCATTTGCCTTCACCCTTCCTTCTGCCATTGTTCGATCGTCTTCCCCATAGAGGGAACAGGCCAGAAACGACCCCGTTATTCTTGCCCCGATCGACAAGATGACGTGGTGGAGGAACTCATTGATCGGTGCGACGTCATCACCTCGGCTAGCATGGCAGGTTCGTTCAAGACCATTCTCGACTCAACTAATAACATCAATACAAGGAACCCAAGGGTCAAGGAGCGGTTTGATCTCCCCTATCTTCTTCGCCGTGACCCTGATGACTATCACGGGGACGACGGAGGCCTCGCCTTGTGCAAGTTGATGCCACTTGATAATGATACGTATGATGTTAAGATGCCATTGCTTGAGGGTAAGGCTTGGGCAGGCGCAAATGGAGATTGGGTTGTTTATATTGGGTCCAACTGCGAGTGGGAACTTGTGAATGTGTACACTCGTCACCGGGTTCCACTTCCAAAAATCTCAGTAGACTGCCCAGAGGTTGAGCACACCGGTATTCTACGCACGTTCAAATATGATCATGGTGACTGCCTTCTACGGAAGATAGCAATTTGTCGAGTTACCAACCACTCTTGGATTTACAAGAACTATGTAGTTGTTGCTATCTTCACCAAGCTTGTTGCCGTCCTTCGTGGTTCGACTAGATGGATATTGCTCAAAATCAATTTCTATACACGGATGAGTGTTGTGATGCAATTCAATATGAGGGCCTTGTGTTTGCTTCCACCACTCATTGCACTGTTTTTGAATGGGATCCTCGTAGTTTCGGTACATTTGTCTTCCACCGTAATTATAATTGTTTCATCCACATGCAGGCGGGTTAGCAAGTTTCCCTTTACTAATTAACCTTCTTCTTGTGTTTCCAAGGTCCTGTGAACATTCCACCACCTATACTTGAAAAAAATTATAACCAAGGGGGAGATGACGATGGTGATGATCACGAGCCTGAGGACGAGCATCACCCATATACTCAGTGGCGCCTGGCAACTAATTCCGATGGATCACCTCTTCTTACGTGTATACATCCCACTGCTGATGTTACTACTAAGGAAGCAGGTGTAGTCTCCCATGGTCGCACTCTCCGGACCTATTCCAACACCCATTGCATGGTATTCGTGATGGATACTAGTGTGCTAGCGCCAACACCTTCTCCCTAGTACATAATTGATAGTCTTGGAGAAAACTCGCTCTTCCTTGGACAAAACTATCCAATGACGGTGAAAGGTGATCCAACTGTTGTTGACACAACGTTACTAGTACCATTTATGTGAAGCAACTGTATCTATACCTCGGACATTTGGGTGGTTCCCTACCCTGGTACTGATATAGTAGGCCGCTTCAGCCTCGATGATCAGTCATGCGTTGGTCTCGAGATCGACAATGGATGGCCCTTCCCAGAGAATCACTTGTGGTTCAAAGCAAGCGTTTCCAACGCCGAGGATTGGATGAGTTGAAGTTCATGTCATTGCTTGTTATTTGTTGTGTGATGAAAACTTTAGTATGTATAATGTATCCTCGTTGTCGATGTGGGTTGATGACCTGTTGTATGTAATAAAATGATATGCCTGTGATAAACTTACTAAATTTATGAATGGATTTCGAGTCGCTTCTCTGAGTGAGTGGTGTGATGAGGCAAAAAAATATTTTCCGAATACATAATTGTACGTGCATTGCAACAGGTTATCGGATGAGGCCAATCAACAATAGTAGTACACTATTTGTACTAGCTTCACATGCTTCGCGCGTCGGGCGGGTGTTTTTACTATAGCCATATGTTAATGGTGTTCGTTGTACGTAACCAGCACCTTGAATCCTCGATACTAGTACTATATAAGTAGTAGGAGTAGTAGGGTGGCATGGGCCAGAACAAGCATTCACACCCAGGAGTACGGCACACGCCACCCGCACGACATCCATCTGACACCATATTTCTTGGAGTCCGTGCTAGAGAAATCTCTTCAACCTTGTTGTTTCTCTAACTTCTGCCATCGCGCGGCGGGTGAGGTGGGGGTTTGTCGACAGTCGGTTTCCTCAACTGCGGTCCCACTTGTAAGGCCAACTCCAACGCACGACCCCGAACGGACCTCCGTTTTGCATGAACTCCAACGATAATTTTGACTAGAAAAGCAAGACCAAAGAAAACAAGAACCACAAGAATACATTTTAGAATATATCCAACTTCCATAACTCCTCCTGTAAGTTGGATTAGTGCCTTCTTGATGCATTCATTGTTGATCTGCGGAGGCTCGATCTTGCGTGCTTGTTTCTTCTTTGAGTGTAAAGAAGTAGACGTTGCTTCCTCGCATCTAGTCTCATGTCTAGCCTCTATTCTAGTAGGAGTATCAACAAGTGCACTAGTCTCATCTCTAGCCTCTATGCTAGCTAAAAGTGCTAGAACATCTACTAAATTGCGCTCTATCAATATATCGATGTACTCCTCTTCCCAATACCAAAACTTGCATCCATTCTACACAATAATTTTTTTAAGTTAGCACAACTAGTCTAATCCAAGAGCACAACCGAAGATTTGGTTGGGCTCTTCCTCCTTTTGCCGACACGTGGGACATCCAGCATCCAGGTCGTGTCATGCAAGAAAATAGAGTGGTAGTTGAAGCCACGTGATGTGCATCTTGGGTTAAACTATAAATAGAATCTTACTACTCTTGAGTAACTCCAAAAGCGGCCATTGAAGATCTTTATTGGATTTGTTTTTCATCACCAGCACATCGAGGTGAAAGATGTGCAGGTTCAGTGGGACCTCTTGCGTTTTCACTGACATGTGGGACCGCATGTGAGCAAACAGACGATGGGCTCCGCGCGTCTGCTGGCTGGCTGAGAAGAGAGATAGAGGAGGGCTGAGCACGGACTCCAGGAAATTTGTTCTACGTAACCAGCACCTCGATATAGGCTTGATATAGTGGGGTAGCATGGGCCATAACTAGCATTCACGTCTAGCAGTACGACACACGCCACCCACACGAGTCCCATCCGACACCAATTTTCTTGGAGTCTTTGCTACAGCCATCTCTTCTCCCTCCTGTTTTCTCAGCCATCGCGCGGTGGGCGGGGTGGGGGTTTGCCGATAGTCGGTTTGCTCGGTTGCGGTCCCACTTGTAAGTGAAAATGCAACACCGCACGCATTCCCCCTTGAGCGGCATGCCGGACCAACCGCGTGGGGGTGCAACGTGAACACAGTAGGCTTTTCCTTTTGAACTCGTAACTTGTAAAATTTGGTTCTGCTCCATGGTGCGACCAATAGATAGAAAATAACGAAAATACATACAGATCCAGAGTAATGAGAAGTTTGGTTCTGGCGCCTTTCATGCATGGAGTACGTACAAAAATTTTGAAGTTGATGCGAAAGGTAGGATAATTACTAGTAGTACCATATACTACTACATGGATTTGACGGAAAGATAAAATACATATGGATCCATCAACGACATCCTCACGCCCTAGTGCGCTGGGTTACCAACTGACATGTGAGGAGCAACGGCGTTGGCAGCGAGCTCAACGTGCTTCTGAACAATGTTATCCAAGGTTGCCCGATGGTCCAAGAAGGCCAGCGTCCTATCGTCCTCCTCTTGCATGTAGTAGTCCTTGTGGATGATTTGCGCGTAGATGTGGGTGATAATGTCGATGGTGTCTTGCTGCGCCAGGCGCTGCTCGGCGAGCGCGACCTCGAGGTGGACATTCTCCGGTGCGACGGTGGACAGTCGCAGGGCCACTAGTGCGTCGAAGAGGTTGTCACCATAGTGGCTGTTGAGGGTGGCGGGCGTCGCAGAGCCTGGGCGCGTTGGCTGGAGGCGTACGTCAAAGTCGTCTACGAGCTTCTTGACGATGATGAACTTGTCGAGGAAACCGATGAGGACCTCGTCGAACAAGGAGATGAAGCTGTCGTCCAAGCGGCCCCTCGCCCTGGCGGCCTCAAGCAATACCTGGAGACGTTCCTCCATGCCGGGTCGCAGGCCGGCATCGTGGACCATCTGGCACAGCCGGCTGATGCTCGCGCTCATCGCCTCCATGGGTCTAGCTTAGCTTCTAGTCAACTGATCTTGCGATTCGAGTGATCACTCTTGCCCTTGGTTAGTGTGCGTAGGTGCGTAGGATTTTGTACTACTCCTCGGCCCTCTACTGCACCTGCCTTTGGCTGTATGATAGGTGGGCCAGCCTCCCGTTGGGCCCACGTGTCATTCACCCAAAGGCAGTTGCAGTAAGTCAATGAAGCTGTGTCCCCCTCCGTGCGGGTGCAGTATAGTTGAAAGGATCGAGAAGAGGTGTCTAGAGGGGGGTGAATAGACACTAAGCAAGAAAAGTTGCAGTTTTCAATTTCTTTAAGTTGAAGTGGAGTTTTGGCACAAGTTTAACATTCACAATACATATGAAGCGAGCATGCATAGAGTATATGAGCAGCGGAAAGTAAAGCATGCAAATTGCAAGAATGTAAAGGGATGGGACTGGAGTGTGCAAAGGCAATTTGGAGACACGGAAATTTTTGAGCCGTGGTTCCTTTAGGTGGTGCTATAGTACATCCACGTTGATGGAGACTTCAACCCACGAAGGGTAACGGTTGCGCGAGTCCATGGAGGGCTCGACCCACGAAGGGTCCACGAAGAAGCAACCTTGTCTATCCCACCATGGTCGTCGCCCATGAAGGACTTGCCTCACTAGGGTAGATCTTCACGAAGTAGGCGATCTCCTTGCCCTTACAAACTCCTTGGTTCAATTTCACGATCTTGACGGAGGCTCCCAAGTGACACCTAGCCAATCTAGGAGACACCACTCTCCAAGAAGTAACAAATGGTGTGTTGATGATGAATTCCTTGCTCTTGTGCTTCAAATGATAGTCTCCCCAACACTCAACTCTCTCTCACAAGATTTGGATTTCGTGGAAAGAAGATTTGAGTGGAAAGCAACTTGGGGAGGCTAGATATCAAGATTTATGTGGTAGGAATGGAATATCTTGACCTCAACACAAGTGTAGGTGGTTCTCTCTCAGAAAATGTATGTTGGAAGTGTAGGCATGTTTTGATGGCTCTCTCTATGAATGAAGAGGGGGTGGAGGGGTATATATAGCCTCCATACAAAATCTAACCATTACACACAACTTACCAAACTCGATGGGACCGAATCCTAAAACTCGGTCAGACCGATTTAGTAAATAATGTGACCATTAGGATTTTCGGTGGGACCGACATGTCATCTCGGTGGGACCGACATGGTTAGGGTTAGGTCATAACGTAATCTCGGTGTGAACGATTACACAAACTCGGTGAGACCGATTTTGGTAATAGACACACAGAGGGTTGGTCAGGCAAACTCGATGGGACCGATTCGATCATCTCGGTTATACCGAAACGTTACGAAGGGGAACAGAGAGTTTGCATTGTAATCTCGGTAGGACCGATTCACAAACTCGGTGAGACCGATTTTGGTAATGAACATATGCAGAGAGATTACAATCCCATCTCGGTGAGACCGAGATCCCCATCGGTGAGACCGAAAAGACTAGGGTTTGCGGCAGTGGCTATGTCGACAGAACTCAGTGGCGCCGGATGGAAAGATTCGGTAGGGCCGAGTTTGACTTTTGGTTTGGGACATATGTGGATGTGATAAAGTGGTTGAGGGCTTTGGAGCATATCACTAAGCACTTTGAGCAAGCAAGCCATTAAGCAACACCCCATCCCCTCTTAATAGTATTGACTTTCCTATGGACTCAATGTGATCTTGGATCACTAAAAGTAAAATGTAGAGTCTTGTGCTTTGAGCTTGAGCCAATCCTTTGTCCTTAGCATCTTAAAGGGGTCCCACATCCTCTAGTCCATGCCACTCCATTGTTGAACTTATCTGAAACATACTAGGTAAGAGTATTAGTCCAACAAGAGATATGTTGACATTAATTACGAAAATCACCCAAGGAGCACTTGTGCTTTCAATCTCCCCCTTTTTGGTAATTGATGACAACATACATCAAAGCTTTAGATAAAGACATAGAGAATAACAAGTAAAGCTTTGGAAAGACATGTAACATGCATAGGCTCCCCTACATGTATGCAATCATGTAAATATGGAACATAGGAGCATGTGAATGCATAAGCATGTCAGAGTAAGCAATGTGTTACATGTATCTTGGTTATATGCATCAGTGCAAATAATGTGAATATAGTAAATGTACCTTCATGCTCATGAGTACTTCTTGCAAACAGTATGTACATCAGCAAGAAATCCTCATACACATGACTGTGATGCATATACTTACCTTGTGGTCTTGAGTTTCTTTAGGAAGAAATGAACCTGCGTAAACAAGGTTAGATAACACAGATACGCCTACTAGCCAGAGCAAACAAAAAAAACCACAAGAGTACCAAAACTTGGATGACATGTAGAGAGTGAGTACTAAGTACTCCATTGGATATAGACATGTCCCAAAAGATAAAGATGTGCAATGAATTCAAAGATTTCCTTCCCTTAGAGGTCTTGCTCCCCCTGAATCTATCATGGGATATTGGTAGAAGATAGGGAGCAGAAAATCAGAGCAAAGAAAAAGAAACAGAGTTAAAACAATCAAATATGAACATATCTTTCCCCTCTCAAAGACATGTGACTTCTCTCCTCTTGATCACCAAGCATCTGGGGTCTCTCTCTCTCTTCCCGAGTATTCCTCCCCCTATAGAAGTGATTAAGCTTTGATGTGATCTCTCTCTCCCCCTTTGACATCAATTTCCAAGAAGGGTTCTTTTGGGTTTTTGTTGTAAATGGGTTTGGTCCTTTAGTCACAGAACAAGGCAGCAAGTCAAATGTGATGCTGGTAGAGGACAAGAATCATTGAGTGGAGCTGGATCAAAAGGAAAGCAGGAATAAGTGGCAAGCTGTCTTTCCTGCAGTGAAATCGGTGGCACCGAGTTGTGTGTGTTGGTTGCACCGAAAGATGTCGGTTGGAGAGAAGGCAACCGACCGGTGTGACCGAGTAGATCGCAGATAAAACACTTGTCACCTCAGCTCACTAGACAGGTAATATCTCACAAAGATTTGCAAGGAATTAACTGAAAGGTTTGCAAGGAATTGGATGCAGGGAATGCAGAACAAAAAAGAAACAGAAAAGAAATCTAGATGAAGTTTTTTTTTTTGAAAAACAAATATGTATGAGACAAATGCAAGAGCACTGAAAAAACACAAGGGAACTTCATCTTGAATTGGTCGGCGACAAAGTCACCTATGTTAGAGTATATTGACTCAGGAGTCAAGTGAGATCACTTGATCATAGGTCATACCTGTTTAAGCTCAAAATGGGGTTACCATTTTTCGTTTAAGCATCTTCATGTATTATCATCTTGTCGAGTTGCTTTGACTCATGACTTGGAGTAAAGCTTCTCTAAGATGGAATAACATACCTTGGGTGGTGGTGTTGATCGTGATCATGTAGTTGAACTTGTGTGGGTTGCTCAAGGTTCATGTAGCTCATCAAGAGTTGGGAGCACCACTTGAAATTTGAGTTCATCTACCTACATGGGTTAGTTTTTGCAAGGAAGAGCACTTTTGTATCCAAAATGACAATCATGAAGCTCAGTATAAAATTTGTCAAAGGATATGTTGAAAGGTTTCGTGCTTCCTTGTCTTCAACCACCATTGTGTAGAGACTTGGTGATGTAGAGATTGCTCTAGATGTGAGTGAGTTGCAATCTCATAGATTGAGATTCATCCAAGTTCGTACAAGGGTTAGATAACATGCAAGGTGCAAATATATCCAAGACATAAGATAGTCATCACAAGAGAAATATCAAGGATTAGTCATCGGCTCATGTCTTGCATGTATCCACATGGAGTTCCTACTCCAGGTTTGAAGCATCAATGATGTTCAATTCACCTCTCAACCTGCAAAACACTTTCTCATCAAGTGGTTTAGTGAATATAACCGCCAATTGCTTGTCGGTACGAACATGCTTAGGATTAATGTCACCCTTAGCAACATGATCTCGAATGAAATGATGACGAACTTCAATATGCTTAGTTCGAGAGTGTTGCACGGGATTGTGAGCAATTTTGATAGCACTTTCATTGTCACAAAGCAATGGAACATGTTTCACATATATCCCATAATATTTAAGAGTTTGGGTCATCCAAAGTAATTGAGCACAACATGAACCTGCGGCAATGTATTCCGCTTCTACGGTGGATAAGGATACTGAGTTTTGTTTCTTGGAGGACCAAGACACAAGAGATCTACCAAGAAATTGACAAGTACCCGAAGTGGACTTTCTATCAACCTTGTCACCGGCATAGTCCGAGTCGGAGTAGCCAACAAGATTAAAAGAGGCCCTCTTTGGATACCAAATGCCAAAATTTGGTGTATGGATTAAGTATCTCACTATCCTTTTCACAGCTTTAAGATGACATTATTTAGGGGTGGCTCGATATCGTGCACACATGCAAACACTTAGCATAATATCGGGACGTGAAGCACATAGATATAACAATGAACCAATCATGGAGCGGTAAACTTTTTGATCGACCGGTTCACCATCTTTCGTCAAATCAAGATGTCCACTAGTAGGCATGGGTGTAGTCATACCTTTGCATTCTTGCATATTGAACTTCTTGAATAAGTCCTTGGTGTACTTTATTTAAGGGACAAAGGTACCTTCCTTGGTTTGCTTGATTTGCAAACCTAGAAAGAATTTGAGTTCACTCATCATCGACATCTCAAACTTCTCCGACATTAGCTTTCCAAACTTCTCACTAAAGTGAGGGTTAGTCAAACCAAATATAATATCATCAACATAGATTTGGCACACAAATAGTTCTCCATTAACCCTTTTAGTAAAAATTGTAGAATCAATTTTTCCAATTTCAAAGCCTTTTTCAATAAGGAACTTGGTCAAGCATTTATACCATGCTCTAGGAGCTTGTTTAAGACCATAAAGAGCTTTGTGAAGTTTGTAAACATGATTAGGTTTCTTAGGATTGACAAAGTCGAGAGGTTGCTTAACATAAACTTCCTCCTCTATTTCACCATTTAGAAAAGCACTTTTAATTTCCATTTGGTACAAGGTGATATCATGGTGATTAGCATAGGCAAGTAAGATGCGAATGGACTCAAGTCTAGCAACGGGGGCATATGTCTCACCATAGTCCATACCTTTGACTTGAGTGTAGCCTTGGGCGACGAGACGTGCTTTGTTGTGAACTACTTGTCCATCTTCATCTTGCTTGTTGCGAAACACCCATTTGGTACCGATGATGTTGTGGTTGTTGTCGGGCTTCTCAACCAATGTCCAAACTTGATTTCTCTCAAAGTTGTGTAGCTCTTCATGCATGGCGTTTATCCAATCCGGATCTTCCAATGCTTCTTCAACCTTCATAGGTTCAATGCTAGATATGAATGAATAATGTTCACAAAAGTTAGCTAAACGAGTTTTAGAGCAAGTGATTCTCCCGGTTTGGATACCATGGTAGATTTGCTCGACGGGATGGTACTTGGCAACTCTTGCTCGAACTCATGAAAGCTTTTGCCTGGATCTTGGTGGAACATCTTCTTCATCTTGTTCTTCTTCTTGGCCTTCTTCATTGTTGACATTGTTGTTCTCTTGTCATGGTGGAGAAGGATGTTGTTGTTGTTCATCTTGGTGTACTTCCTCATTTTCTTCATCTTGGTGTGTCCCACTTGTGGATGCTTCAATATCAACTCTTGGTTCACCTTGTCGTGAGGTGGAAGCTTCCACTTGGACGGACGAGGTACTCTCCTTCACCTCCGTTGGACGAATCTTGCCAATAGACAAGTCTTGGATTGTGTAGCGACCAGACCTCAAACAGTCTGATCTCTGTGCATCAGTGTCATCCCTGGATCGGTAATGCTGACACGCACAGTACTTGAAGGATTTATAACAGAGTAGCAATCACACACTTATTACATCGAATGTCTCAAAAGAGAACTTACTACAATAAATATGTTGTAAGGCCATCTAAATACGATAACAACGAAAAGCTTGGAAGAAGCGTGTCCATCAACTCCAACGGCATCACTGAGTGAAAGATCATGACCTAAGGCACCTTACTCGCCGTCTGAAAAGTCTGCAACATGAACGTTGCAGCCCGAAAACGGGTCAGCACATGGAATATGCTGGCAATGTAACACAAGAGAGTAATGAACAGAATAATGCTACCACTACATGCATATATGGCTGGTGGAAAGCTCTATGGTTACAGTTTTGCATAAAGCCAATTTTTCCCTACAACAAAGGAATAAATTTTATTTAACTATCATGGTGGTTGTTAAACATTGAGAAGGTAATCCCCCTGTCAATCCCAGTTAAGCATCATCATTAACCCAATCAAATTATATTAAGAGTGATGAGATCCACATGATAATCCAAGAACTAGATACTCAAAACGTCCATAACCGGGGACACAAGTAACCATGATTAGTTTATACACTCTGCAGAGGTTTGCGCACTTTTCCACACAAGACTCGATCTCCTCCATGGGATTTCTCGCACTACATGGTGTTTGAGAAATGGATGACCGAGACACAGTCTTTCAGAAGCAATAACTCTTTACTCTGGGTGGACAGTTACACCTACTTTCCCCTACATCTGCTAGCCCACCACTGAAAGAGGTCTTGCAACTTAATCAACTATGCTAGAGCCCATAATAGCTTGTGGCTGCACACGGAAGTTTCTAACATGAATAATCTTATGATCCCTTTGAGCCTGGGTGGCGGTCCATAGGAGAATCACACGGTACCCCAGGATTTCCAAAAATACAGGCAACACTGGGTTCCCCAGGTGCCTCAATCCACCCAGATGTGAATTAAAGTAGCCATCTTAAGTTAACCATTAAGTAACAATACTAACATATGTCATGGATACACTCACCCAATCCACGTCTACAAGCATAGCATATCAATATAAGCAACGTAGAAGTAACTCCCAAAGGTTTGATAATAAACAGGACAATAGGTACTACCTCATCTACTTCCCAAAACCCACATATTATTTAGATCCTAACCATGCAATTTGTTTGAGGATTGATCTAATGCAATAAAACTGGGTAGTAAAGAGGTATGATCAAAGTGTTACTTGCCTTGCTGATGATCCGTGAAACCTAGAGACTCGTAGTAGCACGCTTCGCACTTTGGGTACTCTATCGCAAACAAACAAACATACAATAAGCACTAAACTAGAAGCACGGGTAAAACTCAAATAAGAGATCTAACCAGAAAGTTCAACTTAAGAACTCCGGTTTGCAAAAAGAATCAAATCAAACGAAACAACGAAACTCAAACTATGAAAAAACAAGGTCCGTTTACTAATCTGGACTTAAGTCAAATTTTACAGTAGCAAAAACTTGTTTAAGTTGGTTAAACAGAAATAGGGCTTTGAGACGAAACTCTAGGCGCTTGAATCGCCTTATTCCGATAAACGAGCGAAAAGATAAACTAAAACGAAAATTAGGGCAGAAATCGTGATCGAAAATAATCACAGGAAAACCCTGGAGAAAGAAAAACTGACGAACAAGATAACGAACAAACGTTCGCTGTCTGCAGCTAACGAGTGAACACCGTTCGTTAAAATGAACGTACAGACGAACGTTCGCTAAGTAAATAAACTGGAAAATAAAACCAATCTAATCTAAAAAAACTAAACTAGGGTTTAAATAAAAACCGATCGGTTTTTACCTAAACCAAAAAAACGGCGGCCGATCGGATCGGATCGGCGGCGGCTCCGGTCGTTGGGGCGGGGGCTCCGGCGAGGCGAGGTGGGGTGGTGTGGGGCGGCAGCGATGGCGGTGTGGTGCGGCGGCGGCGGGGAAGTGCGGCGCGGGGCGGCGCTAGCGGCGGCGGCGGCGCAAGGCAGGCGGTAGCGCGGCGGCTCGGCGGCGGCGGCTGCGGGCGCTGCTGCTGCTGCGCTTGGGCTGGCGATGTGGGGGCGGGGGGCGGCGGCTTATAAGAGGGGAGGGGCGGGGTCGGCTTGGGGAAGGGGCAACCGAGGCGGCGGCGGTTTCTCGGACTCCGGCGGAGTCCGATGCGAGCACGGGCGCGGCGCGACGGAGGCGGTGGCCAGCTGGGCCGGCTGGGCTTCCGGCCCACTCAGTCCGAAGCGAATTTTTTTTAAATTTTTTTTATTTCACCGAAACTTAAATAAATCCTAGAAAAATAAATAAAAATCTAAAAATGCCAAAACAAATTTTCACCGTCTAAATAAAATATTTAGAACAATATGAACATTTTCTTGGCGTAAAAATGCAATTTTGAAAATATGCAATTTTCTAATTCAAATAAAATTGCAATAAAATCCAAATAAAATATTATATTGATTTTACTATTTTTCCTTAAATATTTCATTTACGATGGAGAAGTCATTTTTATCTCCTCTCATATATTTTTACTTTAGAAACATTAGGAAGGAAAAATAATCAAAACCAATTGATCCTCTTTTCAAAATTTGAGAAAACTCAAATATGAAAACAACAAAATCCCCAACTCTCTCCGTGGGTCCTTGAGTTGCTTAGAATTTCTAGGATCAAGCCAAAATGCAATAAAATATGATATGCAATGATGATCTAATATATAACATTCCAAATTGAAAATTTGGGATGTTACAGATTGCTTCTGAAGGGTCTTTGTCTCCTACATCAATTGGCAATTGCTCTACTTGCGATCCGTTAGATTCATCAAACTTCACATCTACCGTCTCTTCAACCTTTTGGGTGAAATTATTGTAGACACGGTAAGTGTGAGAGTTTGAGCCATAACCAAGTAGGAAACCTTCATGAGACGAGCAAATTTAGAACGATGATGCTTATCAAGAATGTAGCACTTTGAGCCGGATACTCAAAAGTATCCAACTTGGGGTTTGTTACCGGTGAGGAGCTTGTATGCCATCTTGCCAAGTAGCTTGTGAAGATACAAGCGATTTGTTGCATGACAAGCCGTCTCAACCACTTCCGCCCAAAAATGCTTCGGCGTCTTGTATTCATCAAGCATCGTTCTTGCCATTTCAATGAGCGTCCGTTTCTTCCTCTCAACAACCCCATTTTGTTGAGGTGTGTACGTAGCCAAGAACTCACGTGAAATCCCTTCTTCGTCAAGAAAGGTGTCCAGATTTGCGTTCTTGAACTCCATTTCATTGTCGCTGCGAACCTTCTTGATCTTCACTTCGAATTGATTTGGGCCTTCCTAGCAAAGTTTTTTAAGATCTTTTGGACCTGCGATTTATCATCGAGAAAGAACACCCACGTAAATCTTGAAAAATCATCAACTATAACTAGGCCAAATGAATTTCCGCCAAGACTTTTGTAAGCGTTGGGACCAAAAAGATCCAGGTGAAGTAGCTCGAGTGACCTCCTTGTGGTCATGATGTTCTTCACGGGATGCCTTCCTCCAACCTGTTTACCTGCTTGACAAGCGCTGCAAAGTCTATCCTTATCAAATATGCATCGTTAACACCAAGGATATGATTTCCTTTAATAAGCTTGTCAAGGTTTCGCATGCCAACATGACCTAATCGTCTATGCGATAACCAGCCTTCAGAGGATTTAGCAATTAAGCAAGTTCTAGGTTGGGCCTTTTTAGTGAAATCAACAATGTAAAGATCACCTCTACATATACCGGTAAAGACCATTTTATGATTTTCTCTTCGAAACACTTGGGAATCTACTTTAGTAAATAGGACATTGAAGTTGAAATCAGCAAGTCTAGATACTGAAAGTAAATTGTACCCAAGAGATTCAACGAGCATGACATTTTGTATGGAGCTATCATGTGAGATGGCCACCTTACCGAGGCCAACCACCTTACCCTTTGAGTTATCACCAAAAGTGACATCTTTCGAAGGCCGTCATGATCAGCAAGCTCATGAAACATATCTTTATCTCCGATCATGTGATCGGTACATTCACTATCAAGAACCCATTCCTTTCCTCCTGCCATGTATCCCCGAAGATTTTCCATAAGACCAAAGTGTCTCATTGCATCATCAAGATCAAGGTCACTATCATCATCCTCATCATAGTATCCATGTTCAACATCGTCATGTGATGGATCAATTCCTAGAGAGGGTGATTCATTAGAGTGAGTTTGACAATGATCTTCTTTATGAATTTTAATAGCGTCAGAAATAATATCACTAATAATTCCAACATCTCCTTTGGCACGCATAAGATTTGTAAGCTCAAATAGACAATCACCAAACTTAGGATCATTGGAATTCATCTTACTCAAGGCAATAGACTTATGGAGAATTTCATCTAGATCTTTCAAGGAATAGTTTGGAAAACATTCCTCAAGAAATTTCCATATGGTGTAGGCACACTTAAGAGTAGGCAAGCAAGCTATCAAGTTTCTAGCCAAACCTCTAGTGATAAGATCAATAGTTCTAAGATTGCGAATCATGACAATTGACTCATCAAGAGTAGGATGCATAGGATCAACATGAGGTGCACAAGGGCTAATAATGTACTTGTTCAAATGATATTTGTTGAAAATCACAAGCATCTCATTTTTCCACTCATGAAAGTACTCTCCATCAAGTATAGGCACTCCATGTCTAAGACTCCCCAAAGTAGACTCATCCATCTTCCTCCAATGGTGTTTAAACCAAAGCAATGGAGACCAAAGCTCTGATATCAATTGAAAGGATCGAGAAGAGGTGTCTAGAGGGGGTGAATAGACACTAAGCAAGAAAAGTTGCAGTTTTTAATTTCTTTAAGTTGAAGTGGAGTTTTGGCACAAGTTTAACATTCACAATACATATCAAGCAAGCATGCAAAGAGTATATGAGCAGCAGAAAGTAAAGCATGCAAATTACAAGAATGTAAAGGGATGGATTGGAGTGTGCAAACGCAATTTGGAGACACGGAGATTTTTGAGCCGTGGTTCCGATAGGTGGTGCTATCGTACATCCACGTTGATGGAGACTTCAACCCACAAAGGGTAACAGTTGCGTGAGTCCATGGAGGGCTCCACCCACGAAGGGTCCACGAAGAAGCAACCTTGTCTATCCCACCATGGCCGTCACCCACGAAGGACTTGCCTCACTAGCGGTAGATCTTCACGAAGTAGGCGATCTCCTTGCCCTTACAAACTCCTTGGTTCAACTCCACAATCTTGTCGGAGGCTCCCAAGTGACACCTAGCCAATCTAGGAGACACCACTCTCCAAGAAGTAACAAATGGTGCGTTGATGATGAACTCCTTGCTCTTGTGCTTCAAATGATAGTCTCCCCAACACTCAACTTTCTCTCATAGGTTTTGGATCTGGTGGAAAGAAGATTTGAGTCGAAAGCAACTTGGGGAAGGCTAGAGATCAAGATTTATGTGGTAGGGATGGAATATCTTGACCTCAACACAAGTGTAGGTGGTTCTCTCTCAGACAATGTATGTTGGAAGTGTAGGAATATTCTGATGGCTCTCTCCATGAATGAAGAGTGGGTGGAGGGGTATATATAACCTCCACACAAAATCTAACCGTTACACACAACTTACCAAACTCGGTGGGACTGAATCCTGAAACTCGGTCGGACCAATTTAGTAAATAATGTGACCGTTAGGATTTTCGATGGGACCGACATGTCATCTCGGTGGGACCGATATGGTTAGGGTTAGGGCATAACGTAATCTCGGTGAGACCGATTACACAAACTCGGTGAGACAAATTTTGATAATAGACACACAGAGGGTTGGTCAGGTAAACTCAGTGGGACCGATTCGCTCATCTCGGTTAGACCAAAATGTTACAAAGGGGAACAGAGAGTTTGCATTGTAATCTCGGTAGGACCGATTACACAAACTCGGTGAGACCGATTTTGTTAATCTACATACATAGAGAGATTACAATCCCATCTCGGTGAGACCGAGATCCCTATCGGTGAGACCGAAAAGACTAGGGTTTGTGGCAGTGGCTATGTCGACAGAACTCGGTGGCGCCATATGGAAAGATTCGGTAGGGCCGAGTTTGACTTTTGTTTTGGGACATATGTGGATGTGAGAAAGTGGTTGAGGGCTTTGGAGCATATCACTAAGCACTTTGAGCAAGCAAGCTATTAAGCAACATCCCATCCCCTCTTAATAGTATTGGCTTTCCTATGGGCTCAATGTGATCTTGGATCACTAAAAGTAAAATGTAGAGTCTTGTGCTTTGAGCTTGAGGCAGTCCTTTGTCCTTAGCATCTTAAAGGGGCCCCACATCCTCTAGTCCATGCCACTCCATTGTTGAACTTATCTGAAACATATTAGGTAAGAGTATTAGTCCAACAAGAGATATGTTGACATTAATTACCAAAATCACCCAGGGAGAACTTGTGCTTTCAATAGTCATCTCATCGGACCTCTAGTTGGGGCCAAGCGAGAGAAGTTTGATGTTCACTGGTTTATTGGTCGCCTTTTCATTTTGCGCCAAGTTTTGACCTTTGATTTAACTAATAAAATGTTAATGCATGTAAACAAAAATGTTGTGTAAGTCACCTTACGAAAACCAAATAATCACAAAACACTTAGGCACGGTATATTAACTCCCTCCTCGTTTCTTATTTCATGACATATCAACCAAGGAGAGATGTGGGCCGTGCATGGTTTCAAGGACTTGAGACTACCAAACATGACATGCAGAGTTTAGTTCATTGCATGTAATCCTATTAGTTAGCAAAAAGACATTAAGTTCTCTCGCCCATAGGAATAAAACAATACACCATGTATTTATTTACAGAGGGAGTAGTACATTTTTTGTGACATGCATTACTAGATATTGCTAGTCAAATACCAAAATCCAGATGGACGAGGTAGTACTCCTAAATCCAGACGGTGGTGCTACTAGTACTAGTAGTAGTACTACCAATGTAGTAGGAGTACTAGCACTGTACTACCCGTTGGTCAAATTATTACGTGCTGCTCCTCATAGTGAAGTGACAAGACCCTGCGCCGGAGATGTGACACCCGAGTATAGGCACCGTGTTCGGCATACCATAGTCAGCCTCACCGTCTGCAGTCACTGTCATCATGGATGTAGAGCTAGCCTGCTTACAACTAGCCCTGTTCGACATAATTTCCCGTGCGTAGATGCCCGTGCATTGCACGGAACACCAAGATTGGGGGTGGACGGCGCCGGCAGCGGCCATCACGCCAGATTTTTTCCACAGCCTTCTAGATGTGGCGGGGAGGAGATAACGCTGATTGTGAGAGACAAGGAGTTGTTTGAAATAGGAAACAAGTGCGGTCATCTTTTTGCAAAAATGGAGAAGTTTGGTTTGTATGCGTCAGATCTAGATCCAATGGCTATTGGTGAAAGATGGGAGGCACAACATCATCACCAATTCAGGACCTGTTTGATTCACAGGATTTTGAAAACGTAGGAATAGGACACGGCAATACTACAAGTTTCAAACTGATATTACAAATGTTAGGAGTAATGTTGCACCTATGAAGAGGGAATTACTAGGAAGTTTACATAAGAACTTTCGTTACTTTAGGTGGATGCAGCGTTATCGTACAAACTAAAACCCACCGCCCTGACAAGTCACTAATGGGCAAATAAGTTTTAGAGTCTCTGGCCACTTGATGTTTCAAAAACAAACTCAGCTTATGCGGAGACTTTGTCATTTAGGCTTAGACGCTTGGCGGTCATCAGCACGCCATTCATTGTTGCGCCAGAGAACACCGAACCTCATTACCTTGAGCACACTTGCCTCCAGAACAAAGAACCTGGACAATTTAATCTCAGATGCGCTACCTCGGTAGTCGATCAAATCAATTTCTATAAGATGGAGATCAAGGCATTCGATGAGATTGTTATAGTGCAGCACATTTTTCAGTTTCGGGTTTTTATCGGCAAAAGAAGAGAACTTATTAGAGCAGCTGGCTGTATAAGATTGTCGTGTCATCAAGAGGTACCAATATCATTCGCTCATACGATAGGGTTGGCTGGATAGTGATATTTTTTCACTCTCTCTCTCTCTCTGTGTCTCTCTCTCTCTTTTTGTTTCCTATCATTTAACTAGGAGCATGTGAAGAGCTTGGGCATTTGTTGCCTTCCACTATGTGGCCGATGCCATATTTCGCAAAAGTATGCCACATAATATGCATCGATGTCAAATCAAAAGATTTTGGCACTGCTCTCGCGATGTGAGAGAGTTGGCACCACTGTGCACACAGACCCACATGTATAAACAAATCAATCAAACCAACTACACCAGCCTCTCACTCTCCCAAACAAGTGTTTTTTTATTGCCTCAGTCCTCTCTCTCTCTCCCACGCAGTGTTTTTTAATTGTGTGAGTTAATTTGGCACCGGAGCAAAGTAGGTGATCCAGATTGGGGAACCAGGTGAGTAATGGAGGGGCATCGATGCCAAATGCATCACAAGTGAATTTGGCACGTGTTTTGGCCTACATAGCCAACTTTTGTACTCCCTCCGTCCCAAAATTCTTGTCTTAAATTTGTCTAAATACGGATGTATCTAGTTACATTTTAGTGTTAGATACATCCGTATCTAAACAAATGTAAGACAAGAATTTTGGGACGGAGGGAATACTACCTCGTATTTAGTATAAAATTTTGACCATAGATTTACCTAAGAAAATGCCAATGCATGTCACTAAAAATTACACCATTTGAAATTATGTTCAAATATGAATCCGACGATATAGTTCTTAGTGACATGCATTAACATTTTGTCAGTTAAATCTATGGTCAAATTTTGATACTACAAAATTGGAAGAGTAAACCAGGACGGAGGTAGTACTTGCTCTTAGGGTAACCATAGAGTTACTGGAGTGGTCTAAGTTACTTTCCACTGTGACTAGCCTAGGCTACTATAGTAGTACAGCATAAAAACGATGCAGGTGATCACGTGAGAAAAAATTACTAAAAACATGTCTTTCGGTGCAGTGCGTAGATGCAGTTTTGAACACTACACTTGTCATCGTAATTTGGGACAATTATGAAAAAATTGAGCTACGTTGTGATTACTGTTTACTAATAGGAAAGAAGTTTCACCTAGATGAGTAGCTTCTCTGTGCACGGAAAGCATGTAAGGAATCCAACAACTTGATCCAGATTGGGGCCGATAGATTTTAGTGCCAATATCTTCACTGTGCGCATGGACTGGGTCAAGCTTGTGGGAATTATTTTCTGGAAGACGGTTGTAAATACATCAAGAAGAAATTTAAAAATATGAATTTCAAGAAGACGGATAAGAAGATGAGTGCTGTACCTGAACGATTACGGATCCAATAAAGAGTTCGGAGAATTTGGTAGACGAGTACACCAACATTGTCAATTTCGGCGCGTCAATGACCCTGATTTTTCTTGGACCTTCTAGATCCGATACAAGCAATCTCTCAAGGAAAGGCCCATTCTCAATGACCATAACGTGGAACAGCTGGAGTGATCTCTTCCCAATTGATGTCTTGTTGAGGGGCCAGCAAGACACATAAATCCATCGGAGATTCATCGAGGCGATGTGGAGGCTAATGAACCCGTGGATCTGCTGAAGACAAAGGTACTCGAGCGCAGTACACCTGCGGAGCAGGTGCTCCATAGCCTTCTTCGAGATGACAACGTCGAAGAGGTCGAGCAGCTTGAGTTGAGGGAGAAGAAGGGTCGGCGCGGCATTAATCTGGGAAAGATAGCATGAGCTAAATCAGGCGCGGCGCAGCGTTGGCGTGACGTGGAGCCCAGACGGCGGCAGAGAGCGACATCGTCCAGCTTCAAAGTTGAGCTCCTCGAGCTGATCTAGGGCGGAGGATAAGAACCACTCGTCAAACTTGGGTTGGACCTTGCAGTTGGTACTGAACATGCGGATGTCAAGGCGTCTAGCTGGCCCAGGGTGCGATGAAAGGATCTTGGAGACTGCGCCATGCGTTTGCAATCCCCGTCGCTGAGGCAGCTGTTAACGGTGAGGTTGAGGGGGACGCGGCGACAGAGGGGGCGCCACCGCCGGGAGAGCAGGGCGGTCCGCACAGCAGATTTGGTGGGGAGGAGGCCGATGATGACGAGCAGCATGTCGTCGGGGAGGCCACTGATGAAGTCCAGGCTCGCCGGATGCGGTTTTGGCTCGAGCCGCCTCCGCTTGTTGGCTGCCTCGCCATCCATCTCAACCGGCAGCGACACCGGTGTACACGTGTGCTGGTGTGTATTGTGTGTTGGGTGTGCGCGAGTGCGTCCTTCTGTGCATGCCGCCGCGAAGTGGTGAATTGTGCACGAGTGCGTCCTTCACGTGCAAGAAGTGTGTCCTCAATGCTCCCTCAATTTACTAGCGTGCGGGGTGCTACCCCGAGTGGTTTCAACTTTGTTTACTTCACCGCGTGTCAGATGGGCCTCTAGTTTACTTATTTTCGCCCACTGCCACATGGGCCAGCACACGAAGATACAGAACACGAGCTGACAAGGCAGCATGTGGACTGGTTGACCGGTCAACTAAACAATATACGGAGCTATACGCTAACAACGTGAGTGTATAATCCGCCGGTATTGAGAGTTCGAGTGAGAGGGGAGGCCCCAGAGAGATAGCAGAGAGAGAGAAAGAGCTACTCCCTCCATTCGATAATGTAGTTCCAACATTTTTTTAAGTCAAACTTTTGAAACTTTGACCAAGTTTATAAAGAAATTACTTATATATACAATACCAAAGATAAATTATAATATGAAGTAAGTACATGTTGTGATGAATCTAATGATTGTTCCAGATGTACATGTTTTTATCCACATATACCTAGTCAAACTTTTCTAAGGTTTGACTTTTCAAAACATCCATATGCTTATGGACGTGACAGTCCCTAACTAGAGAGAGAGAGAGAGAGAGTGAACAAAGTGTGTGTGCGTGTGTGAAACAGACATGGACAACACACGATAAAAGTAGAGAAAAAGCGTGTGTGTCTTATGCGAACATATCACACATGCATCTTCGACAACGGAGGCAAGGTGAGGAGATAGTGTGTGGTTGTTTGGAACCGAGAGAGCAAGGGCCCTAGCACGTGGCCAAGAGGGGTCTGACAAACAAGGGAGAGAGGTCGAGAGAGACATACGAAGAAAATGCAGACATGGGGAGGAGAGAGCGTATGTTTGTCATAGAGAGATCCCCTGGAGATCGTGATGGGACTACATGGGTGGGAGATCGAATGACAAGGTGTGTGCGCGATAGAAGATGCCCCGAGAGATATCGAGATAGACGTATGGATGGAAGGAGACAATACGTGTGTTCCTGATGGCTGTAAGAGATAATCATACTTAGGAGGTGGGAGTGCTTGTGCCTATGATGGAGTGAGGGATTATGGTACTTAGGGGAGGTGCATGTCACATGGAGAGAGAACAAGGGCGGAGAGTGTTGGATGGGTCTATATGTATAGCGCGAGTGAGACATGTGTATGTGTGAACCAGGGAGATATAAGGTCAGTTTGGCTTGCGTCCTGAGCATCTTTTGCCTGGCCTGGGGTTGTGGCTGGATTTCATGCACGCTTGTTTGCTTGCTACCCTATGAAAAAGAAAGCCCGCCTGGCCTGGATTCCCTTGCACTTTGATTAGCCTGGCTGGACTCCAGACACTGCAAGTAGCCTGGCCCAGGCGATCGATTTCGAACGCCTAGCCGTGCCTGGTCGTGCGGCCATGAGGCTAATAGCAACCTATATGGATATTAGCATTAAATAATTGCTGCATGGATTGATTGATGGGACGTTGATGCTTTGCTTGGCCCAGGCATGAACCAAACGCTTCAGCACCACACAAGCCTGGACATGCAGAAATATTTTTTATCTCACGTCCACACCAGGCAGTACTGGCCATCAAGGCACGAGGGTCAGGTCACGAACCAAACGGACCAATAAAGTTTGAGAGAGATTGAGGAGCCCCGATAAGGCTGAGTGGTGCATCAGATAGCTGAGAGGGGGAAAGAGATATTCCATCCGCTCGATAATGCAGTGCATGTAAATTTTTTAAAACTAAAACTTTGGAAACTTTGATCAAGTTTACGCAAATGTTATTTATATCTACAATACCAAAGATACATCATACAAAACTACATCTCATGGTGAATCTAATGGTATATGTTTGCCGTTCTACATGTAATTTTTTTTCTCCACGTACATGGTCAAACTTTGTGATGTTTGACTTTTCAATAAATCTATATGCTATGGACCGAGGAGAGTGCCTAAGTCGAGACAGATCAAGTGAGTGTGAAGGAGAATGAGTAAGTGTGCAAAAAGAGTATGTGTGTGAAAGAGAAAGTGACAACAAATGATAAATTAGAGAGAGAGTGTGTGTGTTTTCGTTTCTTATGCGAACATATCACGCATGCATCTCCGAGATAGAAAAGCGAGGCGAGGAGATACACGAAGATAGCTAGTGTGTGATTGTTTGAACGGAGAGAGACACCCCTGTAGCACATGTCCAATAGAGGTCTGGCCAACAAGGAACAAAGGTCGAGAGAGACACATGGAGGACATAGACGCATGGGAGGGAGAGAGGGTGTGTTGGTGATAGAGAGATCCCCTCGAGATCGTGAGGGGACTATATGGGAGGGAGATCGAGGGAGATGCGTGCGCGATAGAAAGATGCCCCGAGAGAAATCAAGATAGACCATGCACATGTTTGTGATGGAGACTAAGATTAGCTAGTCATATACATGTAGGGGGACTGCGTGTGCCTACAATTGAGTGAGAGACCATCATACTTGGCTAGCTTGGCATGAGATTGTGTGTGTGTGTGTGTGCGTGTGAGATGGAGAGAGAACGAGGGAGAGAGATAGAGTTTTTGATGGGCCTATCGAGTGCGAGTCAGATATGCATGTGTATGTGTGACCCTGGTAGATGGAGAGTTTGAGAGAGAGGGGGAAGAGCTCTGAGATGACAGAGTGGTGTGTGAGAGAGTTACGGGCAACGAGCCAAGGAATTTGTGTGCGTACGATGAGTGCACCCAAGATATCTAGCTTGGACTAGCTAGAGTATCATACATAGTGTGCGAGAGAGACCTATAGATGAAGTACATATGCATGCGAACAAGAAAGACCCCCCCCCCCACACACACACACACACAAAGAGAGAGAGAGAGAGAGAGATGGAGATAAAGGGAGAGGGACCAACAAGGTTTTTGTGTCAGATGCGCGCGACAGAATTGAAGATTGTCGGAGAGAGAGAGAGAGAGAGAGAGAGAGAGAGAGAGAACAGGAGTCCAGGAGAGGGGGAGGTCGCGTTTTATGCATCAAAGACTGATATAAACCATGTTTCGATATAAACTTGCATTCAAATATTTAAAATGGAGAACATGTTGTCTGCAATCCACACGTGAATGGATATATGCGTATATCAAACAAGTTCATTAATTTGACTTTCAACATGTTCATGGAGTACTATAATACTGTACAACACGCTACTCGATTGAGGTGTTCAATTTTGGATTTAGTTCACTATTTTGACCTAGTGAACGAGCTATTTCATTGAATCGAGATATTTCATTTTGGGTTTGATTCACGTTTTTGAGTGGGTCAACTATTTGTCATATAGTAAATCGCTGGCAACGAGCATGTAAAAACACATTACTCCCGAGCATAATCTCTCCATCTAAAAAAGAAGTGGCAAGCTAATATTTCAAAATTTGATTCGAATCGACTTGGTAAGGTATACGTGGATGCTCGTTCTCCCAGAATTTGAACGAACCGTTAAACATCCTCTGCTCGGTGGAATTCGCCCGAGCAAATAAATGGGAGACGCCAAATTACCGTCCTATGTGGGACACGCATCAATTGGCCCGTTGTACATCGAGGGTAGGTTCGTAACTTCATCCACACGCGCCTTCTCCTCGGCCGAAATGACATGTGTCGAATAATTCATAAACCATTGTCGGCAATACACGTTCTCCTCGCCCGAAATCGCTCGCGCCCACTATTTCAAAACACGCTCTCCTTGCCCGAAATCGCTCGTGCCCACTATATTTCAAAACACGCCCTCCTCGCCCGAAATCGCTCCCGCCCACTATTTGGAGAGAAGCAAAGTTACTCTACTATCCCCGACCCTCAGTACACAGACCCAAGCCGAGAAGCCTAAAGGCAGGGGTAGAACTGTAACTCCCCCTCACATTTCAGACAAATGCGTCCGTAAGACATGGTTCCACTCCCCTCCCAACCCCCCCCCCCCCATTCATACTTCATGGGCGCCAAATCACCTTCTCCCAGGGAAGCTCCCTTCTCCCGAGACACGAAACCTCGGCCCCTCCTCCATGGCGCCCCCACCGCACCAATTTCACAGCCTCCCTCCTCCCTAATGCCGGAGACGTTGTTCATTTGCCGTCGTGCACTGGGCCGTGTGCCTCTTACTCCGTGCTGCTAGAGCTACCTCGACGACGGCCGCGTGAACCGTACCGGAGCTGATTCACCCCCGCCATTGTTCACAGCGCTGGAGCGCCTCCAACTTCGGATCTGTCCAGAGTCCTGACGCTGCTTCCTCGTAGCCGTCGACCGTCGTGACATCGTTGTTTCCCTGTCGCCACCGCAACCGCGCCGGCCTCACCGACTCGGCAGCTGGACCTGCCTACTTCACCATGCCGCCATATAGATCGCACACTCATCTCAAATCACTTTATTTAGGCGTCAGTTGTCTGAATTTTTATTCTGGGCCAATCGATTCCCAATGGGAAGTAGCACCCCTCGAGGTGGCGGAGCTCCTAGGCTGCCTGTTGGCTGGTGTCTAACGTAAGGGTGCGGGGCCGCAAGTTCACCGCAGAAGCAGCGTTTAGATGGCTATCTTAGAGTTGTGTGGGTTGAAGGTACTGCCGCCGCCGGATCTGGATGACGGGGAGTCTTTGTGGATTGGCCCGGGGGCGGCGCAACCATGGCAGTGCGGTGGGCGGGGAGCGGGGTTTTGGCCGGGGCGACGGATGGCGGAGGCAGGCTGCTCTACCGTTGGTCGCTGGCTCTTCGGGGAAGATTCCGAACAGTGTCAGCCGGGAGGCACAAGACGGCCATCCGGTGTAGATCGGACAGTACCAAAATAAAATAAAATCGTGTGACCCCGATTTAGTCTTCAGTCAACAGACGTGTGACCACGCTCATACCTTGCTGTTGATCTCTTAGTGTATTTCTTCATATCAAAGAGATATGTCGTTCTTAAAATTATGCGTTATCTGCATCTTCAGACACACCGTCTTCCGACTCACCGCAGCAGCTCCAACAAGGGAAGCATACACCAGAAGGGAGCTATAGTCCCCACTCAACAGTTCCCTGCATCGAATGCGCGTGCCCGACATGGACAGCCACAACAATTGCATGGGCCATCGACAAGTCAGCACATGATGCTCACTCCTATCGATGGCGGCCAGATAGGTTGTACCCTCATCTTACTTGTGTGCAACATTTATGGCTTTGTTATTCATCTAAGCATGGAAAATAGATTGTCACATTTCACTGTATATTCATGTTGATCTCTTACAGGTCTTGTTCAGGAGTTAACGTTGTTCCATAGTTCAGCTAAGATACTTGTTCTTTAGGTAACGATGTTCCATAGTTATCATCCATCAGACAATGCTATCCCACAGGCTGGTGACTATAGTATTATACCACTTCTAGTATTACCTATGTTGTTCTTTAATACTTTTGTGTGCCATCTAGTTAATATCGAGTACAAACGATACATATTCTGTAGCTTTCATCTGTGTTCTCCCTTTAGTTTATGAGACCTGTTGCTGCTAGTTAACCCTGGTCCTACTATTTATGTCGTCTCTTACAGGCACTCATTACATAAATCTAACTACTAGTTGTCTTCCATACATGTCAGATATAATTGCACACAATGATATATCCACAAGAACCTCACGGAGCAATGTAAAGGCCAATAAACTTGATGTCAATGATACCAAATATGATGGAACATGTAAAGGCAGCTCTTCAGAAGACTTGCAGAAAGATGATGAATCCTCTTCACCCCACAAGGTCCTTGCTCTAACTTGGCCTATGATATGGGTACAACATGCATATAATGTCCTGGAGTGTATCTACTCTGTTGCAATGCCATGTGCTTAGCATGCTGATCATGCATGTAAATATGCCATGCCTTCCTGTTTTTCAGTACCTATTCCATTCATGATAACATGTTTTCAAATTCTAGTATTGTCATTCTACTCTATCGCAATGCCATCTGCTTAATTTGGACATCATGCTTGTGAATATCTTATGCATTGTTATTCATCAGTATGTACTTCATTTGTCTACCATACCATGTTTTTTTACATTGAAGTGCTGCTCTGGTGCTCTGGTGCAATGCCATATTAGTTTCCCAATCATACACGTGTATGTTGCCTTAGTTTTTACATTCAACTAGTGTTTTTTTGCTGTGTTGTCCTGTCCTATCCCTAGCTCTTACACCATACCCCCTCCGTCCGGATTACATGTTGCTGAAATGGATAAAAAAGGATGTATCTAGAACTGAAATACGCCTAAACCCATCCATTTTTTTCGGATGGAGGGAATACATTTCAATATGTCATGCCTTTCTATTCTTCAGTACCTATTCCATCTCTCTGTTGTAGCATGTTTTATAATTAAAGCACCATTCTTCTATACAAGGCATGCAAGGGGAAGATGACTATGTTAGAATCTGAAGGGTTACAAACAAGGCCTTTGCAAAAGATCCAAACGCCAGGAGATAATAAACCAACTCCAGCTTTTATAGATACTGCTCCATCACAGAGAAATGCAACTCCTACTGATAATAAGCAGATTCCAATGGCCAAAGAACTAGTCCGCTCCAGTCCAGCAAAAATATGTCAACTCCATTCTAAGAAGCGTGTGCGCATCCTTGCATCATGAAATTTTATAGCATGCTGATCATATTTTCTACATGTTTCTTACCCATCTCTCTTTTAGAAAATAAGCTTAACAGATAGAAGGATTTCTGCAGTAGTATCGTATGTGAGGAAAGATTCTTGCAGGAATTCTCTGTGCTCCAATGCAGATGTAAGTACCTGTTGTATATCACTATATTTTTACATCAGCATGTATTTTGTTAATCGGCGTGAATCCAACCTTTATCCGATCTAAATTTAATTGTAGCAAAATGTATGATTAAAGGCCACAATGTTGATTTTTGTAAGGAAAATTGTGTGGTAGTTTTGCATCCTGAGCTGCATGAGTGTCATATCAGTGGGTTTGAATACTTTGGTTCTGCAGTGGGTTTTCAGTGTTTTTTTACTATGTTGTCATGTCGTATCCCTAGCTCTTACATCATTCTCCCTCCGTCCGGATTACATGTCACAGAAATGGATAAAATTGGATGTATCTAGAACTGAAATATGCCTAGACCCATCCATTTATTTCCGGATGGAGGGAATACATGTCAATATGTCATGCCTTTCTATTCTTCAGTACCTATTCCATCTCTGTTGTAGCATGTTTTATAACTGAAGCACCATTCTTCTATATAAGGCATGCAAGGGGAAGACGTCTATGTTAGAATCTGAAGGGTTACAAACCAGGTCTTTGCAAAAGATCCAAACGCCAGGAGATAATAAACCAACTCCATTTTTCATAGATACTGCTCCAGCACAGAGAAACCCAACTCCCACTCATAATAAGCAGATTCCAGTGGCCAAAGAACTAGTCCGGTCCAGTCCAGCAAAAGAATGTCAACTCCATTCTAAGAAGCGAGTGCGTATCCTTGCATCATGAAATTTTATAGCATTTTGATCATATTTTCAACATGTTTCTTACCCATCTCTCTTTTAGAAAATAAGATTAAACGATAGAAGACTTCCTCCATTGGGATCGTTTTCGAGGAAAATATCTTGCGGGGATTCTCTATGCTCGAATGCTGATGTAAGTACCTGTTGTATATCACTATATTTTTACATCAGCATGTATTTTGTTAATCGGCGTGAATCTAACCTTTATCTGGTCTAAAGTTAGTTGTAGCAAAATGTTAAAGGCGCCAATGTAGATTTTTGTAAGGAAAACTGGTTGGTAGTTTTGCATAATGAGCTGCATGAGTGTACTATCTCATATCACGCACATTACTGAATTATAGTGCTTCTCTGGTTGCCCATTCATTCATTGTGTCAATGTTGCTTTCGTATTACCTTACCTGGCTGATGATAGCTGTGCCATATTGTGTTAATTTGGTGTAGGCTAGTTGCCCAAACGTTCGTTGTGTCAATGTTGCTTTCCTATTATCTGACTTGGCCAATGATAGCAATGCTAGTGTGTTAATTTGGTGCAGGCTACTGAAGATAACAAGACAAACTCTGAAAATAGCAAGGCAACCCCATTGTTTCTTTCCAATAAATCTAGGTCAGGTAATATGGCAATAAATCATGATTAATCTGTTTGGTTCCCCTCCTAATTTATGTTATGATGCAGTGGTCGAGACACTCTCCACTATCAATAATACAAGCCCGCCAACATCGCCATCTAAATCTGTTCAGTATCCTCTGTCTTGAATGCAGTGGAATAAATGTATGTTTGTGAACCAATTAATGGCTGAAGCAATGATGGAAATGGTGGATGAATCAGAGGTGCAGAGTCATGCGACACAACAACTGATCAATGTTTTCAGAGACAGTGTAGCAAAGCAGCAAGAACTTTCCCACATGCATATGGGTGTCATCTGTGCTGAGGTTGCAGATTGTGACGTTGTAGATGGTTAGGTTCTGCTCATTTATTTGCACTGGCATCAATCTTTGATTGCCCAGTGGATGTAGTTTCCTGTAATATATGCTGGATGTGCAATGTTATTCCTTATATGCCGTACCTTTGCTTGATTGGTTTTGGTCCTGTGCATAATTGCTCGTCGTAATGGGCTCAAATTATCTAATTTGGCCTAAAGACATGTACGAACTTTAGTGGGCCCACTAAATTAATGGGCCGTTACTAGGCCGAAAGTTAATGGCCGGCCCTCTTACCTCCCGGGTCGTTAACAGGCTGACATCGAAGCGGGCAACAGGTGGGCCCAATTGATATCACAGGTCGTTACTAAGTTTGGGCTACATATGGCCCAACTATACTGTAGGCCTTTAGCGGGCCGAAAGAGACAGTGGGCTTGTACTGGACCATGAAGAGCATGGGCCGCTAAGAGGCCGAAAGTCAGGTCATACTGTAAATGGCCCAACTGTGTTGTGGGCCTTTAGCAGGCCGAAAGAGAAATCGGGCTGATATTGGGCCATGAAGGGCATGGGCCGTTAAAAGGCCAAAACTAAGGTCCGACTACAAATGGCCCCTCATTTATGGCTGTTAACAGGCCGAAAGGCACACAGGGCCGGGAATTGGCCCAACACTTAGATGGGTCACTAAAAGCCCAAAACTCAGGTCCGACTACAAATGGCCCAACTGATTTATGGGTCGTCAACAGGCTGAAAGAGACACCGGGCCGGAAATTGGCCCAACACTTAAATGGGCCGCTAAAAGGCCGAAACTCAGGTCCGACTACAAATGGCCCATCTGATTTATGGGCCGTCAACAGGTTGAAAGACACACCTAGCCGGAAATTAGCTCAACATTTAAATGGGTCGCTAAAAGGCCAAAAGATGTACATACTAAAAATTGGCCCATCCATTGAATGGGCCGTTAACAGGCCGAAATCTCATCGGGCCGATATTGAGCCCAAATATATAGCTGTAACATCCCAAATTTTCAATTTGGAATGTTATACATAGATCATCATTGCATATCATATTTTAATTGCATTTTGGCTTAATCCTAGAAATTTCACGCAACTCAAGGACCCACGAAGAGAGTTGGGAATTTCGTTATTTTCATATTTGAGTTTTCTCAAATTTTGAAAATAGGATCATTTGATTTTATTTATTTCATCTTCAATTATTTCTATTATAAAATATGAGAGAGGGAATAAAATGACTTTCCCAAAATAAAGAAATATTGAGGATTTGATAATAAAATCAAATAAGATTTTATTTTGTACTTTATTGCTATTTTTTTGAATTTAGGAAAAATGCGCGTTTTTCAAAATTGCATTTAGGCCCCAAATAAATGTTCATCTGAACCGGCTTGATTTTAGAAGTCGGGGAAAATTTATTTCGAGATTTTTGGAGTCTATTTAGTATTTCTTTTATTTGTTTTTCTGCGCGTAGTGTTTTTTTAAATAAAAAATGAAACCGACTTTGGGCCGTGTTCGGCCGGGACTCCGCCTGGCCGGGCCTTTATAATGCGCCGCCCCGAGCCTACCCGAGCCACCAGCCCACCCCGCGCCAAACCCTAACCGCCGCCGCCGCCGAATCCCGCGCCGCCTGCCGCCGCCTACGCCCGACGCCGCCGCCGCCCCGCCGACGCCGCCGTCCCACCGCCGACCCTGCCGGACCCCGCCGCCGACCCCGCCAGACCCCGCCGCCCCCTCGCCGGAGGTAGCCACCGCCCCGCCGCTGACGGTTTTCCTCGAGAAAACCGTTCGGTTTTTCCGCCAGTTTTTCCTTTCGGTTTTTTTTTAAAAAACCTAGATCTGTTTTTTTGGTTTAGTTTATTTAGCGGACATTCGTCCGTACGTTCGTTTTAACGAACAGTTTTTGTCGTTTAGCCGCAGACAGCGAATGTTCGTTCGTTAGCCTGTTCGTCAGTTTTTCTTTTTCTCGGATTTTCCACAATTATTTCTGATCGTGATTTCTGATCTGTTTTTCGTTTTAGTTTATCTTTTCGCTCGTTTATCGGAATTAGGTGATTCAAGCACCTAGAGTTTCGCCTCGAAGCCCTCTTTACGTTTAACCAACTCAAACAAGTTTTTGCTTCTGTAAAATTTGACTTAGGTCCAGATTAGTAAACGAAGCTTGTTTCTTTCGCCATTTGACTTTCGTTGCCTCGTTTGATTTGTTTCTTTTTTTTGCAAACTGGAGTTCTTAAGTTGAACTTTCTGGTTAGTTCTCTTATTTGAGTTTTACCCGTGCATTAGATGAGTACTTATTGTATGCTTGTTTGTTTGCGATAGAGTACCCGGAGTGCGCCGCTTGCTACTTCGAATCCCTAGGTTTCACGGATCATCAGCAAGGCAAGTAACACTTTGATCAGACCTCTTTACTACCCAGTTTTATTGCATTAGATCAATCCTCAAACAATTGCATGATTAGGATTTGATTAATATGTGGGTTTTGGGAAGTAGATGAGGTAGTACCTATTACCTGTTTTATTATCAAACCCTTGGGAGTTACTCTACATTTGTTTATATTGCTAAGCTATGCTAGTAGACGTGGATTGGGTGAGTGCATCCATGACAGATGTGAGATTGTTTAATTAATGGTTTACTTAAGGTGGCAATTTTAATACACATTTAGGTGGATTGAGGCACCTGGGTATTCCAGCGATTGCCTGTTTTCTTTATGGACCGCCACCCAGGCTCAAAGGGATCATGAGATTATTCGTGCTAGAAACTTCCGTGTGCAGCAACAAGATACTATGGGCTCTAGCATATTTGATTAAGTCAAGCGAACTCTTACAGTGGTAGACTTGCAGATGTAGGGGAAAGTAGGTGTAACTGTCTACCCGATCGTAAGGTGCTAGCGCTTCTGAAAGACTATGTCTCTGTCATCCGTTTATCAAACACCATGTTGTGCGAGAATCCCAACGGAGGAGATCGAGTCTTGTGGGGAAAAGTGAGCAAACCTCTACAGAGTGTATAAACTAATCATGGTTAGCCGTGTCCCCGGTTATGGACGTTTTGAGTATCTAGTACTTGGATTATCATGTGAATCTCATCATGTTACTTTAATTAATATTGTTGGGTTTTAATGATGATGTTTAATTGGGATTGAGAGGGTGTCTACACTCTCAATGTTTAACAACCACCATGATAGTTAAATAAAGTTTATTCCTTTGTAGTAGGGAAAAATTGGCTTTACGCAAAAACTGTAACCATAGAGCTTTCCACCAGCCATATATGCATGTAGTATAGCTTTATTCTTTCATTACTCTCTATGTGTTACATTGCCAGCATATTCCATGTGCTGACCCGTTTCGGGCTGCAACGTTCATGTTGCAGACTTTTCAGACGACGAATAAGGTGCCTTTAGGTCATGGTTCTATACTCAGTGATGCCGTAGGAGTTGATGGACTCGCTTATCTTCCAAGACTTCCGATGTTATCGTTATTAGATGGCCTTAAGCCATATTTGTTGTAATAAGTTCTCTTTTGAGACATTCGATGTAATAAGTGTGTGATTGCTACTCTGTTATAAATCCTTCAAGTACTGTGCGTGTCAGCATTACTGATCCAGGGATGACACTGATGCACAGAGATCAGACTATTTGAGGTCTGGTCTCTACAAGATGGTATCAAAGCTTACACTGACTATAGGACACGACCACTAAGCTAAAAGCCCTAGATCACTACTCACTCTTCTCATTTCTGACTCATCATCTTTTCTACTCTTTTAGGATGGTGGATGCAAGGAACAAGTTCACGAAACCGGATGAAGATACATCCTAGTGGAGAAGAATGATGATCTGAAGAATGATATGAGGAGGAAATAGCAACACTAGTGCAGAAGAATGATGATCCCGATGAAGCTTGGTACTCTGATGTTCAGGTATCTAGTGACTTCCTTCAAGTGACGTCCAAAGGGTAAGAGTGTTCATGGGATTTCCCGCGATGGATATGAGGAGGAAATAGCAACACTAGTGGAGAAGAGTGATGATCTGAAGAAGAAGCTAAGAGTGTTCATGGGATTTCCTACAACTGAAGGAGAAGATGATTGCACTTGTCCAGAGAACAACATCATCATCGACGACACCGACTCGGACCCAGACGATAGCGATGATGACTATGTTGATGAAGCTGGAGCAGATATCATGGAATCTTCATCGGAGCAGTTTTTCTAGTCGACCACCATAACAGTAGTAGTATTCCCCCATGTATCTAGTATAGTCCGAGCACTTTTGTAACGATAGCTAGACCGTTGTATGCCCTTGTTTGAATTGATTCAAGTGATTTTGTTTGCAATTGTCTCATGTGCATATGGGTAGTGTTTTTTCTCTAGACCTCATTCTATTCTATATTCTCATCTTTTCTAAACCCTCAGATGCCTCTGAGACGTGACAATGGATTTGCTTTCCCACCGGAGTTCACCCAGTTGATCCAGCAGTAGAATGTGTTGATGCAGTTGCTAGTCCAGAATCAGAATCAGGGGAACAACAACAACAACCCACCACCACCACCACCTGTTGATCACTAAACCCGTTTTCTTAGGCTAAATCCGTCGGTGTTCTCCAGTAGCACCGAGCCGATTGTTGCAGATGATTGGCTCCGCAAGACAGCAAGGGAGTTAACCACAGCAGGATGCATAGATGCGGAGAGGGTGCATTTTGCCGCACATCATCTGGAAGGACCCATAGCATCATGGTGGGAGAATTTCTCAGCCACTTATCCTATCGACATTGTCACATGGGATTAGTTTCAGCAGGCTTTCCGTACTGCCCATGTTTCAGCAAGAGCTATGGCCATGAAGAAGCGTGAGTTTCGCAACTTGCGCCAAGGAGGACGGACAGTTGGCCAGTATGTGGATGACTTTAGTAAGCTAGCACGTTATGCCCCAGATGACGTTGCTACGTATGCAGCTAAGCAGGAGAAGTTTCTGGAAGGACTGAATGATGAGCTGAGCATGCAGTTGATGGTAGCAACTTTCAACAACTATCAAGAGTTGGTAGACCGTGCTCTTATGATTGAAGGGAAGCAGCAGCAGATTGAGAACCGCAAGAGGATTGACAATGGAAGTACAATTCTGGAGCTCAGCAGAAGCCACGTTTTACCCCGAAATCAGGAGGACATTTCCAGCATACCCGTGGAGGAGGTAGCTCGCACAACCATAATGGCCCCAAGAATGGTTACGGGAATGGAGGAAGCAATGGCCAGAACCGTACCAACCCGTCAACCCCAGCCAAGAGAGACCTGAGCCAAGTCACTTGCTTTAAGTGCCAGAAGACTGGACATTATTCCAATGAATGTCCTGAAGCCCAGAATGGCAATGGCAATGGAAGCTCAGGAAAGAAGCCGAACCCTTTCAACAGGGGACAGGTGAACCACGTTACTGTGGAGGAGGTTGAAGCCCAGCCAGATGCAGTAATAGGTAAGTTTTTGGTTAAGTCATTTACTGCAATCGTTCTTTTTGATGCTAGTGCATCGCATTCATACATATCAAGGGGATTTGTGGATAAGTATAAACTGTCCACCAAGGTTCTTAGAACATCTATGTTAGTAAGCTCACTAGGAGCGGGGTATATGGCCAGTCGAGGATGTTTTCAAGTGCCATTGAGTATAGGTAGGCATGTTTTCCCCTCGGATTTAATCATTTTGGAATCACAAGGTTTGGATGTAATTCTGGGTATGGATTGGCTATCGATGTATGGAGGAAACATCGATTGCAGCAGTAAGTCAATTTTGCTTACCACCCCAGAAGGAAGAAGGATCAAGTATGTATCACGGCATGAGCCGAAGAGGACACAAGTAAATTCCTTATAAGGAGTTGTGCAGGAGGAAGTACCAGTGGTGAAGGATTTCCCTGATGTATTTACCGAAGAGTTGCCAGGCATGCCACCAGATAGAGACATTGATTTTTTTATTGTGCTTTTGCCAGGCACAGGGCCGATATCTAAGAGACCGTACCGGATGCCCGCACAAGATTTGGAGGAAATTAAGAAGCAAATTAAGGAGTTATTGGATAAAGGCTATATTCGCCCAAGTTCTTCACCTTGGGGATCGCCAGTGCTTCTAGTGGAGAAGAAGGATGGATCTTTGAGGATGGTTGTTGATTATCGAGGACTAAATGAAGTGACCATCAAGAACAAGTTCCCACTGCCGATGATCAATGATTTGTTTGACCAATTGCAAGGAGCTAAGGTATTTTCCAAGATCGATCTGCGATCAGGATACCATCAGTTGAAGATTAGAGAGCAGGATATACCTAAGACGGCTTTTACCACCAGGTATGGGCTATACGAGTATACCGTTATGTCATTTGGTCTGACTAACGCACCTGCCTATTTCATGAACATGATGAACAAGGTGTTTATGAAGTTTCTAGATAAGTTCGTCATGGTGTTCATTGATGATATTTTGGTCTACTCAAAGAATAAAGAAGAGCATAGAGCATTTGCATTTGGTACTAGAGAAGCTCAGAGAACATCAGCTATACGCCAAGTTCAGCAAATGTGAGTTTTGGTTGAAGGAAGTTGGATTCCTCGGACATGTTATATCCGGAGAAGGAATAGCAGTAGATCCCACCAAGGTTGTCACTGTGACAAATTGTGTAGCACCAATGACAGTTGGAGAGATCCAGAGTTTTCTTGGGCTGGCAAGATACTACCGGAGATTCATTGATAATTTCTCGAAGATTGCAAAGCCTATGACGGATTTGTTAAAGAAGGATACCAAGTTCAAATGGACTGCGGAATGTGAGGCCAGTTTCCAGGAATTGAAGAAACGTTTGGTTATATCGCCAGTGTTGATTTTGCCGGATCAGCACAGGGATTATGAGGTGTATTGCTACGCTTCACATCGAGGACTAGGAGCAGTGCTTATGCAGGAGGGAAGAGTTGTTTCGTATGCTTCTCGACAGCTTAAGCCTCATGAGTTGAATTATGCTACGCATGATTTGGAGTTAGCAGCCATAGTGCATGCATTGAAGACATGGAGACACTTTCTCATCGGTAACCATTGTGAGGTGTACATGGATCACAAGAGTTTGAAGTACATTTTCACACAGAAGGAGTTGAATCTCGGGCAAAGGAGATGGTTGGAACTCATCAAGGATTATGATACGAGATTGCATTATCACCCCGAAAAGGCTAACGTAGTAGCCGATGCGTTGAGCCGTAAGATCCATGTAAACACACTCATGGCCGGAGGATTACCAAAGGAGTTAGCCGAGGACCTTCGCGAACTATGTTTGGAGATAGTTTCGAGAGGCTATGTAGCAGCATTGAAGATTCAGTCTACTTTGATGGATAAGATCAGAGAAGCTCAAAAGACCGACAAGGAGATTGCCTCTATAAAGGAGAAGATGAGCAAAGGAAAAGCGAAAGGATTTCGTGAGGATGAGCACGATACCTTATGGTTTGAGGACCGCATTTATGTGCCCAATGACCCGGAGATCAGGAAGTTGATTCTACAGGAGGCCCATGATTCGCCGTATTCGATTCACCCAGGAAATACTAAGATGTATTTGGATTTGAAGGATACTTTCTGGTGGACCGGAATGAAAAAGGATATAGCAGAGTATGTAGCAGTATGTGATGTCTGTCAGAGAGTGAAGGCAGAGCATCAGAAGCCGGCAAGATTGTTACAGTCATTGCCAATACACAAATGGAAGTGGGATAAGTTAGGTATGGATTTTATCACGGGATTGCCCAGGACTCGTTCAGGCTATGACTCGATTTGGGTTGTAGTCGATCGTTTGACGAAGGTAGCTCATTTCATCCCAGTGAAGACCACTTACACCAGTGCTAAGTTGGCAAACATCTACATGACCAGGATCGTATGTCTACATGGAGTTCCGAGGAGCATTGTATCAGATAGAGGAACCCAGTTTACCTCAAAGTTCTGGAATCAGTTGCACGAAACCTCGGGTACCAGGCTAGAATTTAGTACAACTTTTCACCCGCAGACAGATGGACAGACCGAGAGAGTCAATCAGATTTTGGAGGATATGTTGAGAGCTTGTGCGCTAGATTATGGATCTAGTTGGGATGATAATTTGCCATATGCAAAGTTCTCCTACAACAACAGTTATCAATCCAGCCTGAAGATGGCCCCTTTCGAAGCTTTGTACGGAAGGAGGTGCAGGACCCCATTATCGTGGGATGAAGTTGGAGACCGACAGTTGTTTGGACCATATTTGATTAAGGAGTCTGAACAGAAGGTGAAGTTGATTCGCGATAGGCTCAAGGTAGCCCAGTCCAGGCAGAAGAGCTACGCAGATTCTAAACGTAAGGAGATGGTTTACGAAATCGGAGATAGAGTTTATCTTCGTGTATCTCCACTTAGAGGAGTTAAGCGCTTTGGAGTTAAGGGGAAATTAGCACCACGTTTTGTGGGACCATACAAAATTCTGGAGCGTATGGGAGAAGTTGCTTACAAGTTGGAATTGCCCGAAGGATTGTCAGGAGTTCATGATGTGTTCCACGTTTCCCAGTTGAAGAAGTGCCACGCAGAGATGGCTGATATACCGCTGAGAGATACAGTGCCGCTAGAAGCGATTCAGTTGGATAGTGATTTGACTTATGAGGAGAAACCAGTCAAGATTCTCGAATATGCCAGCCAAGTCACTCGCATCAAGGTTATCAAGTCTTGCAAAGTTCAGTGGAGCCACCACACTGAGGATGAAGCCACCTGGGAGCGAGAGGAAGATCTGCTGAAGGACCACCCTCACCTATTTTCTAGCCAACCCGAATCTCGAGGGCGAGATTCATCTTAAGGGGGATAGGATTGTAACATCCCAAATTTTCAATTTGGAATGTTATACATAGATCATCATTGCATATCATATTTTAATTGCATTTTGGCTTGATCCTAGAAATTTCACGCAACTCAAGGACCCACGGAGAGAGTTGGGAATTTCGTTATTTTCGTATTTGAGTTTTCTCAAATTTTGAAAATAGGATCATTTGATTTTATTTATTTCATCTTCAATTATTTCTATAATAAAATATGAGAGACGGAATAAAATGACTTTCCCAAAATAAAGAAATATCGAGGATTTGATAATAAAATCAAATAAGATTTTATTTTGGAGTTTATTGCTATTTTATTTGAATTTAGGAAAAATGTGTGTTTTTCAAAGTTGCATTTAGGCCCCAAATAAATGTTCATCTGAACCGTCTTGATTATAGAAGTCGGGGAAAATTTATTTTGGGATTTTTAGAGTCCGTTTAGTATTTCTTTTATTTGTTTTTCTGCGCGTAATGTTTTTAAAAAAACGAAACCGACTTTGGGCCTTGTTCGGCCAGGACTCCGCTTGGCCGGGCCTTTATAATGCGCCGCCCCGAGCCCATCCGGGCCACCAGCCCACCCCGCGCCAAACCCTAACCCTAGCCCCCCAGCCGCCACCGCCGCCGCTGCCGCCGCGCCGCCGCCGGATCCCGCGCTACCCGCCGCCGCCTATGCCCGCCGCCGCCGCCGCCGCCCCGCCGCTGACCCCGCCGCCACCACCGCCGACCGCGCCGGACCCCGCCGCCCCCTCGCCGGAGGTAGCCACCGCCCCGCCGCCGGCTGTTTTCCTCGAGAAAACCGTTCGATTTTTCCGTTCGTTTTTTATAAAAAAAACCAAGATCTATTTTTTTCAGTTTAGTTTATTTAGCGGATGTTCGTACGTACGTTCGTTTTAACGAATGGTTTTCGTCATTTAGCCGCAGACAGCAAACGTTCGTTCGTTAGCCTGTTCGTCAGTTTTTCTTTTTCTCGGATTTTCCGCGATTATTTCTGATCGCGATTTCCGATCTGTTTTTCGTTTTAGTTTATCTTTTCGCTCGTTTATCGGAATCAGGTGATTCAAGCGCCTAGAGTTTCGTCTCGAAACCCTCTTTCCGTTTAAACAACTCAAACAAATTTTTGCTTCTGTAAAATTTTCCTTAGGTCCAGATTAGTAAACGAAGCTTGTTTCTTTCGCCGTTTGCCTTTCGTTGCCTCGTTTGATTTGTTTCTTTTTTTTTGCAAACCGGAGTTCTTAAGTTGAACTTTCTGGTTAGATCTCTTATTTGAGGTTTACCCGTGCATTAGATGAGTACTTACTGTACGCTCATTTGTTTGCGATAGAGTACCCGGAGTGCGCCGCTTGCTACTTCGAATCCCTAGGTTTCACGGATCATCAGCAAGGCAAGTAACACTTTGATCATACCTCTTTACTACCCAGTTTTATTGCATTAGATCAATCCTCAAACAATTGCATGATTAGGATTTGATTAATATGTGGGTTTTGGGAAGTAGATGAGGTAGTACCTATTACCTGTTTTATTATCAAACCCTTGGGAGTTACTCTACGTTTGCTTGTATTGCTATGCTATGCTAGTAGACGTGGATTGGGTGAGTGTATCCATGACAGATGTGAGATTGTTTAATTAATGGTTTACTTAAGGTGGCAACTTTAATACACATCTGGGTGGATTGAGGCACCTGGGTATTCCAGCGATTGCCTGTTTTCTTTATGGACCACCACCCAGGCTCAAAGGGATCATGAGATTATTCATGCTAGAAACTTCCATGTGCAGCCACAAGCTACTATGGGCTCTAGCATAGTTGATTAAGTCGTGCAAACTCTTACAGTGGTAGACTAGTAGATGTAGGGGAAAGTAGGTGTAACTGTCTACCCGATCGTAAGGTGCTAGCGCTTCTGAAAGACTATGTCTTGGTCATCCATTTCTCAAACACCATGTAGAGCGAGAATCCCAACGGAGGAGATCGAGTCTTGTGGGGAAAAGTGCGCAAACCTCTGCAGATTGTATAAACTAATCATGGTTAGTTGTGTCCCTGGTTATGGACATTTTGAGTATCTAGTACTTGGATTATCATGTGAATCTCATCATGTTACTTTAATTAATATTGTTGGGTTTTAATGATGATGTTTAATTGGGATGGAGAGGGTGTCTACACTCTCAATGTTTAACAACCACCATGATAGTTAAATAAAGTTTATTCCTTTGTAGTAGGGGAAAATTGGCTTTACGCAAAAATTGTAGCCATAGAGCTTTCCACCAGCCATATACGCATGTAGTATAGCTTTATTCTTTCATTACTCTCTATGTGTTACATTGCCAGCATATTCCATGTGCTGACCCGTTTCGGGCTGCAGCGTTCATGTTGCAGACTTTTCAGACGACGAGTAAGGTGCCTTTAGGTCGTGGTTCTATACTCAGTGATGCCATTGGAGTTGATGGAATCGCTTATCTTCCAAGCCTTCCGCTGTTATCGTTATTAAATGGCCTTAACCCATATTTATTGTAATAAGTTAACTTTTGAGACATTCGATGTAATAAGTGTGTGATTGCTACTCTTTTATAAATCCTTCGAGTACTGTGCATGTAAGCATTACAGATCCAGGGATGACACTGATGCACAGAGATCAGACTATTTGAGGTCTGGTCGCTAAAATAGCGGCCTGTTAACGAGCTCGAACTGACGATGGGCTGCAATGGTGTCAAATCTTTAATGGGTCGTTGACGGGCCGAATTGGCACATCTCGTATGGGTCGTGGGCTTAAATGGACCTGACACAAGTAGGCCTTATATGGACCGGCCTGCTAATTTTTACTGGGCCGACCTTTTTCACCGGAATGGGCCACTGTTGGGCCGTGCCACGTGTCAACCTATCATAGGCGCCTCCTGTCCAATGAGTGGATGACATCTGTGCCAACGGTGAGGCAACATGTGTTTCCTGTGGCCAATGATGATTTTACACATGGAAAATCCCCATTGGTCTGGGCTGTTAACGGGTTATCGGATCAAAAACCGGACCCGATAGCTTAACGGTGTTCCGTTATGGAGGATGCCACGTGTCGGTCACCCTTGACGAAAGCACTTCTGTGATGCGCGATTTATCATCATGGAAGTGGACACTTCCATGATGATAATTTTGGTAATGTCATGGAACACTTCTACGACAGCACAGGTATGACTATATTGATTCTGTCCTAAAATCGTCATGGATACATGCATGACAAAAAACGCGACCTACTGTGACAAACACGTATCATCATGGAAGTGTATTTTTTTGTAGTGATGAGCAGAGTGGCCTGCGCGTTCGTCGGGCCGTGACGTGCGTGGGAGGACGAAGCTGCTGGAGTCAGTGACGGAGTGGCGGTGCGCCCATCGCGGTGCACCGAAGGGTGCAGCGAAGAAGCTTACTGCTCGTGACCGGCAAGGCCCGTGGCAGTGTTGACCATCGGAGATGGAGCACGCTGACACAACCATCACTCGGTGGAGCCGTCTGAGCAACGCAAGCGGCGACTGCGGCCCGACGCTCGGTGCGAGCTCGACATGCGTCAGCCATGGAGGTGTCGGAGTGATGGTGGGTCGATCAATGGAAGAGAAGATCTGACGCACCCCTACCTGGCGCGCCAAATGACGGATTACGGGTTCTACAAACCCTTGAGAGGTTTGAACTCTGGGGTGCGTGCGGAAATCTCAACTTACCCAGCCTGCCTACTCGCGATCCTCCTAAGCCTAGTGCGTCGAGCTCGAAGAGACAAAGAGACACAGCAGTTTATCCTGGTTCAGGCCACCTTGCGGTATAATACCCTACTCCAGTGTTTTGGTGGATTGCCTCAAAGGGCTGAGGATGAACTAGTACGCTGGATGAACTGGCCTCGGGAGGAGAGGTGTTCTTGAGCTCAAGAGAGCTGATGAGGTGGTCGGATGAGAATGGACCCCCCTCTCTATGGTGGTGGCTAAGTCCTATTTATAGTGGCCTTGGTCCTGTTCCCAAATGTTGGCAGGAAGGGATCCCACAACGGCCGGATTTGAAAGGGGACAAGTAGTACAGCTTATCCTGACAAAAGTGGTCTTCGCCTGCAAAAAGCCCTTGGTCGTGATGCTGCGGTGGGCTCGGTGATGACCTCCGTCCTGCCGCCCTGGCGGTCTTGGTCTTGTTGCACCAGAATGGAAACCTTTGGCTGATTCCGAGGGACTCCGCACCTGTGGCTTGCCTCCCTGGCACCGAAGAGGAAACTGGCGCTCTACGCCTGCTGGTGCCCGCCTGGCCTTGGTCATCACGGCTCACGTCAGCTGAGCCTCATGAGGTACACCTTGCATAGAACTCTCCGCCCCTCGGGAGCCAGCCTGAAGAGGCCGATCCCCTCGGGGGTGTTGGTGTCAAAACCGGCGGATCTCGGGTAGGGGGTCCCGAACTGTGCGTCTAGGCGGATGGTAACAGGAGACAAGGGACACGATGTTTTACCCAGGTTCGGGCCCTCTTGATGGAGGTAAAACCCTACGTCCTGCTTGATTAATATTGATGATATGGGTAGTACAAGAGTGGATCTACCACAAGATCAAGGAGGCTAAACCCTAGAAGCTAGCCTATGGTATGATTGTTGTAATGGAGGTTATGTCCTACGGACTAAAGCCCTCCGGTTTATATAGACACCGGAGAGGGCTACGATTACACAGTGTCGGTTACAATGGTAGGAGATCTACATATCCGTATCGCCAAGCTTGCCTTCCACGCCAAGGAAAGTCACATCCGGACACGGGACGGAGTCTTCAATCTAGTATCTTCGTAGTCTTGGAGTCCGGTGGACGATGATAGTCCGGTTGTCTGGACACCCCCTAGTCTAGGACTCCCTCAGTAGCCCCTGAACCTGGCTTCAATGACGATGAGTCCGGCGCGCATAATGTTCGGCATTGCAAGGCAGGTTCCTCCTTTGAATAATCCAGAGAAGATTGTGAACACCAGGATAGTGTCCGACTCTGCAAAATAAATTCCACATTCCACCGTAGAGAGAATAAAATGTACACAAGTTCAATCTGCTGACGTACTCCGTGGCATGACGTCACGCCACTACCAAGCCTTTACTTGAATCATTTTTTATTATACCACCTCAGCGCGTTTAGCGAAGCGGTTTCCTTGGCACGTCTTGTCGAATCAGAGATTGTGTTCCCCTTATTCCGGGATTCTCATCAATACGGACGTGGGTAACCCAACCGCGCCATTGATGGTGGTGCTTGGGAGATAAGCGAGTTTTACCAGGCTAATGGGGACGCATAGTCTTCGTCCGCCTATATATAAGGGATAAGGATTCACCTTTTCACCTACGCCTTCTTCCTCCTTTGCTTATCCATCTCCGCGCACTCGAGCTCCAGCGCCCAAGTTCGTGCATCTCGTCTCAACCTTCTCCGACCATGTCCGGAGCGGGAGGCAAGTGGTTGGCCTCCACCATTAAGGAGGAGCACATCACAAAGCTGCGCAGCGCCGGATACCTTTCCGGCGACATCGCGCACCGGCTGCCCGACGAGGGGCAGCTCATCCCCACCCCCAGGCCCCATGAGAGGGTCGTTTTCCTTCCCCACTTCCTTCGCGGACTGGGCTTTCCACTTCACCCCTTTGTCCGGGGGCTCATGTTCTACTACGGCCTGGATTTCCATGATCTGGCGCCGAATTTCATCCTCAACATCTCGGCGTTTATCGTCGTGTGCGAGGCCTTCCTCTGCATCCAACCCCACTTCGGCTTGTGGCTCAAGACCTTCAATGTCAAGCCGAAGGTAGTGAAGGGCACTCAAGCAGAGTGCGGAGGCGCCATGTTGGGCAAGATGCCCAACGTCCTTTGGTTCGAAGGGGCCTTCATGGAATCAGTCAAGGGGTGGCAGTCGGGGTGGTTCTACATCACCGAGCCGCGCGACCCTACGTGGGCGGCGGCCCCCGAGTTCAGATCTGGCATCCCTACGTAGCTCACCTCCTGGAAAGAGTAGGGCTTGCTGTGGGGTAATTCGAAGGAGCTGACAGGACTCCAAGCCTGTATCCAGAAGCTGGTGAACAAGAAGCTCAGGCTGGTTAACGTGGTCCAAGTCATGCTCGTCCGCCGGATTCTCCCATGCCAAGAACGGGCATTCAATCTGTGGGAGTTCGATCCGGAGCAGCACCCGGCATTCAGCGGGCTCTTCAACACGACGTACGAAGGCTCCTGGAGGGTGCTGTTTAAGGGCGCCAAAGCCCCCGCACCCGCGACGGAAGATCGCGGATTTCACTCGCAGCGTCCAGCTGACGAGGTAAGTGATTCTACCCCTTTACGGGACACTTGTTGTTAATAGTTCGACCCTAAGCGGGTTTTAATCTCCCTTTTCCTTCGACAGGAGTGGATGAAGAAGGCCGAGCAGCTCATCTGCCCGGCTCCCATGCCAGAAAACCCAGTAGACGCCCGTCTAGCGGGGCTGCTGGTTCCGGCACCGCACATGGTGCCGGAGAAGAAGGCCAAGAAGGTGGCCACGGGTACTCGAAAGAGTTCCCGTTTTCAGGTGTCTGACGACTCCGAGGCGGATTCCTCCCCCGAAGATGAGGAGGAGGAAGAAGACTCTCTCCCAGAGGAGGGAGAAAGAAAGAGGAAGGCCTCCCTAACAGGGGAGGCCGAAGGGTCCAAGAGGGGAAGAACTATTCCCCCGGACAGCTCCGCCAACACCAATGTTGGCGATGAAGAGTGGCCCTCAAGGGCCAGGCCTCAAGCGAGATCGTAAGTATCCGGATCCCTGAATGATCTGCAATTTCTTTTGTGTCACATAGTTTCCTTCTAATGCCGCATACTGCCTGTAGTCCGACCGACGATGATCTCCCTGCTTCGTCGAGCGGGTCGTTGGCTGCGTCGGATGTGGATTCCATTCCGACTGCCTCCACCCCTCGCGCCGCTGAGGACGCCGAGCTGGGATCCCGGGAAGGGACCCATCAGGAGGAGGCTCCGGAGGCGCCGCAAGGCAGCCTCCCGGACTTTGCGCCGGACTCCACATCGGAACCCGCAGTGGTTCCGGAGTCTGGCAGGCGTCCCCTTCGCAAGAAGGGCAAGATCGTGACGCCGGCGGCCTCCGTCCAACCGGAGGTGCCGTACAACTTGCTGGAGGCGCTCAAAGGCGCTTCCATCGAGGAAGAACACCGCACCATTATGAGTGCGGTGATTCAGAAGGTTCAGCTCGCCAAGAGCGGGCTGACTGAAGCCTGCAGTAGCCTTCTAATAGGCTTTGAGGTAAGAAGTTAAAATTATGTAATGTAATACCGCATAGACAGTAGCCCCTGATGCTCAGTTCGGTGTTCGGAAAGAAAAGCCGGATTGAGGATCTAAAAAGATATACGCAGGGTTGCTAAAAGGTGTGTCAATATGGGTTTGCAGGCTGCGCTGCTGACCTCTGCCGCACTGACTGCGGAGGTCGGTGCATTGAAGCAGGATCTTGAGCGGTCCGAGCAAGAGCTCGGCCGTGCCAAGAAGCAGCTCGAGGACAAAGAAGGTGAGTAACACCACTTTGAAAATTTACCTTACAGAAAAGGATTTAGGTTGCAATAAAAATAACAAGGATAACGTGGGTACTACAGGGGCCACTAACGAGGTGGCAACCCTGAAGGAGGCTGTGTCCGCGGCCGAACGTAATGCGGCCGCGGAACGGGCAGAGCGAGAGAAGCAGGAGGCGCGGGTGGAGGAGGTGCGGCAAGAGCTCCAGGCTCTCATGGAGTTTGGAGCGCTACTCAAAGACTCGAGAGTCCGAGCTCGCCTCGGCTCTCGAAAGTGCCAAGTCCGCCAAGGCCGAGGCCCGTAAGGCCCTTCAGGAGGTTGAAGATGTGAAGAAGATAGCGGCGGGTAAGGCATTTTTCATGCAAAGTAAGCATGTTAATGTAAACTACCTGACACTTACCCGAATTCGGAGCTCTCTAGGGGCATTTGCAGATCTGCCGCACAGTGTGCCCGATGCCGCCGCATTCTACCGTGGCGAGGAGGGGAGCTCAATGGAGAAGGTCTTCTGGTCTCAGTAAGCTGAGGCCGGCCATCCGGTGCCCCCTAGCGACCAGCTGAAGCAGTTGGTTGAACTCCACAAGGTAGCTGAGGAGGCCATGAAGGGCCTTATAGTCCGGCTGTGGCCTGGAGAGGCCATGCCTGGGAGCTACTTCGGCCTCGTGCGGCGGCTAGTGGATGCGCGCCCCTGGGTGGAGGTCATCAAGCGCTCCGCCTGTATTGAAGGTGCTCGTCGGGCCCTTGCCCGCGCAAAGGTGCACTGGGGCAGGCTGGATGCGGAGAGGCTTCTTACTGACCCACCGCCAGCGGGCAAGGAGTATCATATGCCCGAAATGTACTATAAGACTGTCCTGAAGGGTGCCCGCAATATTGCGGATGAGTGCCCCAGAGATGTAATTATTGAGTAAACTCGCTATGTATTATCCTGTGCGCTGAAAACTTTGTTCATATGCGCTAAGCAACGCTTGTTTAATTTAAAATATTACCTTCTGTGCGGCCATTTATAAGATCTGAGAGATGGCAAGTCGTTGGTTTCAGCCCCCAAGCCGCGAGTGCTGGGGTGTTCGGGATAAACTTGAGCACTCTTGTTCCCATTTTTGGGTCCATCTAGGGAGGCGCTCAACACAACGAACAAGGCAACCGGACTTATAATGCTTGAACACTCTCACTTAGCCATAGAATTCTATAATTTTAAATTTCGGCGAAGCCCCTAGTATTCGGAAGACCGAATTCGGGGCGCTATCCAAGCCTTCGTCGGACATTATCCGGTACTTCGCTCGAAGCGGCATAAGTCTTTAGGGACCCGAAAAGACCTCTCGAACAGCGACCAGTCTCTCACCTTATCATGCCAGTCAGTTTTGGCTTTCTCCACTGAGGCGCTCGCCCAGCTCAACTGGGGCGCAATCGCAGTGGTTCTCCCAGTGCCACCTTAGCCGACAAAACGGAACATAAGGCACCAAAACGTGGGAGCCGGGCAAACCCAACTATTGACCCAAGACATGATTCGGAGCTGATTCATATAATGTTATAAGTTCGGGGTGCCGCACTTGTGAAAGTGTTCGGACTTATCACACCATAATGCGGGGAACATAAGCCCCTGGTGTATTCGGCCGTACCAGAATATACGGGTGCAAGATGTCATTAGTGAACATATGTGTGAAGTAATGCAATAACAGGCAAAAAATGTTGCATTATTTATTCAAGGAATTCTGCTATGAGTGCGGAAGGATACAAATAGTGCGGTAAGCAAGGGATTGGACTAAATAAACATGTCCCCCTCCAGGGGTGGGTTGCGGACTGGTGTATATAATCAAATTTAATGCTCATAATGGAGACCACCTGAGCGTTCATCGCAGCCTTCTTCCCTCCCTGGCTGTTGCATCATGAGTTCGGCGGGTTCGTCGCCGGACAGAGCCTCTGGTGAACGGAGTCCTGTGTATACAAAGAAGGAAAATAGAAAAAAAGCGACACACTTGTGAGCCCCTAGTGTGGTCGAGCCGCACTTTGGGTCTGTTGTGGTCGTGCCCCTCCCCCTAGGCCCATGGTATCTCCAGAGCGTAATGATGTACGCGGAGGGTTGGTCTTGCAATCATGCGAGGGCTGGGGTTGGGGCCGCATTGCTATGCATGCTCGGAACGTGCCAGGTGATCTTGGTTGATGTTGCTCCGGGCGCGTTTGGCCGTGTCCGGCCGTTTAACGGCCGGACTCGAAAATTGCCTTAGAAGGTTGCTCTGTACTTCTGCCGCGAGAGCCGCTGTATGTTCCTCCGTTCGGAGGGAGTTCCGTATTTCCGTTGACCGTGATGACTCCACGAGGGCCTGGCATCTTGAGATTGAGGTATGCGTAATGTGGCACCGCGTTGACCTTTGCAAACGCGGTTCGTCCGAGCAGAGCGTGATAGCCGCTACGGAATGGGACTATGTCGAAGATTAACTCCTCACTCCGGAAATTGTCTGGGGATCCGAAGACCACTTCCAGTGTGACTGAGCCTGTACAATTGGCCTCAACACCTGGTATGACGCCTTTGAAGGTCGTCTTTGTAGGTTTAATCCTTGAGGGATCTATGCCCATCTTGCGCACTGTGTCCTGATAAAGCAGGTTCAGGCTACTACCGCCGTCCATCAGGACTCTTGTGAGGTGAAATCCATCGACGATTGGGTCTAAAAACAATGTGGCGAATCCGCCATGGCGGATGCTGGTCGGATGGTCTCTTCGATCGAAAGTGATCGGGCAAGAGGACCATGGATTGAACTTCGGGGCGACTGGCTCCATCGCATATACGTCCCTTAGTGCACACTTCCGCTCCCTCTTGGGTATATGGGTTGCGTATATCATGTTCACCGTCCGCACTTGTGGGGGAAAACCCTTTTGTCCTCTACTGTTCGGCGGCCGGGTCTCTTCCTCGTCGTCGCTATGCAGCCCCTTGTCACTGCTTTCGGCAATTAATTTGCCTGCCTGCTTGAATACCCAACAATCTCTGTTGGTGTGGTTAGCTGGCTTTTCGGGGGTGCCATGTATCTGGCATGAGCGGTCGAGTATTCGGTCCAAATTGGACGGACCCGGAGTTGTTCTTTTAAATGGCTTCTTCCGCTGACCGGGTTTAGAGCCTCGGAATCCGGCGTTGACTGCCGTATCCTCCTTGTCGTTGCCGTTAACGCGGCGTCTATTTTTGCTTCGACGCGACCTGCCATTGTGGTCCTTGGTATCCGGACTGCCAGAATTTTTACTGAGGTTGTTGCTGCGAGCTAGCCAGCTGTCCTCTCCCGCACAGAAGCGGGTCATTAGAGATGTGAGGGCTGCCATGGATTTCGGCTTTTCCTGTCCTAGGTGCCGGGCTAGCCACTCGTCGCGGATGTTATGTTTGAAGGCTGCGAGGCCCTCTGCATCTGGACAGTCGATGATTTGATTTTTTTTTGTTAAGAACCGTGTCCAGAACTGTCTGGCCGATTCGTCTAGCTGTTGAATTATGTGGCTTAGGTCATCGGCGCCGCTAACGTCGGCGCTTGGGCTGTTTCTTTAAGGAATCTGCCTCCGCTGCTTCTTCGTCATCCCCATCTTTTGGGGTGTCCACCATGTATATGTCATATGACGAGGTGGTCTTCCAGTGCCCTGTAGGCGCTGGTTCTTGTTCGTCTCCGGCATCGTCGTCCATACCGTCGATGTCTTCGGAGTTATAGTCTAGATCGTCAACATTGGCTACAAAGTGGGTGGTGGGTGGCCTCTGAATTTCTTCGTCGTCCGCATCCCAACCCTCCTGGCCATAGTCCGGCCAGGTCTCTCCGAATAGCGAGAGATGTTTTAGTGAATTTAGGATGTCGCCAAAGGGCGAGTGCTGAAAGATGTCCGCAACGGTGAACTCCATGATCGGCGCCCAATCGGATTCGATTGGCAGGGGCGCGGGAGGTTCGGAGTCCGGCAGGGAGTCCGGCACCTCAGAGTTACGAGCTTTGCAGGGGACAAGGTTAGTGTTCGTCTCCATCGCCGTGGAAGTTGCAGCCACCGGTCCTCGATCTGCGCGATCGGCTCCGGACTAAGGGCCAGAGCGGATTCGTGTGCGGCCACCAAGGCACTATCCGGCGGCAGAGCTAAATCATGCCCATCGTGACAAAGCGGCACGCTCGGCTGTGGCTCGAGTCCGTCGAAGATCAAGTCCCCGCGGATGTCGGCCGTGAAGTTTAGCCTTCCGAACCTGACCTGATGGCCAGGGGCGTAGCTTTCGATCTGCTCCAGATGGCCAAGTGAATTAGCCCGCAGTGCGAAGCCGCCGAATACGAAGATCTGTTCGGGGAGAAAAGTCTCACCCTGGACGGTGTTGTTGCTGATTGAAGAAGCCATCGAGCCTATCAGCGACGACACAGAGGAACTCTCAATGAAAGCACCAATGTCGGTGTCAAAACCGGCGGATCTCGGGTAGGGGGTCCCGAACTGTGCGTCTAGGCGGATGGTAACAGGAGACAAGGGACACGATGTTTTACCCAGGTTCGGGCCCTCTTGATGGAGGTAAAACCCTACGTCCTGCTTGATTAATATTGATGATATGGGTAGTACAAGAGTGGATCTACCACGAGATCAAGGAGGCTAAACCCTAGAAGCTAGCCTATGGTATGATTGTTGTAATGGAGGTTATGTCCTACGGACAAAAGCCCTCCGGTTTATATAGACACCGGAGAGGGCTAGGGTTACACAGAGTCGGTTACAATGGTAGGAGATCTACATATCCGTATCGCCAAGCTTGCCTTCCACGCTAAGGAAAGTCCCATCCGGACACGGGACGGAGTCTTCAATCTTGTATCTTTGTAGTCTTGGAGTCCGACGGACGATGATAGTCCGGCTGCCCGGACACCCCCTAGTCCAGGACTCCCTCAGGGGGTCTTGGCGTTGTCCGCCTCGTGAGGCTTGGCCCCTCGCGAGGGTCTTGAGCTGTTGATGTCGAAGCTGGGCCATACCAGGACGTCGATGGAGCCACGTGGTGGGCCATAGGCAGGCAAGTCTGGGTACCCCCATATCTAGAACATCGACAAGTGTTGCGAAAATCGAAAGGAACTCCTGTCAGAAGTAACCACACAGTCCTATTGAAGTGAACTCTCCTATGATTTCTACCCTCATCGTGCTTCATGAAGGAGATAAACACATCCCCAAACTCATGTGGACTATCAAGAACCAATTTATCCCTATCTCTGACCCTAGTTAGGCGCACGTAGGCTTCTCCAAATGGGCACCTATGAATATCTCTCAACCCCAGCTGCTTATGAACTACCACAAACTCTTCAAGAACATCTCTTACATTGGGGAAAGACACATCAGCCAGGAGAGGATGAATGGTGGAAATCGCCCAGTCTTCGTGGCGACGAGGACGATGAGGAAGCACCACCCGAGCCACCCCATTGTGCCCCTCAATCTGCTGAATATCAAATCCATGGGGCACAAAGGGGCGCGGGTCGATTGGGATGTTGGCCATTGGAGCAGCCACACAGGCAAGCACTGCCGAGGTCGAGCTTGACTCGACTGGAGCAGGGTTTGGGCATTGTGGAGAAGCAGAGGAAGATGGTGGAGAAGTTGAGGAGGCAAGTGTTATTCGAGGCTGAAAATTAGGGAAGGATCCCAAACAAAGCTCACTAAAAGAGGATACCATCGGAGGGTCACGGGCCGGGCCAGCAGACTGAAACCAGTCTTGGACCGCATCAGGGTCCCAGGCCTCATCTGGCAGGCTAGGGAAGGAAGCAAACCGTAGAAACGGATAAAGTACAGTCAGCCTTTTCTCTCTACAGTCCCTGTCAAAGTGGCCTAGTAGCCCGCATGCGTAGCACTGGAAAAGACCATTTGAGAAAACCTGGTTGCTTCCCTGAGAAACCATTGCGTGAACCTCTCCTGAGGTATTATGACTCGCTATCAAGGGCTCATTATTTCCCGAAGCCACATTATTACTAGATTCGGGAATATTCCCCAGACGAGAAAAAACCGATGGCCACAGTTGATCGCTGGACACGTTGTCACTGGCAGCTCTTGGGCGCAAACCACTTGTAACCAAGATCCAAGAAGCATCTTCTTCATGATAAAAAAAGTTGTTCTTCATGAATCCATTTAGGGCCCGCAAAACCAAAAGACTAAACACCAATTCAAAGTCCTTTTCAACCACATGGCCTTGGTTGTAAATTTCAAAACCCACTACCTTGGAAGCAACTGAGAACTTGAAAGATCTATCCTTGAGGTGATGGACACGAAACCCTTGAGGATACCCACCAAAACATGATTGAAGGGTGATACTAATCGTGTGACAATTCCACCGGAACTGAGCACGACAGAAAGAAACAACCAAAGTGAACTCCCATTGGTGAAAACCAGGAGAAAACACCACTGGATGACCAAACTTTTGCCTCATCGACCGTTGAAACTCTTTACCTCGAGCAAAGTTGAGTGATGGGGGATCCATGGCCACCCACCTCCTCCTCCAAGGAAAGTGGTGGTTGCCACTGTCGGAGTGATAGGTGATAGGAAGAGGTGGTCATCGGGGCCGGAGTGGCCACCGGCGATGGACGCCTAGGAGTCGCCTAGGAGAGGAGAGGACACTTCTCACACACGAAAATTTCTGCCCGCCTGCATCCCTCAAAAATATCTGCCCGCCTCGAGGGTTTTTCTGTTTCATAACATATGGTTGTTATCTCCGGACTATGTGCGATGCACCACATCAAAATTTTCAATAGCCTCGACATTTCACTCCTGCATAGTAAAATTTTCAGTACCCGCGTCATTTCCTCGAACACACCCCGCCCCCCTCCACACACACACACACAAACACCTCGGGCGCGCGCACACACACACCCTCCCTCGCTCGAAACCCTAGCAAGGTCCCTGTCGCCGCTGCCGCAAGGCCTCCATTGTCAACATCTACCGGTTTGCCCGTGCAGCTTACCCATCGATCTCCATACCCAGGCCGCCCTGCGTTTCTTAGATGACGCCTGCCAAACGCCCCCTTCCCCATAGATCCCCATCCCCATCCCCATCACCCACTCCAGAGCGTTGCAGCCTAACCCCGGCTATGCTTCCCGTGGAGCTCAAGGAGCGACTGGCCCAGTCATGGTCTCTTCGCCCGACATCGCCGAGGAAGCTGACGACCATTACTGAACGCAGGCACACAATCAGCGGGCTAGAGTATGCGGGTGTGTCGCGGACACCGGCTACGACATCAAGGTCGTCGACAGCGACGGCCTGAGGCGGGCTATGTCACAGGTTAAGTGGCCCACTCCCAACCCCTCGGGTTCAACCACTATCGATCTCATCCATGGCCCCGTCGCTGATCTCCTCTGGCTCGTTGTCAAGAATTTGCCATCCTACATCTCCATCGAGCCCCTTTTGTCATTTCAGAAGGACACGTTCTGCGATGCTGGCTTGGGATCCACAGCTTCCAAGTCAAACCTCATCGACGGCGACCACGAGGAGGGCACCCTCTCCGGCTCTTCCAAGGGGAAAGCGCCCATCTGCTCTTCCAAGGGGAAAGAGCCCATCTACGACATCAAGGAGGGCACCCTAGAGCTGTGCTCTTCCAAGGGGAAGGAGCCCATCAGCGTCAACATGGAGCGCATCCAGCGTCCGTGCTCTTCCCACGGGAACGAGCCCATCTGTGACAAGTGAGTAAACCCATGATTCATTTTGTCGTGCCTCTTCACAGGGGGGAAACCCATGATTTGTTTTGTCGAGTCCCTTTTGTAGTGTAGTAAGAATATGTCCAGATTTAGTTGCTATATTTGGTTGTTTGCAGTATGCCTTGTTTATTTCAGTTGTTCACAATGTGATGCTCTATATGCGGAATTATTTATTGTGCAGTACATTTCATCAATCCAGTTTTAAACATACCGATAGGAATGAATATATTTGCTTGCTGTTAAGCCTGTTATAGCTAGCATATGCCTCTTTTAAAGTTTTTTGATTGTTCGGTTGTTTGTAGTTAGCATATGTCCAGTTTCAAATGCTATCTTTTGTTGTTCGTAGTATGCCTTGTTTATTCCAGTTATTCACAACGTGATGTTCTGTATGTGCAAGTATGAACTGTGCAATTCAATTTCATTAATACCAGTTTCAGCAATACCACTATGAATGACTACATTTGGTTGCTGCATCTTGTAGTTAACACACCTTTACATTTTTATTTAACAATAACCAGTTTACTTAGACCGGCACAATACCAGTTTGAATGACTATGTTTGCTTGTTGTTAAATGTTAGGCCTGTTGCACTTAACACACCTTTCTACTTGTTTTGCTTTACTAGCGTGCTTAAACCTGCACGCTGAAGCTATATTTTGGAGATTATTTTGTCTGCCATGGATAATTTTGGTTGATGTTTAGCCTGCTGTGCTTAACATGCCTCTCGATGTACCTACACAGGACAAATTTGGGAACGCCTGATGTTTTCCATCGAGGTTAGTTTCATCCCATGCCTTATATATATTCATTGTTCAGGATATTGGTAGCTGGTACCATATAGGCCGAGGGAATATATCTGTAACCCATTTATCGTTAGGTTAACTAGGGCCATATGTAATATATCTAAGGCTACACAGCAACATGCACTGTACTTAATGTCTGAATGCAATCCTAGCTACATAGCAACAAGGAAGAGTGTTACCTTAATGTTCTGAGGATGTTTACATATACGTAAAAGAGCAGCAGCAGCAACAACAACAACAACACAACCCAATTTGGATACTCAACTTAGCTAGATGTTAGAGTTAGTTTCTAGCTCATGACTAACCCTAAACTAACTCCATCCAAAGAGGTGTTTGGATGACAGGGTTAGATTGACAATAAATGCACTAGGAGAACTAGCTCCAATTAGCACCTCTTGGGTTGGATAGTTTTTTGGGTGGGTTAGATGCAACTAGCTCAAACTAGCCCTCATGTTTGGATATACTTTAGGGCTTTTTGAGCTTGAACTAGCTGAAACTAACTCTAACCCATGGATACAGCAGCAGTTAATCAGTCGATAATGTGTAAGAATGCAATAAACTCCTTCCGACCCATAATATAAGATGTTAATTCATCTAATATGTGAGTGTATTGGATGTTATAAGATATTATAAAAGAGTATTGTACTACATCATTGTGCAATTGCTGTTTAGCTTCTAATATTAACTTGGTGGTTGCTACGTCTTGAGCTTGCGTTGGTTTTCCTTGAAGAGGAAAGGGTGATGCAGCAAAGTAGCATAAGTATTTCCCTCAGTTTTTGAGAACCAAGGTATCAATCCAGTAGGAGGCTCCTCAAAAGTCCCACGCACCTACACAAACAAACAAGAACCTCGCAACCAACGCAATAAAGGGGTTGTCAATCCCTTCACGGCCACTTGCGAAAGTGAGATCTGATAGAGATAATATGATAAGATTATTTTTGGTATTTTTGTGATACAGATTGGAAAGTAAAATATGCAAACAAAAGTAGATGGAAAAACTTATATGATAAAAGATAGACTGATGACCCACAAGTGTAGGGGATCTATCGTAGTCCTTTCGATAAGTAAGAGTGTCGAACCCAACGAGGAGCAGAAGGAAATGATAAGTGGTTTTCAGTAAGGTTTTCTCTGCAAGCACTGAAATTGTAGGTAACAGATAGTTTTGTGATAAGATAAATTGTAATGAGTAATAAGCAAATAAAGTAAATAAAGTGCAGCAAGGTGGGCCAATCCTTTTTGTAGCAAAGGATAAGCCTGGACAATTTCTTATAATGAGAAAGGAGCTCCCGAGGACACATTGGAATTATCGTCAAGGTAGTTTTCATCACGCTCATATGATTCACGTTCGGTACTTTGATAATTTGATATGTGGGTGGACCGGTGCTTGGGTACTGCCCTTACTTGGACAAGCATCCCACTTATGATTAACCCCTATTGCAAGCATCCGCAACTACAAAAAAAGTATTAAGGTAAACCTAACCACAACATTAAACATATGGATCCAAATCAGCCCCTTACGAAGCAACGCATAAACTAGGGTTTAAGCTTCTGTCACTCTAGCAACCCATCATCTACTTATTACTTCCCAATGCCTTCCTCTAGGCCCAAATAATGGCGAAGTTTCATGTAGTCGATGTTCACATAACACCACTAGAGGAAAAGACAACATACATCTCATCAAAATATCGAACGAATACCAAATTCACATGACTACTAACAGCAAGACTTCACCCATGTCCTCAGGAACAAACGTAACTACTCACAAAGCATATTCATGTTCATAATCAGATGAGTAATAATATGCATTAAGGATCTGAACATATGATCTTCCACCAAGTAAACCAATTAGCATCAACTACAAGAAGTAATCAACACTACTAGCAACCCACAGGTACCAATTTTGTGGTTTGGATACGAGATTTGATACAAGAGATGAACCAGGGTTTTGAGAGGAGATGGTGCTGGTGAAGATGTTGATGGAGATTGACCCTCTCCCGATGGGAGGATCATTGGTGATGACAATGGTGATGATTTCCCCCTCCCGAAGGGAGGTTTCCCCCGCAGAACAGCTTTGCCGGAGCCCTAGATTGGTTCTGCCAAGGTTCCGCCTCGTGGCGGCGAAGTTTCGTCCCGTAAGCTTGCCCACGATTTTTTCCAGGGTAAATGCCTTCATATAGCAGAAGAAGGACACCGGAGGGCCACCAGGGGGCCCAGGAGACAGGGGGCATGCCCAGTAGGGGTGGGCGCGCCCCCCACCCTCCTGGCCAGGGTGTGGGCCCCCTGAGGTGTTTCTTCCGCTCAATAATTCTTATTAATTCCAAAAATAAGTTCCGTGGAGTTTCAGGATTTTTGGAGCTGTGCAGAATAGGTTTCAAATGTTTGCTCCTTTTTCAGCCAGAATTCCAGCTGCCAGCATTCCCCCTCTTCATGGTAAACCTTGTAAAATAAGAGAAAATGGCCATAAGTATTGAGATATAATGTATAATAACAGCCCATAATGCAATAAATATTGATATAAAAGCATGATGCAAAATGGACGTATCATAGACTCGGGGGCCATAGGTTTCACTAGTGGCTTCTCTCAAGATAGCATAAGTATTACGGTGGGTGAACAAATTACTGTCGAGCAATTGATAGAAAAGCGAATAGTTATGAGATTATCTAGGCATGATCATGTATATAGGCATCACGTCCGTGACAAGTAGACCGAAACGATTCTGCATCTACTACTATTACTCCACACATCGACCGACTCCTGCCAACATCTAGAGTATTAAGTTCATTAGAACAGAGTGACACATTAAGAAAGATGACATGATGTAGAGGGATAAACTCATGCAATATGACATAAACCCCATCTTTTTATCCTCGATGGCAACAATACAATACGTGCCTTGCTACCCCTGCTGTCACTGGGAAAGGACACCGCAAGATTGAACCCAAAGCTAAGCACTTCTCCCATTGCAAGAAAGATCAATCTAGTAGGCCAAACCAAACTGATAATTCGAAGAGACTTGCAAAGATAACTTAATCATACATAAAAGAATTCAGAGGAGATTCAAATAGTTCTCATAGATAAACTTGATCATAAACCCACAATTCATCGTATCTTGACAAACACACCGCAAAAAGAGTTACATAGAATAGATCTCCAAGAAGATCGAGGAGAACTTTGTATTGAGAATCAAAGAGAGAGAAGAATCCATCTAGCTAATAACTATGGACCTGAAGGTTTGTGGTAAACTACTCACAACTCATAGGAGAGGCCTTGGAGATGATGTAGAGGCCCTCCATGGTCGACTCCCCCTTCGGCGGAGCACCGACGAAGGCTCCATGATGGGATCTCGCGGATACAGAAGGTTGCGCCGGTGGAATTAGGTTTTTGTGGTGCTCCTGGATGTTTTCGGGGTACATGGGTATATATAGGAGGAAAAAGTAGGTCGGTGGATGCTCGAGGGGCCCATGAGGGTGGGGCGCGCGCCCACCCCTAGAATGCACACCGGGCACCCTCGTGGCCGCGTCCTTTGTTGCTTGACGTCCACTCCAAGTCCCGTGGATTGCGTTTGTTCCAAAAAGATCACTCCCAAAGGTTTCATTCCGTTTGGACTCCGTTTGATATTCCTTTTCTTCGAAACACTGAAATAGGCAAAAAAAACTGCAATTCGGGCTAGGCCTCCGGTTAGTAGGTTAGTCCCAAAAATGATATAAAAGTGTAAAGTAAAGCCCATAAACATCCAAAACGGGTAATATAATAGCATGGAACAGTCAAAAATTATAGATACGTTGGATATGTATCAAGCATCCCCAAGCTTAATTCCTGCTTGTCCTCGAGTAGGTGAATGATAAAAATGGAATTTTTGATGTGGAATGCTACCTAGCATAATTCTCAATGTAATTTCTTTATTGTGGCATGAATGTTCAGATCCAAATGATTCAAAATAAAAGTTCATATTGACATCAGAAATAGCAATACTTCAAGCATACTAATCAAAGCAATCATGTCTTCTCAAAATAACATGGCTAAAGAAAGTTCATCCCTACAAAATCATATAGTTTGGTCATGCTCCATTTTTGTCACACAAGAATGCTCTCATCTTGCACACCCCCGATGACAAGCCAAGCAATTGTTTCATACTTAAGTATTCTCAAACTTTTTCAACTTTCACGCAATACATGAGCATGAGCCATGGATATAGCACTATGGGTGGAATAGAATATGATGATGGAGGTTGTGTGGAGAAGACAAAATGGAAGAAAGTCTCATGTTAACGAGGCTAATCAACGGGCTATGGAGATGCCCATCAATTGATGTCAACATGAGGAGTAGGGATTGCCATGCAACGGATGCACTAGAGCTATAAATGTATGAAAGCTCAACAAAAGAAACTAGTGGGTGTGCATCATACTTGCTTGCTCACGAAGACCTAGGGCATTTTGAGGAAGCCCATCGTTGGAATATACAAGCCAAGTTCTATAATGAAAAATTCATACTAGTATATGAAAGTGACAACATTAGAGACTTTATATATGAAGAACATGGTGCTACTTTGAAGCACAAGTGTGGAAAAGGATAGTAACATTACCCCCTTTTTATTTTATTTTCCCTTTTTTTGGGCCTTTCTTTTTTTCTTTGGCCTTTCTTTTTTTTCTTTTTTTTGGGGACAATGCTCTAATAATGATGATCATCACACTTCTATTTATTTACAATTCATGAATTACAACTCAAAACTAGAATAAGATATGACTCTATATGCATGCCTCCGGTGGTGTACTGGGATGGGCAATGAATCAAGAGTGACATGTATAAAAAATTATGCATGGTGGCTTTGCCAAAAATACGGTGTCAACTAGATGATCATGCAAGGCAATATGACAATGATGATGCGTGTCATGATGATGAACGGAACAGTGGAAAGTTGCATGGCAATATATCTCGGAATGGCTATGGAAATGCCATAATAGGTAGGTATGGTGGCTGTTTTGAGGAAGATATAAGGAGGTTTATGTGTGATAGGATTTTTTGTCCAAAAGGACCACCTGCCCAATGAAATTGCCAGAAAAGACTCCCTTCGGATGAAATTGGCAAAAAAGACCCCCTGGGCCGTGGCGGCAGGCGCGGCAGCCGACACATGGCGCCTGCCGCCATGCCCGGAGGCGGCAACACTTTGTTGTACTGTTCACGCAGGAGACGTAAAAAACAACGACGAGGCGAGCGAACGGTACCTGCCGCCTCATGTAGTGGCAGCAACACTGTTCATGCATGAGTGAATAGTAATTTCAAAAAATTCAAAAAAATAGTAAAAAAATTCAGAAAAATCTGGAAATTTTTGGCAGCAAAGACAATCGAGTGTTCTAAGAGGGTGCAAAATTTCAGATTTTTTTGAATTTTTCTGCTATTTTTTTTTATTTTTTTCAAAATTATTGTTCACTCACGCGTGAACAGTGTTGCCGCCACTATGTGAGGCGGCAGGTACTGTTTGCTCGCCTCGCTGTTGTCTTTTCCTGTCTTCCGCGTGAACAGTGCAACAAACAGTGTTGCCACCTCCGGGCGTGGCGGCAGGTGCCACGTGTCGGCTGCCGCGCCTGCCGCCACGGCCTAGGGGGTCTTTTTTGCCAATTTCATCCGAAAGGGGTCTTTTATGGCAATTTTGTTGGGCAGGTGGTGTTTTTGAATAAAAAATCGTTTGATAGAGCGTATCGTATCACGGGGTTTGGATGCACCGGCAAAGTTTGCACCAACTCTCAAGGTGAGAAAGGGCAATGCACGGTACCGAAGAGGCTAGCAATGATGGAAGGGTAAGAGTGCGTATAATCCATGGACTCAACATTAGTCATAAAAAACTCATATACTTATTGCAAAAATCTACAAGTCATCAAAAACCAAGCACTACGCGCATGCTCCTAGGGGGATATATTGGTAGGAAAAGACCATCACTCGTCCCCGACCGCCACTCATAAGGATGACAATCTAAGAACACCTCATATTTCAAATTTGTTACACAACGGTTACCATTCGTGCATGCTACGGGACTTGCCAACTTCAACACAAGCATTCTTTAAATTCACAATTATCCAACTAGCATGACTCTAATATCACTACCTCCATATCTCAAAACAATTATCAAGTATCAAATTGATCATAGCATCCAATTCACTTCCTATGATAGTTTTTATTATACCCAACTTGGATGCCCATCATTCTAGGACCAATTTTATAACCATAGCAAATACCATGTTGTTCTAAAAGACTCTCAAAATAATATAAGTGAAGCATGAGAGATCAACAACTTCTACAAAATTAAGCCACCGTCATGCTCTAAAAATTATAAGTGAAGCACATAGAGCAAAACTATCTAGCTCAAAAGATATAAGTGAAGCACATAGAGTATTCTAATAAATTCCAAATCATGTGGGTTTCTACCAAAAGGTGTGTACAGCAAGGATGATTGTGGTAATCTAAAAAGCAAAGACTAATATCATACAAGACGCTCCAAGCAAAACACATATCATGTGGCGAATAAAAATATAGCTCCAAGTAAAGTTACCGATAGACGAAGACGAAAGAGGGGATGCCTTCTGGGGAATCCCCAAGATTAGGCTTTTCGTTATCCTTGAATATATTGGGGTGCCATGGGCAACCCCAAGCTTAGGCTCTTGCCGCTCCTTATTCCAAAGTCCATCAAATCTTTACCCAAAACTTGAAAACTTCACAACACAAAACTCAGCAGGAAATCTCATAAGCTCCGTTAGTGAAAGAAAAAAACCACCACATAAGGTACTGTAATGAACTCATTCTTTATTTATATTGGTGTTAAACCTACTGTATTTCAAGTTCTATATGGTTCATACCACTTAATACTAGCCATAGATGCATCAAAATAAGCAAACAACACACGAAAAACAGAATCTGTCAAAAACAGAATAGTCTGTAGCAATCTGTAACTAACGCAAACTTCTGGAACTCTAAAATTCCTACCAAAATAGGAAGTCCTGGGAAATTTGTCTATTGATCGACAACAAAAAGATTCTGAGATTTACTAAAATTATTTTCGTGCGTGCAAAAGATTCTGTTTTTCAGTAGAATCAAATTAACTATCACCGTAGGTTATCCTATAGGTTCTACTTGGCACAAACACTAACTAAAACATGAAAACACATCTAAACAGAAGTTATATGAAATATTTATTACTAAACAGAAGCAAAAAAGCAAGGAACAAAAATAAAATTCGGTTGCCTCCCAACAAGCGCTATTGTTTAACGCCCCTAGCTAGCATAAAAGCAGGGATAGATCTAAGTAGTGCCATTTTTGGCATTCAATTCATATGTAGCTCGCATGATAGATTCATAAGGTAATTTAACTTTCTTTCTCGGAAAGTGTTCCATGCCTTTCCTTAATGGAAATTGGAATCTAATATTCCCTTCCTTCATATCAATAATTGCACCAATCGTTCTAAGGAAAGGTCTACCAAGAATAATAGGACATGAAAGATTGCAATCTATGTCAAGAACAATAAAATCTATGGGCACATAATTCCTATTTGCAACAATAAGAACATCATTGATCCTTCCCATAGGTTTCTTAATGGTGGAATCCGCAAGGTGCAAATTTAAAGAGGAATCATCAAAATCATGGAAACCTAGAATATCACATAAATTTTCGGAATCGTGGAAACACTAGCACCCAAATCACATAAAGCATAACACTCATGATCTTTCATTTTAATCTTTATAGTAGGTTCTCACTCATCATAAAGTTTTCTAGGTATAGAAACTTCCAATTCATGTTTTTCTTCATAAGATTGCATCAAGGCATCAACAATATGTTTGGTAAAAGCTTTATTTCGACTATAAGCATTAGGATAATTCAACACGGATTGCAACTAGGAAATACAATCTATTGAAGAACAATTATCATAATTAAATTCCTTGAAATCTGTAACAGTGGGTTCAATGCTATTTAAAGTCTTGACCTCTCCAATCCCACTTTTACCAAATTTAGCATCAAGATCTAAAAACTCCGAATTATTGGGACGCCTTTTAACTAAAGTTGACTCATCTCCAGTCCCATCATAATCAAGATTCATATTGCAAAACAAAGATTTAATAGGGGACACATCAATAACTTTTAGATCCTCATCATTATTTTCCCCTAACCCTTTTGGTTTGGCAGCCATCTTATTGACCAACGTGGCTTGCTTATCAGAAATTTGGGCTATTGATTTTTCAAGACGAGCAATCTGAGAACTCAAACCATAAAATTCCTAAGACATATCATCAAGCTCTTTGTTCATATACTCCATAAAGCTTTTTTGTTCTTTAAGATCTTTTCTAAAGAAACTATTATGCTCAAATTGTAAAGTCATAAAACTTCTAATGTTTAATTCAATCTCTTCCAACCTTCTAAGATGAAGATCGGTGTTCTTAGGCAAAGCCATAAGGGCAAACAGGCACACAAGAAGACAAGCAAAAGAGAGAGGAGAACGGGAAAGAGAGGGCGAATAAAACGGCAAGGGTGAAGTGGCGGAGAGGAAGAATGAGAGGCAAATGGAAAATAATGTAATGCGAGGGAGATGAGTTTGTGATGGGTACTTGGTATGTCTTGACTTGAGTGAAGACCTCCCCGGCAACGGTGCTAGAAATCCTTCTTGCTACGTCTTGAGCTTGCGTTGGTTTTCCTTGAAGAGGAAAGGGTGATGCAGCAAAGTAGCATAAGTATTTCCCTCAGTTTTTGAGAACCAAGGTATCAATCCAGTAGGAGGCTCCTCAAAAGTCCCACACACCTAGACAAACAAACAAGAACCTCGCAACCAACGCAATAAAGGGATTGTCAATCCCTTCACGGCCACTTGCGAAAGTGAGATCTGATAGAGATAATATGATAAGATAAGTATTTTTGGTATTTTTATGATATAGATTGGAAAGTAAAAGATGCAAACAAAAGTAGATGGAAAACTTATATGATAAAAGATAGACCTGGGGGCCATAGGTTTCATTAGTGGCTTCTCTCAAGATAGCATAAGTATTACGGTGGGTGAACAAATTACTGTCGAGCAATTGATAGAAAAGCGAATAGTTATGAGATTATCTAGGCATGATCATCTATATAGGCATCACGTCCGTGACAAGTAGACCGAAACGATTCTACATCTACTACTATTACTCCACACATCGACCGACTCCTGCCTGCATCTAGAGTATTAAGTTCACTAGAACAGAGTAACGCATTAAGAAAGATGACATGACGTAGAGGGATAAACTCATGCAATATGATATAAACCCCATCTTTTTATCCTCTATGGCAACAATACAATACAGGCCTTGCTGCCCCTGCTGTCACTGGGAAAGGACACCACAAGATTGAACCCAAAGCTAAGCACTTTTCCCATTGCAAGAAAGATCAAACTAGTAGGCCAAACCAAACTGATAATTCGAAGAGACTTGCAAAGATAACTTAATCACACATAAAAGAATTTAGAGGAGATTCAAATATTTCTCATAGATAAACTTGATCATAAACCCACAATTCATCGGATCTCGACAAACACACCGCAAAAAGAGTTACATCGAATAGATCTCCAAGAAGATCGAGGAGAACTTTGTATTGAGAATCGAAAAGAGAGAAGAAGCCATCTAGCTAATAACTATGGACCTGAAGGTCTGTGGTAAACTACTCACAACTCATAGGAGAGGCCTTGGAGATGATGTAGAGGCCCTCCATGGTCGATTCCCCCTCTGGTGGAGCGCCGGCGAAGGCTCCAAGATGGGATCTCGCGGATACAGAAGCTTGCGGTGGTGGAATTAGGTTTTCATGGTGCTTCTGGATGTTTTCGGGGTACGTGGGTATATATAGGAGGAAGAAGTAGGTCGGTGGACGCTCAAGGGGCCCACGAGGGTGGGGGCACGCCCACCCCTAGGGGGCGCGCCGGGCACCCTCGTGGCCGCCTCCTCTGTTGCTTGACGTCCACTCCAAGTCCCGTGGGTTGCGTTTGTTCCAAAAAGATCGCTCCCGAAGGTTTCATTCCGTTTGGACTCTGTTTGATATTCCTTTTCTTCAAAACACTGAAATAGGCAAAAAAAACAGCAATTCAGGCTGGGCCTCCGGTTAGTAGGTTAGTCCCAAAAATGATATAAAAGTGTAAAGTAAACCCCATAAACATCCAAAACGGGTAATATAATAGCATGGAACAATAAAAAATTATAGATACGTTGGAGACGTATCAGTGGTTTTAGGTACATATGTCATTGGTAAAGACCCGCGCTTCGACCCTTTCTGCGCATGGGGAAATGAGATATCGATGAACCAGCATCAAGTAAGGAAGCTAATAAGGATTTTTAGTAAAATGGGTCAAAAATGGAAATTAAACTATTTGTTTACACTTTATCCAAGACAACATTGAACTGCAGGATGGTAATTAAGAACTCTGCGGCCTTCTTTTTACTGCCCATAATGAGTTGTGTTAGATGACAATGTCTAAATCTTTTTCCTTTGATGTGGTTCCCAAAGCAGTTTACTCGAGATTACCTCTCAAACTACATGATTGGTGGGCATGCAAAGGTTAAAGTATTTCTATAAGAACACGATGATTATCTAGATGTTTTCATGAAGAACGTGAAGGATGGGTGTTTGGCCATCACAAGGGGTTGGGCTAGAGTCATGTGTGCCTTCTGTATGGAGGAGGGCACAATATGGGCATTCATTTCACCTTGTTCAGCAAGTAGAATTTATTTCGCCTCTTTCTTTACCGTCTTTAATAGTACAAGTATATAACTCTGGTTCATCATTCTTTTTTGGTTCTTACGTAATTCCTGAACATATGTACCTACGAATCGAATAATGCATTGGTTGTTTGAACCTGGTGGATATGAATAAAGCTATAGCATACATTCAAATTCAAATCCGGTACAATTTGAAACAACAATTAGATTACAGTGATATTACGCTCTCCAGGTCGTTACGGCACACATGGTTGGTAAAACACAAACGTTTGTGATATACACCATAATCCAACATGGTTCACAGAGAGGAAATGTGTGCAAGCATGCACAAAGTTGCCGTTTGCAAAGCATGTGCGATGTCAGACAATATCACAAACGGTGCGGGCAAAGTAAACGTTTGCGATACTTGCCTTATCGTATACGATTCGCAACCATGAACTGTTTATGATGAAGTATGCATCATAAACGTTGCACCATAGAAGAGTGTGTGCGATAGTTGTCGTGTACGATGATGTTACGGCGGTCTGACGTTTCGTAATCCTGTCCAACACTCGTAAGACGGTTAGCTAATCTTCTTAATTAGTTATCGCATACGGTTTGGGAAAAGCAAATGTGTGTGATTGTCTGCTTATAATACACGTTATACTGAACCGTTTGTGATGGGCCACACATCGTAAACGTAGGACCATATAATACCGACTATGATCTCAATGCGAGCACAAACGAGTAGGAGTACTGTATATGCATCTTGGCTCCCTATCCCCGACGATTTCTGGGTCGTGTGGGAAGGACCCCCCCCCCCTATCGCCCACACTCACTTGGTGATGGTTCCAAATGTCGTCGCAAAAAGGGGTTAAAAACCGTATGTATAGCACCGACTCGTACCGGTGATACTTAAATATTGCTATGGAAACTATGCTCATAATGTCTATGTTAAAGAATTTATTGAGATAATGTCCGCTGTTTTGGAAGAAAATACGATATGCATGAATCTATAAATGATTCTGTTGATTTGATTGAAATGTCCGCACTCAATGAATGTGATGCTTGCTATTCTGATGGCCATGATGCCAATATTAATAATGCTTATGGAGATGAACTTGCTATATTTCCTTATGTTAAACATGAAATTATTGCTATTGCACCCATACTTGATAGTTCCTTGAATAAAAAGCATGATTGCAATGATGTTATTATAAATTTCATTAATGTTAATTGTGCTAATAATATGCAAAACCCCAAGCTTGGGGATGTTAATTTTTCTATATCCACTACTTATTGCAATAATCATGATTGGAGTGATAATGCTTCTTATGATCTTGAAAATTTATTTAAGCCTCATGATGAATACGTTTGTGATAATATTGAAAGTGGGATTGGAAGAGTGTCAACTTTAGATAAAAATAAACTCACATATTTGGAGAGTGTTCAATCTTATGAATTTCTTGATGAAAGTGGGCTTGGAGAGTTCATGACTTTATTTGATGATAATCCCACTATTTTGGAAGAGTGTCAACTTTGCATGCATGTGGATCATATAGAGAATATGTTATGTGATAGCTATATTTTTCAATTTAATATGATCCCACATGTAATTATTATGAGAGAGGAAAATATGGTTGTAGAAATTTTCATGTTACTAAATTACCTCTCGTTATGTTGGGATTGCTATTGTTTCTTTCTTCTTCCTTGCATATGCTAGATTTTGTTTGTCTTGATAATTTTTTTGCTTATAAAATACCTATGCATAGGAATTATGTTAGACTTAAACTTGTTTTCACATGGTACATTATGCTCTCTTCATGTTTCAATTGTTATCTTTCATGTGAGCATCATTGAAATCTCAAAGCCTAGCTTAATGGCTTTAAAGAAAAGCACTTCTTAGGAGACAACCCAATACTTTTCTTTTCTGTTTCTATGAGAATACACAATATTTGTTCTGTAGTAATTGTGTTTTAATTAGTGTTTGTGCCAAGACCTTTGGGATGGTTTATGGTGATAGTTGGTTTGGTTTTGCTGAAAAGTAAAAACTTTTGTGCCCAGTAGAAGAATTATTAAAATTCACTGGAGCATGATCAAATTCTGAATCTTTTACACATGATTTATATAAAAATTTCCCGGTTTTTCCTAATTTTTTACAATTTTGGAGTTACACAAGTATGCGGAATTTCAAGATTACTACAGACTGTTCTGTTTTTGACAGATTCCGTTTTGTATGTGTTGTTTGCTTATTTTGATGAATCTATGGGTAGTATCGGGGCGTATGAACCATGGAGAAGTTGGAATATAGTAGATATAACACCAATATAAATTTAGAATGAGTTCACAACAATACCTAAAGTGGTGATTTATTTTACTATACTAACGAAGCTTATGAGTTTTCTGTTCAGTTTTGTGTTGCGAAGTTTTGAAGTTTCGGGTAAAGATTTGATGGAATATGGAATAAGGAGTGGCAAGAGCCTAATCTTAGGGATGCCCAAGGCACCCCAAGGTAATATTCAAGGACAACCAAGCATCTAAGCTTGGGGATGCCCCGGATGGCATCCCCTCTTTTGTCTTCAATCCATCGGTAAATTTACTTGAGGCTATATTTTTATTGACCACATGTTAAGTGGTTTGCTTGGAGCGTCTTGTATGATATGAGTCTTTGCTTTTTAGTTTGCCACAATCATCCATGTTGTACACACCTTTTGAGAGGGACACGCGTTAATCGTGAATTTATTAGAATACTCTATGTGATTCACTTATATCTTTTGAGCTAGGCAGTTGCTCTAGTGCTTCACTTATATCTTTTTAGAGGACGACGGTGGTTTTATATCGTTGAAATTGATGAACTCTCATGCTTCACTTATATTATTTTTTGAGTCTTAAAATTGTATGAAAATTTGCTTAGGTTATGAATTTCGCCCTAATATGATGGGCATCCAAGAGGGATATAATAAAAACTTTCATAAAGAGCATTGAATATATGAGAAGTTTGATTCCTTGCATTTGTTTTGAGATATAAAGATGGTGATATTAGAGTCATGCTAGTGAGTAATTGTGGATTAGTAAAAATACTTGTGTTAATGTTTGTGATTCCCGAAGCATGCACGTATGGTGAACCGTTATGTGATGAAGTCGGAGCATGATTTATTTTTGATTGTCTTCCTTATAAGTGGCGGTCGGGGACAAGCGATGGTCTTTTCCTACCAATCTATCCCCTAGGAGCATGCATGTAGTACTTTGTTTGGATGGCTAATAAATTTTTGCAATAAGTATGTGAGTTCGTTATGACTAATGTTGAGTCCATGGATTATACGCACTCTCACCCTTCCACCATTACTAGCCTCTCTAGTACCGCGCAACTTTCGTAGGTGCATCAAGCCCACCATATACCCTTCCTCAAAACAGCCACCATACCTACCTATTATGGCATTTCCATAGCCATTCTGAGATATATTGCCATGAAAATTCCACCGTTCCGTTTACTATGACACGCGCCATCATTGTCATATTGCTTTGCAAGAACGTAAGATAGCTAGCATGATGTTTTCATGGCTTGTCCGTTTTTTGATATCCTTGCTATGCTAGATCATTGCATATCTCGATACACCACCCGAGGCATTCATATAGTGCCATATCTTTGTTCTAGTATCGAGTTGTAATTCTTGAGTTGTAAGTAAATAAAAGTATAATGATCATTATTATTAGAGCATTGTACCATGTGAGGAAAGGATGATGGAGGCTATGATTCTCCCACAAGTCGAGATGAGACTCCAAACTTATAATGAAAAAAGAGGCCAAAGAGCCTAAAAGAAAAAAGAAAAAAATGAGAGAAAAAGAGAGAAGGGACAATGTTACTATCCTTTTCCACACTTGTGCTTCAAAGATAGCACCATGTTATTCATGATAGAGAGTCTCCTATTTGTCACTTTCATATATTACTAGTGGGAATTTTTCGTTATAGAACTTGGCTTAGGTCTTGGTGAGCAAGCAAGTTGGATGCACACCACTAGTTTTCTTTTTGAGCTTTGATACACTTATAGCTCTAGTGCATCCGTTGCATGGTGATACGTCTCCAACGTACCTATAATTTTTTATTGTTCCATGTTGTTATATTATCGTTCTTGGATGTTTTACAATCATTTTATAGCAACTTTATATCATTTTTGGGACTAACCTATTGACATAGTGCCCAGTGCCAGTTACTGTTTTTTGCTTGTTTTTTAGTTCGCAGAATATCAGTACCAAATGGAGTCCAAACACGGCGAGACTTTTTGTAGATTTTTTCTGGACTAGGAGACGCTTGTTGGGCCAAAGAAGTACCACAGGGGTTCCCTGAGGGGGGCATAACCCACCTAGGCGCGCCCTGGTGGGTTGTGCCCGACTCGATGGCCTCCCGCACCACCTCTTCGCTCTATAAATACCCAAATATTCCAGAAACCCTAGTGGAGTCGACGAAACACAATTCCAGCCGCCGCAAGTGCCAGAACCACGAGAACCAATCTAGACACCATCGCGGAGGGGTTCATCATCCTCATTGGTGCCTCTCCGATGATGCGTGATTAGTTCATTGTAGGCCTGCGGGTCCGTAGGTGGTAACTAGATGGCTTTTTCTCTCTTTTTTATGCTCAATACAATGGTCTCTTGGAGATCTATTTGATGTAACTCTTTTTGCGGTGTGTTTGTTGGGATCCGATGAACTTTGAGTTTATGATCAGATCTATTTATCTATGAAAGTTATTTGAGTTTCTTTGATCTCTTATATGCATGATTACTTATAGCCTCGTGTTTCTTGTTCGAATCTTTGGTTTAGTTAGGCCCACTAGTTCGATTTTTCCTGCCATGGGAAGACGTAATTTGTGATAGGTTCGATCATATGGTGTTCCTTCCAAGTGACAGAAGGGATAACAATACACGTATGTATTGTTGCTATTAAGGGTAACAATATGGGGGCTATTCCTACATGAATAGATCTCTTCTACATCATGTCACCGTTCTTATTGCATTACTCCGTTTCTCCATGAACTTAATACACTAGATGCATGCTGGATAGCATTCGATGTGTGGAATAATAGTAGTAAATGCACGCAGGAGTCGGTCTACTAATCTTGGACATGATGCCTATATAATGATCATTGCCTGGATATCGTCATAATTATTTGAAGTCCTATCAATTTCCCAATAGTAATTTGTTTACCCAGCGTATGCTATTTTCTCGAGAGAAGCCACTAGTGAAATCTACGGCCCCCGGGACTATTGTTTATCATATATCTTCAAATCTATATTTCTATTTGCCTTTTTATTTATTTGCATCTTTTATTTTCATATCTATATTACCAAAAACCCAAAAATACCTCGCTGAATGTTATTTGTCGTTATCTTATTTGCATCTACCAAACTTTATATTTACCAATCTTTTTCCCGAGAGGGATTGACAACCCCTCTTACACGTCGGGTTGCAAGTATTTGTTCTTTGTGTGCAGGTACTGTTTACATAGTGTTTCTTGGTTCTCCTACTGGTTCGATAACCTTGGTTTCATAACTGAGGGAAATACCTACCATAGTTGTGTTGCATCATCCCTTCCTCTTCGGTGAAAAAATGACGTGGACACAAGCCATCAAGAAAGGATTTCTGACGTCGTTGCCGGGGAGACATCATCAACATCTATCAAGTTCCTAATCACAAATCTCATGTCCTTGCAATTTACAGTATTTGTCATTTGCCTCTCGTTTTCATCTCCCCCACTTCACAAATATTTGACGTTTTATTCGCCCTCTTTTTGGTTTGTCGTTTTCTCGTCAGATCTCTTACTTTGCTTGAAATCGTCAATAGATGATGGCCTAACTCATAAAATTGGACTAATTGGCAATCTGGATGCTAAAACTTTTGTTTTGGGGCAAGGGAACATTATGGGAAAAGAACATATTCAAGAACTTTTCAATAGTGTTGGAAATTTGACTCTTGATGATACTCCTATACTTAAAAGAACTAAATCATATGCGGAACCTATTTCAGCACTAGTTCTGAAACTTGAAAATAGATTTATCTATACCCATCCTACCTTGCAGAGATTGTTTTGTGAGTTACCTGTTATTAAGGATCCTAAAGCTAAAAAGATAGTTACCCATGTTCTTATGAATGAATTTGATCATATAACATAGGAAGCTAGGGAAATCTTTGACTTTTTGTGGTATGAACCATGAAAGAACGGTAATAGATGAGATCCTTTATAATAGAGATTATATGTTAAGACATTTGCTTGGAAATAATCAAATATTTGATGAGAATCTTAAAAAGGAAATTGCCGTTTTAGATATAATCCAACAAGTTTTCAATGATGTCAATCAACAATATTCTTGGATTGTTGCCGGTAATCAAAAGGGGATATACAGATGGGCAACTTAATAATGCTAAAATTACTATGGATAATGTGTTTTAGGTCATTTTTACAAAACCTCCTAACAAGGACACATCTACGGAGAATAAGAAGAAACATGACAACACTTGAAACTGTGCATTATGCCTAGCTAGGGGCATAAAACGATATCGCTTATTGGGAGGCAACCCAATGAATAAAATTTATTTTTGCCTTTTTTCTGTTCTTGAGTGTTTGCACAATTTTTCTACTATTATGATTGTGTTTTATGTTTCAATTAGTGTTTGTGCCAAGTAAAGCCTTTGGGATCGTGTTGGGTGATAGTTGACTTGATCTTGTTGGAAAACAGAAACTTTGTGCACCAGTAGAAGAATTGTTAAACATCATAGAAGCGTGATAAATTTCTGATTTTTTTACAAAAGATTTATATACAAAATTCATACGTTGTCCTAAGTGTTCAGAATTTTTGGAGTTACGTAAATATTCTAAGTTTTTAGATTACTTTAGACTATTCTGTTTTTGACAGATTCTATTTTCTTTATGTTGTGTGCTTATTTTCATGAATCTATAGTTTGTATCGAGGGGTATAAGCCATGGTAAAGTTGAAATACAATATATATAATGCAAAAATAAAATATAAATGGGTTTGGAATAGTACTTAGAGTAGTGATTTGCTTTCTTATACTAACGGATCTCACGAAGGTTTCGTTAAGTTTTGTGTGATTGAAGTTTTCATGTTTTGGGTGAGATCATGATGGATGAAGGAATAAGGAGTAAGAAGTGCCTAAGATTGGGATGCCCATGGAACCCCAAGATAATATCCAACGAATAACAAGCAACTAAGCTTGGGGATGCCCCTAGTGGCATCCCCTCTTTCTTCTAACGACCATCGGTATTTTACTTGAAGCTATATTTTTATTTGTCACATATCATGAGTTTTGCTTGGAGCGTCTTGTATGATATGAGTCTTTGCTTGTTTTCTTTTTAGCTTGTCACAAGTATCCTTGCTGGACACATCTATTTGACAGAGCCAAAATTATGTTATGATTCGTTAGAATTGCTCTTTATGCTTCACTTAAAATTTTTGAGCTATGAAATTGCTCTAGTGCTTCACTTATATCTTTTTGAGCACAGTGTGCTTTAATATTTTTGAAGAAATTCTCTCATGCTTCACTTAGATTTATTTGAGAGTTCATAATTTTTTGAAGAAATTCTCTCATGCTTCACTTATATTATTTTGAGAGATGAAAAAATTTATGCTCATGTTCTTCACTTAAATTTGTTTGAGCTTATCAAAAGCAATTGCAACATATGAAATTAGTCCCAAAGTGATAGATATTCAATAGGGATATAATAAAAACTTTCATGAAGATCATTGGACAAAATAAACTTGATTCTTTGTAACAGTTTTGAGATACGATGATAATGATATGTGAGTCATGTTAGTGAGTAACTATGCTTTAGTAAGAATATTGGTGTTAAGGCTTGTGATTCCCTTTGCAAGCATGAAAGTCAATAGTTATGCAATGAAATTACATCCTACTTGTGGTGCATTATTCGGTGTTAGTTATGCTTAATGCTCGCTTAAGTGATTTTTTGTTTCTTGGTTGGTTGCTTCTCAATCTTTGCTAGCCTCCATTTGTACTAAGTAGAAATACTACTTGTGCATCCAAAATCCTTAAAACCATTTTTCCATATGAGTCCACCATACCTACCTATAAGCGGTATTTCCGTGTCGTTCTAAGCAAATTTGTATGTGGCATCTCTAATTTTCAAAATAAATATCCATTTTGTGTGCCTGTACCGCTCATGAAGCGGCAGGAGGTGGCCAATATTTTCTATGCTAGATGTGTTATTCTCAAGGTGAGTGTTTATTCACATGTCATTTCACGAGAGTATGGCGGTAATAGGGATGCCCAGTCCTGAAATGAAAAAGAAATTTACTTGATGTTGTCAAATAATAAATTCCTTGGAAAGTGTTGGTATGGACGACACCCGTGGATACGGCTAGCGTGGAATGTGAAAGAATGGTGGAAAAAGGAATAAACTTTATTTTCTATTTGGGAACCACCTATGATATATCTAGCATGGAAAGTGTTGGGAACTACTCAGTTGTTTTCCTTGACGGGAAAAGTGTGCCTCTCAAAATGTTTTATCTCTCAATTTTCACTTTGAGCTCTGGCACCTCTACAAATCCCTACTTCCCACTGCGAAGGGCCTTTCTATTTACTTTATGCAATTTTTATTTTTATTTGAGCCTCCATCTTCTCTTATAAAGCGCCAACTAAGGGGCACTATGATCGTACTTGAGCATTGGATGTAGCTAATATGCGAGTGTGTTTCATGAATGGATCAATGATTTAGCATGATGGGCTAGGGATAACTTGCTTTAGTATTGATATTTTGAAAGACATGGTTGCTTGTTGATATGCTTGAGTATTGAAATCTTCATGTCAAAACTAGACTAGTGCTTTGAACCATAAAAAGGTCCATATGTCCATGTTACAAAAGAAAAGAATATGTGATTGATACGTCTCCAACGTATCTATAATTTTTTTATTATTCCATGCTATTATATTATCTGTTTTGGATGTTTAATAGGCATTTATATGCTATTTTATATTATTTTTGGGACTAAACTATTAACCGAGAGCCTAGTGCCAGTTTCTGTTTTTTTGCCTATTTTAGAGTTTCATAGAAAAAGAATACCAAACGGAGTCCAAACGGAATGAAACTTTCGCGATGACCATTCTTGGACCAGAAGGAAACCAGAAGACTTGGAGATGAAGTCAGAGACGCAATAAGGCGACCACGAGGCAGGAGGGCGCGCCCCAGGGGGTAGGGCACGCCCCTACCTCGTGGGCCCCTTGTGGGTCTCCTGACCTAGCTCCTTTGCCTATATATACTCTTATACCCTAAAAACATCCAGGGGAGCCACGAAAGCACTTTTCCACCGCCGCAACCTTCTGTACCTGTGAGATCCCATGTAGGGGCCTTTTCCGGCGTCCTGCCGGAGGGGGATTTGATCATGGAGGACTTCCACATCAAGACCATTGCCTCTCCGATGAAGCGTGAGTAGTTTACCACAGACCTTCGGGTCCATAGCTAGTAGCTATATGACTTATTCTCTATCTTTGATTCTCAATACCATGTTCTCCTCGATGTTCTTGGAGATCTATTGATGTAACATTCTTTTGCGGTGTGTTTGCCGAGATCCGATGAATTGTGGATTTATGATCAGATTATCCATGAATATTATTTGGTTCTTCTCTGAATTCTTATATGCATGATTTGATATCTTTGCAAGTCTCTTCGAATTATCAGTCTAGTTGGCCTAATAGATTGATCTTTCTTGCAATGGGAGAAGTGCTTAGCTTTGGGTTCAATCTTGAGGTGTCATTTCCTAGTGACAGTAGGGGCAGCAAGGCACGTATTGTATTGTTGCCATCGAGGATAAAAAGATGGGGTTTTCATCATATTGCTTGAGTTAATTCCTCTACATCATGTCATCTTACTTAATGTGTTACTCGGTTCATTATGAACTTAATACTCTAGATGCAGGCAGGAGTCGGTCGATGTGTGGAGTAATAGTAGTAGATGCAGAATTGTTTCGGTCTACTTGACATGGACATGGTGCCTATGTTCATGATCATTGCCTTAGATATCGTCATAACTTCGTGCTTTTCTATCAATTGCTCGGCAGTAATTTTTTCACCCACCGTAATATTTACTATCTTGAGAGAAGCTACTAGTGAAATCTATGGCCCCAGGGTCTCTTTTCCATTATATTGAATCTCTTTTACATCTTAGTAGTTTCTGATCTACTATTTTGCAATCTTTTACTTTCTGATCTATAAACCAAAAATACCAAAAATATTTACTTTACTGTTTATCTATCTCTATCAGATCTCAATTTTGCAAGTGACCGTGAAGGGATTGACAACCCCTTTATCGCGTTGGGTGCAAGTTGTTGATTGTTTGTGTAGGTATCTGGTGACCGCTGCGTTATCTCCTACTGGATTGATACCTTGGTTCTCAAACTGAGGGAAATACTTATGCTACTTTGATGCATCACCCTTTCCTCTTCAAGGAAACAACCAACGCAAGATCAAGAGGTAGCAAGAAGGATTTCTGGCGCCGTTGCCGGGGGGATTTATGCCAAGTCAAGTCAAGATTTGTCTCTCGTCAACTTGCCAATTTCTGGCGCCATTGCCGGGGAGATCTACATCAAGTCAAGCCATACCAAGTACCCATCATAAACTCTTCTCCCTTGCATTACATTATTCGCCATTCGCCTCTCGTTTTCCTCTCCCCCACTTCTAAAACGATTTTCGAAAAACTTTTCCTTTTCTTTGCCCCTCTTAGGTTCGTCTCTTTTCGTTTGCTTCTTGTGTGCTGGTGTGTTAGATCGCTTGATTTGCCTTCATGGCTAGTCCTCCTATCATTTTCAGCACTCCCGATAATGAAGTACTCAATTTTAAACAAAGGGAGGGAGAAAATCTAAAAGATGCTTGGTATAGAATTTGCAATGCTCAAAATAGATCTATTAGAAAGCAATCTACTTCCGTTCTTCTCTGCAATTTTTATGTGGGCATTACTCCTTGGAATAGATATGTTCTTGACACCATTACCGGAGGGAATTTCTTGGGAAGCCATACCTTTGATTCTTATAATGCCATGATAGATTTGTTAGGCCCACCACCTCTTTTGATCAATGGAACTATTTTAACCTTGGAACATGTGATGCAAAGACTTGATATTATTGAGAATAAAATTGCTACTGTAGAGTTGATTGAAAATTTGGATAAAAAGATTCATAATCAAATTACTCAATATGGATATAAGGTAGGAGTTACTTTAAAGAATCTTAGAGAAAAGTAACCCATAGTTAATGAAAAGATAGACCAAGACTCTACTAGAATTGATGAACTCGAAGATATTATTACCAACTCGGGTTCCGCTTTTTCTGCTGCTATAAATACTTCAAATCTTCCTCCTGCCAAAGTTACCAAGTTTATTTACGTTCTTAAGAATAAGGGTGAATCTTCTAGTAAGGAAAATGAAGTTCTCAAATCAATAAGTGTTCGCCCCAAATTTTTCAATATTATTAAGGAACCTTTTGCCACAAATGAATTTCCTGATTTCTTGCCTAGGAGTTTGATCATTGATAAAACCAAAGAGTCTCCTAAGGATTATACATGTTCAATTAAAGAATTGCATACCAAAGATGGCAATACCTAGATCTATTCGCGTTTTTATGCCTAGCTAAGGGCGTTAAACGATAGCGCTTGTTGGGAGGCAACCCAATTTTATTTTTGTTATTTGCTTTTTGTTCCTGTTTAGTAATAGATATTTCATATAGCCTTTTGTTAGATGTGTTTTTATGTTTTAATTAGTGTTTGTTCCAAGTGGAACCTTTAGGATAGCTTACGGTGATAGTTTTGTTGATCCTGCTGAAAATCAGAAACTTTTGCGCTTAGTAAATTAGTTTTGAAAATTCACAGAAATGTGCTTTTGATCTAATTATTTTTGCTCTGGACTGGTACACAAATTGCTCAAGTTTTCTAATTTGGATGGGTTTTTGGAGTTACAGAAGTATTCGGGAGTTACAGATTACTGCAGACTGTTCTGTTTTTTACAGATTCTGTTTTTCGCGTGTTGTTTGCTTATTTTGATGAATATATGGGTAGTATCGGGGGTATGAACCATGGAGAAGTTGGAATACAGTAGATATTACACCAATATAAATAAAGAATGAGTTTGCAATAGTACCTTAAATTGGTGATTTGTTTTCTTATACTAACGGAGCTCATGAGATTTTCTGTCGAGTTTTGTGTTGTGAAGTTTTCAAGTTTTGGGTAAGGATTTGATGGACTATGGAATAAGGAGTGGCAAGAGCCTAAGCTTGGGGATGCACAAGGCACCCCAAAGTAATATTAAAGGATAACCAAAATCCTAAGCTTGGGGATGCCCCGGAAGGCATCCCCTCTTTCATCTTCGTCTATTGGTAACTTGACTTGAGGCTATATTTTTATTCACCACATGATATGTGTTTTGCTTGGAGCGTCTTGTATGATTTGAGTCTTTGCTTTTTAGATTACCACAATCATCCTTGATGTACACACCTTTTGGGAGAGACACGCATGAATCATGATTTAATAGAATACTCTATGTGCTTCACTAATATCTTTTGAGCTAGGAAATATTGCTCTAGTACTTCACTTATATATTTTTAGAGCACGGCGGTGGCTTTATTTTATAGAAATTGTTGAACTCTCATGCTTCACTTATATTAGTTTTAGAGTATTTTAGAACAGCATGGTAATTTGCTTGGGTTATAAGACTAGTCCTAATATGATGGGCATCCAAGATGGATATAATAAAAACTTTCATATAAAGTGCATTGAATACTATGAGAAGTTTGATTCTTTATTATTGTTTTGAGATATGAAGATGGTGATATTAGAGTCATGCCAATGGAGTAATTGTTAATTTGAGAGATACTTGTGTTAAAGTTTGTGATTTCCGTAGCATGCACTTATGGTGAACCGTTATGTGATGAAGTTGGAGCATGATTTATTTATTGATTGTCGTCCTTATGAGTGGAGGTCGGGATCGCGCAATGGTTAATTCCTACCAACCCTTCCCCTAGGAGCATGCGCTTAGTGCTTGGTTTTGATGACTTGTAGATTTTTGCATTAGGTATGTGAGTTCTTTATGACTAATGTTGAGTCCATGGATTATACACACTTTCAACCTTCCACCATTGGTAGCCTCTCTTATACCACGCAACTTTCGCCGATACCATACACCCGCCATTACCTTCCTCAAAACAGCCACCATACCTTCCTATTATGACATTTCCATAGCCATTCCAAGATATATTGCCATGCAACTTTCCACTGTTCTGTTTATTATGACACGCTTTATCATTGTCATATTGCTTTGCATGCTCATGGAGTTAACATCGTATTTTTGGCAAAGCAACCGTTCATAATTATTTCATACATGTCACTCTTGATTCATTGCACATCCCAGTACATCATCGGAGGCATTCACATAGAGTCATATTTTATTCTAAGTATTGAGTTGTAAGTAAATAAAAGTATGATGATCTTCATTATTAGAGCATTGTCCCATGTGAGGACAGGATGATGGAGACTATGATTCCCCCACAAGTCGGGATGAGACTCTAGACGAAAAAAAAGAGAAACGAAAAAAGAAGCCATAAAAAAATAGAAGGCCCAAATAAAAAAATAAGAGAAATAGAAAGAAGGGGCGATGTTAATATCCTTTTTCCACACTTGTGCTTCAAAGTAGCACCATGATCTTCATGATAGAGAGTCTCCTATTTTTTCACTTTCATATACTAGTGGGAATTTTTAATTATAGAACTTGGCTTGTATATTCCAGTGACGGGCTTCCTCAAAATGCCCTAGGTCTTCGTGAGCAAGCGAGTTGGATGCACACCCACTTAGTTTCTTTTTGAGCTTTCATACACTTATAGCTCCGGTGCATCCGTTGCATGGCAATCCCTACTCACTCACATTGATATCTATTGATGGGCATCTCCATAGCCCGTTGATATGCCTAGTTGATATGAGACTATCTTCCTCTTTTTCTCTTCTCCACAACCACCATTCTATTCCACCTAGCTATGTCCATGGCTCACGCTCATGTATTGCGTGAAAGTTGAAAAGGTTTTAGAATACTAAAGTATGAAACAATTGCTTGGCTGAAACCGGGGTTGTGCACGATTTAAATATTTTGTGTGATGAAGATAGAGCATAGCCAGACTATATGATTTTGTAGGGATAGCTTTCTTTGGCCATGTTATTTTGAGAACACATTATTGCTTTGTTAGTATGCTTGAAGTATTATTATTTTTATGTCAATATTAAACTTTTGTTTGAATCTTTTGAATCTGAACATTCATGCCACAATAAACAAAATTACATGGATAAATATGTTAGGTAGCATTCCACATCAAAAATTCTGTTTTTAGCATTTACCTACTCGAGGACGAGCAGGAATTATGCTTGGGGGTGCTTGATACGTCTCCAACGTATCTATAATTTTTTATTTTTCCATGCTATTATATTATTTGTTTTGGATGTTTTATAGGCATTTATATGATATTTTATAATATTTTTGGGACTAACCTATTAACCGAGAGCCCAGTGCTAGTTTCTATTTTTTTTTGCCTATTTTAGAGTTTTGGAGAAAAGGAATACCAAACGGAGTCCAAACGGAATGAGACTTTCGCGATGTTCTTTCTTGGACTAGAAGAAAACCTGAAGACTTGGAGATGAAATTGGAGACGCAATGAGGCGGCCACGAGGTACGAGGGCGCGCCCTAGGGGGTAGGGCACGCCCCCTACCTCGTGGGCTCCTCGTGGGTCTCCTAACCAAGCCCCTTCGCCTATATATACTCTTGTACCCTAAAAACATCCAGGGGAGCCACTACCACTTTTCCACCACCGCAACCTTCTGTACCCATGAGATCCCATCTAGGGGCCTTTTCTGGCGTCCTGCCAGAGGGGGATTCAATCACGGAGGGCTTCTACATCAACACCATTGCCTCTCCGGTGCAGCGTGAGTAGTTTACCACAGACCTTCGGGTCCATGGCTAGTAGCTAGATGGGGTTTTCATAATATTTCTTGAGTTAATTCCTCTACATCATGTCATCTTACTTAATGCGTTACTCTGTTCTTTATGAACTTAATACTCCAGATGTGGGCATGAGTCGGTCGATGTGTGGAGTAATAGTAGTAGATGCAGAATTGTTTAGGTCTACTTGACACGGACGTGATGCCTATGTTCATGATCATTTCATTAGATATCATCATAACTTTGCAATTTCTATCAATTGCTTGGCAATAATTTGTTCACCCACCATACTATTTGGTATCTTGAGAGAAGCCACTAGTGAAATATATGGCCCCGGGGTCTCTTTTCTAGTATATTGAATCTCTTTTGGACCTCTACTAGTTTCCGATCTACTATTTTGTAATCTTTTACTTTCTGATCTATAAACCAAAAATACCAAAAATATTTCCTTTACTGTTTATCTATCTATATCAGATCTCACTTTTGCAAGTGACCGTGAAGGGATTGACAACCCCTTTATCATGTTGGGTGCAAGTTGTTGATTGTTTTTGCAGGTATTCAGTGACTTGTGCATTGTCTCCTACTGGATTGATACCTTGGTTCTCAAACTGAGGGAAATACTTATGCTACTTTGCTGCATCACCCTTTCCTCTTCAAGGGAAAAACCAATGCAAGCTCAAGAGGTAGCAGTGATGTACATGTTAGGCAACATTCCACATCAAAAAATCTGTTATTATCGTTTACCTACTCGAGGATGAGCCGGAATTAAGCTTGGGGATGCTGATGCATCTCCAACATATGTATAATTTTTTATTGTTCCATGCTGTTATATTATCATTCTTGGATGTTCTACAATCACTTTATAGCAATTGCATATCATTTTTTTGGGACTAACCTATTGACATAGTGTCCAATGCCAGTTGTTGTTTTTTTGCTTGTTTTTTACTTTGCAGAATATCAGTACCAAACAGAGTCCAAATGCAGCAAAACGTTTTGGAGAATTTTTCTCGACCAGGAGACACCTGTTGGGCCAAAGAAGTACCAGAGGGGTGCCCCGAGGGGGGCACAACCCACCTGGGTGCGCCGAGGGAGCAGGCGTGCCCTGGTGGGTTGTGCCCACCTTGGTGGCCTCCTGCACCGTCTCTTCGCCCTATAAATACCCAAATATTCCAGAAACCCTAGGGGAGTCGATGAAACACAATTCCAGCCGCCGCAAGTTCCAGAACCACGAGATCCAATCTAGACACCATCACGGAGGGGTTCATCATCCTCATTGGTACCTCTCCGATGATGCGTGAGTAGTTCATTGTAGACCTATGGGTCCGTAGGAAGTAGCTAGATGGCTTCTTCTTTCTTTTTGATTCTCAATACAATGGTCTCTTGGAGATCTATTTGATGTAACTCTTTTTGCGGTGTGTTTGCTGGGATCCGATTAACTTTAGAGTTTATGATCAGATATATTTATCCATGAAAGTTTTGTGAGTTTCATTGATCTCTTATTTGCATGATTACTTATAGTCTCGTACTTCTTCTTAGAATCTTTGGTTTAGTTAGGCCGACTAGATCGATTTTTCTTGCCATGGGAAGAGGTTCTTTGTGATGTGTTCGATCGTACGGTGTTCTTTCCCTGTGACAGAAGAGGCAGCAAGACACGTATGTATCGTTGCTATTAAGGATAACAAGATGGGCCTATTCCTACATGAATTGATCTCGTCTACATCATGTCATCGTTCTTATTGCATTACTCCATTTCTCCATGAACTTAATACACTAGATGCATGCTGGATATTGGTGTGGAGTAATAGTAGTAGATGCAGGCAGGAGTCGGTCTACTAATCTTGGACGTGATGCCTATATAATGATCATTGCCTTGATATCGTCCTAATTATTTGAAATTCTATCAATTGCCTAACAGTAATTTGTTAACCCACCGTATACTATTTTCTCGAGAGAAGCCACTAGTGAAATCTACGGCCCCCAGGTCTATTATTTATCATATATCTTCAGATCTATATCGCTATTTGCCTTTTTCTTTATTTGCATCTTTTATTTTCAGATCTATATTAACAAAAACCCAAAAATACCTCACTGAATTTTATTTGTCGTTATTTTATTTGCATCTACAAACTTTATCTTTACTAATCTTTTACCCAAGAGGGATTGACAACCCCTCTTACGCGTTGGGTTGCAAGTATTTGTTCTTTGTGTGCACGTACTATTTACATAGTGTTGCTTGGTTCTCCTACTAGTTCGATAACCTTGGTTTCAAAACTGATGGAGATACCTACCATAGATGTGTTGCATCATCCCTTCCTCTTCAGGAAAAAACTGACGCGGACACGAGCCATCACATGGCAATCCCTACTCACTTGCATCAGTATCAATTGATGGGCATCTCCATAGCCCATTAATTTGCTTAGTTGATGTGAGACTTCCTCCCTTTTTGTCTTCTCCTCACAACCACCTTCTATTCCACCTATAGTGCTATATCCACGGCTCACGCTCATGTATTGCGTGAAAGTTGAAAAAGCTTGAGAACATTAAAAATATGAAACAATTTCTTGGCCTGTCGTTGGGGTTGTGCATGATAAAATACTTTGTGTGATGAAGATAGAGCATGGCAAGACTATATGATTTTGTAGGCATAACTTTCTTTAGCCATGATATTTTGAGAAGACATGATTGCTTTATTAGTATCCTTGAAGTATTATTGTTTTTATGTCAATATTAAACTTTTGTTTTGAATCTTATGGATCTGAACATTCATGCCACAACAAAGAAAATTACATTGAAAAATATGTTAGGTTGCATTCCACATCAAAAAGTGTGTTTTTATCATTTACCTACTCGAGGACGAGCAAGAATTAAGCTTGGGGATGCTTGATACGTCTCGAACGTATCTATAATTTTTTATTGTTCCATGCTATTATATTATTTTCTTTGGATGTTTTATATGAGTTAATATGCTATTTTATATTATTTTTGGGACTAACCTATTAACCTAGTGCCCATTGCCAGTTTTTGTTTTTTCTTGTTTTTGACTTTTATAGAAAAGGAATACCAAATGAAGTCGAAACGGAATAAAACTTTACGATGATTTTTCTTGGACCAGAAGAAACCCACAAGACTTGGAGAGGAAGCCAGATGACATACAATGCGGCCACAAGCCGTAGGGGCGCCCCCAAAGGGGGTGCGCCCAGGGATTGTGAGTCCCTCGTAGACCTTCCAACCCTAATCTTCGCACTATAAATCCTCAAATATTCCCCCTACACTAGAGGTCACACCAAAAACACTTTTCCACGGCCGCAAGCTTTTGTTCTCGTGAGATCCCATCTTGGGGCCTTTTTCGGCACTCCGTCGGAGGGGGATTCGATCACGGAGGGCCTCTACACCAACCTTGTTGCCCTTCCAATGATGCGTGAGTAGTTTACCACAGACCCAAGGGTCCATAGCTAGTAGCTAGATGGCTTCTTCTCTCTCTTTGATCTTCAATACAATGTTCTCCTCGATGTTCTTGGAGATCTATTCGATGTAATCTTCTTTCGCGGTGCGTTTGTTGAGATCTGATGAATTGTGGATTTATGGTCAGATTATCTATGAATATTGTTTGAGTCTTTTCTGAACTCTTCTATGCATGATTGATAACCCACAAGTGTAGGGGATCGCAACAGCTTTCGAGGGTAGAGTATTCAACCCAAACTTATTGATTCGACACAAGGGGAGCCAAAGAATATTCTTAAGTATTAGCAGTTGAGTTGTCAATTCAACCACACCTGGATAACTTAGTATCTACAGCAAAGTATTTAGTAGCAAAGTAGTATGATAATAATGGTAACAGTGGCAAAAGTAACGATAACAATTTTGTAGTAGTTGTAACAGTAGCAACGAAAAAGTAAATAAGCGAAGCACAATATGTGAAAAGCCCGTAGGCATTGGATCAGTGATGGATAATTATGTTGGATGCGATTCCTCATGTAATATCTATAACATAGGGTGACACGGAACTAGCTCCAGTTCATCAATGTAATGTAGGCACTATTCCGAATATAGTCATACATGCTTATGGAAAAGAACTTGCATGACATCTTTTGTCCTACCCTCCCGTGGCAATGGGGTCCTAGTGGAAACTAAGGGATACTAAGGCCTCCTTTTAATAGAGAACCGGAGCAAAGCATTATCACATAGTGAATACATGAACTCCTCAAACTACGGTCATCACCGAGAAGTATCCCGATTATTGTCACTTCGAGGTTGTCGAATCATAACACATAATAGGTGACTATAGACTTGCCAGATAGGATCAAGAACTCACATATATTCATGAAAACATATTAGGTTCAGATCTGAAATCATGGCACTCAGGCCCTAGTGACAAGCATTAAGCATAGCAAAGTCATAGCAACATCAATCTCAGAACATAGTGGATACTAGGGATCAAACCCTAACAAAACTAACTTGATTACATGGTAAATCTCATCCAACCCATCACCGTCCAGCAAGCCTATGATGGAGTTACTCACGCACGGCGGTGAGCATCATGAAATTGGTGATGGAGGATGGTTGATGATGACGACGGTGATGAATCCCCCTCTCCGGAGCCCCGAACGGACTCCAGATCAGCCCTCCCGAGAGATATTAGGGCTTGGCGGTGGCTCCGTATCGTAAAACGCAATGAAACTTTCTCTCTAATTTTTTTTCTCCGTGAAACGGAATATATAGAGTTGGAGTTGAGGTCGGTGGAGCATCAGGGGGCCCACGAGACAGGGGGCGCGCCCCCACCCTCGTGGACAGGGTGTGGGCCCCCTGGCCTTGATTCTTTCGCCAGTATTTTTTATATTTTCCAAAAGTTATCTCCGTGGATTTTCAGGTCATTCCAAGAACTTTTGTTTTCTGAACAATAAACAACACCATGGCAGTTCTGAGCGTCAGTCCAGGTTAGTTTCATTCAAATCATGCAAGTTAGAGTCCAAAACAAGGGCAAAAGTGTTTGGAAAAGTAGATACGTTGGAGATGTATCAACTCCCCCAAGCTTAAACCTTTGCTTGTCCTCAAGCAATTCAGTTGATAAACTAAAAGTGATCAAGAAAAACTTTTACAAACTCTATTTGCTCTTGTTGTTGTAAATATGTAAAGCCAACATTCAAGTTTTCAGCAAAGATTATGAACTAACCATACTCACAATAACACTTAGGTCTCACATTTACTCATATCAATGGAATAATTAGCTAACGAGCAATAATAATAAAACTTGGATGACAACACTTTCTCAAAACAATCACAATATGATATAAGAAGATGGTATCTCTCTAGCCCTTTCTGAGACCGCAAAACATAAATGTGGAGCACCTTTAAAGATAAAGGACTGACTAAACATTGTAATTCATGGTGAAAGAGATCTAGTCAAGTCATACCCAACATAAACTAATAGTAATGAATGCAAATGACAGTGTGCTCTCCAGCGGGTGCTTTTTAATAAGAAGGATGATGACTCAACATAAAAGTAAATAGATAGGCCCTTCACAGAAGGAAGCAGGTATTTGTAGAGGTGCCAGAGCTCGATTTTAAAATAGAGATGAATAACATTTTGAGCGGCATACTTTCATTGTCAACGCAACAACTATGAGATGGCGATATCTTCCATGCTACATACATTATAGGCGGTTCCCAAACAGAATGGTAAAGGTTTATACTCCCCCACCACCAACAAGCATCAATCCATGGCTTGCTCGAAACAACGAGTGCCTCCAACTAACAACAGCCCTGGGGGAGTTTTGTTTAATTATTTTGATTTGCTTTGATCCTTTTTGTCATGGGACTGGGTATCCCAGTTACCAGCCATTTTCTCATGAATGAGGAGCGGAGTCCACTCCTCTTGAGAATAACCCACCTAGCATGGAAGATACAGACAGCCCTAGTTGAAACATGAGCTGCTCGATCATACAAAATAGAATTTCATTTGAAGGTTTGGAGTTTGGCACATACAAATTTACTTGGAACGGCAGGTAAATACCGCATATAGGAAGGTATGGTGGACTCATATGGAATAACTTTGGGGTTTATTGAGTTTGGATGCACAAGCAGTATTCCCGCTTAGTACAGGTGAAGGCTAGAAAAAGACTAGGAAGCGACCAACTCAGAGAGCGACAACAGTCATGAACATGCATTAAAATTAATTTACACCAAGTACAAGCATGAGTAAGATATAATCCACCATGAACATAAATATCGTGAAGGCGATGTTGATTTGTTTCAACTACATGCGTGAACATGTGCCAAGTCGAGTCACTCAATTCATTCAAAGGAGGATACCATCCCATCATACCACATCATAATCATTTTAATAGCATGTTGGCACGCAAGGTAAACCATTATAACTCATAGCTAATTAAGCATGGCACAAGCAACTATAATCTCTAAATGTCATTGCAAATATGTTTACTTCATAATAGGCTGAATCAGGAATGATGAACTCATCCTATTTACAAAAACAAGAGAGGTCGAGTTCATACCAGCTTCTCTCATCTCAATCAGTCCATCATATATCGTCATTATTGCCTTTCACTTGCACAACCAAACGATGTGTATAATAATTATAGTGCACGTGCATTGGACTAAGCTGGAATCTGCAAGCATTCAATTCAAGAGAGAAGGCAAAATAATATGGGCTCTAACTTAAATAAACAATCATGCAAATGAGAGCCACTAAACATTTTCAATATGGTCTTCTACTCTCGACCCCCAAAGGAAAGAAAAGAAAATAAAACTATTTACACGGGAAAGCTCCCAACAAGTAAAAGAAGAACGAGAAATCTTTTTTTTGGGGTTTTCATTTTAATTTCTACTACAAACATGGAAATTAAACTAACTATTTTTTTGGTTTTTTTCTTAAGGTTTATCAACCACACAAGAAGAAGGCTAGAAAAAGAAATTAAACTAGCATGGATAATACAATGAAAGAGTATGAACACCGACAACTAGAATAGTGTGTGAACATGAATGTAAAGTCGGTGAGAAATACGTACTCCCCCAAGCTTAGGCTTTTGGCCTAAGTTGGTCTAATGTCAAGGACAGCCTGGCTGATATCCAAAGTTATAACCGGGGTTGTACTGAGATGCAGCAGCCAATGCATCCTAAGCTGCGTCATGTTAGCGAGATGCCTCCGCTCTCCCCTCGTGTTCGGCTGCCTCCTCCCTGGTAACAACATATCTTCATTTTGCCTGGTAATCAAAAAGGGAAGGAGCAGGGAGAGTAACATGGACAGCGCTACGTCTGCCAAAGATTAGTCGATACTGGAGGAATTGTTCATTACTCAAAAGAAAACGATGTTTGACCATCGGGTCATAATCTAAATAAGCAGGAAGCAACTCCATATCCTCCTCTCATGGGGCTATACCAAGATAATTAGCAACACGAGTCGCATAAATCCCTCCAAACAAATCTCCAGATATACCATTATTATGCAACCTACTTGCAACTATTGCCCCCAAGTTGTAATCCTTATTACCTAATACAGCACTCTTGAGGACACAAAGATCAGGGACACACATGTGACATGCTTCATCTTTACCATTAATGCATCTACCAATGAAGAGAGCAAAATAATGTGTAGCAGGAAAATGAATGCTCCCTATGGTATCTTGTGCTATATCCCTAGATTCTCCCACAGTAATACTAGCAAGAAAGTCTATATTCAGATCTGGGGGGTTCATGAACATTGCCCCACTGCGGGAGTTTGCAAGCAGTTGTAAAATCTTCTAAGTCCATGGTATAAGATTTATCATAAATATCAAACAGGACATTCTGAGAATTACGTGAAGATGTATATTTAAACCTTCTTACAAATGAATCAGTCAATTGGTAGTACTGAGGACACTTATCTTGTAAGAAGTCCTCAAGATCGGCATTGTGCACATATGCGTCAAATTCATCCTTAATGCATGCATTGACCATAAACTCTTCTGATATCCACTCACAAGCTCGCACTTCAGCATCCCTTGGTGGTTCATCGTCTTGCTCACGCATAGCACGCCTGGGTCCTCTCTTTGTTGAGGAACCAACTTGGTACATTCTCCTAGACATATTTCTTTTTATGAAAAATTTCTGAAACTTTAGTAACTTCAAAATAAAAGTGAATAAAACTAAACAAGATTGGTAGCAACTACTCCTACAAGTGCCTAGAGCCTATATCATGCATTAGAATTACTTCGGACCTCATAAACTTGACATGCGAGCTCAAGAACAAGGTCACCTATGCAGCAAAAAATTGCAATGAATAAAGCACTAGAACAAAAACTAATTGGATCAATGGAGGAGTCACATACCAAGCAACAATCTCCCAAAGCAGTTTTGTGACTGGAGCTTTGAGCAAGGAGATCGAAAATCGCAGCAAAATGAGCTAGAACTCGTGCTTGAGCTGGATGGGGATTTTTTGGGAAGAAGATGGAGTGTGTGGGTGCAGGAATAAGTGGAGGGGGGCCACCATGGGCCCACGAGACAGGGGGCGCGCCCAGGGGGTGTGGGCGCTCCTTCCACCCTCGTGGCCAGGTGCTTACCCCATCTGTAGTGTTTTCAATGCCTAAAATCCTCAAATATTCCATAAAAAATCATACTAAATTTGCAGGGCATTTGGAGCACTTTTATTTTCGGGATATTTTTTTTCTTGCACGGATAATTCAGAAAACAGACAGATAATACTATTTTTGCTTTATTTATTCTAAATAACAGAAAGTAAAAAGAGGGTATAGAAGGTTGTGCCTTCTAGTTTCATCCATCTCATGATCATCAAAATGAATCCACTAACAAGGTTGATCAAGTCTTGTTAACAAACTCATTCTGAATAACACGGAACCGGAGAAATGTCGAATAACACTAGGTTACCTCAACGGGGATATGAACATCCCCAACAATAAGAATATCAAACTTTTTCTTAACAATAGGAAGAGGAAATTCAAAACCTCCAATAATGATAGTTGGAATTTTTCCAATAAAATTGATGCTATGAACTTGAGGTTGTTTCCTCGGAAAGTGTACCATATGCTCATTACCATTAACATGAAAAGTGAAATTGCCTTTGTTGCAATCAATAACAGCCCCTGCAGTATTCAAAAAGGGTCTACCAAGGATAATCGACATACTATCGTCCTCGGGAATATCAAGAATAACAAAGTCTGTTATGATAGTGACATTTGCAACTACAACAGGCACATCCTCATAGATACCGACAGGTATAGCAGTTGATTTATCAGCCATTTGCAAAGATATTTCAGTAGGTGTCAACTTATTCAATTCAAGTCTACGATATAAAGAGAGAGGCATAACACTAACACCGGCTCCAAGATCACATAAAGCAGTTTTAACATAATTTCTTTTAATGGAGCATGGTATAGTTGGTACCCTGGATCTCCAAGTTTCTTTGGTATTCCACCCTTAAAAGTATAATTAGCAAGCATGGTGGAAATTTCAGCTTCCGGTATCTTTCTTTTATTTGTAATGATATACTTCATATACTTAGCATAAGGATTTAATTTAAGCATATCAGTTAAGCGCATACGTAAGAAAATAGGTCCAATCATTTCAGCAAAACGCTCAAAATCCTCATCATCCTTTGTCTTGGATGGTTTAGGAGGAAAGGGCATGGGTTTCTGAACCCGTGGTTCTCTTTCCTTACCGTGCTTCCTAGCAACAAAATCTCTCTTATAATAACGTTGATTCTTTGATTGTGGGTTATCAATATCAACAGCCGATTCAACCTCTACTTCATTATTATTGCTAGGTTGAGCATCAACATGAACATTATCATTAACATTATCACCAGGTTCATGTTCATCACCTGATTGTGTTTCAGCATCAGAAATAGAAATATTATTGGGAATCTCAGGTGTGTCCATAACAGGTTCGCGAGAAGCATGCAAAGTCTTATCGTTTTTCTTTTTCTTTTTAGAAGAACTAGGTGCCTCTAAATTATTTCTCTGAGAATCTTGCTCGATTCTCTTAGGGTGGCCTTCAGGATACAAAGGTTCCTGAGTCAGCCTACCAGTTCTAGTAGCCACTCTAACAGCAAAATCATGTTTATTATTTAACTCATCGAGCTAATCACTTTGAGGTTTAAGTACTTGCTCAGCTTGAGTGGTAACCATAGAAGCATATTTGCTAATGAGTTTAAGTTCACCTTTAACTCTAGCCATATAATCACTCAAGCATCCTATCTCGAAAGCATTATTCTTTAGTTCTCTACCAACATAAGCATTAAACTTTCTTGTCTAGCCATAAAGTCATCAAATTCATCTAAGCATGGGCTATGAAATTTAGTAGACGGGATTTCAACTTTATCATATCTATAGAGAGAATTTACCTTTACTACCTGTGTCGGGTTATCAAGACAATGTGGTTCTTCAACAGGCGGTATATTAAGACCATGTATTTCTTCAATAGGAGGTAAATTCTTAACATCTTCAGCTTTTATACCTTTTTCTTTCATTGATTTCTTTGCCTCTTGCATATCTTCAGGACTGAGAAATAAAACGCCCCTCTTCTTCGGAGTAGGTTTAGGAATAGGCTCAAGAGTTGGCTCAATTGGCTCAGGAATTGGCTCAGGAATTGTCCAATTATTTTCATTAGTCAACATATTATTCAATAGTAATTCAGCTTGGTCGACTGTTCTTTCCCTGAAAACACAACCAGCACAATTATCCAAGTAGTCCTTGGAAGCATCGGTTAGTCCATCATAAAAGATATCAAGTATTTCATTTTTCTTAAGAGGATGATCAGGAAAAGCATTAAGTAATTGGAGAAGCCTCCCCCAAGCTTGTGGGATACTCTCTTCTTTGATTTGCACAAAATTATATATTTCCCGCAAGGCAGCTTGTTTCTTATGAGCAGGAAAATATTTAGGAGAGAAGTGATAAATCATATCCTGGGGACTACGCACACAACCAGGATCAAGAGAATTAAACCAAGTTTTAGCATCACCCTTTAATGAGAACGGAAATATCTTAAGGATATAATAATAGCGGGACTTCTCATCATTAGTATACAGGGTGGCTATATCATTTAACTTGGTAAGATGTGCCACAACGGTTTCAGATTCATTGCTATAAAAAGGATCAGATTCAACCAAAGTAATAATTTCAGGTTCAATAGAGAATTCATAATCCTTATCAGTAACACAGATAGGTGAAGTAGCAAAAGCGGGGTTAGGTTTCATTCTAGCATTAAGAGATTGCTGCTTCCATTTAGCTAATAACTTCTTAAGATCGTGTCTATCCTTGCAAGCAAAGATAGCTCTCGCAGCTTCTTCATCCATAACATAACCCTCAGGAACAACAGGCAATTCATAATCAGGGGGAGAACTTTCATCATCACTATCATAAATAATTTCATTTTCAATAATTTCATTCTCTCTAACCCTAGCAAGTTTTTCATCAAGAAATTCACCTAATGGCAAAGTAGTATCATGCACAGAAGTAGTTTCATCATAAGTATCATGCATAGCAGAAGTGGCATCATCAATAACATGCGACATATCAGAGTTCATAGCAGTAGCAGGTTTAGGCGTCGCAAGCTTACTCAAAACAGAAGGAGAATCCAGTGCAGAGCTAGATGGAAGTTCCTTACCTCCCCTCGTAGTTGAGGGAAAAATCTTTATTCTTTCGTCTTTCAACTTCCTCATAGTGATCAACAGATATAAATCCCAAGTGACTCAAAGAATAGAGCTATGCTCCCCGGCAACGGCGTTAGAAATTAGTCTTGATAACCCACAAGTGTAGGGGATCGCAACAGCTTTCGTGGGTAGAGTATTCAAACCCAAATTTATTGATTCGACACAAGGGGAGCCAAAGAATATTCTTAAGTATTAACAGTTGAGTTGTCAATTCAACCACACCTGGATAACTTAGTATCTGCAGCAAAGTATTTAGTAGCAAAGTAGTATGATAATAATGGTAACAATGGCAAAAGTAAAGATAACAGTTTTGTAGTAGCTGTAACAGTAGCAACGGAAAAGTAAATAAGCGAAGCACAATATGTGAAAAGATCGTAGGCATTGGATCAGTGATGGATAATTATTTCGTATGCGATTCCTCATGTAATAGCTATAACATAGGGTGACACGGAACTAGCTCCAGTTCATCAATGTAATGTAGGCATGTATTCCGAATATAGTCATACGTGCTTATGGAAAAGAACTTGCATGACATCTTTTGTCCTACCCTCCCGTGGCAGTGGGGTCCTAGTGGAAACTAAGGGATATTAAGGCCTCCTTTTAATACATAACCGGAACAAAGCATTAGCACATAGTGAATACATGAACTCCTCAAACTACGGTCATCACCGAGAAGTATCCCGATTATTGTCACTTCGGGGTTGTCGGATCATAACACATAATAGGTGATTATAGACTTGCAAGATAGGATCAAGAACTCACATATATTCATGAAAACATAATAGGTTCAGATATGAAATCATGCCACTCGGGCCCTAGTGACAAGCATTAAGCATAACAAAGTCATAGCAACATCAATCTCAGAACATAGTGGATACTAGGGATCAAAACCTAACAAAACTAACTTGGTTTCATGGTAAATCTCATCCAACCCATCACCGTCCAACAAGCCTACGATGGAATTACTCACGCACGGCGGTGAGCATCATGAAATTGGTGATGGAGGATGGTTGATGATGATGATGGTGATGAATCCCCCTCTCCGGAGCCCCGAACGGACTCCAGATCAGCCCTCTTGGGAGAGATTAGGGCTTGGCGGTGGCTCCGTACCGTAAAACATGATGAAACTTTCTCTCTGATTTTTTTTCTCCGCGAAACGGAATATATAGAGTTGGAGTTGAGGCCGGTGGAGCATCAGGGGGCCCACGAGATAGGGGGCGCACCCAGGGGAGGGTGCACCCCCACCCTCGTGGACAGGGTGTGGGCCCCCTGGCCTTGATTCTTTCGCCAGTATTTTTTATATTTTCCAAAAGTTATCTCCGTGGATTTTCAGGTCATTCCAAGAACTTTTGTTTTCTGCACAATAAACAACACCATGGCAATTCTGCTGAAAACAGCATCAGTCCGGGTTAGTTTCATTCAAATCATGCAAGTTAGAGTCCAAAACAAGGGCAAAAGTGTTTGGAAAAGTAGATACGTTGGAGACGTATCAATGATATAGATAGCTTAGTATTTCTCTCTGATCTATCAATTTGGTTTGGCCTACTATATTGGTTTTTCTTGCAGTGGGAGAGGTGCTTCATGATGGGTTCAATCTTGCGGTGTCCTCACCGAGTGACAGTAGGGGTAGCGAGGCACGTATTGTATTGTTGCCATTAAGGATAAAAAGATGGGGTTTATATCATATTGCTTGAGTTTATCCCTCTACATCATGTCATCTTGCTTAAGGCATTACTCTGTTCTTATGAACTTAATACTCTAGATGCAGGTAGGAGTCGGTCGATGTGTGGAGTAATAGTAGTAGATGCAGGCAGGAGTCGATCTATTTGTCACAGACTTGATGCCTATATTCATGATCATTGCCTTAGATATCGTCATCACTTTGCGCTTTTCTATCAATTGCTCAGCAGTAATTTGTTTACCCACTGTATGTTTTCTTCAAGAGAGAAGCCTCTAGTGAAACCTATGGCCCCCGGGTCTATTTTCCATCATATATTTTCATATCTAGAAAACCCAAAACCCAAAAATACCTTGCTGCAATTTATTTATATTTACTTTATTTTACCTTTTACTTATCTTTTATATCTATCTCTATTAGATCTCACTCTTGCAAGTGACCGTGAAGGGATTGACAACCACTTTTTTGCATTGCGTGCAAGTGTTTGTTAGTCTGTGCAGGTGCACATATTGGGGACTTGCTTCTGCCTCCTACTGGATTGATACCTTGGTTCTTAATTGAGGAAAATACTTATCTCTACTTTGCTGCATCACCCTTTCCTCTTGAAGAAAAATATCAACGCAAGCTCAAGATGTAGCAATTATGCAGTTGGTGCTATTCTTGTACAAAGAGTTGATAAGAAATTAAATGTTATTCATTATGCTAGTAAAACTTAGACAATGCTCAAAGAAATTAAGCTACCACTGAGAAGCAATTCTTAGCAGTTGTGCTTGCATGTGATAAGTTCAGATCTTACACTGTTGATTCTAATGTAACTGTGCACACTGATCATACTGCTATTAAATACCTTATGGAAAATAAAGATGCTAAACCTAGACTCATTAGGTGGGTTCTTTTGTTACAAGAATTTGACTTGCATATTATTGATAGAAAGGGAGTTGAGAATCCAGTAGCTGATAACTTGTCTAGGTTAGAAAATATTCTTGATGACCCAACACCTATTGATGATAGCTTTCCCGATGAACAACTAGATGTCATAAATGCTTCTCGTAACACCCCCTTGGTATGCAGACTATGCCAATTACATTTTTGCTAAATATATACCACCTAGTTTCACATACCAACAAAAGAAAAAAATTCTTTGTTTTAAGACATTACTTTTGGGATGACCCACATCTTTATAAAGGAGTAGATGGTATTATTAGATGTTGTATGCTCTAGCATGAACAGGAACAAATCCTATGGAAGTGTCACTCTGAGGCATACGGAGGACACCATGCGGGAGACAGGACTGCACACAAGGTATTATAATCTGGTTTTTATTAGCCTACTCTTCTCAAAGATGCATGTCAGTTTGTTTCATCCTGTGATGAATGTCAAAGAATTGGTAATATTGGTAGACGTCAGGAAATGCCTATGAACTATTCACTTGTAATCAAACCATTTGATGTTTGGGGATTTGATTATATGGGACCTTTTCCTTCCTCCAATGGGTATACTCATATTTTAGTTGTTGTTGATTACGTTACTAAGCGGGTAGAAGCTATTCCAACTAGTAGTGCTAATCTCACCACCTCTATTAAAATGCTTAAAGAAGTTATTTTCCCAAGGTTTGGAGTCCCTAGATATTTAATGACAGAAGGTGGTTCACACTTTATTCATGGTGCTTTCCGTAAGCTTCTTGCCAAATATGACGTTAACCATAGACATCTCCTTATCACCCTCAGTCTAGTGGTCAAGTAGAATTAAGTAATAGAGAAATAAAACTAATTTTGCAAAATACTATCAATAGATCTAGAAAAAATGGTCTAAGAAACTTGACGATGCATTATGGGCTTATAGAACTGCTTATAAAAATCCTATGGGTATGTCTCCTTGTAAAATGGTTTATGGAAAAGCATGTCATTTGCCTCTTGAATTATAACATAAAGCTTATTGGGCAATTAAAGATCTCAACTATGATTTAACTTGCCAGTGAAAAGAGGTTATTTGATATTAGCTCACTTGATGAATGGGGAACCCAAGCCTATGAAAATGCTAAACTTTTTAACGAAAAGGTCAAACATGGCACCATAAAATATACAAAAGCGGGAATTTAATGTAGGTGACCAAGTCTTGCTACACAATTCTTGTTCAAGATTTTTTTCTAGGAAAACTCCTTTCCAAATGGAAAGGACCCTACATTATGGAAGAAGTTTATCGCTCCAGTGCTATCAAGATCAAAAACGCCGAAGGCACCAACCCAAAGGTGGTGAATGGACAAAGAATCAAGCATTACATCTGAGGTATGCATATAAATGTTGAGACTAATATTATTCATTCCAGAGGAATAGATAAAGGAAACTTTTCAGAATGCTCCAGAACTCTGAGAGGGAATAGGTATTTGATACGGTAAGTAAACCGATTACAAAAGTTCCATAAAAGCAATTTTACTCCGTTTGGGAATATTTAAAAAATTACGAAAATAATGAGTAGTCCATAAAGCGAACAAGCAGGGGACAAGCCTGGGGGCGCGCCCTACCCCCTGCATGCGCCTCCCGAGCTTGTGGAGCCCTCATGCGCCGTCCGGACTCTGTTTTCTCCTAGATTACTTATTTTGCATGGTAAAAATTCATTATATAATCGCGAAGGTTTTGACCACTGTATTGCGACAATATCCTCTATTCTTGTTTTGTACTCTTTTTCTAGTAGATCTCGAAGTATGGTTTCACAAGAATTAGACGGGGAGAGTCATGTCTCTCACCTCACAGCGGATCCCAGAGTGTACGGTGAAGTTGACCCTTATGGGTGGTCGATCAATGAAGAAATAGAAGCCGACCTGAAAAGAGTGGACTCCATGGAGGAGGATCAAGAAGTCACTTATCTACCTCAACCCACCGACATGCATGTGGAATTCAAGAAATCAAGCCCGCCAATTCGGTCAAACCTCCCAATGCCAAATTTATCTCTTACAGTAACTTAAAAGAGAGTGTTGCTTCTTCCTCTGCAGCCAGGATGCATCCATGGGTGGACGATGCTTTAACTGTCACAAGAAAGCGCCACAAGGAAATTATGGATCTTAGGCAGGAAATTAATAAGCTCGAGGAGGAGAATCGCATTCTGCGAGGCATCATGCCAAGAATATTGCACCACCACCTCCGAAGAAGGAGACTTGAGTACACGGGTATGGGCACTCCCCTTGGCTAGTGCCAAGCTTGGGGGAGGTGCCTCGATATCGTATCACCATCACATCTTTATCATTATCATCTATCTTAGTTCGATCCTTTGGGTTAAATCATGATCTAGTCGAATAAAATTTTTAGTATGATCTAGTCTTTAAGTTTTTGCTTCGGATCTATCTATGTAATCGAGTATGAGAGTTATATAATAAAGATTAGTTTTGAGTTGAGTGTTTTACTTTCTTGCTTTGCTCTTAGAGATGAAAAGGAATAAATTAAATGAAAAAGATTATATAATAATCTTATGGAGAGTGATGACTTCACATATAAGAAGTATAATGCATGAAATTTGTTGAAGGTTGACAAACATAGTATTGGTCATTGTTCCAATTAATGAGAAGTAATAAGGAAAGAGAGGTATCACATATAAATACACTATCTTGGACATCTTTTATGATTGCGAGCACTCATTAAAATATTATATGCTAATGAATCGATGTTAGAGAAGGAAGACAACGTAATGAGTTATGTTTTCTTATATCCAAATAGAAGTTAAATTGTCATGCATCTTCCAACATGTGAAGATTCCTTTTCATCCCATGCTAGCCAAAAATTCGCACTAAGTAGAGATACTACTTGTGCATCCAAAAACAGTTAACCCAGTTTCATGTCATGAGAGTCCACTATACCTACCTATGGAATGAGTAAGATCCTTCAAGTAAGTTGTAATTGGTGCAAAGCAATAAAAATTACTCTCTAAATATGTATGATCTTTTAATGTGAGGAAAATAAGGTTTGTACGAACTTGTGATGGGGAAGAAATAAAAGCGAAGGAATGCATAGTAAAGTTCTCTATCATAAGTGGAAATATAAAGTGACATTCCTTTACACTAGGATTTTGTGCATCCAAATAAAAAGTGCATGACAACCTCTGCTTCCCTCTATGAAGGGCCTATCTTTTACCTTTAAATTACCTATCGTTATGCAAGAGTCATGGTGATCTTCACCATTACTTTTATTTTTTTCTCTGTTTTTGGCAAGCACCATGTGTCGGGGAAAGATCTAGACACACATATCCAGACGGATATAGGTGACCATGAGTTATTATCATTGACATTACCCTTGAGGTAAATGGTTGGGAGGCGAAGTTATAAGCCCCTATATTTCTATGTGTTTGACTGAAGCTTTGATCTCATAAGTATCGCATGAGTGTTAGCAATTATGAAAGACTAAATGATGGTTGAGTATGTGAACTTGCTAAAGCTCTTACGTTGACTCTTTCTGACATTATGACAATTGCAATCACATCAATGACTGAGATCATAGTTTGTTAGTTTTTAATGAAGTTTAATTATGGTTCGTACTTTACCTTGTGAATGAACTATCACTTTAGCACGAGAAGTTATATGACAATATATTGTTGTTATAAATATGATCATGATGCCTTCATGTTCGTATTTTTTTAGTCGACACCTCTATCTCTAAACATGTGGTCATGATTATCGACTTTGGCTTTCGCTTGAGGACATGCGAGGTCTAAGCTTGGGGGAGTTTATATGTCCATTTTGCATCATGTTTCTATGTTGATATTTATTGCATTATGGACTGCTATTACACTTTATGATGCTATTCTCATGCTTTTTCTCCCTTATTTTGCAAGATTCACATGAAGAGGGAGAGTGCCTGCAGCTGGAATCTGGACCGGAAAGGAGAAAATCTGAGATACCTATTATGCACAACTCCAAATGTACTGAAACTTTATGGAAAATTGTTTTGGAATATAAAAAATATTGGGCAAAGAAATACCAGGAGGGGACCCACCAGGTGGCCACAAGCCTGGGGGCGCGCCCCCTGAGCTTGTGGCCCCCCTGGCCAGCCTCTGATGCCCATCTTATGCTATATGAAGGGTTTAAACCTAGAAAAAATAGAGAGAAGACTTTCAGGATGAAGTGTCGCCGCCTTGAGGTAGAACCTGAGCAGAAGCAATCTCAGGCTCCGGCGGAGCGATTCCGCCGGGGAAACTTCCCTCCCAGAGGGGAATCGAAGCCATCATCATCACAAATGATCCTCTCATCATGGGAGGACCAATCTTCATCAACATCTTCACAAGCACCACTCATCTCAAACCCAAGTTCATCTCTTGTATTCAATCTTTGTCTCAAAACCTCAGATTGGTACTTGTGGTTGCTAGTAGTGCTGATTACTCCTTGTAGTTGATGCTAGTTGGTTTGTTTGGTGGAAGATCATATGTTCAGATCCTTAATGACATTTAATACCCCTCTGATCTTGAACATGAATATGTTTTGTGAGTAGTTACTTTTTTTTCCTGAGGACATGTGAGAAGTCTTGTTATAAGTAATCATGTGAATTTGGTATTCGTTCGATATTTTGATGAGATGTATGTTGTCTTTCTTCTAGTGGTGTTATGTGAACATCGACTACATGACACTTCACCATGATTTGGGCCTAGGGGAAGGCATTGGGAAGTAGCAAATAGATGATGGGATGCTAGAGTGACAGAAGCTTAAACCCTAGTTTATGCGTTGCTTTGTAAGGGGTTGATTTGGATCCACATGTTTAATGCTATGGTTAGATTTATCTTGATTCTTCTTTCGTAGTTGTGTATGCTTGCGAGAGGGGTTAATCATAAGTGGGAGGCTTGTACAATTAAGGACAACACCCAAGCACCGGTCCACGCACATATCAAATTATCAAAGTAACTAACGCGAATCACATGAGTATGATGAAAACTAACTTGATGATAATTCCCATGTGTCCTCGAGAGCACTTTTCTTTATATAAGAGTTCGTCCAGGCTTGTCCTTTCCTATAAAAAGGATTGGGCCACCTTGTTGCACCTTTTCTACACTTGTTACTTGTTACCCGTTACGAATTACCTTGCTACCAAACTATTTGTTAACGATAATTTTAGTGCTTGCAGAGAATACCTTGCTGAAAACCACGTCATTTCCTTCTGCTCCTTGTTGGGTTCGACACTCTTACTTATCCAAAGGACTACGATTGACCTCCTATACTTGTGGGTCATCAGTAGTCTCTTGTTCGTTCTTTGGATATTCCCATGTCGGTGGCGAGTTGATCGATGCGGTCGCCCAATGCTTCATTCTCTTGGTGCAAAGCTCCATGTGAGCCAAATAGTTGATTCTTCATGACGTAGTTGTTTGGTTCCTCTTCTTGCTCGATGAAGAGTGGGTTGGTAGAAGTGCTTGGCATATCCATCATCTCAAGCAATTATGTGAGTGGAAGAAAGGAAATAACTAGACCAAATGTACCTTATCCAATGTTGAAGATGGATCAAAGATCATCCAATGTAGTATTATGGAAGTAGCACAGTTGTTATCGGATCTTGTCAATTCTCACACCTACACAAGTAAAGCCTTTGGAGTAGCTCGGTGAGGATGGTGGAATAAAATTTATGCAATTGTGAGCAAGATTCAATAATGTTGAAAGAGATTCACGAATTCGCAAGTGAAACAAGTATACCAAAGTAATAAGTGGCACACAGAAACACACACATACACACGATAGATAAATGGGGTCGGGAAACCAAGGAACGAGTTCAAAATGTGGAATCCACGGAAAATGCTCTTGTTGCACAACTCTAGAGAGACGCTAGCATGATTGCTCAATAGGCAGACACGAAACTTGTGCACAACCTATAGGAGACAAAACGTATTGACTTTCTATCCCAAGCATGATATGTATGTATGACTCCCGGTGATTGTCTCACGATGATCCAAGATGATCAAATATGACAATTTGATATGCAATGTGGCGATGCTATGGCTATTGCGTACAAGCTCTTTGTTTTCTCTTGCTTAAAAGCTTTCATTCTTTTGATATTTTCCTTTGGCCACTTATGCGAAAAAATTCGAAGCAAGGTAGCAATGATGTATATGTGGGAACAATTGATAACACAAAAGATGATATGATGATATACACATGCAATGGAAGGTGCAGATCGATTATCACTGAATTGCACAAGTAACGTTGCCCGACAATACTCAAATGGCTAGTCTCGATGGGGAAGTGACACAAAATGGGCTCTGGGTTAACAATGCAATGGCAAGGGAGTGTATCCGAAGATGTCGTCGAGGTTACCATCCTTGCTTATGGTTGATGATGTCACAAATGTGAAGTGGTCGTTGTCGATGATGAACACATGGAAAACATGAGCAATGGTGATGTCAGTGTCGAACCGTCCCTAAATAGCCAAAACACGTTAGGAAATAGAAACCACAACTCAAAATCTCAAAGCAAACATGTCAAAATTGGAGGTGGTAGCGGATAAGCGATGGTGGTTGCGGAAAATGGTGGTATGACAATGTATGTCAATGTGTTTGCAGAAGTGGAATGGTGGTGGTCGAAATTGGGTATGCGAAAAGATGGCGGTGTCTAAAAATTTCAGGCGAAATGCAGTTTTGTCAGGGGTAGCCAGATGATCTAGGAGAGGGTCCGACTGATCTGGGCTGGTCCGGATGATCCGGGACTCGGCCCAGATGATCCAGGCAGATCAACTTGCTCGGGCTAGGGCTCGGGATGAACACGAAAATTGTGGAGAAAAGGAAAAATTGGGGGGGGGGGGTGGATGGATTTCGTGGTGGAGATGGTGGGGAATAGGTAGATCCACTTGCAACACAACAAACCCACGGATCAAATTCAACAAAACATCATCAAACCAACAAATCACAAAGAAAATAGTGTGGCAAATTTTGTGGGGACTCCAAAATTTTCGAAATTGGATAAAAACACACAAAATTAGGCTAGAAAGTGGGGTAGGGACTCCAAATTCATGATCAACCATGACTCATGATACCAAGATGATGTAGGATGGAACCCTAATGGCCTATATATCACGATTTGGAGGGGAATTTCCAAAGAACGCGATGAACACAAGAGAGGAAAACACACAAGTCAACTAGATCCAATCACACATGTGCTAAATCCACATACACAAAGGGGAGATACAAGATCCAAAGTCAACAAAGGGAGGTACAAAAGGGGAACTAGTTCATCTCAATCCTTGAAGGAAAGAGGTCTTAAATCCTTGGAGGATCTTCCCATAAGGGGGTCTTGAATCCACTTGGGGATCTTCTCCTAGGAGGTCTTGGTCTCCATAGGAGTAGGGATAAGTGGATGAGCAAGGATCAATCTCAATGTTGAGCTATCACAATGCTAACCCTAAAATGTGGGCGGATTTGAAGTATATGTAGTCTATGGGTAGGTATAGTTACATGGGCTTCAGCCCAAGTCACACACGCAGGCGTGGTCCGGATCGTCCGGATGTGTCATAGCAACTTCGGGGGGTCCGGATGACCGGGTCCTGGTATGGATGTCCGTCTGGGTCCGGATGGGCTTGGCGAAGTCCCGGATGATCTGACTTCGTCCGGAGGGCTGCTGTACTCTCTGTGCATGGAGTCTGTATCGTCCGGGAGAGGGTCGGGATCGTCCGGGCAGCCTATGACTTGCATGTTTTCTTCTCTGTCTTCATGTTCCTCTTCTCCCATCATTCGGCCTTACTCCTTAGCTTGCCCATGGCTAGTTCCTTGGTACCTAAGTATGCAAAGTGTCTTCGCTTGAGGTAGTAGCCGTGTCTTATGTGTTTCGAAAGGGAATTGCGAGAGGAGTGATGTCACCTCGGTCTTGAGAACTCTTGCACGTGCACGTGTCATCGGTCCATTTGGCACTTGGGGAGATGAAGGTAGGTCCATGTGGATGACCTTGGGATGTTCCGCATCACTTCTTCTCTTTGAGCCTGGTCTTCTTCTTTTCAATGCTGTTCTTCTTCTCGGTCGCCGCCATCAAGAGGGTAAACCTCTCCTCCTTCTTTTCCTCCTTCACGTCACAGTGCTTGAATATGAATCCTCTTTCTTTGCCAAGATGTTCTCGAACCTCTCCGTCATCTTGAAAGACATTCCTTCTCGCTTCATCTTCTCCCCTCCCATTTCTTTCCGTGGAACCCCCTTCTAACCTTCTTGGGCGGCTCTTTTGTTGGGTCAGTTAGATCACCCGCTTCGTCCTCATTGCCGATGCCCGTGGTCTTGAGGGAATTGGCAATGCCATTTTTTCACTTGGGTTGCCCATTCAACTTCAACCAACAATGCATGAGGACAAAACTCTTCTTCTCCACCTTCAAGAACAAGTTGCACGCGTGAGATGGCTATAAAAAAGACATTGGCAACAATGTGCATATCCGGCCAAATGACTAATAGATAGTGCATAGCCGACCAAAAAAACATAGAACATGTCCGACCAAATGACATAAAGCATATTTGGCCAACAAGTTGCATATTCGACCAAGGGAAGAACACATCTAGCAACTTATTTGCTCAGCGATTTGCACACCACTTGACCACAGACCGATGAGTTGTATTTACATGGCCGCAATACTTGCTCATGACCTCTCGGATGATGTGCTATCGATGGTTAAGGGAATTTGTCCCACGACCGCGGATGAGTTCGTTGCAGCACGGATCAAAATTCTTGTCCTCATGGAAACAAGAATGAATGTTGCCCCAATGTTGTGCCCCTGTGCTATGTGTCATGGATCGGAGGATGCTAGTGGCCAACCACACATCGCACGACAATTCGTCCTCCCTCATGTTGAAATTTTCTTCTCTACCCCTCTTCCTTGGATCACTCGGGCATTCATTCGGATCAAGGTCGTCGCGTCCTGCTCCAGCTGCTCGGTGTACGAGTCTGGTTATTGGGTGTACATGTCTGGCTGGGTGTATCTGCCCGCGTGGGTGTGCGTGCCCCACTCTAAGTCATCTACTTGACCGTCCTTGTAGCAGCCTCCGGCTTCGTCTCCGACTCTGTCGTGGATCATCTCGAACATCTTCCCGTCTGCTTCGTACGCCGTCTTGTTCGGTTGAGGCACACCGGCGAACAGAGAGTGAGGTCGCTGGCTTGCTTCCAGTTTGGGAAACGGACGCCCGGGCTGGTCCACGGACAAATACAGGACCTTGTTGGATGGTTTTAGTGTTCGGATAACTCGGTCCGGACGTTTGCGGACGATTTGAGGTCCGTGTTGAAGACGCCCTATGTTCTTTTGGGAGAAATAAGTCCAAGAGTTGGGTGAAAGTATAATAATAGCCCTTGAGGTAATGGTTTTAAGGAATGATTTCTACTTTTTTTTACAGACTGTTGCATTTTTAATGGAACCCAAAAAATAAAATAAAAATGCCAGTACACGAGAGTCCTTTGAGTAATCACAGACCATGAAACCAGTCCAGCAAGCAACATCCGAGCCAGTATTTGTTCCGAAAACAAATTCCTGCGGGGGCATTTTGGTAAACTGGTGTACTAGCAATGATGGCATAGATTTGTTTGGGACCAATGAGCTTTAAAAAATTCTTTCTTTTGCCACTATCCCTTTCTTTCCTTCGGGGCCTTCGGTTATTATTATTTCCTTTTGGACCTGCCGGCCCAGGCCTCGAGCCTCCCTCCTGCTCCTTGGTCACAGTCACTGTTCAAAAGACTGTAAAAAGCGGGCATGGTGACTGGCGATGGTAAAAAAACAGCACAGGATTCTCTGCCCTGCAGCTCAAACGGTGACAGGGTTGCGCTGTGTTTCTAATGCAACGTCCAATCCAAGGTAAGTGGCCCAATAAGAAAAAGGAAGATCGCTGGCATGCATGGGTTTAATTTTTCTTCTTCTTCTTCTTCTTGAACGCGTGACTCTTCTATCCACATGAAGAGACAAGTTCGTGATAATCCATTATTTAGGGCACAGTTCCAGTTTGAGCACCTGATTGATCAAGATTAGAATGGGCCACGCTGTCATTTCACAGGTTTTTGTGTGGGGCTTGCCAATTTGTTTTCTGGAAAGCGGTTTGTCATTTCATATCGCCATGGTGTCAAATCGTGAACTAGTATCCCTAGCAAAGCCGCATCAGCTCCGTGTTTTATTTTGCCGGGGACAGCACGCTTTTAATGTAAGCCAGTCCAAGACAAGTTTCCTCGAAAAGCTAGAGCAGCCGAAAAGGATATGATACTGGAGCAGTAATAGCTGTGTTTAAAATGGCATGATAAATACAAGTCGCTAAATGAATCACCATTGTTATTTTTCAGATGATCTGCCTGCCCCTCGTCACCACAATCTCAGTCTAGGGCAGTACAGTCACTGGCGCTGTAGCATTACGACACCGAACGTGACTCACACACCGTACGTGCCACCGCCCGCACTGTGCAACATAACAAAACAGCCGTCAAAGTCCCAAGGATTTCTCGCGGTCAATACTACAATACCTCCGACGACTAGTCTCAGCTCTCTGCAATAATTTTGGTCTCTACTTCCCGCGTACTACTACATACAGTCCACACAGACAAATAAAGCCCATGCATTGCCGTCGCCAAGCAAAATACGAGCGGATAAAACCTAGAAACCTAGGGTGAAAATAAAAAAAAGGAAGGAGGCAGAGAGAGAGAGCTTGAAGCAGACTGAAAACGATGGGGGGAGAGAGAGGGGGAGGAGGGGTACACTTTTTAACCTTTTTTATGTTGCACGCATCCAGGGAAGGAGATAGCAGTAGAGAGAGAGAGGGAAGAGACGAGGCCACACCACCACACAGCGAGGACAGAGAGAGAGAGCGAGCGAGCAGCAGCGGGAAGAGAGAGAGAGGGGGGAGGGCAGCGGGGCAGCACAAGGCAAGGCAGGCAGGCAAGGGCGCACACTGCTCTCTCTGCCCGCCCCCACCTCCTCCCTGTACCCTGTTGTATACTCTCTCTCTCTCTCTCGCACGCCAGGGCCAAGGTAGGAAGCGAGGGAGGGAGGGAGGGAGAGCCACATCCAAACGCACGCACCAGCAAAGGAAATCAATCCCCTGCGCGCGCCGTCCCAGATCTCGCCGGCCTGCCTGTTATGCGGCGGGTCTAGGTAGATGAGGGCGGCGCTGTTCGGGGCCGAGCGGAGCGGGGGAGTGGGCCTCGCCGGCGGGAAGGATCTGTGCTACTGGCCGCCGGGGAAGCTGCTGGTGGAGCCCCGGTCGGTGCTCGACTGCCCGCGGAGGCTCAGCAGCCCGCCCAACTCCGCATCGACGCTGTCGTCGTCCCTCGGCGGCGGCGCGGCGGACTCCACCGGCGTGGCGGCGGTTTCCGAGAGCAGCGCCGGCGACGCCGAGGCCACCAAATGGGCCGACCACGGCGCCGGCGGCGGCGGCGGATGTGAGCTGCCGCCCATTCCTGGGGCGCTGGATGGAGGGGAGGGCTGGGACGCCATGCTCGGCAACGCCGCTGCCGCCGCGGCGGCCGGGCAGGACCAGACCTTCTTGAACTGGATCATGGGGGCCGCCGGCGACCTGGAGCTGCCCGTCCCGCCGCTTCCAATGCATCAGCAGCCGCTCGTCGACAATGCTGGCGGCTTCGGATTCTCGGCCGTCGACCCGCTCGGCTTCTCGCTCGACCACCACCTCGGCGGCGCCTCCTCCGACCTGTCGTCCTCCGGCGCCATGTCGCACACCACCACCGGCGGCGGTGGCGGTGGCGCCAGCAAAGCCTCCTCGGCCTTCGGCCTCTTCTCACCGGAGGCCACCTCTCTCCAGCCCCCGCCGCCTCCGATGCTGTTCCACGAAGGTATCGACACAAAGCCCCCTCTCCTGGGACCGCAGTCGCATGGCCTCTTCAACCAGTACCAGCACCAGCACCAGCACCAGCCGCCGCCTCCCGCCGCAGCCTTCTTCATGCCCCTCTCCTCCTTCTCCGATCACAACCAGCGCTCACAACTCCACCAGCCACCGCCCAAACGCCACCACTCCGTTCCAGACGACCTCTACCTCACGCGAAACCACCTAGGCACGTCGGCGGCGGCGGCCTTTCCCCTGCTACATGGCTCACTTCCGTTCCAGCTCCAGCCTTCGCCGCCACCGCTTCGCGGGGCGATGAAGACGACGGCTGCCGAGGCAGCGCAGCAGCAGCTGCTGGACGAGCTGACTGCGGCGGCAAAGGCAGCTGAGGCCGGTAATTCCACTGGCGCGCGTGAGATATTGGCGCGGCTCAATCACCAGCTTCCCCCCCTTGGGAAGCCCTTCCTCCGGTCGGCTTCCTACCTCAGGGAGGCCCTCCTCCTCGCGCTCGCCGATGGACACCACGGCGCCTCCCGCATCACCTCACCGCTCGACGTCGCCCTCAAGCTGGCGGCCTACAAGTCCTTCTCCGACCTCTCGCCCATGCTGCAGTTCGCTAACTTCACGGCCACGCAGGCGCTTCTCGACGAAATCGCCTGCAGCGCCGCTTCCTGCATCCATGTCATTGACTTCGATCTTGGTGTAGGCGGGCAGTGGGCTTCCTTCTTGCAGGAGCTTGCTCATCGCCGTGGTACTGGCGGCGTGGCCTTGCCGTTGCTGAAGCTGACGGCCTTCGTTTCAGATGCTTCTCACCATCCACTGGAGCTTCATCTTACCCAGGATAACCTCACGCAGTTTGCTGCTGATCTTGGAATTCCCTTCGAGTTCAATGCCGTCAGTCTTGATGCTTTCAGTCCGGCGGAGCTCATTTCTCCTACTGGCGACGAAATTGTAGCTGTGAGCCTCCCTGTTGGTTGCTCTGCTCGTGCACCACCGCTGGCTGTAATCCTCCGGTTGGTGAAACAGCTTGGTCCTAAGATTGTGGTCGCCATGGACTATGGAGCTGATCGTGCTGACCTCCCGTTCTCACAGCACTTCCTGCATTGCTTTCAATCCTGCATGTTCCTCCTTGACTCGCTTGATGCTGCTGGAATTGACGCCGATTCTGCCTGTAAGATCGAGAAGTTTCTGATCCAACCAAGAGTCGAAGATGCGGTACTTGGGCGGCGCAAGACCGACAAAGCAGTGTCATGGCGGAATGTGTTTGCTGCTGCTGGCTTCACACCTGTGCCGCTCAGCAATCTTGCGGAGGCACAGGCCGACTGCCTCTTGAAGCGGGTGCAGGTCCGAGGGTTCCACGTCGAGAAACGCGGGGTTGCGCTCACTCTCTATTGGCAGCGTGGCGAGCTCGTCTCAGTATCAGCTTGGCGGTGCTGATCGTCGGTCGCCGCCACCGTTCGCAGGCATCTTCAACTCCAGTAATGTTCATTTTGTCTTGCAATTAAAATGTTGCGAAGGAGACTACTACTCCCTCCTTTCCGGTTTATAGGGCTTATCTCAAAATTTTAGTTTTTCCATTTTATAAGGCTCAACTTGGTTGTTCCCCATCACATGTTCAGACTTCAAGGTGCATTAAATCATTGCATGCAAGTATTAAGAGAAAACTGACCAATGCATGCACTTTATGCATGCATGTATTGCAATTAATGCATTTGTAAACATAATTTTTTGAGGAAAACAAGAGCATTAATTGGGTGCTTTTGCAAACTACAAAAAATATTCCACCACTCATCATCTACCTTGGTTGGTGAGATTTTTTAATTGAGCCTTATAAACCGGAAAGGAGGGAGTATCTTGGTTGTTGGACACCCCGTATCGCTTTTCATCGCAACTTATTTAGCTAGGACTAGTGGATTTAGCAACATTTGTGTCGGTGACTCTATAGTGTAATGATGTTGCTCTAGGTTCTTACCACGATGTTCACACTCTCTGCTCATTTAGCATTTATCATGTCATTTCAAGGATTGCTTGTGAGTCGAGAGGATAATTTTAACCAGTGGAACTGTTCTATGGTACAGTATTGATATCTGCTCATGTTGCTTTAGTTATTCCTGGTGCAACTTACTCGTGCACTTTCTGTTGTTGAATTGAACTGTTTATTTGAGCAATGTTTAAATAGTCTTAGTGGTATTATTTGGGGTTGAACTTCTGTAGGACTAGAATATATGACATAAAGCTTAGGGACAGATCTTGCCATAGTGCATTTTGCCTAGATGTTTAGAGACAACAGAGCAGAATCTTTACAAGAAAAAAAAGAGAGAACTGAACTGAAATTTGGTAAGGGGACTAGGGGTCCCATGGATGTCCATCTCATAATTCACATTAGTACCTTGTCTATATGATGACCTGTACTTGCTATAGGATAGGGCCTCTTTTGATCCGCAGGATTCTGAAACGTTGGAATAGAAAAAACATAGGATTGAAATGTCATGCTCATCTAAATCCTACAAGATTTTTGGTTGTTTGATTGCATCATAGGAAAAACAAAGGATTCTTTCAAAAAAGTTTGAGTGGATGCTAGAAACCCTATGGGAAGTATTCCCTCCGTAAAGAAATATAAGAGCATTTAGCAGGGAGATACTAAGTTAGTGATCTAAACGCTCTTATATTTCTTTACAGAGGGAGTAGTACATAAAAATCCTTAGGAAATATTTTTGCAGGATTCAATCCTATGAATCAAACAACCAAAATAGAAAAAATTCCTAAGTATTCTGATCTTCCAAAATTCGTATGAAAACTCTTTGAATCAATGGAGCCCTAATATGGTCTGTAGAGGCACCAGCACAGATCTGGATTTCATGTCAACAATGGATTACCACTACTGGTTATATCTTCAAATTGAACTTCCTCTCGGTATTTATTAGTCTATTTATGTCTGCTACTCCTTAGTCTGAACTTTTGACTAATTCTCATCACGTGGCATGGTTCCAACTTCCACGCCAAGGCTTGGTTTCCAAGTAGCGTAGTTACTGAGGGAAGGAAGAAGAATGTGAAGTATCTCTAGGAATAGACAGTGGTACTCGATTAGCTAATGTGCAAACAAGGTGATGAGCAAAATTTGGCCGTTCTGTTATATTTCCACAATAGACTTGGCGCCAACAGGACATGGCAAGCACGAAACAACACACACACACGCCTACCGTAATTTCCTGAGAATGTGCCGCGATGAGGTGTGTATGCTGTGTGCTGGCGCCTTGGTTGGTTGGTGTTTTTTTTCAAGATAGGCCTGGTTTTGAACTGAAAAGAAGGAGGAGACCCCTGGTTTTTTTCTTGGTATATCTCATCGGCGTGGTGCCTTGATGATGGCGTTTGTATTTTACTTGGCTAACCGGCCATGTTCGGAAATTAGATTCTGGGAGGATATGTGGCTAGGAAATGCTACTCTCCGGGAACAATATCCGGCTCTATACAACATTGTACGTCACAAGGGCGATACTATCGCCACGGTAATTGAATTATTTCCGCCAAATGTGACATTCAGAAGGGATTTATTTGGACCCAGACTACAATCGTGGAACATTCTGCTCCAGCGGTTATCCACAGTGCAATTGTCACATGGGTCTGATGTATTCCGATGGAACCTATATGGGAATGGACAGTTCTCTGTAGAGTCTATGTATAGAGCGTTAATCCAGTCTGATGTGCCAGTTGATAATAACAAGAAGATCTGGAAGATGAAGATACCACTTAAGAATAAAATCTTCGCATGGTATCTTCGCCGTGGAGTCATTCTTACTAAAGATAACCTTATTAAGAGGAATTGGCATGGAAGTCCGGAGTGTGTCTTTTGTCACCATGATGAGACAATAAAACATTTATTCTTTCAATGCAAATTGGCTCGTTCTATTTGGTCAGTCATCCAAATAGCTTCTGGCTTATATCCTCCTTGTAGTGTTGCTAATGTATTTGGCAACTGGCTACATGGGATTGATCACAGGTTTAGAACCCTTCTCAGAGTGGGAGCGCTTGCCGTTATTTGGTCGCTTTGGCTCTGTAGAAATGATAAGGTTTTTAACGATAAAAATACTTCTCTTATGCAGGTTATCTACAGATGTACCGGGACTCTTCGTTTATGGTCCTCTCTACAACGTGTGGAGAATCGAGACCTGTTTATGGAGGTGTGTACACGATTGGAGGCTACGGCGAGGGATACTTTTACCCAACATGGGTGGCAGCATGATCTTAGGATTGCCCTCCCTCCGCTTTAGGCGTTATACGGATACTGCATGTTTTCCTTGTATTTCGCCTTTATTTATTTATTTATTTATTGAATGAGAGGATATTGTTTGGCTGTGTGCATCTTAGCTATGCAGAGGCCGGGTGTAATGCTTAAATCTTTTAAGTAATAAAGCGCCCCTTTTCGAAAAAAATGCCGGCGATGCGTGACGTATGTTGCTGTCCGCACAAGCCATCTATCTATCTGCCTGCAAAATCTTAAAAAGAGTTGAGACCAGAACACACCTAAGAGCAAGTATAATAGAGCTGAGTCAGCGAGCTATAAGAAATAAACTAGTATATTTCTGCTTAGTTGGAGGAAAGAGAAGAAGAGAGAGAAGGTAAGCGGGCTTTTCGCGAAGAGCCAGCTCTAGCACGTGCTCCTAGGCACTTTGTGAGAATGAAAGGTGGGCCACATAATAAAAAAATAGTACACTCTTTTGATCTATTATTGTACATGTTAGCTATAAGATGGGCTGTAGATGACATTGTCACTGACTTATAGCCGGGCTATACTATTAACCATGCTCTAAAAAGGTTAGGATTAGGTCCTGTCTCGGGCATTGGATTCTCTGTTTTCGCTTAGGTTTGTGCGGAAACTGATCTGTTCTGCTCCTCAAAATTCAGATCGAGTTTCATGTGGCTTCTGATTTCCGTTTACCTTTGCTGCATTACTGCGTGCGGTCTGTGTGCAGCTTGCTTGTCACTCACAGTAGAGACAACTCTGCTGCTGAGTTTTTTTATCAATCCTCCTCGTCTACCGACTGCATAATTCATGCCCTACCAGCGCCATCATATGGTGTGCCCTACTACCTCGGATTTTTAAATGGGAGAGGGGCTGTTTTTATCTGCGTTTTTAAAACGAAATACTTACAAAAGTCTGAGAGAGAGAGAGAGAGACCCAGACAAGGGCACTGGCTGGCCCTGTAGTTTATTTATCTAGGGCTTATTTCATCTTGGGTCATCTCCGTCCCACATGGGGGGTGTCCCCTCCTGCCTCCTGTTCCACATTCTCGCCTTCATGATCGCCTCTGCCCCCGTGCTGCCTTCCAGCCACTTAAAAATCCTCGTCCTCTGTACTGCTTGTACTAGTTTGTTGTTGTTGTTGAGGAGCGGCTCCTTCTTTTTCGCCGGAGGGCGGGAGCCAACAAATCTGGGATTTGAAAGCCTGAGAACCCACGTTACTGGTGTGACAGCGGAGTGGAGTCGGTTTTCCACTTTCCCCTCGCGAGTAACCGATCATCTCGCGCGTCAAGGCATTTTGTATATTTTCACACAAACAAAGTACAAGGCATCTCCAACGGCAACATGTAAAAAACCTCCGGCATCCGTTTGTAGATAAGGGGGACCAATCCGCAAACACGAATATGGAAGACAGCCATCCAACGCTAGCCTTTTAAGTAATAAAGCGCCCTTTATCAAAAAAAATTCCAACGCTAGCTGCATACATTTCAGACCGCATTTTAACTAACCGAATGAAATTCATTCAAACTGACCGATATTCATCAAAGTCCGGATAGAAAATAACACAAGTCATCCACACATAGCATGCAAATTAAGTCTAGTACAACAAGATCTTAAATTCGACTAGATCCCGGATGTACAACAAGTTTTCTAGGAACAAATCATGTCCTCCCACACATACTTTCCCTTAAGCTTCATCCAGCAGTGTGTGCACGTAAATGGCCGTCCCGCTGACCTGTGGTACAACACGATGGCTCGTGCGGGCTAGCCCTGGGCATTCGGGTATTTCGGGTCGGGTAGTTCGGTTTGTGGGTAATTCGGGTACTAAAAAATGGGAACCGAAATTTTTTCTGCCAAAAAAAAACCCAAACCCAAATTACCCAAGGTTTATGTTCGGGTAATTCAGGTACCCAAAATACCCAAAATATTCGAAGCACACATCAAGTTTTGGTATGAATAATTCGGGTAGTATGGGTATTTTCGTTAGTATGGGTATTTTAGTTAGTATGGGTAACATGAATAATTTGGGTATTATGAATAATTCGGGTACTATGGGTATTTCGGGTTTTGCAGACTAGAACCCGAACCCGAACCCGAAAACCGAATAGCCAGAAAATGAGAACCGAACCCTAACCCGATACCTGAATTACCCGACAATTCGGGTAATTCGGTTCAGTTCGGGTTCGGGTAACGGGTTAGGGTACCCAAATTCCCAGGGTGAGTGCGGGCTACATATAATGTGTAGACCAATATTGAGTGAATGAATCAGTCAACACGTTTAGCAAAAGGAAGTAAAACTTATTGTCTCCTCCATGCCCGCGTGTAATGGCCACCTTGCCTCGAGCTGACTGATCAAGTTGCAGTACTTGATGACGCTGACCTGGATAGCATGCCAGCGATACGACAATGACCTCACATTGCGTGATCGCATGATGTACACATCGTAGGGCGCAATGTGCTTTTCTGCGTGAAACTTTTCATGCACTTGCTCCCAGAAGGGTGTCCCTCTGGTCCTGACTATGAAATCCGTGGATACGGCCAGCCACGCATCGCACAACAACTCATCCTCCGTGGCCGAGTAGCTCACCATCCTTCATACTCTAAAAAACGACATACCATTTGAAAATAAGCTCAATGACATTTGACCAAACACCTGTCGGGCGTGGTGTCTGCCATGGAGATCGTCGACAGGGGGCAGAGTGTACCTGGGTACAAACGACTCCCGAGCTGAAAGCACTGTCGGAACGGCGAGCGAACGCGTCGGTGCTGCTTGCGGACGTCTGGCAATGCCTCTGTGGCGGCCAGAGACGAACAACAGTGGCGGCGGAGGTGGAGGGTGCGGATGCAAAGCAAGGGGAGAAGGGGCAGAGTGGAAGGAAATGGGACCGGGAGGGGGGATTGGGTGGGTCGGGGTGTCAGAGTCCTACGTTTCGGGTGTCCAGACTCCCGCAAACCTGATACGTCTCCAACGTATCTATAATTTTTGATTGTTCCATACTATTATAGTATCAATCTTGGATGTTATGTATGCAATTATATGCAATATTACATCATTTTTTGTGACTAATTATTGGAAATATGACCTAGAGGCAATAATATTTGTATTGCTCCCTCCATCTCAAAATAAGTGTCTTGACTCTAGTACAACTTCGTACTAAAGATAGTATAAAATTGAGACACTTATTTTGGGACTGAGGAAGTATTATATTTCTATATTCATTGTTAAGAGTTTATATTATATGCTATAACTGTTATGATCCTAGAATATGCCATTCAGTGGAAAACTCATATGCACATGTGGAATGATAATCGATAAATAAAAAGTTCCTAGTCATGCCTCTAAGGCTAGCTCAAGTGTTGTTGGCGATCACATTTTCCGGATTTAGGATATCATTAAGTGTAACGATAGTCCTAAAACAACATTGAGATTACGACGGCGGAAGAACGGTCATATTGAATCGACCCAATCTTGTTTGTTATAAATTGAGTTAATATCGTCTGCATTCAATTGTAATAATACAGAGTGTTAACGTGTGATATTGCTCCTTAGACCATGAGAGTATCATGGTCACTTCCTACCATACAGTGGGCTTTGGGGTTGCTCAAACGTCACCCGTAACACGGCGATCATAATGACAACTTACAGGTTCATAGGAAAGTTTCACAAGTAGCCAGATAGCTCAAGAGTGGGATTTGCTCCTCCGTATAGGACCTTGAAGTATGTCTAGAGGGGGGTGATTACACTACTTGACCAATTAAAAACTTAACCTTTTCCCAATTTTAGAGTTTGGCAGATTTTAGCTATCTTAGAACAAGTCAAGCAATCATCACACAATTCAAGCAAGCATGCAAAGAGTATATAGGCAGCGGAAATTAAAGCATGCAACTTGCAAGAAAGTAAAGGGAAGGGTTTGGAGGATTCAAACGCAATTGGAGACACGGATGTTTTTGGCGTGGTTCCGATAGGTGGTGCTATCGTACAACCACGTTGATGGAGACTTCAACCCACGAAGGGTAACGGTTGCGCGAGTCCACGGAGGGCTCCACCCACGAAGGGTCCACGAAGAAGCAACCTTGTCTATCCCACCATGGCCGTCGCCCACGAAGGACTTGCCTCACTAGCGGTAGATCTTCACGAAGTAGGCGATCTCCTTGCCCTTACAAACTCCTTGGTTCAACTCCACAATCTTGTCGGAGGCTCCCAAGTGACACCTAGACAATCTAGGAGACACCACTCTCCAAGAAGTAACAAATGGTGCGTTGATGATGAACTCCTTGCTCTTGTGCTTCAAATGATAGTCTCCCCAACACTCAACTCTCTCTCATAGGTTTTGGATCTGGTGGAAAGAAGATTTGAGTGGAAAGCAACTTGGGGAAGGCTAGAGATCAAGATTCATATGGTAGGAATGGAATATCTTGGCCTCAACACATGAGTAGGTGGTTCTCTCTCAGAAATGGTAAGTTGGAAGTGTAGGTTTAGTCTGATGGCTCTCTCCACGAATGAAGAGGAGGTGGAGGGGTATATATAGCCTCCACACAAAATCTAACCGTTACACACAATTTACCAAACTCGGTGGGACCGATTCAACAGACTCGGTCGGACCGATTTAGTAAACCTAGTGACCGTTAGTGATTTTCGGTGGGACTAACATGCAACTCGGTAAGACCGATTCGGTTAGGGTTAGGGCATAACGTAATCTCGGTAAGACCGATTACACAAACTCGGTGAGACCGATTTTGGTAATAAGCTTTCCAGAGAGTTGGTCAGGTAAACTCGGTGGGACCGATTTGCTCTTTTCGGTGGGACCGAAATGTTACAAAAGGGAAACAGAGAGTTTACATTGCAATCTCGGTGGGACCGATCGCTCACTTCGGTTAGACCGAAACGTTACGAAGGGAAACAGAGAGATTACAATCCCATCTCGGTGAGACTGAGATCCCTATCGGTAAGACCGATTTGCCTAGGGTTTGTGGTAGTGGCTATGACTTTTGAAATCAGTGGCGTCGGATAGGAAGAATCGGTGTGACCGATTTTGGCTTTAGGTTTAGGTCATTTGTGGATGTGAGAAAGTAGTTGAGGGTTTTGGAGCATATCACTAAGCACATGAAGCAAGAGGCTCATTAAGCAACACCTCATCCCTCTTTGATAGTATTGGCTTTTCCTATAGACTCAATGTGATCTTGGATCACTAAAATATAAAGTGAAGAGTCTTGAGATTTTGAGCTTGAGCCAATCCTTTGTCCTTAGTATTTTGAGGGATCCACTTTCATCATCCATGCCATGCCATTCATTGAGCTTTCCTGAAATAATAGTCTTGGAATAGCATTAGCTCAATGATCTATATGTTGTTATGAATTACCAAAACCACCTAGGGATAGTTGCACTTTCAATCTCCCCCTTTTTGGTAATTGATGACAACATATAGATCAAAGCTTCGAAAAATGATAATAATATTAAAACATCGTCGCTTTGAGAACTATGTGATAAGCAAGAGCTCCCCCTAAATTTGTGCATAGTTTAAGATTTGCTTTGGACTGCGAATGCACAATGAATTAGGCTCATGGGTTACTCTTCCATGTCACATACATCTTTGTGGAGCGCTCAAAATAATAAAGATTGAATACATGCACTCATCACCAAGCAAAGTGAATGATCACATAGAATAGATAAGATAATATCATCAAACATGCATAAGTGTAGCTTATGATCAAACGCATGATCATCAATGTCTCACAAGAATAGCATCTCAAGCAATCAAAAGCAAACAAGTTTAACCACCAAATCAAGACAAGAGAGAACAAAAGCAACACTCTCTCTCAAAGCCTATGATCTATACATTTTTCTCCCCCTTTGGCAACAAGTTACCAAAAAGTTCATAGAAAATGCATAGTGCTAGATCGACTCTCAGGCTTGATCTTCAGGTGGTGGTGTCCGGATAACTCCAAGAACGAAAGCTTCAGTTGAAGTAGAGGGTGCTGGAGTTGATGCTGGAGCTGGTTGCACTGGAGCTGTAGGGGCTGTAGCTGGTGCAGAAGATGTTGCTCTGGTGTCTGTCACATGCACTGCAACTGACCTCTGGGCTCTAGGCACGCTGGCAAACACATTAGTGGTAGTCTTGCCCTGCCTCTCCTACATGTCATCCTGCAGCTGCTCCACAACTGACTGAATCTCAGTCACTTTGACATCAAGGTCATGGAATTTGAATTCCATGATTCTTTCCAAGCTCTCGCGATTTTAAGTGAGGGTGGCCAGTCCTTTCTCAATCCTCAGTGTTGATGCTATTAAGTAACCAAGCTGCTCCTACTTGTTCTTCAAGAAATACTCAGATGCCTCCTCTTGAGTTGGCACCTTGGCAGCCTTCTCCTTCCTTGCCTTCTCCTTCTTCTCTTGAGCATGTACAGATGATGGATCATTCTCATTCATGATAACCTCATTGTCCTCAAAGTCTGGATAAAGTGGAAAATGTTCCTTATCCAATTGATATTTCCCTGTGCCCATCTTTGAGTTAATCAACTCCTGAATCTGAGGGGCATATCCATCCTCTTAATGGTTTCAATCATAAGGCTCATGACTTTAAACTTCTGCGGCACATCAAACAAATGCAACATGTTGATGGCATGCCCTCTGATCATGTTGTGGTCACCAGACTTAGGCAACAGAGTGTGCCTTAGGATCCAATTGATAGTTGGCAGCCCTGATAGAAGGAAGTGGACTGATCCAAACTTATGTGTCTCAACAGCTTTGTCTGGGATCTCCTTGTACATGTGTGCCATGGAATTGTGGTCCATCTTCTTCTTGGCATATACGTCCAGGTCATCTTCATCTTCCTTTGGGGCATTAATCAGTCTTGCCCATTCCTCAACAGTGGACTGGTACCTTGTTCCTTCAGACATCCAAACTATCCTTCCATCTGGATAGAAGTGTGCCGTGTAGAATTGCATGATAAGTTCATCATTCTAGTTGGTGAGCTTTTGCCCAACAAAATCAGCAACTCCACAAGCAACAAAACTGTCTTGCGCTCCAGGATAGTGCTCTTCATTGTCCTTTATGTAGGTCCAGTCGACCCACCTCATATCACACACTATGGGCTTCTTATCCAACAAGATTGTCTCATAGAAGTCCTGCTGTTCCTTTGTATGGAACCTGTAATCAACAGCAGTTCTTCTCCTTGAGGCATATGGATCTTCCATCCTCCATATCCTCAACCCTGAGTCCTTCCTGATCCTCATGTCCTCAGCCACAGGATGACATCATTGTGGTCTGGTATCTTGGGCTTGAGCTTCCTTAGGACCTGTCCTTCTTCATCTTCCTCATCAGCAACATTAGGCACTGGGGCCTTGTTCTTCTCAGCAACTGGAATACTCCTGGTATTCCTCTTTGGTGCAAGCTTGGCCTTGGGGGCAGCTTTGGGTGCTTCCTTGGGCTTAGATGTTGCAGCCCCTGATCTAGTAGCATCACCCATAAGCTTCTGTGCATTGGGTGCTGGTGCAGCAACCTCTTCTTCCTCTTCAGAGTCTTTTCTCATTGAGGGCTTTCCAAGAACCTGGGCAGTTGTGGTTCTTGCTCTCTTCTTCTTTTTATCCTAAGCATCTTCATCCTCTAATTCAATGGTAAACTTCATAGTCTCTCCAATAGGAACTTTCTTGGATTTTGAAGTTATGACTTTCTTTGCAGGTGCCTCTTTGGGTTCAGTCTATTCTGGCACTTGAGTGGACCTTCTGACCTTGGGCATAGGTGTCCTCTTGGCAGGAACCTTCTTGTTCAGTCCGGGCTTTGTGATATGTGCTGAGCCATACTCCTTTTTGAGCACTACTTTCTTGGAAGTAGCCTCATCCTCTTCAGCTTTATAATCCTCATCTTTAGAGTCTGAAGTTCTTTTCCTCCTTTGCCTGGTAGCAGCCTTAGGCAGATTACTTGGGGTGCTTCTGCTCCCATCATCTGAAGAACTTGAGGGACTAGTGCTCTTACTCATGTCAATCTGCTCTTCTGACCTGTTCTGGCTGTCACTCTGGTCTGACATGCTGCAAACACTGGCTGCTGACCCCGTGAAGAGTTATAGATGAGGTAGAATAGATGAGCATCACAAAATGCAGAGATTTTTGCAAAAGAATGATTCAAAAATTCAGTTTTAGTTTTCCACAGAAATCATTTTGGATCAACCGATTTTCAAACTCGGTGATACCGAAGCAGTTTTTGGAACCTAAACTGATGAACTCGGTTAGACCGAGTCACAGTTCGGTGGCACCGCGACTGTTAGGGTTTCACAAAGTCCTAAAATCGGTCTCACCGATTAGCAATTCTCGGCCAGACCGAGAGTTACTAGTGCAATGGCATAAGCCAGATCGGTGGGACCGAGTTTTTGAACTCGGTAGGTCCGAGATGGTTTCCGCGGAAACCTAACCCTAAAATTTTGAATCTCATCTAATCTACGGACTGCATTGACTGGATAGGAGTGTTTCAATCATGGCAAGAATCAATAAGAACACAATGTTCTAGGAATCGGATGAGGATAGCACAATGATCGAGTCCATACCCTAGCTCGGCGATGAACTCGCTATGGCGGCAACAGCGGGGTTGAATTCCGTTGACGGCGGCGGAGACCAGCGACAGGAGGTGGCTGGCGACGAGGAGACAATCCGGAGACCCTGGATGGCAGAGCGAGCTATTGCGCGGGCGAAGGGGTTCGGAGGAATTTCCAAATTTTTGCCCATGACTATATATAGCCCGACCCTGTCGGTGTGACCGAGTGGAACAACTCGGTGGCACCGAGATGCATAACTGTGTACTGTTACAGCAACTCGGTGTGACCGAAAAGTTCAAATCGGTTGCACCGAGATTGAAAACTTAGATCGACTTAATGATCTCGGTAGGAACGAAATGGAGGAATCGGTCAGACCGAGAATCACAAAGAAGTTTAGGAAGTTTAAGTCTATGACAAATCGGGGACTCCGAGTGCTCCTCACACAGAGTGGTTCGAATCCGACTTGATCAAATTTTGTGATGTAGCATGAATAGAGTTTGAGACGAGAAAATCATAGATAGCTAGAGAAGGTTCTTAGGCATTCTTGTCCATCCACTTGGCAAAAAGAAAAAAGAGGCAAATCAATCAAAACAACAAGTGGATGTCCTTAAATGAGTAAAATATGCAACCGACATGCTCACACAATAAGATGGAAAATGAAATATGTGGCAAAGCATGCACAACCAATTCTAGCATCTATCAAACAATTGGCGATGACTAGGTCATCTATATATGAGTATATTGACTTAGGAGTCAAATGAAAAACATTTGATCATAGGTCATACTCATCGTTTAAGCTCAAGTGGGGTTACCACTTTTACATAATGCATTGATGTGTGCACACCATTAAAGTTGCTTTGACTCAATTCTTAGAGTTAAGCTCCCCCTAGATGTGAGATCCCCCCTTAGAGGGATGAACTAACCTTGGGTTTTGTCGATGATGACTTCATGTAGGTGTTGAAGATGTGGATGCTCAATGTTGATGTTGATCATTTGGAGCAATCCTTTGGAGTGAGTTGCAATTTCAATACCTACACGGGTTAGTCCCACAAGGAACAAACAAGAATATCCATAGACACAGAGTGATGCACACACAAGATGATGTCCATGAAATCATTAGGTTACCTTGTCCCTTGCCTTACCAACATGAGGGTTTGTTACTCCTTGAACTAGTGCAAGATGTGGAAGTTGATTGCACTTGTTCTTGCCATAATGATATGAGTGAAGAATGTTGGCGGAGTCACCCTCAAGAAGTCTCTAGTTCTTCTTCTTCGGGATCCACATCATCTTGATGGGAATCCTTGGAGTTGTAGTTGTACTTGATGAAGTAGAACTTGACGTAGTCTTGGGAACCCACTTGAACGAGGCCTTAGGTGCTTCTTCAAATGCATCAATCTCTTCTTGAAGCTTGTCCTTGCCTTTGTTCTTGTGGTCTTGTGGTGGAAGATCATCTTGTGCTTGTGTTCCCTTGAAGGAAGTAGGATCATACTTCTCTTGTTGAGGAACAAACTTCGTCTTGGGGTATTGATCTTCTTCCCACTCAACTCCATTGGCATTGAACTTTCGTTCAAAACCAACACCTTGATTCTTCCGGTGCCTTCCTTGCTTGCGCACAATTTCCTTGAATTGCTTACTCCCGCAAGGCTCTTGTAAACACCTTTCTCTATAATTCCCTTCAATAAGCTATTTTCTTGCTCAAGTAACTTGGCTAAGAGAATCATTAGTGGAATCAAGAGAACTACTAGAAGCAACAATATTGGATTTTGACATTATTATTGTTACTACTAGAGGAAGTATCTTTCTTGTACTTGTTACTAGACTTGACTTGAGGCATGTAAGTAGATAAGAGTAAACGCTTGGCAATGTAAGAAGAACTTTTCTTACGGAGATCATCATTGATTGCCTTTAAGAACTCATGCTCTTGCTCAAGATTGAGCTTTTCAAAGCGTAACTTCTCACGAGCCCTTAAAAGTTCTCGATGATCTTCGAAGATAATTTCATGAGCCAACTTAAGAGTGTTTAGTTCTTTTTTAGAAGCTCAATCTTATCCTTATCATTGTCATTCGTTTTATCTTGATTAGCATGATTAATTGACGTTTCATCATAGTATTCATCACTAGAGTTGTCAACAAGTAAATCATCATCCACAAGCAAGTCATCTTCATCACTATTGAAATCAACATACTCAGGATGTGTTACCTTTGGACCTTTGGCCATGAAGCATCTTCCAATTCCTTCATTTGGTGAATCAAATATGTCGTAGGAGTTGGTTGACACAAGTGCTAGACCGGCAACACCTTCATCTTGAGTATATTCGGAGTCGGAGTGATAGCTTCTCTCGGAGTGATTGTCGGAGTCGGAGCCGGATACCCAATCACCAACATGAGCTTGATGTCTTTGTTTTGTGTAGCTCCTTGATGACTTGTCCTTCCTCTCCGAATCCTTGCTTCTCCGTGAGGGTCTTCGTTCATAACGATCATCTCTACTCCTCCTCTCTCTTGGTGGTGATTCTTCTCTTTTGCTTCTTCTTCTTGGAGAATCTTCTCTTCTTTTGTAGGGTGCCATACACTCATTGGAATAGTGTCCGGGTCTCCCACAATTGTAGCAATTGCGCTCTCGACTAGAAGATCTTTTGTCATGGTAAGACCTTGACTTGGAGCTTCTTTCTTTGCTTCTACTCTTGTAGAATTTGTTGAAGTTCTTCACCATTAAGCTCAATTCTTCACTGAAGGTTTGTTTCTCACTTGATGATGTGGGGGCTTCACTTGAGGCTTTGTAAGCACCACTTGACTTGTTGTGAAGTTCCTCCTTATCCTTGAGTGACATCTCACGAGCAACAATTCTTCCAATGACTTCCGTTGGCTTGAGATCTTTGTAGTTTGGCATCATTTGGATCAACGTGCACACGGTATCATACTTTCCATCCAATGCTCTTAGGATCTTCTTGATGATGAATTTTTCGGACATCTCTTCACTCCCTAAGCCGGCAATATCATTTGTGATAAGAGCAAGCCTAGAGTACATTTCAGCGACACCTTCACCATCCTTCATTTTGAACTTGTCATGCTGACTTTGGAGCACATCCAACTTGGATTCCTTGACGGATTCGGTACCTTCATGCATATCAATCAAAGTATGCCAAATTTCTTTTGCATTCTCAAGACGGCTGATTTTGTTGAATTCTTCGGGGCACAATCCATTGAAGATGATATCACAAGCTTGAGCGTTGTATTGCAGCATCTTCAATTCTTCCGCATTAGCTTCATGGTTCGGTTCTCTCCCATCAAAGAATTCACCTTGCAAGCCAATACAAATAATTGCCCAAACGGCGGGGTTGTGTCCGAGAATATGCATTTTCATCTTATGCTTACAACTAGCAAAATTAGTACCATCAAAGTAAGGACCTCTACGGTGATAATTTCCCTCCCTAGACGCCATACTCTCCTAGGTTGTGAAACCAAGGCTATGACCACCAAAAGCTATGGAAATCAAAGCAAATGGAGACCAAAGCTCTGATACCACTTGTAGGACCTTGAAGTATTTCTAGAGGGGGGGTGATTAGACTACTTGACCAATTAAAACTTAACCGTTTCCCAATTTTAGAGTTTGGCAGATTTTAGCTATCTTAGAACAAGTCAAGCAATCATCACACAATTCAAGCAAGCATGCAAAGAGTATATAGGCAGCGGAAATTAAAGCATGCAACTTGCAAGAAAGTAAAGAGAAGGGTTTGGAGGATTCAACCGCAATTGGAGACACGGATGTTTTTGGCGTGGTTCCGATAGGTGGTGCTATCGTACATCCACGTTGATGGAGACTTCAACCCACGAAGGGTAACGGTTGCGCGAGTCCACGGAGGGCTCCACCCACGAAGGGTCCACGAAGATGCAACCTTGTCTATCCCACCATGCCCGTCTCCCACGAAGGACTTGCCTCACTAGCGGTAGATCTTCACGAAGTAGGCGATCTCCTTGCCCTTACAAACTCCTTGGTTCAACTCCACAATCTTGTCGGAGGCTCCCAAGTGACACCTAGACAATCTAGGAGACACCACTCTCCAAGAAGTAACAAATGGTGCGTTGATGATGAACTCCTTGCTCTTGTGCTTCAAATGATAGTCTCCCCAACACTCAACTCTCTCTCATAGGTTTTGGATCTGGTGGAAAGAAGATTTGAGTGGAAAGCAACTTGGGGAAGGCTAGAGATCAAGATTCATATGGTAGGAATGGAATATCTTGGCCTCAACACATGAGTAGGTGGTTCTCTCTCAGAAATGGTAAGTTGGAAGTGTAGGTTTAGTCTTCCCGTTAGTGATTTTCGGTGGGACTGACATGCAACTCGGTAAGACCGATTCGGTTAGGGTTAGGGCATAACGTAATCTCGGTAAGACCGATTACACAAACTTGGTGAGACCGATTTTGGTAATAAGCTTTCCAGAGAGTTGGTCAGGTAAACTCGGTGGGACCGATTTGCTCTTTTCGGTGAGACCGAAATGTTACAAAAGGGAAACAGAGAGTTTACATTGCAATCTTGGTGGGACCGATCGCTCACTTCAGTTAGACCGAAATGTTACGAAGGGAAACAGAGAGATTACAATCCCATCTCGGTGAGACCGAGATCCCTATCGGTAAGACCGATTTGCCTAGGGTTTGTGGCAGTGGCTATGACTTTTGAAATCGGTGGCGCCGGATAGGAAGAATCGGTGTGACCGATTTTGGCTTTAGGTTTAGGTTATTTGTGGATGTGAGAAAGTAGCTGAGGGTTTTGGAGCATATCACTAAGCACATGAAGCAAGAGGCTCATTAAGCAACACCTCATCCCTCCTTGATAGTATTGGCTTTTCCTATAGACTCAATGTGATCTTGGATCACTAAAATATAAAATGAAGAGTCTTGAGCTTTTGAGCTTGAGCTAATCCTTTGTCCTTAGTATTTTGAGGGATCCACTTTCATCATCCATTCCATGCCATTCATTGAGCTTTCCTGAAATAATAGTCTTGGAATAGCATTAGCTCAATGAGCTATATGTTGTTATGAATTACCAAAACCACCTAGGGATATTTGCACTTTCACTCAGACGATGGAAAGATATTCTTAGGGTCCTCTCGGTGTGACAACCTCCATCATCGTCTTACCAGACACATGTGACTACATCACGGGGATGCCGGAACATGTCAACGAGAAAGAAGAACAAAACCGGTAATGGGGGCAACGGTATAGTGAGCATGGTGATGACTCAGAAGGATACTGATGCACGCCAGGTTTTGTAAAGTATCGCGAAGCAAAGGGAACATCACATGATAACCAAAGGTTCACTCGAATATCATTCATGTGCTCATAGGGACCGATACGGACGTCGACAACCCCGCCGTCGGTCATAGAACGAATGGGTTCTGTTCATGTCTGTGAGTTACCAAACCTACAGGGTCACAAGCTTAAGGAAATCATGATCTGCTAAGTGTTAGTAGGATGGGAGTGATTGGACTATATTTGTGGAAATGTTTCATTAATATTTGGAATAGTTCCGAGAGGATCCAGAAGCATTTCGGGGTCACCGGAAGGGTTTCGGTGAATATTAGGTAATACCGGGTATTACCGATATATAATATATAGGTGGAAAATGTTTCTGAAATGTTAAGTTATATATAAAATGGTTTGAAAGTATTTAGAACAATTTTATATTTCATTTAATATCAACGAGCCTAAAAAGGCCAATAGGTGGAAAGCAACTTGGGCCACAAGGGCCCAAGTGGGGAGAGGCACCCCTTCCCTAAGGAAGGAGGCCAAATAGGAGTAGGGAGGAGTCAACTCATCCTCCCCTTGGCTGGACGCCCCAAGGAGTGTTTCCCTTCTTGGTAGCAGCCCTCCCGCTCCCCTCTAACCTATATATAGTGGAGATTTGCCGCCCAGTTGAACACATAGTGTTTGGAGCCTCCTTTTTTTTAGAGTACGCAATTGCGTACCATAGTTTTATAGAAGAGGTAGAATTTCAAGTATAATATGACTACAACTCGCTTTGAACAACGAGTGTAGTATAAACTCCCCAGCAAGACTAGTGCGAAGACAGCCACCATCAACATTGCAACTACAACACAAAAGAGCCTGTCCAATTGAGCAACATCGCCGCATCTTGACCGACGCCAATCATCTCCGAAGATTAGCAGCTCCAACTGAACTTCCCTTATCGACGCACCATCTACCCTTGATGCCTAAAGGAGGTGTGGCAAGTATATGGCAGACCTTGGTCGTTCCCGAGAAAGGCACTATCTTGGACTAGTCGGCGACGACATACATTGCACTCCTAAAGATCAAACTTGGACAACGATAAACACCGAGAAAGAACCACACAAAGAACCTCTAGGCCGTGTCTCCAAACGCAATGCTCCCAAGAGAGAAACGTTGTCGAGAACGCCGCCATCATGCTGATCCAACTCTGGACCTAGGATTTCGCCCAAAGACAACTACCATCATCTAGTGGGAGCGAGGGGATGTCGACACACCTCGGCGATGCCTCCAAGGAGGGGAACAACACCCACGGGTGCCGTCGCCACTGGCACCGACCAAAGACGGGCAAGATTTTCATCCGAAATACTGTAGACCCAACCTCTCAACCCACTGGACATGGGTCACACTCTGTCCTTGTTGGAGTTCTTCGGAACCGCAGCCACACCTCAAGGTCGTAGCCGCAATGTCATGGCACACCCCCACTCGCACGGCTGAGAGGACGCAACCAAATCCAACTCCCGCACAGCCTTTTGCAGCCTTGGGCCAAGCTCCAGCACCTGCACCTCCGCGCACTACCAAACACCACCGTCGCAAGCTCTCCCACTAAGAGTGGGCGGTCGCGGCATAGCCGCCTCCGCAACCCGCTAGATCCAGATCTGGCACGAGCCACCATCTCCAATCCTCTCGTGCCTACGCCTCGAAGCTCCTCCCCGCACCTCCATGTGTGATACGTCTCCGGCGTATCTATAATTTTTGATTGTTTCATGCCAATATTATTCAACTTTTACATACTTTTGGCAACTTTTTATATGATTTATTTGGACTAACTTACTTATCCAGTGCCCAGTGCCAGTTCCTGTTTGTTGCCTGTTTTTGTATCGCAGAAAATCCATCTCAAACAAAGTCCAAACGTGATGCAACTCCAGACAGAATTATTTTGGAATATTTGTGATTTTTGGGAGCTGGAGTCAACATAAACGGAGGCCCACACGGACCACGAGCGAGCCCTAGGCCCCTGACGCGTGGTGGTGGGTTGTGCTCACCTCGTACGTCGATTGGAGCTGTACTTCGGGCACAAGGAAGCTTATATCAGGAAAAAAATCGTGTAGAAAGATCAGCGCAATCGGAGTTACGGATCTCCGGGAATATAAGAAACGGTTTTCGGCCAGACATGGGGAACACGAAACCGAAGAGAACAGAGAGGAAGATCCAATCTCGAAGGGGCTCGCGCCCCTCCCATGCCATGGAAGCCAAGGACCGGAGGGGAAACCCTTCTCCCACCTAGAGAGGAGGCCAAGGAAGAAGGAGGGGGCTCTCTCCCCCTCGCTTCCGGTGGCGCCGGAGTGCCGCCGGGGCAACGATTGGGACGGCGATCTACATCAACAATCTTGCTACCGTCAACACCAACTCTCTCCCCATCTATGCAGCAGTGTAACACCTCTTCTCCCCGCTGTAATCTCTACTTAAACATGGTGCTCAGCTCCATATATTATTTCCCAATGATCTATGGTTATCCTATGATGTTTGAGTAGATCCGTTTTGTCCTATGGGTTAATCGTGATGTTGGTTGGTATGATTGTATATTTTATTTTGGTGCTGTCCTACGGTGCCCTCCATTATCGCGCAAACGTGAGGGATCCCCGCTGTAGGGTGTTGCAATATGTTCATGGTTTGTTTATTGTCAGTGTTGCGGGGGTGACAGCAGCCTAAACGCGGATAAGTGGGTCATGGCGTATGGGAGTAAAGAGGACATGATACTTAATGCTATGGTTGGGTTTCATGACCTTAATGATCTTTAGTAGTTGCGTATGCTTGCTAGAGTTCCAATCATAAGTGCATATGATCCAAGTAGAGAAAGTATGTTAGCTCATGCCTCTCCCTCATATAAAATTACAAGAATGATTACTGGTACTTGTTATCGATTGCCTAGGGACAAATAACTTTCTTGTTGACACAAACCCTTTATTAAACACCTAACTTTTATTATCTTGCAAAGTACTTCTAGATATATTCTTGCAAAGTAGTTCTAGCATCACACCTACAAAATAGTTTCATACTTGTTTCTGGTAAAGCAAACGTCAAGTGTGCGTAGAGTTGTATCGGTGGTCGATAGAAATTGAGGGAATATTTGTTCAGCCTTTAGCTCCTCATTGGGTTCGACACTCTTATTTATCGAAGAAGGCTACAAATGATCCCCTATACTTGTGGGTTATCAAGACCTTTTTCTGGCGGCGTTGCCGGGGGGTTATAGCGTGGGGTGAATATTCTCGTGTGTGCTTGTTTGCTTTATCACTATGTAGTTTTTATTTCCTGTTCTAAGTTGTTCTCTATCTTTAGTTATGGATATAGAACACGAAACACCAAAAAATAGTTGTGCTTGCTAGTCATGGAGATGGGGAACCTCCTAAAACCCTCGATGATTGTTATGTGAAAAATATTATGCACCACTTTGATAATCTTGAGAAAATCACATTCAACTTGATAATGGGAGTAACGTTGGATCAACGGGAATAATTTAGGGATTATCGCTTGACTCATAAAGGGAAATTGTTATGGGATCAAATTCATATGTTGCATTGGTATGCTAGCCAATTATGCTTGAGATATGATTATACTTGTTGCTCTAGGATGAATGCTCCACATCTTCCCTTTTCATGCAAATTTAATGATAATGAAACCTTGGCTTCTTATGTTAATGGTATATATGATTACTCTAATGTGGAACAAATAGAAGAATTTGTTGCTTTTAAGGGTGCTTATGAAATTGAATCTTTGTTTTTAAAGTATGAAGATTTTGATGATTCAGTTTATAGATCTGAAAATCTTGCTATCCTTAAATATTGCTATGATAATTATAAATGCAATTACGATATTGATGTATTTATTGAGAATAACTCCGCTGTCCAAGAAGAGATTAATATTTTGCAGGAGTTTATGGAAGAAGAAATTGATGAAACTGCAAGCTCATTGGATGAAAAAGATGATGAGGAGAGTGAAGAACAAAAGGAGGAAGAGCGGATTAGCTACCCGTGCCCACCTTATAATGAGAGTAACTCTTCAACTCATACATTGTTTAATGTCCCTTAGTTCTTACCAAAATATGAATGCTATGATAATTGCTATGATCCCGTTGATTCATTTAAAATATCCCTTTTTGATGATGCTTGCTATGATTGTGGCCAAGATGCCAATATGAATTATGCTATTGGAGATGAACTTGCTATTGTTCCTTATGTTAAACATGAAATTGTTGCTATTGCACCCACACATGATAGTCCTATTATCTTTTTGAATTCTCCAAACTACACTATATCGGAGAAGTTTGCTCTTATTAAGGATTATATTGATGGGTTGCCTTTTACTGTTGCACGTGATGATTTTGATGAATATAATATGCATGTGCTTGCTTCTCCTACTTGCAATTATTAGGAGAGAGTAACTACATCTCCACCTCTCTATGTTTCAAACACGGTAAAATTGCAAGAAACTACCTATGCTATGTATTGGCCATTACTTGATGTGCACGAATTGTTCTTGTATCACATGTCGATGCATAGGAAGAGAGTTAGACTTCGTCATTGCTTGATATATGTTGCTTTGTGCTCACTACTAAAGGCCAAATCATTGTTAAATAAAATTGGCTTTGATATACCTTGGGATCCGGGTGGATCTATTACTTGAGCACTTTATGCCTAGCTTAATGGCTTTAAAGAAAGCGCTGCCAGGGAGACAACCCAGAAGTTTTAGAGGGTCATTTATTTCTGTTGAGTGCTTTTATAAAGTTTAAAAACAAAAAAAATATAGAGAGGAACACAAAACTTTTCAAAAATGAAAGTGAAAGTGAGAGAGACAAGCATTGTTGAAGTGGGGGAGCTCCTTGAACTTTGTTCATGCTCACGGAAACTTTGTGAATCTTAATTACAGAAACTTTTCAACAAAAATAATTATCCCCTTGTACAATTCCATTGTACTATAAAAATAATGTGCCAAGGTTTGCCTTTAGGATGTTTAAATTGCTTGTTGGTTTGTGTGGTGCAAAACAGAAACTTTGTCTCAAGTGCGCGATTTTACATTTTTTACTGGAACGTCAAACGGTTCTGAAACTTTTTGCACTGTATTTATATACAAAATTTTTATTTTTCCTAATTTTCTCAGAAGTTTTAGAGTTACAGAAGTATGGTGTATATTCAAATATTTACAGACTGTCCTGTTTTCACATATTGCTGTTATAGCTTCGTTATTTGCGTATGTTTGAATTCTTGTTGAAGCCTCCTTGACTTGGGGCCATAGAATTATGATAGCATACAGTGGGTAATGTTTGTTTATAATTATACAATAATGTTGCAGCAGTACATGATGGGATTTCATTGCCATTTTCACTAACCCCGCCACTAAAAGTTCGTTTAACTTTTGTGTGGATGAAGTGTTCGAAGATCGAGGAGGTCTCGATATGAGGAGAACAAGGAGAGGCAAGAGCTCAAGCTTGGGGATTCCCAAGGAACACCAAGTAAATATTCAAGGATACTCAAGCGTCTAAGCTTGGGGATGCCCAAAAGGCATCCCATCTTTCTTCAACAAGTATCGGTATGTTTTCGGATTCGTTTCATTCATGTGATATGTGCAAATCTTGGAGCGTCTTTTGCATTTAGTTTTCACTTTTATTTTATGCACCATGCTAGTATGAGATAGTCCATGGTTGATTTATAGAATTCTCATTGCACTTCACTTATATCTTTTGAGTATGGCTTTATAGAATGCTTCACGTGCTTCACTTATATCATTTGAAGTGTGGATTGCTTGTTTCCCTTCACATAGAAAACCGATGTTCATAGAATGCTCTTTTGCTTCACGTATATTTGTTAGAGCATGATCTTCTGTAGAAAGAATTAAACTCTCATGCTTCAGTTATATCTATTTAGAGAGTCAACAGGAATTGGTCAATTGCATGGTTAGTCATAAAAATCCTACATAAAACTTATGGATCACCGAATATGATATGTTGATTCCTTGCAATAGTTTTGCGATATAGAGATGATAAATATGTGGGAAGTACTAGTAAACGATCGTGGTTAAGTAAGAATATTGGTGTAGATTCGTGATTCCCAAAGCATGCACGTATAGTCTCTTGTTATGCTATGAAAGTTGGAGCGCAATTTATCCTTGGTTGTCTTCCTTATGAGTGGCGGTCGGGGACGTGCGATGGTCTTTTCCTACCAATCTCTATCCCCCTAGGGGCATGCGTAGTAGTACTTTGCTTCGAGGGCTAATAAAATTTTGCAATAAGTATGTGAGTTTTTTATGACTAATGTGAGTCCATGGATTATACGCACTCTTACCTTTCCGCAATTTGCTAGCCTCTACGGTACCGTGCATTGCCCTTTCTCACCTTGAGACGTGGTGCAAACTTTGCAGGTGCATCCAAACCCCGTGATATGATACACTCTCTCACACATAAGCCTTATTATATCTTCCTCAAAACAGCCACCATACCTACCTATTATGGCTTTTCCATGGCCATTCCGAGATATATTGCCAATCAACTTCCACCGCTTTCGTTTGATGACTTGAGCATTCATTGTCATATTGTTTTGCATGATCATATAGCTGACATAGTAGTTGTGGCTCAGCCACCGTGCATCATTTTTATACATGTTACGCTAGATCTTCTGTCAAAGGCATTCATATAGAGTCATACTTTGTCATAGGTACCGAGTTGTAACCTTTATTCCTTTGAGTTATAAGTAAATAGAAGTGTGATGATCATCATTTTTAGAGCAGTGCCCCAGTGAGGAAAGGATGATGGAGACTATGATTCCCCCACAAGTCGGGACGAGACTCCGAACAATGAGAGAAGAAAAAAAAGAAAATAAAAAAAGAAAAAAGAAAAAAGAAAGAAAAAATAAAGAAAAAAAATAAAGAGAGAAGGGGCACTGTTAGTATCCTTTACCACACCTGTGCTTCAAAGTAGCACCATGTTTTTCATATGGAGAGTCTCATATGTTGTCACTTTCATATACTAGTGGGAATTTTTCATTATAGGATTAGATGCATACCCACTTAGTTTTCATATGGAGCTTTGATACACTTATAGCTCAGAGTGCATTCATTGCATGGCAATCCCTACTCCTCACATTGATATCAATTGATGGGCATCTCCATAGCCCGTTGGTTAGCCGCGTCGATGTGAGATTTCTTACTTTTTTGTCTTCTTTATATTTACCCCTATCATCACACTCTATTCCACCCGTAGTGCTATATCCATGGCTTGTGCTCATGTATTGCGTGAGGGTTGAAAAAGCTGAAGTGAGTTAAAAAGTATGAACCAATTGCTCGGCTTGTCATCGGGGTTGTACATGATTTATACTTTGTGTTACGAAGACAGAGCATGACAAGACTATATGGATTTGTAGGGATAACCTTCTTTAGCGTTGATATTTTGAAAGACATGATTGTTTTTGGGATGCCTAAGTATTGATGTCTTTATGTCAAATTATAGACTATTGCTTTGAATCACTTATGTCTTAATATTCATGCCATGACTAGACATATGATCAAGTTTATGTTAGATAGCATTCCACATCAAAAATTATCTTTTTTTATCATTTACCTACTCGAGGACGAGCAAAAATTAAGCTGGGGGATGCTGATACGTCTCCGTCGTATCTATAACTTTTGATTGTTTCATTCCAATATTATTCAACTTTTACATACTTTTGGCAAGAAAAAGAAGAAAGCTAACAAGGACGCCAGCAAGGAATCCGGGAAGTGCTCCTCTTTGAAGTGTGCTGGGCCTGTTGATGACTTGTCGGGGAGTTCCAATAGCAAGAGATCCAAGGCTGCTACACCCGCTGTAAAGAAGGTCCCGACAGGGCTGGATATCAGTGCCACCCTCGACGACAAATGGGAAATCACGCTCGTTGCCTTCCTGCGGGTGAATGTTGATGTGTTTGCATGGCAACCGCCTGACATCCCTGGTGTTCCCAGGGAAGTAATCGAGCACCACCTTCTTGTCTGCCCACATGCCGAAGAGATCAAGAAACTTGAGGCAGCTGGTTTGGTCGGAGGGGTATTGCATCCAACGTGGTTAGCGAATCCTGTGGTGGTGCGCAAGGCAAATGGGAAATGGAGGCTTTGCATGTAGATTTCACAGATCTAAATAAAGAATGCATGAAGGACCCATTCCCCTTGCCGTGCATCGACTAGATTGTGGATTCCTCCTCCGGGTGTGACCTGCTTTAGTTTCTAGATGCATACTCCATGTACCACCAGATTTTCATGTCCAAGGAAGATGAAGAGAAGACCGCGTTCATAACCCCATGTGGCACGTATTGCTTTGTTCAGATGCCCTTTGGGTTGAGAACCAGATTGACTTTTGCAAGGGCAGTACATATTGGCTTTGAGTCCCAGGAGCATAGAAATATTGAAGCCTACATGGATGATATGGTGGTCAAAACCAGGGACATAATGAGTCTCATTCAGGATTTGGAAGAGACCTTTGCAAGTCTGCGCAGGATCAACTTGAAGCTGAACCTGGAGAAGTGTGTGTTTGGCGTTCTTCTGGCAAGCTACTTGGCTTCTTCGTGTCCCATTGGGGGATAGAGGCCAACCCTGACAAGATCAAGGCTATCGAGCAGATTCGAGCACCCAAGACAGTTAAAGCATGAGACGTTTGACTGGATGTGTTGCCGCACTGAGCAGGTTCATTTCCAAGTCTGCCGAGAGCGCCGTGTCATTCTTCAAAATCTTGAAGAAGGCGGGGCCCGTGGAGTGGACCCCTGAGGCGGATGCTGCACTACAAGATTTAAAGACCTATCTTTTCTCTGTGCCCACTTTGGTCGCTCCCAAACTACAAGAGCCATTGCTGCTATACTTAGTGGCAACCAATCAAGTCGTTAGCGCGGCGCTGGTGGCACAACGGGAAGTGGATGAAGCGGCATCCGCAACCACCATCTCCTCTAGAGAGGAAATCGAACCCATCCCGGCAAGGTCAGGTGCAGTTCAAGACAAGGAACAACAGGGCAGCAGAGACAGTTCCAAAGTCACGGCCAGGAAGAAGGTGGTGCAGCATCCAGTGTACTTCGTCAGCTCCCTACTGCAGGGGACGAGGTCGAGGTACTCTGGCGTGCAGAAGTTGATTTTTGGCCTCATCATGGCCTCAAGAAAACTGCGCCACTACTTCCAAGCCCACGAGATCACGGTTGTCACTCGCTCCCCTTTGCAACACATACTCAAGAATCTCAAGGCCACTGGCAGAATAGTTGTCACGCCCAAGATGCGACCCTATCCTAAAGGAACTCAAAGGTCCCACCAAGGATAGAAGCGCATCTTGAAGACGCTTTTGCAAGGTGGATATCATTACATCAACATTACATAATACATAGGGATACATACATAAGGCATACAATGCCACACGAATACAACATCATCTTACAAGAGATCAATATCCGACTACGGATGGAACACAAACAGAAACTCAAACGACATCCACCCTGCTAGCCCAGGCTGCCGACCTGGAACCTATCCCCTGATCGAAGAAGAAGCAGAAGAAGAACTCCAAAACAAGCAAGCATCGCTCTGGCGTCAAGATCATCGCATAACCTGTACCTGCAATTGTTGTTGTAGTAATCTATGACCCACGAGGACTCAACAATCCCGTTACCATGGGTATCAAGACTAGCAAAGCTTAATGGGAAAGGAAGGGGTAAAGTGGTGAGGTTGCAGCAGCGACTAAGCATATATGGTGGCTAACATACGCAAATGAGAGCGAGAAGAGGAGCAAAGGAACGGTCGTCAACTAGTAATGATCAAGAGCTGATCCTAAACTGCTACTTACGTCAAACATAACCCAGAAACCGTGTTCACTTCCCGGACTCCGCCGAGAAGAGACCATCACGGCTACACACGCGGTTGATGCGTTTTAATTCGGATCTGGTGTCAAGTTATATACAACCAGACATTAACAAATTCCCATCTGCCACATAACCGCGAGCACGGCTTTCGAAAGATAATACCCTGCAGGGGTGTCCCAACTTAGCCCATGATAAGCTCTCGCGATCAACGAAGGATATACCTTCTCCCAGGAAGACCCGATCAGTCTCGGAATCCCGATTTACAAGACATTTCGACAATGGTAAAACAAAACCTGCAAGACCGCCCGATGCGCCGACATCCCGATAGGAGCTGCACATATCTCGTTCTCAGGGCAACACCAGATAAGCTAAGTGTACAGGTACCGACGTAACCCAAGTTGCCAAGGGATGGTCCCGCACGGTGCTCTAGTTTGGACCAACACTTAGACAAGCATTGGCCCAGGGGGGGGGGGGGGGGGCTAAAATAAAGATGACCCTCGAGAGAGCGACTCCCAAGGGAAAAATTAGGTGGTGATGAGGCAAATGGTAAAACCAAGGTTGGGCCTTGCTGGAGGAGTTTTATTCAAAGCAAACTGTCAAGGGGATTCCATAAATCTCGCGACCGCGTAAGGAACGCAAAATCTGGGAACATAACACCGGTATGACGGAAACTAGGGCGGCAAGAGTGGAACAAAACACCAGGCATAAGGCCGAGCCTTCCACCCTTTACCAAGTATATAGATGCATTAATAATATAAGAGATATTGTGATATCCCAACATAACCCTGTCCACCATGGAGCAATCTTCAACTTCACCTGCAACTAGCAACGCTATAAGAGGGGCTGAGCAAAGCGGTAACATAGCCAAGTAACGGTTTGCTAGGAAGGGTGTCAAAGGTTAGAGGTTCATGGCAATTTGGGAGGCTTGAGGAGAAAATGATAGGAAGCGCAGCATAGCGAAAGAACGAAGCAACTAGCATAGCAATGATAGTAGTGAGATCCAGGGTAGCGGTCATCTTGCCTGAAATCCCGCAAGGAAGAAGAACGAGTCCATGAAGAAGGTGAAGCAACGAAGACGAACCGAGCGGAGACGAACGAATCCTCACGATCGCAACGAAACGGGAACTATCAAGAAGAAGCACACCGCATGGTAAACACACCACACATAGACAAGACATGATGCACAACAAGCATGATGCATGACTACATGAGGCTACTCATGGCAAGAGATGATGCAAACAAGAACAACACATCAAGGCAAGTTTAAATGAGGCCGGAAACAACATATAACAATTCCGGTAAGTCCTCATATGCAAATTTCGAAATTGGTCCAGATCTGAATAAACCTTATGTTCAAGTTGTTAAACAGCAAGTTAAGATGCACCAAGATGATCTACACGAAATTCTAGTCAAGTTACATATAAAGTTCATTAGATTCGGAGCTACGGCCTAGAAGATATGAGCAAAACAAGTTAAGCATGGCATTGATGCAAAATGCATCCAAACATCAAGCAAACACCTCAAAACAAGGATGCAACATGATAATACGAAACTACATGCAAAAACAAGCAAGTTTGATATAGAGCACACTCAAAACGGAGCAACGGTTCAACACATACACTATACAAGTTATAGCAACAATCTGTCCAAAACAGCAACTAGGCATATTGCAAGCATGAAAACAATATGCTACAACATCTCAACGTAATAACGAAAGGCAAGGGCATGAAGTACAGGTAAAGCATAAGAAAACATGAACACTGAGCTATCTCCAGAAATCACTAGAACAAGCTAAAAAACACATGGCTATATTGCAAATAGTAACAGTTTCAGGCTTGTCAGGAAATAACATCAGGTTGCAATGTTTAGAGCTATCAAACAACATGCTACAGGAACTTATCATGGCAAACCAAGGCATGTCATGAATCTACTAATCACATAGAACAAAAGTCCCTTACTGACCATGAGCCAAAAAGGATCAGAAGATATGATGGCACCCATGTAAACATGGCAAGTTATAAGACAGATTCATACATGGCAGGAACAACAATAAGTAGACATGTTGGTGAGCTTGAAACACTCACCACAGAGCAATACATGGCATGGCAAGGCAACCAACAACAAGAAGACATGTTTGGTAAGATAAGAATGGCAAGAACAAGTTCATAGGGTGCATGGATCACTAGAAAAGCACATGGCCAAAACTGAACTTAATGTTAACAGGCTGATAGCAACATTATTTAGAAAATTTGGAGCAAGATAACAACATGATACGGCAGGCTATAAATGCAACCAGGGGCATGAATGGATAGAGCAAGACATGTATAAAAAATCATCCTTAGTGAACATCTCCAGATTATGCATAGAATGACTAGTACCAACAGGTTTATATAGCAACAAAATATCACAGAATCAGTCAGGAAAACAGCAACAGCAAGTACACTACTTAACAAGCTTGATGCACTCACTACATAACTCACAAAAATACATGGATGGCTCCCCTTTAAAGATGGCATAGCATAGATCAAAACACATGTAGAGCTCAACCTCATAGGATGCACACATCAATCTTGGCAAAAATGACAAATGAGCATGTTATAAGAGTTTCAGCAGATTAACATCACATAGCACTCTTCCAACAGCATTTCGGGCATCAAGATGAACTCAAATGAACATGATGCAATGGAATGAAATGAAGTACTCGTCGATATGAATAATTTGACGTATTACACGCACGAAACGGAGCAGTATGCATGGAGTTATGATGCGATGAACATGGCATGATAATGTCAAAATAGAGGGACAGTGGAATTTGGAGGTCAACCTGGATCCAGATCTGGACCGGGCACGTTCCACGAGGTTGGCTGGGGCGAGCTCGCCGGAGATGGACGCCGGAGAGTAGGGAGACAATGGCCGGAGGTCGGGGACGGAGGGGGCCAGCGAAGGGGCGCCGGATCCGGCCTTCCCGCGGCGGGATCTGGCCGGGGCGGCGCGGAGGCGAGGGCCGGTGGGGTGCGGGGCGGAGCCCGCGGCGACGCCCGCGGTGGCGCGGCGCCGGCAGTGAGGGGTGGCAGGGCCGGGAGCGGGGCCGGCCGGGCGCGGTGGAGGGCGAGGGGCAGCGGCGGAGGCCAGCGAAGGGCGCGCGATGGCGCTGGGCGCGGGGCCGAATGGCGGCGAGGAGGCGGGGCCTGGCGGCGGCGGGCGACGCCGGCGATGGCGGCGGCCGTCGCGGGATCCAGGCAGCGGCGCTGGGTCTCGGGCGCGGTCGGGCCGCGGGGACGGAGCGGGCTGGGGGGGGGGGGGGGGGCGGTCGGGCAGAGCGGGCCTGCGCGGTCGGCGGCGAAGTGGGGCGCGGCCCGGGCTGAGGTGGCGACCTCTAATTTGCCAAGGGACGGCGGCGGACGTGTCCGGCGTCAGGCGGACGTGTCCGGCGCGCGGAGGAAGAAGGAGGCTAGGGTTTGGACTGCGATTTGGACGGGGGAGTGCTAATATATAGGTAGAGGGAGCTAGGAGAGTCCAAATGAGGAGCGGTTTTTGGCCACGCGATCGTGATCAAACGACCGAGAGCATGGAGGGGTGTTTGCTTGGTTTTGGGCCACTTTGGAGGGGGTGTTGGGCTGCCACAAAAGAGGCTTTTGCGGTTAGCCAGTTAACCGTTGGAGTACCAAACGACCTCCAAATGGCACAAAACTTGACAGGCGGTCTACCGGTGCTATACCAAGGCTGCTTGGCAAACCTCGGACCATTCCGAGAACGTTTAACACCCGCACATGAAAAGAGGCAAAAGGGGGCGCCGGAGGACATAGGAGTGCCGGATTGCAAAACGGACAACGGGGAAAATGCTCGGATGCATGAAACGAACACGTATGCAAAAATAGATGCACATGATGACATGATATGAAATGTAGATGATGACATGGCAAAATGCAACACGCAAGCACATGACATGGCAATGACGGTGAATAACTGGCAGACACCTGGCGCATCGAATCCGGGGCGTTACAACACTCCTCCACTAACAAGAGATCTCGTCCCGAGATCTTAGGACCGAGACGGAAGGGAAAAGGAATGAGGTGAAACAAGAACTCAAGAGAAGAAGCAAAGAATCGAGGGCACTCGAGAAGAAGAAAGGAACGACGAGAATGACGAGAATCGAAAGCTCACGGAATCAGGTAGACTATGAAACCACTCCGGTTAGAACGAGATAAGAAACAAATAAGACTGAAAGGATTTAGGCAGCACTCCGGCTGAAACATGGAGTAATAGAACACGAGCTTGACAAGATGGAACGATAGTTGACGAGAAGAACAACACAATGCCTCCGGAAGAATTGAAAAAATTGAATGAAAAGAACGGAGAAGAAAATGACAACTTGTGCCACGAATTAAATTAAATTGAAAGCATCTTCAGAAGGAAGGTTTAAACGGAGTTGTTGAGAAATCAACAACGAGAGAATAAGCTGTGGTCTTATAGGTAACATCTCAAGATCATAAGGTGATAACCGGCCACAAACAGAAATGATTGGATAGCTTAGAAGAACGAAGAAATGCAAAACTCCACTTCAAAATAATACGGAGAATTAATTGCACTTTGAGACGTGAGAAGAAAAGATACTTGAATTCCTCCAACAAAGTCCTGTTGAACTTTTGAAGAATGAATTAAATCATGAAGAACCACCATGAAGAACTCCGGTAACAAAAGGATGACGAGATAAAATTGAAGGATGAAAGAATAAGATGAGCCTTGCGATGACTTAGATGGAGATTCCGATGAGATGGCCGAGGAAATTTGAACTCCGGAAAAGAAAAGATGAAAACACTTGGAACTAGAATTTATTCACCAAGAACAAACTCCGAAGAAAAGGATTAATCACTTGGACGAAATAAGAATAAGATTTATTGTATGCTTATCCTTCATCAAATTAAATTGATGACAAGCAATGAATTTTGCATACTACTTATTCTTCTTGAAAAAGATTGAGAAGTGGCATATCGTGAACTTGAGAAGGTCTTCATGAACCACCGGTAGGATCGAAAAGAATGAATGAATTAATATGATAAACAAGGAAAAGAATCTTGAACGAACCACCATAAGAATTCGGAAATGACTGACGAAAGAGAATGAATCACCGAGAAGAATTAGAAAAGCACGAAGATACTTGATAGAATTTAGAGACAAGAGAACGAAGAGATCACAAATTGATTAAAGAGCAAAGCACCGGAAGAATATGAAGACGAACGAAAAGGCATGAATATAGAATAATTGGAGAACGAAGCTGAAAACTTGAAACAAAGAAATATTCCGAAATGATGGCCTCCGGATGATCGGTAGAGAAAGAAACTCCCGAAGTACTCCAGATGGATGAAAAGAATTGCGCGACTGGAAACAACTTGATAGGGTAACATCGAGCTAGCACCGCGAAACTTTGAGAGAACGGGCAAGATTTAGAGGAAAAACTCTTCTTCGGTCTTCAAATGATGACGAGAAACAACACCAAAATTACTGCGATACTCCGGGAGAATGAAAAGCGAAGAGGTTGAGCCAACAATGAAAATGATTTGAAATCTATGTTGACAAGTCATGTGACTGATGGAATCCATTCTTACGTCACACTTGAAAAGAATTTGGGAATAACTCCGGGATAATTAGAAGAGTCAGGTAAGATCCTGGGAAAAGACCTATGGGTTAGGGCCCACTAAAAAAACACCGTTGGAAAGGGATGATGAACAGATAGATGATGCACCGGAACAATTGAAATATTTGAATGCGTTGACAACCTCGAAATAATTGAATGCAAACAGAATCTTCTGAGATGTCTTCAGCACTCTGGAAGGATAAACTGGCGAGAGGCGAACGAGCAGGGAAAACACTTGATCCAAGGAAAAGAATGTGATCAACCCAGAAAACTTGTATCGAGTGCATCGGAAAAAGAAAGGGATGAAGAATGACGAACGAGACGAGAATTCACCGGTTGAAATAATTGAGGGAAGACTGAAGAGGCTCCACATGAATGAAATTGATACTCGAAACAGACTCAGACTCCGGGAAGAAGAAAGGGTGGGAGGGCGGGAAAACAAAGGGAACTTGGAAGGGGGAACCAACGAATATGTTGAAGAGAAAACACCGGTTGAAACAATTGAAGAAAGAAAACAAAGACTTCACACGAGTAGGATGGATACTCGATTATGATCTCCAATTTTGAGAAGAAGAAGGGAGGGCGGGTGGGAAAAGAAAACAAATGAGGATTGATCTTGGCAAAGATGAAGAGGCTCGAGTCAACTTGACAAGAAATGCACCGGATGAAAGGAGCTGAGAACCAACGATCGAAAACCAACTGCGTGGTCCTAAAGAAAAATTTGAAGGGGAAGAGGAGTAGTTCAAAACACCTACGCCAAGATTCCTCACCAGAGCGACAAAGGGGCTGAGGAGTAAAAAGAGTTCCTACTCTCCGATATAACTCCGAAAATAGTTTTCTTCTAGACTCAACAACGGCCAAACTACACGATCAATGAAGGGGGCTCCTAGGGTCGGTCGAGGCTCTGATACCAACTTGTCACGCCCAAGATGCGACCCTATCCTAAAGGAACTCAAAGGTCCCACCAAGGATAGAAGCGCATCTTGAAGACGCTTTTGCAAGGTGGATATCATTACATCAACATTACATAATACATAGGGATACATACATAAGGCATACAATGCCACACGAATACAACATCATCTTACAAGAGATCAATATCCGACTACGGATGGAACACAAACAGAAACTCAAACGACATCCACCCTGCTAGCCCAGGCTGCCGACCTGGAACCTATCCCCTGATCGAAGAAGCAGAAGAAGAACTCCAAAACAAGCAAGCATCGCTCTCACGTCAAGATCATCGCATAACCTGTACCTGCAAATGTTGTTGTAGTAATCTGTGAGCCACGAGGACTCAGCAATCCCGTTACCATGGGTATCAAGACTAGTAAAGCTTAATGGGAAAGGAAGGGGTAAAGTGGTGAGGTTGCAGCAGCGACTAAGCATATATGGTGGCTAACATACGCAAATGAGAGCGAGAAGAGGAGCAAAGGAACGGTCGTCAACTAGTAATGATCAAGAGCTGATCCTAAACTCCTACTTACGTCAAACATAACCCAGAAACCGTGTTCACTTCCCGGACTCCGCCGAGAAGAGACCATCACGGCTACACATGCGGTTGATGCGTTTTAATTCGGATCTGGTGTCAAGTTATCTACAACCGGACATTAACAAATTCCCATCTGCTACATAACTGCGGGCACGGCTTTCGAAAGATAATACCCTGCAGGGGTGTCCCAAGTTAGCCCATGATAAGCTCTCGCGATCAACGAAGAATATACCTTCTCCCATGAAGACCCGATCAGTCTCGGAATCCCGGTTTACAAGACATTTCGACAATGGTAAAAAAAAACCAGCAAGACCGCCCGATGCACCGACATCCCGATAGGAGCTGCACATATCTCGTTCTCAGGACAACACTGGATAAGCTAAGCGTACAGGTACTAACATAACCCAAGTTGCCAGGGGATGGTCCCGCAGGGTGCTCTAGTTTGGACCAACACTTAGACAAGCATTGGCCCCGGGGGGGGGGGGGGGCTAAAATAAAGATGACCCTCGAGAGAGCGACTCCCAAGGGAAAAAGTAGGTGGTGGTGAGGCAAATGGTAAAACCAAGGTTGGGCCTTGCTGGAGGAGTTTTATTCAGAGCGAACTGTCAAGGGGGTTCCATTAATCACCCGACCGCGTAAGGAACGCAAAATCCGGGAACATAACACCGGTATGACGGAAACTAGGGAGGCAAGAGTGGAACAAAACACCAGGCATAAGGTCGAGCCTTCCACCCTTTACCAAGTATATAGATGCATTAATAATATAAGAGATATTGTGATATCCCAACATAATCCTGTCCACCATGGAGCAATCTTCAACTTCACCTGCAACTAGCAACGCTATAAGAGGGGCTGAGCAAAGCGGTAACATAGCCAAGCAACGGTTTGCTTGGAAGGGTGTCAAAGGTTAGAGGTTCATGGCAATTTGGGAGGCTTGAAGAGCAAATGATAGGAAGCGCAGCCTAGCAAAAGAACGAAGCAACTAGCATAGCAATGATAGTAGTGAGATCCAGGGTAGCGGTCATCTTGCCTGAAATCCCGCAAGGAAGAAGAACGAGTCCATGAAGAAGATGAAGCCACGAAGACGAACCGAGCGGAGACGAACGAATCCTCACGATCGCAACGAAACGGGAACTATCAAGAAGAAGCACACCACATGGTAAACACACCACACGTAGACAAGACATGATGCACAACAAGCATGATGCATGACAAAGCTACATGAGTCTACTCATGGCAAGAGATGATGCAAACAAGAACAACACATCAAGGCAAGTTTAAATGAGGCCGGAAACAACATATAACAATTCCGGTAAGTCCTCATATGCAAATTTCGAAATTGGTCCAGATCTGAATAAACCTTATGTTCAAGTTGTTAAACAGCAAGTTAAGATGCACCGAGATGATCTACACAAAATTCTAGTCAAGTTACATATAAAGTTCATTAGATTCGGAGCTACGGCCTAGAAGATATGAGCAAAACAAGTTAAGCATGGCATTGATGCAAAATGCATCCAAACATCAAGCAAACACCTCAAAACAAGGATGCAACATGATAATATGAAACTACATGCAAAAACAAGCAAGGTTCATATAGAGCACACTCAAAACGGAGCAACGGTTCAACACATACACTCTATACAAGTTATAGCAACAATCTGTCCAAAATAGCAACTAGGCATATTGCAAGCATCAAAACAATATGCTACAGCATCTCAACGTAATAACGAAAGGCAAGGGAATTAATTACAGGTAAAGCATAACAAAACATGAACACTGAGCTATCTCCAGAAATCACTAGAACATGCTCAAAAACACATGGCTAGATTGCAAATAGTAACAGTTTCAGGCTTGTCAGGAAATAACATCAGGTTGCAATGTTTAGAGCTATCAAACAACATGCTACAGGAACTTATCATGGAAAACCAAGGCATGGCATGAATCTACTAATCACATAGAACAAAAGTCCCTTACTGACCATGAGCCAAAAAGGATCAGAAGATATGATGGCACCCATGTAAACATGGCAAGTTATAAGACAGATTCATACATGGCAGGAACAACAATAAGTAGACATGTTAGTGAGCTTGAAACACTCACCACAGAGCAATACATGGCATGGTAAGGCAACCAACAGCACGAAGACATGTTTGATAAGATAAGCATGGCAAGAACAAGTTCATAGGGTGCATGGATCACTAGAAAAGCACATGGCCAAAACTGAACTTAATGTTAATAGGCTGACAACAACATTATTTAACAACTTTGGAGCAAGATAACAACATGATACAGCAGGCTATAAATGCAACCAGGTGCGTGAATGGATAGAGCAAGACATGTATAAAAAATCATCCTTACTGAACATCTCCAGATTATGCATAGAATGACTAGTAGCAGCAGGTTTATATAGCAACAAAATATCACAGAATCAGTCAGGAAAACAGCAACAGCAAGTACACTACTTAACAAGCTTGATGCACTCACTACACAACTCACAAAAATACATGGATGGCACCCCTGTAAATATGGCATGGCATAGATCAAAACACATGTAGAGCTCAATCTCATAGGATGCACACATCAATCATGGCAAAAATGACAAATGAGCATGTTATAACAGTTTCAGTAGATTAACATCACATAGCACTCTTCCAACAGCATTTCGGATAACCAAGATGAACTCAAATGAACATGATGCGATGGAATGAAATGAAGTACTCGTCGATACGAACAATTAGACATATTACACGCACGAAACGAAGCAGTATGCATGGAGTTATGATGCGATGAACATGGCATGATAATGTCAAAATACAGAGACTTGGTGGAATTTGGAGGTCAACCTGGATCCAGATCTGGATCGGGCACGTTCCACGAGGTTGGCCGGGGCGAGATCGCCGGAGATGGACGCCGGAGAAGAGGGAGACGATGGCCGGAGGTCGGGGACGGAGGGGGCCGACGAGGGGGCGCCGGATCCGGCCTTCTCGCGGCCAGATCTGGCCGGGGTGGCGCGGAGGCGAGGGCCGGCGCGGTGCGGGGCGGAGCCCGCGGCGACGCCCGCGGCGGCGCGGAGCCGGCGGCGAGGGGCGGCAGGGCCGGGAGCGGGGCCGGCCGGGCGCGGCGGAGGGCGAGGGGCAGCGGCGCTCGCCGGGCGGCGGCGAAGGCCGGCGAAGGGCGCGCGACGGTGCCGAGTGAGGGGCCGAACGGCGGCGAGGAGGCGGGGCCTGGCGGCGGTGGGCGACGCCGGCGATGGCGGCGGCCGTCGCGGGATCCAGGCGGCGGCGCTGGGTCTCGGGCGCGGTCGGGCCGCGGGGACGGAGCGGGCTGGGGGAGGGGGCGCGGTCGGGCCGAGCGGGCCCGCGCGGTCGGCGGCAAAGTGGGGCGCGGCCCGGGCTGTGGTGGCGACCTCTGATTTGCCGAGGGACGGCGGCGGACGTGTCCGGCGTCGGGCGGACGTGTCCGGTGTGCGGAGGAAGATGGAGGCTAGGGTTTGGACTGCGATTTGGACGGGGGAGGGCTAATATATAGGTAGAGGGAGCTAGGAGAGTCCAAATGAGGAGCGGTTTTTGGCCACGCGATCGTGATCGAACGACCGAGGGCATGGAGGGGAGGTTGCTGGGTTTTGGGCCACTTTGGAGGGGGTGTTGGGCTGCCACAAAAGAGGCTTTTGCAGTTACCCGGTTAACCGTTGGAGTACCAAACGACCTCCAAATGGCATGAAACTTGACAGGCGGTCTACCGGTGCTATACCAAGGCCGCTTGGCAAACCTCGGACCATTCCGAGAATGTTTAACACCCGCACATGAAAAGAGGCAAAAGGGGGCGCCGGAGGACATAGGAGTGCCGGATTGCAAAACGGACGACGGGGAAAATGCTCGGATGCATGAAACGAACACGTATGCAAAAAGAGATGCACATGATGACATGATATGAAATGCAGATGATGACATGTCAAAATGCAACACGCAAGCACATGACATGGCAATGACGGCGAGTAACTGGCAGACACCTGGCGCATCGAATCCGGGGCGTTACAATAGTGGAATGGGCCTTGGAGTTGTCCAGCCTTGGTTCGAAGTTTGAGATTACGCCAACTATTCAGAGAAGAGCAATGGCAGAGTTCATTGCGGACTGGACGCCAACCCCTGATGAAGAACTACTAGAGACAGGCATTCCCGGCAAGGAAGCGCCCCAAGAATGGATTATGTACTTTGATGGTGCCTTCTCCCTACAAGGTGCGGGGGCTGGCGTGCTTCTCGTTGCTCTCACTAGGGAGCACCTTAAGTACACCGTTCAAATGCATTTCCCCCAGGACAAGGCTACCAACAATACTGCAGAGTATGAAGGGCTCCTTGCCGGGCGCAGGATTGCAACAGAACTAGGAATCAAGAAGCTGATCATCCATGGAGATACACAACTTGTAGTGAGATAAGTAAACAAGGATTACCAAAGCCCATTGATGGAGGCATACGTCGAGGAAGTGAGAAAGTTGGGCGAGCGCTTTGATGGATTGCAAACAGAGCACGTGCCACGTGCGAAAAAAAACATTGCTGACCATCTGTCAAAGTGCGCTGCACAAAAGCACCCTGTGGAAGTAGGTTCTTTTGTTCTCCATCTGACTCGGCCCTCCGTGTCCCTGGCAACAATGCCCAGAAAGAGGAGGAATCTGGAGTCTCGCAAGCCTCTCCAGGTAGAGCTTCCCGACGCCCCCGGTAGAGAGCTTGACAGGAACAATTCCCCTTCGATCGGTGATCTGCACCCTCCCGTCAAACTACCAATCTTTGCGGTTGAGGCATGCGCTCCCGTGAATGAGAAGGTGCCGCTGGTCCTCGTTGTCAAGCCTCAGGCTGCAACTTGGGCATGAAACATCGTTTGTTTCCTAACAGGAGAACTTCGCGAAGAGCAAGAAGAAGCTGAATAAGTAGCCCAAAGGGCCAATATGTATTAGTTCATTGATGATACGCTATACAGAAGAAGGCCCAACGGTGTGAAGCTAAAATGCATTTGTCGGGAAGAAGGAAAGGAACTGCTGGCAAAGATGCACAAGGGTATGTGTGGCTTCCACGTCGGATCAAGGGCCTTGGTTGGAAAAGCTTTCCGGCAAGGTTTCTACTGGCCCACAGCCCTCCAAGATGCAATTGAGCTAGTCACCAAGAGTGAAGCCTACCAGTTCCACTCGAAGAATATCCATCAGCCTGCTCAGGCTCTGCAATATCCCTTTGTCATGGCCATTTTCGGTCTGGGGGCTCGACATCCTGGGCCCCTTCCCCCGCGCTACCGAGGGCTTTGAATTCTTATTCATTGCAATCGACAAGTTTACAAAGTGGTCGGAACTGGAGCCCGTGAGAAAGTTGAGCGCACAGTCAGCTATCATGTTCTTGAAAGAATTGGTGTGCCGCTTTGGGGTACCGGCCCAAACCATCACCGACAATGGCACTCAATTCACAAGTCGCGCCTTCATGCAATACGTTCATGCCCTCGGAAGCAAAATCTCATTTGCCTCTGTTGCCCATCCCAGAAGCAACGGACAAGCTGAGAGGGTAAACGCTGAAGTGTTGCGAGGCCTCAAAACAAGAACATTTTATAAGCTACAAAAGTGTGGCAGGCAACGGATCGATGTGCTGTCGACGGTTCTTTGGTCCCTCTGTACGACACCAAATGGAGCTACCGGGCAGACTCCCTTCTCCCAAGTCTATGGGGCAGAAGCAGTTATCCCCACGGAACTCATATACGTATCACCTCGAGTGCTTGCCTATGATGAAGTAGTGCAAGAATAGCACATGCATGACGACATTGTGCTACTTGAGGAGAACCGTCTCTGGGCTGCTACGCATGCTGCACGCTACCAGCAAGCCCTGCGTCGCTATCACAGCCGTACGGTTCATGCCCGGAGCTTTGAGGAAGACGACCTTGTCCTTAGGCGCATTCAGTCTGCCAATGGTACAAACAAGTTGACGCCAAAGTGGGAAGGCGCTTACCGGGTAGTATGAGTCACCAGACCCAATGCAGTCCATCTAGAGATCAGAGATGTCATTCATTGGCAAAACTGATGGAACATTGTGCATCTCCGTAAGTTGTACCCATAAGACGGGGCTATTGGGCCTTGCCTGGCAGCCACCCTTTTGTACAAGCTTTGCCGAAGTTGCATGTAACCCTTTGTACAAAGCAAGGCGCAGACCCTTAGCAGCAGCGAAATAAACGAAGCGCTGGGGGCCCCAAAGAAGATTGCATGCATGCATAAGCATATCATGAGCATGGCATGATTGTGTATATAAGATCGCATGTAGCTCTGTTTTCATCTGCACTAAGCTGCATGGATTCTTGCCGCGGCCTCGGTCCCGAAGAAAAGAAGTAAACACAAGCCTACATAGCGTTTCCCGACAAGCCAAATAGATAAGTTCTCTCTCCTATCCATCTGTGTTCTGTGAAGATAAACTTGTGCATATGAAAACCTCGCCACCTTTGAAACATAGGTGCTCCCATCCTTTGACTCGAATGTTACTTCGGTCAGGATGGTCGTAGTGGCCTTTGGTGAAAAAGGTTTGGCGGGGGGCTGGTCCCTCTTTGTGTTTCTATGCCTGGCAGGCCTAGCCCAGGGGCAACAAACCGAGGGTGCCGGCTGGATAGCCTGCCGGGGAAAAGTTGTTTACTTGAATGTATAGAGGCATTTCACCTCTGCATGGATGTGATACATGAACAAGTACCCGACAAGGCTTGTCGTTTTCATTAATATGCTAATAAGCAACTACAGATCTTATAGAACAGAAACATGGGCAAGGAAGATTACATAATTTAGACTAAAGTTTGGCCGATGCCTTGAAAAGAGATAAGTGCCCCTTGATGTCGTTGCTCTGTTCTCCTCCTCCTAGAAACCACAGGGGGAGATGAAGAAGATGGAGGGAAGGTCTGGCTAGGAACCAGCGCCTCCCCAGGATCAGGAGGTCGTCGTTCCCAGGCTGGAGGAAGAAACTGGAGGGAAGGTGCAGATGGTGGCGCTGCCGAGGCCTGGACAGTGATGATGGTGCTGCTGGCAATCACAACACATCGGAGCGATCGTTCTCGCTCTTGACGTGTCGTGGGTTGCCGCCACCCTCCTCGTCGCTATCGCTCGAAGAGGCACGTTTGCCATCAATCGAGAAACCACCACAATAGCCATGACAGGCATCATGCGCTTCGGGAGACTCCACAGAGAGCATCGTTGTCTCCATCAACCCGAATCTAGAAGGATGCCGTCCTCTGAAGAAGCATGCACGGGCACAAGGAACCCGCCCATACGCAAGGCGACCGGTGCCCCAAAAGAGGGGACCAACTATAACCAATGGTGAACCGCTTCCGCGGCCTCCCTTCATCATCATGAGTGAAGAGAGGATAGGCCATGGTTGATCACCATGCTTTGTGTCTATTGTGGACATCAGCGCGGTATCACCTACGTGGCCCCTCACTAGGATTAAGACCACAAGAGGCCCAGCGATGAGCATGTCGGAGTTGCTACCTTTGACACCGTCGTCGTGCCGCCCACGCGCCCACCTAAGACCTTTCCCACTCACGCTAAGAACCGGACCGCCATTCCAGGCGGATGCTTCGCGCGATGGCGGGAAGGGGACCCTACCTCTGCTAAGGCGCGACCACGCCCTTCCCCTCCCCTCGTCATGACAAAGACGTAACACCAGAAGACAAGATGGGGAGGTTGGTATGAGCCTGCTCCCTAGCCCACATCCCCTTTTATAGGGAAAGCAAGGCCGAGGGCTGGCTCCTTCCTCGGTGGGTGACCACAGTCCTTCTCCACCAATCCGAGAAGGTCGGGCCTCTTCCTTGACGCTCTCCCACACCACGCGCCTCTGTTACCTACCCCAATCAATGCATGCAACATACGTGGCAAGGGTTAAGGACATGGCGGGAAGAGTGAATTGGCAGTTACTCCCTCGTGCATTAAAGTCATTCACGTGCCATCACAAAGATGGCCCACCACAATTGGCGTTACGCGACGCGCGGGAAAACCAGAAATTGACTCAAGCTCAGGTTAATGAAGAAGCAAACAAGACCTCAAAGAGTGAGCTACCACAGCCTCCTAGCCTGTGTATTTGACAAGGCCTACACCGATGACGCTCAGCAGTGCGTTCAGGCCAGGCCCGGGGGCTCCTGTCAGTGCAAGAAACCCCAGGTACGTTGCTCAGACCGTACATAGGCTCAAGAGCAAGGTTACAACATCCAAGACAAGGCCAAGCAGAAGAGATAGCTCTTCAAGATACCACTAAGGAAAAATGTCCCTTGACGGGCAGGCGAGCCTGGCGGGGTCGAGGGTGCCCTAAAGACATTTCTCAAGATTGCCCCGACAAGCTTGCCAGGGATGCTAAGGGCGGACTACCCCGCCAAGGCTCCACCGCTCCACCTCACAACAATGCAAGTCACCGATCAGTGCGGTGTCGAGCCCCAAGTGACTAAGTGTAACGCCCCGGATTCGATGCGCCAGGTGTCTTCCAGTTATTCGTCGTTGTTGCCATGTCATTTGCTTGCGTGTTGCACTTTGCCATGTCATCATCTGCATTTCATATCATATCATCATGTGCATTTCATCTTGCATACGTGTTCGTCTCATGCATCCGAGCATTTTCCCCATTGTCCATTTTGCAATCCGGCACTCCTATGCCCTCCGGCGTTCCCCTTTTGCCTCTTTGCGTGTGCGGGTGTTAAACATTCTCGGAATGGACCGAGTCTTGCCAAGCGGCCTTGGTACACCACCGGTAGACCGCCTGTCAAGTTTCGTGCCATTTGGAGGTCGTTTGGTACTCCAACGGTTAACCGGGTAACCGTAAAAGCCTCTTTTGTTTTCAGCCCAACACCCCTTCCAAAGTGGCCCAAAACCCAGCAAACTCCCCTCCATGCTCTCGGTCGTTCGATCACGATCGTGTGGGCGAAAACCACTCCTCATTTGGACTCTCCTAGCTCCCTTTACCTATATATATGCCTTCCCCTTCCAAATTCGCGGATGAATCCCCCTAACCCTGGCCCCGCTCCCTCTCCGCCGCCGGACACGTCCGGATCGGACCGGACGCGTCCATGCCACCGCCCGCAGCCAACCGGAGGCCGCCACGTGGCGCCCCCGCGCCCACTTCGCCGCCGGCCCGCGGAGCCCATCGCGGGCCCTTGCGCCGCCGCCCGCCGCCGCCCGTCCGGCCCGCGCGCCGCCCGCCGCCGCCTGGCCTCCGGCCCGCGCGCCGCCCGTTCGGCCCGTGCGCCGCCCGCCGCCGCCCGTCCGGCCCGCGCGCCGCCCGCCGCCGCCCGTCCGGCCCTTGCGCCCTCCGCCGCCGCGGCCTCCGCTGCCGCCTCCTGGCCCCGCGCCCGTCCCGGCGCCGCTCCCGAGCTCCTCCGCGCCCCGCGCCCCCCCCCCCCCCCCCGAGCTGGCGCCTCGCCGCCCTGCCGCCGCCTCCTCCCGCGCCTCGCCGGCAACCCCGCGCTTCTCCGGCGCCGCCCCAAGTCGCCAACCTCGCCTTGCTCCGCGCCAGTGCGCGCCTCCTCCGGCGACCGCGCCTCCCTCCGGCCTCCTCCGCGCCCCGTGTCGCTCGCCGGAGTTCACCTCGCCGGAGCTCCGGCCGGATCCGAGGGAGTGGACGAGATACACCACTCCCTCGAACCAAACGCGCCGTCCCCATCCCGGATCCCTCCGTCCCGGAACGCCTTCGTCCCGGGTTGACTTTTCCCGGAGGTAAAAATCGGCCAAGTCCCGAAGTTATTTTGCATAATCATGCCATGTTCATTGCATTGTATCTCTGCATCCGTAGCTCCGTTTTGTGCGTATAATATGTCAAATTGTTCAACTCGATGAGTACTTCATTTCATTCCATTGCATCATTTTCATTTCAGCTCATCTTGATGCCCGAAATGCTGTTGGAAGAGTGCATGTTGATGTTAATCTGCTGGAACTGTTATAACATGCTCATTTGTCATTTTTGCCATGATTGATGTGTGCATCCTATGAGGTTGATGTCTACATGTGTTTTGATCTATGCCATGCCATCTTTCCAGAGGTGAAAACCATGTATTTTTGTGACTTGTGTGCTGAGTGCATCGAGCTTGTTAAGTAGGGTACTTGCTGTTGCTGTTTTGCTAGGCAGATTCTGTTATATTTTGTTGCTATGTTAACCTGCTGCTACAAGTCATTTCGTGCATTATTTTGGAGATTTTCACTAAGGATGAGTTGTTATACATGTCTTGCTCTATCCATTCATACCCCTGGTTGCATTTATAGCTTGCTGTAGCATATTGTTATCTTGCTCCAAACTTGCTAAATGATGTTGCTGTCAGCCTGTTAACATTAAGTTCAATGTTTCCATGATTGTTTGCTAGTGACCCATGCACCCTATAAACTTGTTCTTGCCATGCTTAGCTTCACAAACATGTCTTCTTACTGTTGGTTTCCTTGCCATGCCATGTATTGCTCTGTGGTGAGTGGTTCAAGCTCACCAACATGCCTACTTATTGTTGTTCCTGCCATGTTTGAATCTGTAATATAACTTGCCATGTTTACGTGGGTGCCATCATATTTTCTAATCCTTTTTGACTCTTGGTCAGTAACAGACTTTTGATGTATGCAATTAGTAGATCCATGCCATGTCTTTGTTTGCCATGATAAGTTCATGTAACGTGTTGTTTGATAGCTCTAAACATTGCAACCTGATGTTATTTCTGCCAAGTCTGAAACTGTTATTATTTGCAATCTCTCCATGTCTTTTTGAGCATGTTCTAGTGATTTCTGGAGATAGCTCAGTGTTCATGTTTTGTTATGCTTTACCTGTACTTCATGCCCATGCATTTTTTTTTATTTTGTTGGGATGCTTTAGCTTGTTGTTTTGATGCTTGCAATATGCCTAGTTGCTGTTTTGGACAGATTGTTGTTATGACTTGTATAGTGTGCATGTGTTGAACCGTTGCTCCGTTTTGAGTGTGCTCTATATGAAACTTGCTTGCTTTTGCATGTAGCTTCATATTATCATGTTGAATCCTTGTTTTGAGGTGTTTGCTTGATGTTTGGATGCATTTAGCATCAATGCCATGTTTAACTTGTTTTGCTCATATCTTCTAGGCCGTAGCTCCGAATCTAATGAACTTTATATGTAACTTGACTAGAATTTCATGTAGATCCTCTTGGTGCTCTTTAACTTGCTGTTTAACAACTTCAACTTAATGTTTGTTCAGTTCTGGACCCATTTCGAAATTTGCATATGAGGACTTACCGGAATTGTTATATGTTGTTCCCGGCCTCATTTAAACTTGCCTTGATATGTTGGTCTTGTATGCATCATCTTTTGCCATGAGTAGCTTCATGTAGCTTTTTCATGCATCATGCTTGTTGTGCATCATGTCTTGCCTATGTGTGGTGTGTTTACCATGTTGTGTGTTTCTTCTTCTCGATAGTTCCCGTTTTGTTGCGATCGTGAGGATGCGTTCGTCTACGCTTGTTCGTCTTCGTGGCTTCATCTTCTTCGTGGATTCGTTCTTCTTCCTTGCGGGATTTCAGGCAAGATGACCACTACCCTGGATCTCACTACTATCATTGCTATGCTAGTTGCTTCGTTCTATTGCTTTGTTGCGCTACCTATCTTTTGCTCTTCAAGCCTCCCAAATTGCCATGAACCTCTAACCTTTGGCACCATTCCTAGAAAACCGTTGTTTGGCTATGTTACCGCTTTGCTCAGCCCCTCTTATAGCGTTGCTAGTTGCAGGTGAAGTTCAAGATTGCTCCATGGTGGACATGATTTATGTTGGGATATCACAATATCTCTTATATTATTAATGCATCTATATATTTGGTAAAGGGTGGAAGGCTCGGCCTTATGCCTGGTGTTTTGTTCCACTCTTGCCGCCCTAGTTTCCGTCATACCGGTGTTACGTTCCCGGATTTTGCGTTCCTAGCGCGGTCGGGTGATTTATGGGACCCCCCTGACAGTTCGCTTTGAATAAAACTTGTCCAGCAAGGCCCAACCTTGGTTTTACCATTTGCCTCACCACCACCTACCTTTCCCTTGGGAGTATTAACCCAAGGGTCATCTTTATTTTAGCCCCCCCCCCCCGGGCCAGTGCTTGTCTAAGTGTTGGTCCGAACTGAGCAGCCTGCGGGGCCACCTCGGGGAAACTTGAAGTCTGGTTTTACTCGTAGCTTGACTTATCCGGTGTTGCCCTAAGAACGAGATATGTGCAGCTCCTATCGGGATTGTCGGCGCATCGGGCGGCTTTGCTGGTCTTGTTTTACCATTGTCGAAATGTCTTGTAAACCGGGATTCCAAGACTGATCGGGTCTTCCTGGGAGAAGGTATATCCTTCGTTGATCGCGAGAGCTTATCATGGGCTAAGTTGGGACACCCCTGCAGGGTATAAACTTTCGAGAGCCGTGCCCGCGGTTATGTGGCAGATGGGAATTTTTTAATGTCCGGTTGTAGATAACTTGACACTTGACTTAATTAAAATGCATCAACCGCGTGTGTAGCCGTGATGGTCTCTTCTCGGCGGAGTCCGGGAAGTGAACACGGTTTCTATGTTATGATTGACGTAAGTAGGTGTTCAAGATCACCTCTTGATCATTGCTAGCTTCACGACCGTTCCTTTGTTTCTCTTCTCGCTCTCATTTGCGTATGTTCGCCACCATATCATGCTTAGTCGCTGCTGCAACCTCACCACTTTACCCCTTCCTTCCCGGTTAAGCTTTCCTAGTCTTGATAACCATGGTAATGGGATTGCTGAGTCCTCGTGGCTCACAGATTACTACAACAACAGTTGCATGTACATGTTATGTGATGATCCTGACGTGAGAGCGATGCTTGTTTGGTTTGGAGTCCTTCTTCTGCTTCTTCTTCGATCAGGGGATAGGTTCTAGGTCGGCATCCTGGGCTAGCAGGGTGGATGTCGTTTGAGTTTCTGTTTGTGTTTCATCCGTAGTCGGATGGTGCTCTGATGTATGATGATGTTGTATTCGTGTGGCATTGTATGGCTTATGTATGTATCCCCATCTATTATGTAATGTTGATGTAATGATATCCACCTTGCAAAAGCGTTCCAATATGCGGGTCTATCCTTGGTGGGACCTTCGAGTTCCTTTTGGATAGGGTCGCATATTGGGCGTGACACTAAGTGCTGTTATTTGGCATGTGCAGTCACTTCTGAAGGAAATCACCTCCAAATGACACCTGTCCAGAGACGTGTCACGCAGGCAAGAGAGAATGTGGCAGAACGGCCTGGCAAGGCTTGCCGGGCTGCGCTACGATGTGACACTAAGTGGTGCATTTAATGCACCTTGTCCTGTCTATAGGTTAGGTATGATAGAACTGTTTGCTATCTAATCAGTATGAATGATTGATTTCCATTGTGGTGACCTCTTGATCTATAAAAGGAGGGTCGTGGCAACCTTAGAAAGGATTCGGACCCTTGTACTCATGTACGCGCGCAACTGCTCTTGCCTCCAGGCAACCTTGCCAGGCTAGAGAGCGCTGCATCTCCACCACAGTCCGTCATCAATCCACGAAAGCAGGAGTAGGTTTTTACGCCTCGCGGCGGCCTGAACCTAGGCAAAAACTGCCCGTGTGAGCGCTGACGTGGTTCTCTTCACCCTCCGCTCTTTGTGCAATGTGGTCTTCCCCCTTGCCAAACCACAAGGGGCCGATGGCCCCATAGGTGGCCATGTTTTCCCACGACAGAGGCTAGCAAATAGATTGAGAAGCGACCAACCAAAAAACAAAAACAAGCATTAAACATAACTAATACCGAATAATGCACAATAAGTAGGATGTAATTTCATTGCATAACTATTGACTTTCTTGCTTGCATAAGGAATTAGAAACCTTAACACCAATATTCTTACTAAAGCATAATTACTCACCATCATGACTCACATATTTCTATCTTCATATCTCAAAAATATTTGAAGGAATCAAGTTTATAATATTGAATTATCTTCATGGAAGTTTTTATTATATCCCTCTTGAATATCTATCACTTTGGGACTAATTTCATGTATAACCATTTATGATAACAAAGCTCTCAAATAAATTTAAGTGAAGCATGAGAGCACATATTTCTTCAAAAAAAATTCATCTCTCAAAATAATATAAGTGAAGCATTGAGAGGATATTTATTTAAGATTTTACTAACGCTCAAAATAATCAAAGTGAAGCATGATTTGCAGTGTCAAAACCGGCAGACCTTGGGGTAGGGGGTCCCGAGCTGTGGATCTAGAATCGATGGGGAACAAGGGACAATAAACACAGTGTTTACCTAGGTTCGGGCCCTCTCGAAGAGATAACTATTGGTAAAGCAGTCATACTTCCTTCGCCTAAAAGAGAATTTAATTGCCCTACATCCTTCTTGATTATATTAGATGTATAGTATGGTTTACAGGGCAGGTCTACCTCGAGATCAGGATGAGCTAAACCCTAAGGCGATGATCTTATGCATAAAGCTCTAACCCTAATGACTACAACCCTCGGTCTATATAGACACCGATAGAGTTAGGGTTACCAGAGATAGATTACAATAAGGGAGAAAGATATCCTGCCCACCCATGACTTGGAGGATACACCACGACTTCATAGATTGTCCGTTGCTATGCGGCTTAACCAGTCCGGCCCATATCCATTGGGCCGGTGCCCCGAGGACCCCTTAGTCCATAACTCCCTCAGTAGCCCCCGAACTTGCCTCCAACACCAAGGCTTATATCCGGCATCTGCTTACTCACCAGTATCCGACTTGCAAGGAGAGTTCTTCAATGTACTTTAGTCATATTCAGAGCCAAGTGATGTACGGAATATGAAACAGTATTTTTACTTAACAACGAAGGAAATAACAAAAAATTGTTCAGGACGAAACAGTGCCTTCATCTGACAACTTTTTCTCTTTCAATGAAGAGTCACACCCGACCATAACGCCAAGCGGTTAGTATTTCTTGGAGCATGGCTCGAGGCCGACCCATGTCTAATCAAGGTGGGGATCGTGCCCCGCATTTCAGGGGATATGATCAAGGATTTTGATTCCCCTTCCCGCACATAATGTTGCGAGCATATTGGGAGTGGAGAAGCCAACGTCGTGAAAAAAGGGGGCTCCTGGCCTGTCAACATCCTATAAAGGGGGAGCTACAACAGTCAACATCCCATGCCTTCTTCCACCCTCCGCTCACATAGACCCTCAGAGCTCCAGCGTCCCTTTTCTCTGCTTACACAGCAAATCCCACCCCCCTCCTATGGTCATGGTCGGATCCAACGTGCACAGGAAGTGGGAGGTTTCCATCATCACTAATGGCGACATCTTGAAGCTGAAGGAGGCCGGCTACTTATCGGCCGACATTGCCCAGCAGGCTACCGAAGAGGGCCAGGTCATCCCCACGATGAAGTCAGGCGAAAGGGTCGTATTCCTCCCCCATTTCCTTAGGAGGCTTGGATTTCCTCTACACCCCTTTGTAAGGTGGTTGATGTTCTTTTATGGGCTAGATTTCCATGATCTAGCCCGCAACTCCCTCCTCCACATCTCGGCTTTCATCGTTGTCTGTGAAGCGCTCCTTCGAGTCCGGCCGCACTTCTGTCTATGGCTGAAGGTGTTCAACTTCAAGCCCAAAGTGGTCGACGACGAATATGTGGACTGCAGCGGGGCCATGATTAGTAAACTAACGCGGGTCCAGTGGCCGGAGGGTCACTTTGTCGACACCGTCAGAATGTGGCAATAGGAGTGATTTTATATCACCGAGCCAAGTGATGCCACCTGGGGAGCGGCTCCCGCACTTAGGTCCGAACCCCTACCAGACTGGCCTCGTGGACCACCAAGAGCCCGGACTGGGGTGTGTTGCCCACACGAAGGCATTGCAGAAGCACGTCATCAGCATAATGGAGATAGGCACGAAGCTAGTTGATGTGGTCCAGATCATGCTCCACCACCAGCTCCTCCCCTTCTAGGAGAGGGCCAAGCCAATGTGGGAGCACGAGCCCAAGGATCCAGCCACCTTGCAACACCTCTTCAGCATGACCCATGTTAAATATGGGGTCAGCTATTCAAGCGCCAGAATGAGTGGCCGGTCGAGGGGAAGGACATCGGCCTTGACACCGTGAAGATCCCAAAGTAGGTGAGTAGCATTCATCTTCAATGCGTATTTGGATATTCACGCCGCGTAAGATTCGTCCTGAACCTCTATGGGGATTTTTGAAGGGCTGGCTTGCCAAGGCCGAGAAGATCAGCGGCCCAGCGCCGCTGCCAGAAGAGCCCCGATCAGAGCAGATAGAACAAGTGCTGGTCGTGGTGCCCGACAAGAAAGGCAAGAAGAAATAGGTATCGGAGACCAGGGAGGGCCTCCGCCGCAGGGCTTGCGCGAGCAACCGACTCGGAGATGCTGCGGCCTAATCCGTACAGGATGGGGACGAGGATGAGGGTGAGGAGGAGAGTGCCTCCTCGTGCTCCAAGAATAGGGCAGCTTCTGAGGGCGTTGAAGAGATTCAACCTCTTCAAGCCCTAAAGAGGCGGTGCCGGCCCAAGCTGGTCCTGCCTAACAGCTCGGACGTGGAGTCCGAAGCGTCCAAGGAGATCCCACGTAAGGGATCTAGGGTCAAGTCCCTGCGACCAGGTACACATCATGGCATTTTCCATTATCTTATTCGGTAGTAATCCTTGGTCGATCGTAGATTGATTGTTTTTTGATGGTGCAGCCCACAACATGGCCACCCTGCCGAGGAGACCTCGGAGGGGACGTCCCGGCCCACCGAGCTGGCGGACAGTGGCTCACATTTCACACCTCCTCCAATCCCAGAAGAGATTGGGGAGGTGCTGTCCCGAAGGACCCCCTCCTTCGAACACAGAAGGGGATGTCGACACCGTAATGACCGAGGTTAACACCTCGGTCACTGAAGACCATGAGAGCGCATCCCTCCTGGCTGGTGCGGGGAAGGAGTCCGGACCAGATCAACAGTCCGTTCCCGAGCCCCCAAGGCCCTCGATGGCATAGGTTCCTCCTTCAAGTGGGGGAGGTGCCGGGGAGCTGACGCCAGCGCTGCACACCTCCGAAGGGCGGTGGCTGGCCGGACACGTTGCAGGAGTTGGTGAAAAACTCTGTCATCATGGACGGGCACTGCGCTCTCATGAGTGCCATCATGCAAGGTGTTTGATCCGTCCCATCCGGACTGAACGACATTGTCCAAGGCCTTCTGATAGGCTTTAAGGTAAGTCAAGTAATGCTATTTTCTCATAAAATGGTCGTTATCTTAAGTTTGGGTAGGCCGTATACGTAGTAGCCTCTGAGATTCTGCTAGGATTTCGGAGGAGCCTGCAGAGGGTCAAATTCGGTAAGCTGATTAATAATGTCGACATTTCCTTTGCTGACGCAGGCATCTTCCGTGGGTGCAGCTGCTAATGTCGCGGCACTGGAGGAGAAGGATCGGAAGCTCAAGTTGTCTGATAAAGAGCTTGACCTTGTCAACAAACGGCTTCACGAGGCACAAGGTAAGCCCTTTGATGTATTTCCTTTTTGCCGGATATTGACGATCCGGATTGTATGCTAATCCTATATCGTAATGATCTTGCAGCTACCGCCTTAGAGGTTGAGGTCTTGAGAGAGGCCTTGAAGAAAGCCAAGGTAGAGGCGCCCGCATAGAGAATGGCCGGAGACAAGGCAGTGGCCGAGCTTGAGAAGGCCAAGCTTGCTGTTGAGCAGCATGAGGCTCGAGTGACCGATGTCCAGGTGGAGCTCCAGGATGCCGCCAAGAAGCTGGAGACCCTTGAGAAGGAGCAGGAGGAGCGATCCTCCCGTCTATCCAAGGCGGAGAAGGAGCTCCAGGAGGCAAGGACCGATGCGCGAGGTGTCTAGGAAAAGCTCCGTTAAGCCCGGGAAATTGCAAATGGTAAGAAATACTTACTGCAGAGTGTGTTCGGAGGCAACAGGTTCGCCCTGGTGACGCGAGTCTGACGCTCCGCGGGCGTATTCGCTGAACATCCGAATAATGTGGCGGCCACAGTGAAGCACTATGAGACTCTCAAGGAGGACTCCATGCAACGGCTCTTCTGGTCACAGTTTCTGGATTCCGAGCATTCTCAACTCCTTAGTAATCAAATGAAGTAGCTGATGGAGATGCATCGGATGTCTGAGTTGGTCATGAAGGACCTCTACGTCATTTTGTGGCCCGCCAAACCCATTCTAGATACCTACTTCGGCCTTGTGCACAAGCTGCGGGAGGCGTCACTCCAGATTGACGCCATGAAACACTCAGCGTGCCTTGAGGGGGTGATGCTTTCATTTGCAAATACCATGTGCATTGGCCAAAGATTAATCCAATGGACATGGCCACTGGCCCTCTGGCAAAGGGAAATGAGCATTGCTGCCCTGAGCAGTATGTTGCGTAGGTGATGAATGGCGCACGGGCAATAGAGGGCTAGTATTCGAAAGATGTAATGCTTGAGTGATTGTATTAAATCTGTACCAAGTGGACCTTATGCTTTATTATGCCTCCGTCTGACTTTATTTTGTATTGTGATGATCTAATTTTGACTCCTGTGCAGCCTTAACTCCGCCTATGTTGTCTCAACATAGCCGGTCCCAAGCCCGGGTAAAGGACGAGGGTTGTGATAGGCTTGGCGAGCCAACGTGAAAACTCAGCCACTCTTATGGAGATTAAACCCAAAAGATTTTCGTTGGGACATAACCCTCTCAGCGACGCGCTACATCAAAACCCGGGTGTGATGGCAAATGGGCAAGGGCCGGGCCGTCACCCCCAAGGTGGCGTGCCATATCATGATCCGGATACAGTGGCAAGTGAGCGAGGATCGGGTCCTCGCATCCTTACTAGCACGCTACATCCGCGCCCGGATGTAGTGGAAAATGAGCAAGGGTCTTCGCATTTGACTCGACGAGTGCGAAGGGTAAGGAAGCTAGTCGAGCCTAGGAGGATTCACTTAGGTAGCTGGAAAGTAGGGTCTCTGACAGGGAAGCTTTGGGAGCTAGTTGATGCAGCGGTGGGGAGATGTGTTGATATCCTTTGCGTCCAAGAAACCAAATGGAGACGATAGAAGGCGAAGGAGGTGGAGGATACCGGCTTCAAGGTGTGGTACATGGGACAGATTGAAACATAAATGGCATAGGCATCTTGATCAATAAGAGCCTCAAGTATGGAGTGGTAGACGTCAAGAGATGTGGGGACCGGATTATCCTGGTCAAGCTGGTAGTTAAGGACTTGGTTCTCAATGTTATCAGCGTGTATGACCCACAAGTAGGCCACAATGAGAACACCAAGAGGGAGTTCCAGGAAGGCCTGGAAGACATGGTTAGGACTTTACTGATTGGTGAGAAGCTCTGCATAGGAGGAGACCTCAATGGCCACATGGGTACATCTAACACACGTTTTGAAAGGGCGCATGGGGGCTTTGGCTATGGCATCAGGAATCAAGACGGAGAAGATGTCTTAAGCTTTTCTCTAGCCTACAACATGATTGTAGCTAACACCCTCTATAGAAAGAGAGAATCACATCTGGTGACTTTTAGTAGTGGCCAATACTCTAGCCAGACTGATTTCATCCTCTCGAGAAGAGAAGATAGGCGTGTGTGCCTAGACTGTAAGGTGATACCTGGAGAGAGTGTTGTACCCCAGCATAAGCTGGTGCTTGCTAACTTCCGCTTTCAGATTCGTGTCCAACGGGATAAGCGTGCCAAAGCCGCTAGAACGAAGTGGTGGAAGCTCAAGGGGGAGGTAGCTCAGGCGTTCCAGGAGAAGGTCATTAAGGAGGGCCCTTGGGAGGAAGGAGGGGATGCGGACAATGTGTGGATGAAGATGGCGACTTGCATTCGTAAGGTGGCCTCGCAGGAGTTTGGAGTGCCAGGGGAAGGAGAAGCGAAGATAAGGATACCTGGTGGTGGAATGATGGTGTCCAGAAGGAGATTAAAGAGAAGAAATATTGCTTCAGACGCCTATACCTGGGTAGGAGTGCAGACAACATAGAGAAGTACAAGATCGCGAAGAAGTTCGCAAAGCGAGCTGTTGGTGAAGCAAGGGGTCGGGCATATGAGGACCTCTACCAACGGTTAGGCACGAAGGAAGGCGAAAGGGACATCTATAAGATGGCCAAGATCCGAGAGAGGAAGACGAGGGATATTGGCCAAGTCAAATGCATCAAGGATAGAGCAGGCCAACACTTGGTGAAGGACGAGGAGATTAAGCATAGATGGCGGGAGTACTTCGACAAGTTGTTCAATGGGGAGAATGAGAGTTCTACCATTGAACTAGACGACTCCTTTGATGAGACTAACATGCATTTTGTGCGGCGAATCCAGGAGTCTGAGGTCAAGGAGGCTTTAAAAAGGATGAAAGGAGGCAAGGTGATGGGCCCTGATTGTATCCCCAGAGGTGTGGAAAGGTCTCGGGAACATAGCGATAGTATGGCTAACCAAGCTTTTCAACCTCATTTTTCGGGCAAACAAGATGCCAGAAGAATGGAGACAGAGTATATTAGTACCAATTGAGGGAGTCCTGGATTAGGGGGTATCCGAACAGCAGGACTATATACTTTAGCCAGACTGTTGGACTGTGAAGATACAAGACTCAAGACTCCGTCCCGTGTCCGGATGGGACTCTTCGTTGCGTGGAAGACAAGCTTGGCGATCCGGATATTGTGTTTCCTTCTCTGTAATCGACTCTGTGTAAACCCTAGCCCCCTTCGGTGTCTATATAAACCGGAGGGTTTAGTCCTAAGAGGGACGATCAGAATCATGATCACCATAGGCTAGCTTCTAGGGTTTAGCCTCTACGATCTCGTGGTAGATCAACTCTTGTACTACTCATATCATCAATATCAATCAAGAAGGAAGTAGGGTTTTACCTCCATCGAGAGGGCCCGAACCTGGGTAAACATTGTGTCCCTTGCCTCCTGTTACCATTAGCCTAAGATGCATAGATTGGGACCTCCTGCCCGACATCCGCCGATTTTGACACCCACATTGGTGCTTTCATTGAGAGTTCCTCTGTGTCGTCGCTGCAAGGCTTGATGGCTCGTTCAATCATCAACAACATGGTCCAGGGTGAGATTTTTCTCCCCGGACAGATCTTCGTGTTTGGCGGCTTCGCACTGCGGGCCAATTCGCTTGGCCATCTGGAGCAGATCGACAACTATGCCCCTGGCCACCAGGACAGGTTCAGAAACTTGAACTACACGGCCGATACCCGCGGAGATTTGATCTTCAACGGATTCAGGCCTGTGCCAGGAGCGTCGGACAGTCACAACGAGCACGGCCTAGACCTGTTGTCGGACAATGCTCGGGATATCGCCCCGGCACGAGCCGTGGACCTAAATCTGGAGCAGATTGCGTCACCTGAGGACGGGTGGATGGACCCCGCCCTAGATGCCGCACACTCATCGGCAGTAGAGACGAACACAGACTTCACTCCCAAGGAAGCCTATGACACCGGACCATCGGACTCGTATCCGATTGTATGTTCCAGTCTGCGCGCCTCCAAGCCCGCCGAATCTGGTTGGGCTCCGGTAATGGAGTTCACCGCTGCGGATATCTTCCAACACTCGCCCTTTGGCGACGTGCTGAACTCTTTAAAGTCGCTCTCTTTGTCAGGAGACTCCCGGCCAAACTATGTCCGACTCAAATGGGAAGCAGGCGACGAAGGAATTCGTTGCCCACCCACCACCCACTTCATAGCCACTGTCAACGATGTATCAGACATGCTTGACTTCGACTCTGATGATACCAACGGTATGGACGTCGGCGCAAGAGCTGATTTAGAATCACTGGGGCACTGGAATACCACCTCGTCATATGATATATACATGGTGGATACGCCTAAGGAGGACAACGTCGACAATCTGGAAGATAAAACCCCCGGGAAAAAGCCAAAATGATGGCGCAGACGCCGCTCCAAGTCTAGCAACAGTAAAAATAGCGATAAGAGCGCCAGAAAGATCGACACCCTAGTCAACTCCGAAGGCAACAACAACCATATGGACCCAGCAATGGAGCAGGATAAGCCAGGTCACGCCGAACACAGCTCGGAGCAGATGCCCGATCACAATGATCCCGAGGGACGAATCCATCAAACCGCCCCGGGACGAGAACACGGTCCGGATGATGATGCATTCATCATCCCAGAAACACGCTTGGAACGAGATAACCTCCACATAAGGCTTATGGCCACCACGAGAAGTCTAAAGAAGCAGAAGCAACGGCTAAAGGCCGCACAGGAAACGCTCAATCGCAGATGGAATTAAGTGCTAGACACTAAAGAAAAGTACGGCGACGATCGCCATACAAAGAGCTATCCAAAACGCAAGCTGCTGCCAGGATTCGATGACGAGGCCATTCCACCAAAGAACAACACGGCCAGGAGGCTGGAAAAACCACTTCATAACCGCAACAGAGCAGCTACCGACGCTGCACATGATTTACGCGAGCTCCTGGATAAGAAAGCCGGCGCGGCTAGGTCCATCTACGGATCTAAAGGACACACCCCAGCGCAGGACTATGGTCACCAAAACGATCATACCGATCGGATACCAGTTCGGAATCAACACCGGACACAACAACAGCCGACGGCATGCCACAACACGTCCAGATAGAGAGGGGCTGCTCACCCCCTGTGCTTCACCAAAGAAGTACTGGACCATGAATTCCCACAAGGTTTTAAACCTGTGAACATAGAGGCATACGACAGAACGACAGACCCAGGGGGTCCGGATCAAGGATTTTATCCTGCATATACACATGGCTCGTGGGGACGACCTCCACGCCATCAAATACCTTCCCCTCAAGTTGAAGGGGCCAGCTTGACACTGGTTGAAAAGCCTCCCCGCAAATTCAATTGGAAGTTGGGAAGAACTCGAGGAAGCTTTCATGGCCAATTTTCAAGGGACTTATGTCCGGCCTCCGGATGCGGACGATTTAAGTCACATAATCCAACAGCCCAGAGAGTCCGCCTGCAAGCTTTGGAACAGATTCCTCACTAAGAAGAATCAAATTGTTGATTGTTCGGACGCTGAAGCCTTAGCAGACTTCAAACACAGCATCCGGGACGAGTGGCTCACCAGACACCTCGTCCAAGAAAAGCCAAGGACAATGGCAGCCTTAACTAGCCTTATGACCCGCTTTTGCGCAGGTGAAGATAGTTGGTTGGCCCGTAAAGGCACCAGCGACCCAAGTACATCCGAAATAAGGGATGGCAACGGGAAGCCACATCGCAATAAAACAAACGTCAAAACAAGGAAGAGAGCACGGACAACACAACGGTCAACGCCGGATTCAGGGGCTCTCGACCCGGTCAACAAAAGAAGCCATTTAAAGGCAGCAAAGAGGGACTGTCCAGTCTGAACAGAGTTCTAGACAGATTGTGCCAAATTCATGGCACCCCTGACAAACCTGCGAACCACACTCACAGAGAATGCTGGGTCTTCAAGCAGGCCGGCAAATTAAATGCCGAACGCAAGGGAAGGGAAACACCAAGTGAAGACGAGGATGAGCCTCGCCAGCCGAACATTGGGGGACAGAAAAATTCCCGCCAGAGGTAAAAATGGTAAACATGATCCACGCGACTCACACATTCACGATAAGGCACAAATGCACGCTCAAAGACGCATACGCTATAGAGCCCGTCGTACCCAAACTTAACATCTGGTCGGCTTGTCCGATCACTTTCGATCACACAGACTGCCTGACTAGTATTCGGCGTGGAGGATCAGATGCCTTGGTGCTCGACCCAATAATCGACGGATACCATCTTACTCACGTCCTCATGGACGGTGGTAGTTGTCTCAATTTAATATAGCAGGACACTGTCCGCGGGATGGGGATAGACCCATCCAGAATCAGCTAAAGCAACACCACCTTTGAAGGGGTGATACCAGGCGTTGAAGCCCACGGCAGGGGCTCCATCATACTGGAGGTAACATTCGGTTCCCCCGGAAACTCCAGAAGCGAAGAACTACTCTTCACCATCGCCCCCCTCCAAAGTTGCTATCACGCATTTCTCGGGAGAACGGCATTCGCCCGCTTCAACGCAGTACCACATTACACCTACCTCACACTCAAGATGCCCGGTCCACGCGGCGTCCTCACCGTTAACGGAAACACAGAGCGCTCCTCACGCACGGAGGAATACGCGACGGCTCTAGCAGCCGGACTCTAAGCGGCCTCTAATACCAGAAAGCATGACTGGTCGTTAAGACCACGGACATGGTTAGACGAGTCCGACAGCCAGGATAAACCTGAGCTAGGGCACCATGTACGTAATCCCATAGAGGACACCAGGGGCTATAGATATTTAATAAAGCCCCACTGTTGGCTGGACCTTATTAACAGGCCAATGTCTTACGCTTTTACTATCCATCACATGTTTACGTTATACTCTTCTACATGAGTTTTTCTTTTTTACAGACACAATTCGTGCGACACCCTTCCAAGAAACGGCACAACGGAGACAAAGGCAGAGACGTGCAGCAGGGCCCCGCTCAAAGGTTTCTCTTTAGATTAAGCCCCTGTGTAAACCTTTTTTATTGTCTCTTGTTGTTTACACATCCCGTGGGTACTATACCCACAGAGGGTACTGCCGTTATTGGCATTTCGCCACGACAGACTAATGCACGTACCTGGAAATACAGGGTTCATAATGCAAGGGCATTCTTCAGCCCATTTTATGTTATAAAGTCCAAATACCTTCAGGAGTGTTCAGCGTCACGAGTTTGGCCTTATATGCATCAGCTCCGAATCATGTCTTTGGTCAAATGTTGAGTTTGCCCAGCTGCTGGGTTTGACGCCTTATGTTCCGTTCTTATCGGCTAAGGCAGCCAAAGGAGAACTACTGCAATTATGCCCTGGTTATTCTGGATGAGCACCTCAGTAGAGAAACCCGAAAACTGACTGTCATGATAGAGCGAGAGACTGTTCAACCACTCGAAGACTTATCGGAATCTTTAGGATACCGCCGCATTGACGAAGGACCGTTTTCTGGTCATGTACACACGCGCCCGTCTTCGGATGCACGCGAAGGTACCAAGGGCTATATAGTAGCCCCACCGTCAAACTCCTATGGCTAAGTGAAAGTGTTACAGCTATATAGTCTGGTTGCCTAGTTCGGCGTGCGATCACCTCCTTAATGGACCAATACGTTGGATCAAGTGTGATTATGCAAGTTTTTCGCGAACACCCCCGCATTGTAGGCATGGGGCTGAAGCCAACGACTACTAACTTTCAGATTACACATATACTTAAAAACGGCCGCACAAGAGGCACAATAATGCTTTCGGGCAAAAAGTATAAATATAGCCTCATAATCAAAATAACATTGTTTTTACAAAGACACGATTGGTCACTCGAACATGACATTCTTTGAGCACTGCGCCTCTATTAAGCGAGCACCCTCTGTTACTTGCTCCAAGTAGTGCTCAGCCGGATCCTGGCCTCCCGCCGGATTCTGGGTCGCAATGATGGTGGCCTCCATATCTGTCCAGTATGCTTTAACGCGGGCAAGCGCCATCCCTGCACCCTCTATACACGTCGACCTCCTCATGGCATCGATCTGTGATACGGCACCAAGGAGCTGTCGCACTAAACCAAAATAACTGTCTGACTTAGGCCCCTTCGGCCAAAGATGGTCTACCACAGACCGCATTGCAAGACCGGACAGCCTATGAAGCTCAGCCACAGCAGCCATCTTCTCACTCAACGGCAATGGGCGCGCGGGAGCATGGAACTGCGACCAGAACAGCTTCTCCACTTCTTTATCATCTTGATCCTCGAAAAACTTGGCCGCATCAGCCGTACTCTTTGCCAAGTCCGCGTACGCGTCTGCAGGACTCCAGAGTCGATCCAGGGGAGCATACTTCGGATCCAAAAACTTCATCCGCAATAAGTAGGGGTTTCCAGCCGTGATCTCTCTGGCCAGGCAAAGCTCCTCCCGCACATCCCTGCTCTCAGACCGCGTCTCCTTTGGCCGCATCAAGTGCCTTCTTCAGGTCAGCCAAGTTCACCTAATTCTCCTTCTCAAGGAGTTCATACCGGTTGGCGGCATTTTTCAGCTCCACAGCCATCTCGGCTATTTTGTCTTCACTTCGGCGATGAGCAGCCTGTTCGGCTCTCAACTCTTCGGTCGCCTTTAGGGCAGCCGCATTGCTAGCCCGAGCTTGTTCCTTGGTCTGGGCAAGTTCCGCCCTCAGGGATTCCACGGCAGTAGCACCTTCTGCAGTCCAAGCATATCGCATTAATATTATGCTCCTCTCAAGTTTTCCTATACAACATATTAAGGAAAGCAGAGCACATACCTTGTGACTCGTTAAGCCTCTCATTCACCAGCGTGATATCGGCATCAATAGCTCCAATCTGCCTCCTTAGTTCGGCAAATTCAATGGATCGGTCGGCTGCCGGATCCTTAGACACCTACGCATATATACAGCGCAATCATTACTTACGCAATATGATCCTCAGTTTGCCGCCTAGGGCTGGCAACCAGAGTCTCAGGCGCTACTATCCATATGGAGCACACCTAGCGCATGCGTCACAGCCAAAAAATTATGTTTTTTTCATTACATACCTCAAAGCCTCTGAGCAGGCTCGTAAATGCTTCATTTAAACCTCTTGTGGCGGATAAAAGCTTCTTGAGTACCGTGCTCATTAATGAGTGGTGCTCCTCCGAGAGAGCAGCTCGCTCCAGAAGGCCCGTCAGTATGTCCGGCTGGACACCGAACTGTGTCGGACCCTTTTCATCGCCCCCCGTGGGAGCCGAACGCTCCGGGCTCAGGGCGGCTGAAGCATTAGCTTCTGGCTTTGGCAGATCCGGACTCCTCCGTGATGACATCTCGGGGTCGCCCACCTCATGAGGCAGAGAGGTTGGTGGGGTCTCACTCTCCATCATCTCCGGAGGGAGATCCCCCGAAGACGAACTCTGTCGAGAAGAGCTGCTAGCCGGACTGCATAGAATGGATCCTGGTTATTGTTCTCGGAGAAAAGCGGTACCTTCGAATTTACGATTAACTTACAGCTCGGTTGAGGGCTGGCCTGTTGGCGGGCATGACGCGGTGAGGGCACCCTTCGGGGCAGGGCCCCGTGGTGACGTTTTCTTCCCCTGTTTGGGCACCTTCGTCTCCAAGTCTTCGGAGGCGGCCCTCTTCTTCCCGCGCCGGGAGGAGGCCTTAGACTCCCCCCAGACTATCCTCCTTTGGGGAGGTAGCAATTCCCCTGGTTTGGATGCGAAGTGTGTGAAGTTCGGCTTCTCTGTTCTTCCCTTCGACTTTCCCTGAGGGCATTTTACTAAGCACCCGGCCAAGCATATTGGCTACAGTAGGACTAGGCGAGCCTTCAGGAAGTGGCGCCGGACACCTGATTCTGTCGGCCTTGCTGAGCCATTCCTGGCCACAGAGGACTTTTCAGAATAATGATTATGATAAATGTAAATGAAGTGTTCGGTTTCGGGGTTACTTACTTGGGTATCTGGGCGATTGCGGCTTAGGCCCGCATCCTCGGTGGTGTCCGGACACTTTACTTGTGGTCCGAAGAATAATTTACACATCCCTTCGAGCGTTAGGCCGAAGAAGTGGAGAATAGTCCGCGGACTCTCTGGATTGAATTCCCACATCCGGAGAGGCCGGCATTTGCATGGCAACATCCGTCGGATCAGCATTGCCTGAATTATGCTGACAAGGTTAATGTCCCTCTCAAGAAGCTCCAGAATACGGCTCTGCAGTGTTGATACATCACTAGCAGACCCCCAATCCCTCCTACATTGGTCCATGACGCCAGTTGTGACGGAGGGCCCGAACGGAAGTCGGGGGCAGCCACCCACTTTGTGCCTCTGGGAGCCGTGACGTAGAACCACCTCCGCTGCCACAAATCGGATACCTCTGGGAAAGAACCCTCCGGCCATGGGGCATCGGCGTTGTTGCTTATTATGGCACCTCTACACTCCGCATGTCGCCCCTCAATCATCTTCGGCTTCACATTGAAAGTCTTGAGCCATAAGCCTAAGTGTGGGGTGACATGGAGAAAAGCCTCACACACAATGATGAACGACGAGATATGGAGGATAGCATCTGGAGCTAGATCGTGAAAGTCTAGCCCGTAATAGAACATGATCCCCCTCACAAAGGGATCAAGGGTGAGGCCCAAGCCGCGGAGGAAGTGAGAAACAAATACGACACTCTCATTAGGCTCAGGAGTAGGGATGACCTGCCCTGGAGCAGGAAGCCTGTGCTGGATGTCCGCACTCAGATATCTGACCTCCTTAAGCCTCGCAATGTCCTCCTCTTTGATCGAGGAGCCCACCCACCGGCCTTGAGGGTTGGATCCAGACATATTGGAGAATCTGGGGTGTTTGAGTTTGGGTCTCGGGTGTTAGGACTCGAGATGCGAAAGGGCGCAAAGGTGGTGGAAAAGAGGTATAGGCCTCGACCCCTTTATAAAGGGGGTGAATATCAAGAGTCCTCAGAGTGACCGCTTGAGACTTATCTGAAAACACGGAGTCATACCAACAGTCGTCATGGGGTTGCGCACACCCGTATTGATGGAAGATCCCGCAATAAGGGGAACATTATCTCTGCTTTGGCAGGGCGTGCCAATAAAACCGCCTCGCAACGCGTATCGAAGTGGGCTAAGAAAAACCGGTTCGTGTTGGGCCGGGCCGCAATGTAGGGGCACAACTTACAAAAATTGCCAGTAGATCCGATTTATGCTATGCTCTCTACGGTGGTATGTGAAGATCATCTTGCAGATTCGGACACGGTCTAAGTGTTCGATAATTACTTTGGAGTAATCGGAGATGGAACCCGCCTTGCAATGCCGAAGACAAAACTGTGCGCCGGACTCATCGCCATTGAAGCCTGGTTCAGGGGCTACTGAGGGAGTCCTGGATAAGGGGGTATCCGGACAGCCGGACTATATACTTTAGCCAGATGATACGTCTCCAACGTATCTATAATTTATGAAGTATTCATGCTATTATATTATCCATCTAGGATGTTTTATATGCATTTATATGTCATTTTATATGATTTTTGGGACTAACTTATTAACCCAGAGCCCAGTGCCAGTTTCTGTTTCTCCTTGTTTTAGTGTTTTACAGAAAAGGGATACCAAACGGAGTCCAATTGACGTGCCAATTTTTGAGGATTTTTTTTGGACCAAAAGAAGACCACGGAGCATCGAAGTTGGGCCAGAGGGGTCCCGAGCTGCCCACGAGACAGGGGGGCGTGCCCCCCTAGGGGGGGGGCGCCCTCCTATCTCGTGGACAGCCCGGAGGCCCCCTTGACGTGAAACCAACGCCAAAAATTCCTATAAATACTGAAACCTTCGGGAATTAACCTAGATCAGAAGTTCCGCCACCGCAAGCCTCTGTAGCCACAAGAAATCAATCCTGCCGGAGGGGGCCATCATCACCGGAGGCCATGGAGGAGGATCTCGGAGGGGCCATTATCTCCATGAAGGCCAAGGACCAGAGGGGGGAAGCCATGGAGGAGGAAGCACAAGGGGGAGAACCTCTCCTCCTCTCTCTTGGTGGCACCGGAGTGCCAACGGGAGGGGAATCATCACCGCGGTGATCGTCTTCGTCAACATCACCATCATCATCACCATCCTCATCTCTTTTACACGGTCTACTCTCCCGCACCCCGCTGTAATCCCTACTTGAACATGGTGCTTTATGCTACATATTATGATCCAATGATGTGTTGCCATCTTATGATGTTTTGAGTAGATATCTTTTGTCCTTGAGTTGATTGATGATCTAGATTGGTACGAGTTGTATGTTTTATTTTGGTGCTGTCCTATGGTGCCCTCCGTGTCGCGCAAGCGTGAGGGATTTCCGCTGTAGGGTGTTGCAATACGTTCATGATTCACTTATAGTTGGTTGCTAGAGTGACAGAAGCTTAAACCCGAGTAAGGGGGTTGTTGCGTATGGGACAAAAGGGGACTTGATGCTTTAATGCTATGGTTGTGTTTTACCTTAATGAATCTTTTAGTATTTGCGGATGCTTGCTAGAGTTCCAAATCATAAGAGCATACGATCCATGTAGGAAAAGTATGCTAGTTTATGCCTCTCTCTCATATGAAATTGCAATGACGACTATCGATCTTGTTAACAATTGCTTAGGACAATTCCGCACACCGATACACCATTATTCCACACTCGCTATTTATATTATTTAGTAATATATTCTAACTTTATGATAACAGCACCTACTTTTATATTTTAGCTCTCCGATATCATACAAAGTTATCCTATTTATACCCACAACACAGTTTTATTTCTTGTTTCTAGTTGGAAGCAAACGTTCGGTGCATGTAGAGTCGTATCAGTGGCAGATAGGGCTTGAGAGTATATTGATCTTACCTTTAGCTCCTTGTGGGTTCGACACTCCATACTTATCACTTCCACCTTTGGGAATTGCTATGACGATTCCCTGCACTTGGGGATTATCAAGCTCTTTTCTGGCGCTGTTGCCGGGGAGCAATAGCGTGGGGTTGATATTCTCGTGTGTGCTTGTTTTATTTCTTTACTTAGTAGATTTTGTTTTTCCTTTTTGTTTCTGCTTAGTTGTGGGTGAAACATACAAAAAAATTTAAAAAGATTGAAAATACCAAAAAATTATTTACTTGCCTCTCATTCCTAAAAAAGTTTTTCGAAAAGAGAAGTGATTGGAAAGTTATGCATTGAAGAAGTGAGGGTCGACCTTGAGCACTTGTGTTCATGCTCACGGAAACAATGTAGAATTTTTCATGGAAGTTTCTCTGTAAATAATTATCCCCATGTATATGTCCTTTGTATTATAAAAATATTGTGCCTAGCTTTGGTTTTAGTATGATAAGATTCCTTGCTTACTATGTGCAGAACAAAAACAGAAACTTTGGCTGTAGTGCATGAATTTACGTTTTTTACTGGAAAGTCAAATGGGTCTGAAACTTTTTGCACATTACTTATGTACAAATTTTTCAAATTTTCACATTTATTTAATAATTTTTGGAGTTACAGAAGTTTACTAAACTTCCAGATTACTACAGACTGTCCTGTTCTTAACAGATTCTGTTTTTCGTGTGTTGTTTGCTTATTTTGATGCACCTATGGCTAGTATGCAGGGTATGAACCATAGAGAAGTTGGAATACAGCAGGTTTAACACCAATATAAACAAAGAATGAGTTAATTACAGTACCTTAAAGGGGTAGTTTGTTTTATTACACTAACGGATCTCACAAGTTTTTGTGAATGAAGTACTTGAAGAACGAGGAGTTACCGATGTGAGCAGAATAAAGAGAGACAAGAGTTCAAGCTTGGGGATGCACAAGGCACCCCAAGTAAATATTTCAAAGGATACTCAAGCATATAAGCTTGGGGATGCCCCGGTGGCATCCCATCTTTCTTCTTCAACAAATATCGGTATACCTCGGTTTTTGTTTTGTTCACATTCTTTGTGCCCTTTGTGTTTTTCTTTTTCTTTAAGAATCATGCTAGTATGAGATAGCTCTTCACTGATGTGTAGAATGCCCCGTGAACTTCACTTACATCTATTGGAGTATGAATAATACTATAATTTAAAGTGGGTTTGGAAGAGTGTCAACTTTAGGAATTAGTGATCCCACTATCTTGGAGAGTGTTGAATCTTCTTATGATATTTATGAAAGTGGATTTGGAAGAGTGTCAACTTTAGTTAGTATTCCACTATTTCGGAAGAGGTTCTAATTGAGTATGAGAATAAAGTTGCTATCTATGATGCTACTGAAAATTATTATGAGGGAGGAATATGTGCTTGTAGAAGTTGCAATAATATCAAGTTTCCTCTCTATATGCTTAAAGTTTTGAGTTTATACTTGTTTTGCCTTCCTATGCTAGTTGACTTTTTTTCCTATAAATTGTGTGCTCACAATATCCCTAGGCATAGGAAGTGAGTTAGATTAAATGTGCTAGTCATATTCTTCATGATGCTCTCTTTGTGTTTCAAATCTTTTCTTTTGTGCGAGCATCATTGAAATCATCATGCCTAGCTAAAAGGCATTAAAGAAAAGCGCTTGTTGGGAGACAACCCAATATTTATCCTTACTGTTTTTTTGTGTCTACATGATTAAGCTATTGTATTAATCATGTTTTATAGCTTTTGTTTCAATAAAGTGCCAAGACCTTTGGGAAGACTTAGGTGAAAGTTAATGTGATCTTGCTGTAAAAAAACAGAAACTTTGCGCTCTCGAGATTAGCTGTTATTTTTACAGAAGAGTGATTTTGAGTTGATTCTTTTTTCAGAAGATTAATAGACAAATTCCCGACGTCTACAAATTTATTTCATATTTTTGGAGTAGCAGAAGTATGGTTATTGTTCAGATCATTACAGACTGTTCTGTTTCTGACAGATTCTGTTTTCATTGCATAGTTTGCTTGTTTCCTAGTTTCTATGGCTTATATTTTTCTATATAAATTGTAGAAATGATATGGTACAGTAGGCATTATGTGAAAACAATTATGAACCTTGTCTTTTACAGTACCAAAGTGAATGGTTTACTCTTTATCATACTAACCTATCTCACGAAGTTCCATTAAGTTTTGTGTGATTGAGGTTTTCAAGTTTTGGGTGAGATATCGATATGAGGAGAATAAGGAGTGGAAATACCCTAAGCTTGGGGATTCCCAAGGCACCCCAAGGTAATATTCAAGAAAGACTCAAGCACCTAAGCTTGGGGATGCCCCGGAAGGCATCCCCTCTTTCGTCTTCAAAACTATCGGTACACCTTACTCGGAGCTATATTTTTATTCGTCACATGATATGTGTTTTACTTGGAGCGTCATTTTCTCTTGTTATTATTAGCTTTATGTTATTTATAATAGTGTTTTGCATCTTTAGTTTCAATAAAAATGTCAAGGATAGCCTTTACCATGCTTATTTTGCTAGTATACATGTTGGTGTTTGAAAACAGAAAGTTTATCGCTGTTTCCAAAATTCCCTAGAAAAGTCAGAGAATGATATAATGTTGAAACTTTTTGCATAATGAGCACTGATAAATATACTACAGCGGGAATTTTCTCTCATAATTTTTGGAGTTAGGGAAGTATAGATACTCTTGCATTCTTTACAGGCTGTACTGTTTTGACAGATTGCTGTTATGTTTGCATTGTTTGCATATGTTTGCTTGTTTAATGATTCTATTTGAGGATAGGAGTATTAAATATGCAGAGACATTTAGTATGCAATGTAGAATAATAATTTTAGTGTTTTGTTACAGTATAAAATGATAAGGTTTTGCATTGGTTTATACTAACCTATCTCACGAGTTCTTGTTGAGTTTGGTGTGGATGAAGCTTTTGATTAAAAGAGAAACCACGATATGAGAGGAATTAAGGAGATATAAAAGTTCAAGCTTGGGGATGCCCAAGGAACCCCAAGATAATATTCCAAGAAGTCTCAAGCATCTAAGCTTGGGGATGCCCCGTTAGGCATCCCACCTTTCTTCTTCAACAACTATCGGTTAGTATCGGTTGAACCTAAGTTTTTGCTTCTTCACATGAGTTGTGCTATCCTTGCAATGTCATTTTATTTTGTTTTTACTTGCTGTTTGAATAAAATCATTGGATCTTAAATTCTGAATAGAAAAGGAACCCTCCCATGGCTAGTTATTATTTGACTACTCAGTGTCCTTCACTCTTATCTTTTGGAGTAGTTTGTCATTTACTCATGTGCCTCATGTATATCCTATGAGTAAATGTTGGAATGAATTGAATGTCATAAATCTGAATTTATTTATGTTTCATATGCTTATAACATGGTTAGTGATGACTTCACACATAGAAAGTATGAGGCATAAAAGTTGTTGAGAGTTGGCAAATGTAGTTTTGGTCATCGTTGCAATTAATAGGAAGTAATAAGGAAAGAGAGGTTCACATGCAAATATATTATCTTGGACATCTTTTATGATTGTGAAGCACTCATTAAGTATGACATGCTAAAAGAGTTGACGTTGGACAAGGAAGACAACGTAATGATTTATGTTTTCCGACATCTCAGTTAAAGTATATTGTCATTGACCTTCCAAACATGTTGAGCTTGCCTTACCCCCTCATGCTAGCCAAATTCCTTGCACCAAGTAGAGATACTACTTGTGCTTCCAAATACCTGTAAACCTAGTTTTGCCATGACAGTCCACCATACCTACCTATGGATTGAGTAAGATCCTTCAAGTAAGTTGTCATCGGTGCAAGCAATAAAAATTGCTCTCTAAATATGTATGACTTATTAGTGCAGAGAAAATAAGCTTTGTACAATCTTGTTGTGGAAGTAATAAAAGCGACGGAATGCATAATAAAGGTCCACATACAAGGCGCAATATAAAGTGATGTCCTTTTGCATTAAGATTTTGTGCATCAACCCTAAACGCGCATGACAACCTCTGCTTCCCTCTGCGAAGAGCCTATCTTTTACTTTATGTTTTTACTTTATGCTTGAGTCAAGGTGATCCTCACCTTTCCCTTTTTCATTTTATCCTTTGGCAAGCTCTTCGTGTTTGAAAGATCATGATATATATATCCAATTGGATGTAAGTTAGCATGGGCTATTATTGTTAACATCACCTAAAGGTGAATACGTTGGGAGGCAACACAATAAGCCCCTATCGTTCTCAGTGTCCGGCTGAAACTCCATAACCACAAGTATTGCGTGAGTGTTAGCAATTGTAGAAGACTATTTGATAGTTGAGTATGTGGACTTGCTGAAAAGCTCTATCTTTGACTCTTTCTGAGGTTATGATAAATTGCAATTGCTTCAATGACTGAGATTATAGTTTGGTAAGTTCTCAATGAAATTTCTGAACCATACTTGACATTGTGAATAGATTGTTACTTGACCATGAAAAGTTTTATGGGATAAGCTACTATTATGACACATTTTGATGCTCGAAAGGTGATTGAAATTATCATTGATAAAACTTGTGCACCTACTAGCATTCACACTTCATAAACTATTTATTTTATCGTTTACCTACTCAAGGACGAGCAGGAATTAAGCTTGGGGATGCTGATACATCTCCAACGTATCTATAATTTATGAAGTTTTCATGCTATTATATTATCCATCTAGGATGTTTTATATGCATTTATATGTCATTTTATATGATTTTTGGGACTAACTTATTAACCTAGAGCCCAGTGCTAGTTTTCTGTTTTCTCCTTGTTTTAGTGTTTTACAGAAAAGGGATACCAAACGGAGTCCAATTGACATGCCAATTTTGTAGGATTTTTTCTGGACCAAAAGAAGACCACGGAGCATCGGAGTTGGGCCAAAGGGGTCCCGGGCTGCCCACGAGACAGGGGCGCCCCCCCCCCCCCCGCGGGGGGGGGGGGGGGGGGGGCTCCTATCTCGTGGACAACCCGGAGGCCCCCTTGATGTGAAATCAACGCCAAAAATTCCTATAAATACTGAAACCTTCGGGAATTAACCTAGATCAGAACTTCCGCTGCCGCAAGCCTCTGTAGCCACGAGAAATCAATCTAGGCCCTCTCCGGCAGGCTGCCGAAGGGGGACATCATCACCGGAGGCCATGGAGGAGGATCTTGGAGGGGCCATCATCTCCATGAAGGCCAAGGACCAGAGGTTGGAAGCCATGGAGGAGGAAGCACAAGGGGGAGAACCTCTCCTCCTCTCTCTTGGTGGCACCGGAGTGCCATCGGGAGGGGAATCATCGCCGCGGTGATCGTCTTCATCAACATCACCATCATCATCACCGTCCTCATCTCTTTTACGCGGTCCACTCTCCAGCACCCCGCTGTAATCCCTACTTGAACATGGTTCTTTATGCTAAATATTATGATCCAATGATGTGTTGCCATCTTATGATGTTTTGAGTAGATATCTTTTGTCCCTGAGTTGATTGATGATCTAGATTGGTACGAGTTGTATGTTTTATTTTGGTGCTGTCCTATGGTGCCCTCCGTGTCGCACAAGCGTGAGGGATTCCCGCTGTAGGGTGTTGCAATAGGTTCATGATTCGCTTATAGTGGGTTGCTAGAGTGACAGAAGCTTAAACCCGAGTAAGGGGGTTGTTGCGTATGGGACAAAAGGGGACTTGATGCTTTAATGCTATGGTTGGATTTTACCTTAATGAATCTTTTAGTGTTTTTGGATGCTTGCTAGAGTTTCCAATCATAAGAGCATACGATCCATGTAGGAAAAGTATGCTAGTTTATGCCTCTCCCTCATATGAAATTGCAATGACGACTATCGATCTTGTTAACAATTGCTTAGGACAATTCCGCACACCGATGCACCATTATTCCACACTCGCTATTTATATTATTTAGTAATATATTCTAACTTTATGATAACAACACCTACTTTTATATTTTAGCTCTCTGATATCATACAAAGTTATCCTCTTTATACCCACAACACAGTTTTATTTCTTGTTTCTAGTTGGAAGCAAACGTTCGGTGCATGTAGAGTCGTATCAGTGGCAGATAGGGCTTGAGAGAATATTGATCTTACCTTTAGGTCCTTGTGGGTTCGACACTCCATACTTATCACTTCCACCTTTGGGAATTGCTACGATGATTCCTTACACTTGGGGATTATCACCGGACTGTTGGACTATGAAGATATAAGACGCAAGACTCTGTCCTGTGTCCGGATGGGACTCTCCTTTGCGTGGAAAACAAGCTTGGCGATCCGGATATTGTGTTTCCTTCTCTGTAACCGACTCTGTGTAAACCCTAGCCCCCTCCATTGTCTATATAAACCGGAGGTTTAGTCCTTAGAGGAATGATCAGAATCATAATCATCATAGGCTAGCTTCTAGGGTTTAGCCTCTACGATCTCCTGGTAGATCAACTCTTGTACTACTTATATCATCAATATCAATCAAGCAGGAAGTAGTGTTTTACCTCTATCGAGAGGGCCCGAACCTGGGTAAACATTGTGTCCCTTGCCTCCTGTTACCATTAGCCTAAGACGCACAAATCGGGACCCCCTACCCGAGATCCGCCAGTTTTCACACCGACACCAATCTTCAAGAACAAGGGGGATGTTCAGGGTTGTACTAATTACCGTGGAATTAAGCTGATGAGCCATACAATGAAGCTATGGGAGAGAGTCATTGAGCACCGCTTAAGAAGAATGACAAGGGTGACAAAAAATTAGTTTGGTTTCATGCTTGGGAGGTCGACCATGGAAGCCATTTTCTTGGTACGACAACTTATGGAGAGATATAGGGAGCAAAAGAAGGACTTGCATATGGTGTTCGTTGAATTGGAGAAGGCCTATGATAATATACCGCAAAATTTCATGTGGTGGGCCTTGGATAAATACAAAGTCCCAGCAAAGTACATTACCCTCATCATGGACATGTACGATAATGTTGTGACAAGTGTTCGAACAAGTGATGTCGACACTGATGACTTCCCGATTAAGGTAGGACTGCATCAGGGGTCAGCTTTGAGCCCTTATCTTTTTTCGTTGGTGATGGATGAGGTCACAAGGGATATACATGGAGATATCCCATTGTGTATGCTCTTTGCGGATGATGTGGTGCTAGTTGATGATAGTCGGACGGGGGTAAATAGGAAGTTAGAGTTATGGAGTCAAACCTTGGAATCAAAAGGGTTTAGGCTTAGTAGAACTAAAACCGAGTACATGATGTGCGGTTTCAGTACTACTAGGTGTGAGGAGGAGGAGGTTAGCCTTGATAGCCAGGTGGTACCTCAGAAGGACACGTTTTGGTATTTGGGGTCAATGCTGCAGGAGGATGGGGGTATTGATGAAGATGTGCACAATCAAATCAAAGCCGGATGGATGAAGTGGCGTTAAGTGAGGGAGTCCTTGATTAGGGGGTATCCGGACAGCCGGACTGTGTACAACGTTCGGAGTATTGAAGCGTGAAGATACAAGACTCAAGACTTCGGCCCATGTCTGGATGGGACTCTCCTTTGCGTGGAAGGCAAGCTTGGCGATCCGGTATTGTGTTTCCTTCCTTGTAACCGACTCCATGTATACCCTAGCCCTCTCCGGTGTTTATATAAACCAGAGAGGTTGGTCCTTAGAAGGCCAATCACAATTACAATCATACCATCATACGCTAGCTCTTAGGGTTTAGCCTCTACGATCTTGTGGTAGATCTACTCTTGTACTACCCATATCTTCAATATTAATCAAGCAGGAAGTAGGGTTTTACCTCCATCAAGAGGGCCCGAACCTGGGTAAACATCTGTGTCCCTTGCTTCCTGTTACCATCAGCCTAGACGCACAGATTGGGACCCCCTACCCGAGATCCACCGGTTTTGACACCGACATTGGTGCTTTCATTGAGAGTTCCTCTGTGCCGTCGCTGCCAGGCTCGATGGCTCATCTTATCGTCAAGCACGACATTACTTCGAGGGGAGCCCTGGCTGTAGGCCAAACTCTCCAACTTGGTAGCTTTACCATGGCTGCCCCATCGGCAGTTGCGCCGACGATGGCCTCTCGGGTCATCAAGCATAACCTTCACGTTAGTTCGGAACTTGCAAAACAGATGGATCCAATGGAGCTCTCCTCCCTTAATGAGCTGTTGGATCGCATCGCCGCTCTGGGAGTCGCTGCAGACTATGACCGGATCGGGCTTAAACCCGGCCAAAGGGACATCAGATCCCCGCCGGCAACCCATGAGATAGCGATAGTGGAGGAACCACACGAGGATTGCCCCTCAACTTTGAGGACAAATTATGTTCGGATCACCAAAGTCCTTGAGCCGAACACCTGCTCAAAGGAAGACATGACCCGGGTCCCGGGCTTAGAATCGGGCATTGGGCTGAAGAAATTGGGCAACACTCCAGATTCTGAGCTGTTAAGCTCGGAACCTCCCGCGCCCCTGGGTGTTAGATCGGATCAAAATCCGGATTCAGCTAACAACGCCCACCTGGACTTAAACCGTCTCTCCCGCATTAGACAAGAGCCCCAGGAGACTGTACATCGCTATTGGTCCAGATTCCTCCTTGCGCTTAACAAGGTCAGGGATTGCCGCGAGGAGAACATGGTCTCACTCTTCTGCAAAAACTGCACAGACGAAGGACTCCTCAATGCTATAAGCCGCCGTGACATAGTACACTTCGCGGAATTGGCAATCATAGTATGGAAGTACTGTGTGATGGAAAGCGCCTGGAAAACCCAAACAGAATTTTGGGATAGTACTGCTCTCACTAAGACCTTTATCCGAACTAAACGGGCGAACTCTCATAAGTCGGCCGATCCAATCCCCAAGAAACCAAAGCCCACCTCAGGGCGGGGAACCGTATGGGAAGAATGGCTCGACGGGCCATGTAAGCTCCACAGTACTCCAGATACAATACCAACTCATAGCCTTAGGGCATGTTGGATACTCCGGCAGGTGGCAAAAAGTGGCGAGGATCTTCTTGTAAGCCATAAAGTGGAACAACATCCTGCCAACGAACACAATACGGTACTAACAGTCTTCGAGACTTTTGCCTCGAACAATAGGCGCAAGCGAGCTCATCGAAGCTCCGCTGAAATTTACCATGTGGCAATAATAAACCCCTGGAACGACACTTCAGTAACTTTTAATTCCAGTGATGAACCTCGATTCCAGACTGTCCGGGCACCAGCCGCTCTGGTCCTTAGCCCGATCGTAGATGGCTTTCGGCTCACTAAAGTACTCATGGAAGGCGGAAGCGGATTAAATCTGATCTATGAAGAAACACTCAGCAAGATGGAAATTGATCAAAGCCGCATTGAACAAAGCAGCACAACCTTCAGGGGAATTATCCCTATTCGAGAAGCGCGGTGTGCGGGAAAAATCACACTTGATGTGGTATTCCGCACCCCGGAGAATTATAGGTCCGAAGAAATCACATTCCAAGTGGCTCCCTTTAGCAGCGGATACCACGCCCTTCTAGGGCGGGATGTGTTTACAAGCTTTCAAGTTGTACCCCATTACGGGTAGATGAAGCTTAAAATGCTTGGACCCAATGGAATCATCACTCTAGCCAGTGATCCGGACATCACACTTTGCACCGAAAATAAAACCGCAGCACTAGCCCTGGAAGCATTATCTGAAGCCCTAGCAGCGGAAGAGTTAACAACACTGCGGGCCACCGTGGACAGGGACGACGTGATACTCGACAAGCGACCCAAGTCCACCTCATTTAAACCTGCAGACGAGATAGTCAAATTCCAAGTCCATCCAACGGACCCCACGAAGACAGCTTTCATCGGGACACAATTGAGCCCCACGATGGACGCCGCACTGCGAGATTTCTTACGCGAGAATTGGGACATTTTCGCCTGGCACCCATCGGACATGCCGGGCATCCCATGCAGATTGGCCGAACACAGACTCTATATCCTAAAAGGATACAAACCGGTCAAGCAGACTCTAAAACGGTTTTCAGAGCCCAAAAGGCAAGCCATGGGGGAAGAGCTAGCCAAACTACTCGAGGCCGGATTCATCAGAGATATCAAGCATTCGGATTGGCTAGAAAACCTAGTAATGGTACCAAAGAAGGACAAATCCTGGCGCCTGTGCGTTGACTTTAAAGACCTCAACAAGGCTTGCCCCAAGGATCCCTTTCCCCTCCCTCGCATAGATCAAATAATCGATGCCATGGCTAGACATGACTCGCTGTGTTTTTTTGACGCATACTCTGGATACCATCAAATAAAGATGGCAGAGTCCGACCAAGCTGCAACAGCTTTCATAACGCCATATGGCCCCTTTTGCTTCAACACTGCCTTTCGGACTTAAGAACGCCGGCGCAACCTATCAACGCATGATTCAAACATGCCTGGAGAAACAAATTGGGAAAACAGTGGAGGCATACGTGGACGACGTGGTCATAAAAACAAGACACGTCAAAACCCTAATAGATGACTTGAGGCTTACATTCGATAAGGGATCCTTGGGGAAATTGCTGGGCTTCATTGTTTCCAACGAGTCATGTCTAGCTAGTCATGACTCGCAATTTCCCCGAGGGGACGCCGAATTAATCGATGCCATAGCTAGACATGACTCGCTTTCCGGACATACGACATCAAGTTGAATTCGGAAAAATGCGTTTTCGGCGTCCCCTCGGGGAAATTGCTGGGCTTCATTGTTTCCAATAGAGGAATTGAAGTGAATCCGGCAAAAATCTGAGCTCTGTCGCAGTTGGCTATACCAACAGACCTCAAGCACATCCAGAAACTAGCGGGATGCGTGGCCGCTTTGAGCCGCTTTATCTCCAGGTTAGGAGAAAAGGCATTGCCTCTTTACCGCCTCCTTCGGCGCACCGAACACTTCGTATGGACGGATGCAGGCGCGACCGGAGTCGATGAAATAAAGACCTTACTGGCCAGTAACCCAGTCCTAACAGCGCCAAATATCGGCGAGCCTATGCTACTGTACATAGCTAAAACTCATCAAGTGGTAAGTGCGGTGCTCATCGTCGAACGAGAGGTGGACGGATACAAATTCCCGCTTCAAAAGCCGTTTTTTACGTATCCACGGTCCTCACCCCATGCAAATCCCGATACCCACACTATCAAAGAATAGCATACGCGGTCTTCATGGCATCCCGGAAACTGCGACACTACTTTCAAGAGTGTTCGATTACGGTGGCCTCCGAAGTACCACTCAATGACATAATAAATAACCGCGATGCTACGGGTCGGATTGCTAAATGGGCTATCGAGCTCCTTCCGTTCGACATAATATACAAACCACGGCGAGCCATTAAGTCGCAAGTACTGGCCGACTTTGTCGCCTAATTGACAGAAGCCGAACTCCCTAAAGAGTACGACACATACTCAAATTGGATCATGCACTTTGACGGCTCCAAAATGCTGGCCGGATTGGGAGCTGGTGTAGTCCTGACATCTCCCACCAGAGACCCGGTCGAGTACGTCCTTCAAATATTATACACAGACTCCAATAATGCAGTCGAATACGAGGCGCTCTTGCACGGTCTTCGGATGGCAGTCTCTATGGGCATCCAACGCCTGGAAGTGCGCGGGGATTCGAACCTTGCAATATCACAAATAAACGGAGACTTTGATGCCAAGGATCCGAAAATGGCGGCCTACCGTAACTCCGTCCTCAAAATGTTAGCTCAGTTCGAGGGGCTCGAATTCCACCATGTGGCTTGAAAAAACAATCAAGCGACGGACGTCCTCGCCCGTATCGGCGCCAAATGCGACCCTGTCCCACCTAACATATTCCTGGAAATGTTGTTCAAGCCATCCGTGGTATGGGAAGGGGAGTCCGGCAATACTAGCACGGATCCGAACACACTCCCAGATCCCGAACCATCAGACACAATCGGAGGCTCTGCCACCGAAATAACATCTTCGACCCATGAAATCATGGCCGTAATCGCCCCATGGACTGAGCCTTTCTTGGCCTACCTAAATAGGCAGGAGCTCCCCGAAGACCAAAATGAAGCACGCTGCATTGTCCGGCGTTCTAAAGCTTACAAAGTCCACGAAGGGGAACTCTACAAGAAAAGTGCTACCGGAGTGCTCCAAAGATGCATCTCCGAAGAGGAAGGGCGGCAGCTCCTGGCAGAAATCCATGCCGGACTGGGCGGGCACCACACCGCGGCTCGAGCACTAGTCAGCAAGGCCTTCCGTATAGGCTTCTATTGGCCGACAGCCCAAGCAGGCGCACAGGACCTTGTCCAACATTGCGTCGATTGCCAGCTCTTCGCCAATCAGAGTCATATGCCCCTACCGCTCTCCAAACAATCCCCATAACTTGTCCCTTTGCGGTCTGGGGTTTGAATATGGTCGGACCTCTTAAAGGGGGAATCCATAAGAAAAAATAATTATTGGTCATGGTGGACAAGTTCACCAAATGGATAGAAGCCAAACCAGTCAAAACGGCCGACTCCGGACCAGTAATAGAATTCATATCCGGGGTCGTACACCGCTAAGGTGTCCCCCACAGCATCATCACTGGTAATGGCTCAAATTTCACAGCCGATGAAGTGAAAACTTTGTGCGGAAAAATGGGCCTTAAGCTTAATTACGCTTCCGTCTACCATCCGCAAACAAATGGCCAGGTAGAGCGGGCAAATGGTCCCATCATGAGCGGCATCAAACCCAGACTAGTGCGATCCTTGACAGAGTCGGATATGCACTAGGTCGAAGAGCTCGACTCCGTACTCTGGGGGCTGCGGACCACGCCGAATCGCGCTACCAGATATACACCATTTTTTATGGTATACGGCACGGAGGCAGTACTACCCTGCGACATAATACATGATTCACCACACGTACGCATGTACGAAGAGAAGGAAGCCGAGTTAGATCGGCAGGATAACTTGGATGCCCTGGAGGAGGAGCGCGATGTTGCAAAAGCCCGCTCCGCATTTTATCAGCAGCAGGCTCGACGATATCAAAGCAGAGAAGTGCGGGCCAAAACTTACAATATTGGTGAGCTCGTTCTATGCCTACCGGAGAAGAAGGCTCAAACCCAGGTGGGAGGGTCCCTTCGTCATTGACAAAGTTCTCACCGGAGGAGCGTATTGCTTACATAATGCATATGATAACAGACTCAAGCTGAACCCATGGAACGCGGCCAGACTCTGGAGATTCTACGCCTAACGCCGAACTCAGTGTTCGTATCCTTACCCCTCCTTTTTAGTTATGCTCCACCCCTTTTTCCTTTCTCGACCCTTTTTTTCTCTCTTCACACAAAGTATTCAATACAGTGTGGACTCCCGGATCACTCCGGCCGTGCTATGTGTGTAAGCTATACTTGGGGCTTCCTATTCGGAAGCTAAAAATAATTACTTCAAATGGCTTTTTGCCCATCACATATGCGTTCTTTTTCCATATGTGCCTTTTCTTCACCATTATATGCATCGATATGACTTAAGATGTGGCCAAGCTGGGTTGCCTGGCTCTTGTGTTTATGCCCTACGTTCCCGTTAATTCGTCTAGGGCAAATGTGTACACTAATCATACATGCAAATGTGTACAATCAAGATCAAGGACTCACGGGAAGATATCAAAACACAACTCTAGACACAAAAGAAAATAATACAAGCTTTATATTACAAGCCAGGGGCCTCGAGGGCTTGAATACATAAGCTCGAATACACAAGAGTCAGCGGAAGCAACAATATCTGAGTACTCCTGGTCATTGACGGTCTCCGCCACGTGGTAGTAGGCGCCCTCGGGGTAGTAGCAGTCGTCAAAGGTGGCATCTGGCTCCTGTACTCCGTCATCTGGTTGCGTCATCCGAGAAGAATGGAAAAGGGGAAAAGAGGGAGCAAAGCAACCGTGAGTACTCATCCAAAGCACTCACAAGCAAGGATCTACACTACATATGCAACATTATCAATGAAATGGGATGTATCTGTGGACTGGGCTGCAGAAATGCCAGAATAGAGAGAAGGCCTAGTCCTATCGAAGACTAGCATCTTCTGGAAACCACCATCTTGCAGCAAACATGAGGGAATAGAGTAGCATAAGGTAAAGTAGTAGTAGTGTTATTAACCTCAGCCAGAGATCCTTTCTCGACACCCTGCGAGAAAGCAATCCTAGAGCCATACTATCCAATTGTCATCACAATCCAATTCTCATCACAAGTATCCAGTTCTAGTTGTATCGATCGGGATACAATTCCAAGTGTCCGTTACCGTAGGACAGGCTATCGATAGATGTTTTCTTCCCTGCAGGGGTGCACCAACTTACCAACCACGCTCGATTAACTCCGGCCGGACACACTTTCCTAGGTCATGCCCGGCCTCGGCCAAACAATACGCCACAACCCGACCTAGGCTTAATAGAGAGGTCAGCACGCCGGACTAAACCTATGCCCCCAGGGGTCATGGGCCATCTCCCCGGGAACTCCTGCATGTTGCGTGGGCGGCCGGTGAGCAGACCTAGCTACCTCCTTAAAAAAGGTAGGAACTTACCAGTCCAACCCGGCGCGCGCCGCTCAGTCGCTGACGTCTATTAAGCTTCGGCTGATGCATACGATGCAGAACGCCCATACTATGCCCACGTGATGGTTAGTGCTATCAGGCCAGAGGCCCCTCGGATCAAATATACAAATCGTAGTGGATTAGGAACGCGCGGTAACAAGCAGAGACTCACGAAAGATGTGACCCCGTTGCCCCGTCTTGAGGACTTGCGGCAAGGGCTAGGAATGCCCGGCCATGCCTCGTAATTATCTCGCGGGCACCCTCCAGGTCAACCCGTCTCCACATCACTCGCGAGTACCCCTCAGGGTCGACCTGCCCTTCCAAGTAACAGTTGTAAAGTCCAAGTATCCGTGTGTCCAAACATCAAGAGGAAAACCCAAGGAATCACCCCCGGTGAATTCCACTCGATGTAATCATCAAGGTGAACGTAAGAGGAATCACCCCCGAGGTTCACACTTGAGGGGTTGCACGGCAGAGTCGTATCGGAAGTGGTTAAAGAGGAAATCACCCTCGATGACCACGACCGAATAGCTACACTACAGGGTTAACATCATAAGTGCTGTAGAGGTCTCACCCTCGGCACTCAATAGTATCCCAGTAGTGTCGAGCAACTAAGGGGAAAGTGAGGTGCAGTGTCCGGGCCTGGTCTTCGATCCCGTTGATCGGGTCTTCGATGATGCAGCAGGGGCAACAAGGACAAGGTGGGGGGGTCACTGATGGATACCTAACCAACCTATACTAAGCAGTTTAGAATAAGCAGGTAGGTATCAATAAGCAGGTACAAAAGCAGGCTATGCATCAGAATAGGAGCAAACAATAACAGTAGCAAAATCTAATGCAAGCATGAGAGTATAGAATGGGCGATATCGGGATGATCAAAGGGGGGGCTTGCCTGGTTGCTCTGGCAAGGAGGGGGCGTCGTCGACATAGTCGATCACAGGGGCAGCATCGGTCTCGGGGTCTACTGGAGAGAAGAGGGGGAAGAAATAGTAAATATAAAGCAAACATAGCATAACAGGACAACAGGCAGAGCTAGACATGTTCTAACGCGGTGCTACACGATACCGGCGAGGGGGGAAGTCAACCGGGAATGTTTTCCCGGTTCCGGACCTGTGTCAAACAGATGACCGGAGGGGGAATGTTCCATGTTCAGATAGTTAGAGGCTTCTGACAGGTAAACGGACCGCATATTCGGATTCGTCTCGTCGTTCTAAGCAACTTTCATGTATAAAGTTTTTCCATCCGAGCTACGGTTTATTATCTATGATTTTCTAAAGTTTTAAAGGTTTTCTGAAATTATTTAAATTAACAAAATTAACAGAAGAGGAATATGACGTCAGCATGACATGGAGATGACGTCAGCAGTCAACAGTCCGGTTGGCTGGTCAAAATTGACACGGGGGACCCACCTGTCATAGACAGTGGGTTAAAAAGAGTTCAAACTAATCTAAATTTAGTTAGTAAAACTACGGGGCCCACGTGACAGTGTCTAATTAACTAAACTAATTAGTTTATTTATTAAAATGTTTTAATTAGAGGATTAAGCGGTGGGACCCGCACGTCAGTGGCTAGGGCCTGCCCAGTCAGCATAGTTAACCAGGTCAACTGGTCAACTGGGGACCAGGGGCCCCACTGGCAGTGACCCAGGGGGTGGCCCCAGGTGTGCCACGTCGGCGGCCGGCGCCGGAGAGAGCTCCGGCGACCAAAACTGCGGCGACGCGTCACCGGAGTCGTCAGAAATGCGCTAGGGGGCACCATTTGGCACGCGGTTAGGTTCTTTAGAACGGGCTCTCGCCCGCGCATCGATCTAGAGCGGCGGTTTGGCTGGAAACGGTCGGAGATGGCGATGGCTAGCGGTGGAGCGGACGCCGGATTTCGGCCGTTGGTGTCTACGATGACGCAGGGCAAGTTAGGCGATGTGGGGAGCGGCGTTGTGCTCCTACGAGCTCGGGCCACAGTGGCCACGACGGTGAGGTGATCTGTGGTGGAGAGCTCACGCAACGGCGACGAGCTAGCTAGGGAGAACCACGCGGTGCGAGGAAAAGAATGGAGGGAGGGAGGAGCTCACCGAGCGGCTACGAAAAGCCTGCGAAAGCTTAGGAGCGCAGAGGTGGCCCGAGTGGAGGAAGACGGCGGTGGCCGAACAGGGAAGGCGACGTCGATCCGGTCGGTGAGGTGGCGCCGAGTTCGAGCTCGTGGTTGGAGAGGGGGTACCGGTCGTCGGCGGAGCTTCTGGTCACCAAGAGGAGGCGCGGGGACGCCGGTGGCCACGGGGACGACAGAGAACGGCGGCGACCGCGTCGGACTCCTCTCCAGAACGAAGGAGAGCGAGAGGAAGAGGCGGAGAGGGCGAGGAGATTCTGGGAGTGGGTGGAGGTAGGTGGGGGAGGACTCTAGGAGCCGGAGGGGGGCGCCCTTATCCTCTCGCGGGGGCGTCACCGGCGAGGTGGCTAGGCGGCGACGGGCGCGTTGTCCCGCCCGGTCGGAGGAACAGGAAGTGACCAGGGGATGGGGAGTGGGCCGGCCTAGCTGGGCCAGTTGGCGTGGGTGGGCCAAAGCCCAAGTGGGGCAGGGGCTTTCTCTCCCCTCTGTTTTTCCTTTTTTTTGTTTTTCCTTTTTCCAGCAGCTTTTGCCTTTTCTTTTTAGCCAATAATGACTTTGCAAAATTATGCCACTGGCCAAAACAATTTCAAAGAATTAAAGTGCACTGCCACAAAAAGGTTGGGAGGCTTTTGGAATACTTGCCAATTTTATAAATTAAAAAGGGCATTTAATTTATTGCTTAGGTCACTGTTTTAAGTAGCTTAGGCCACTTAAACCTTTTGCAAAAATGTTGGTTCACCACCAATATTAGTTGTGGATTATTTGGCACATGATGAAAATTTTTGTTTTCATGTCTGAGCATTTTGAATTTCACACAGAATTTGAATTTGAATTCAACTGAATGTGAAAGAACATGAGACAATAATGATCAGGCACATGTTTAGCAAAAAGATTAACTTAACCCCAGGGTTACTGTAGCATCATTACATCGGGGTGTTACAACTCTCCTCCTCTAAAACAAATTCTCGTCCCGAGAATTAAGAGGAAGAAGGGAACAGGTCGGGGTATTCAGCACGGAGGTTATCCTCGCGTTCCCAAGTGGCTTCATCTTTAGAATGATTCAACCATTGCACCTTGAGGAACTTGGTAACCTTCTGGCGGGTTCGACGTTCAGCTTCATCAAGAATGCGGATCGGATGCTCTTTGTATGTGAGATCATTTTGAATTTCAATCAATTTTGGATCCACTTCACGTTCCGGGTCCTTGAAGCATCGACGAAGTTGCGACACGTGGAAGACGTCATGGACGTGAGAGAACTGAGGTGGCAACTCAAGTTGATAAGCCACCAATCCACGACGGGTGAGAATACGGAAGGGACCAATGTAGCGAGGAGCTAGCTTGCCCTTGACTTCGAATTGATGAGTGCCTCTCAAAGGAGTGACACGCAGATAAGCTTGATCACCAGGTTGATAAGTTGAACCCCAGTGTTTCCGGTCATAGTTGCTCTTCTGGCGGGACTGGGCCGCCTTGAGATTATCCCGAACAATGCGGACCTGCTCTTCAGCTTGTTGAATAATGTCTGGACCAATGAGCGTCCGTTCCCCAGTTTCTGACCAATTCAGAGGGGTTCGGCACTTACGTCCATATAGCACTTTGAAGGGTGCCATCTTCAAGCTGGCTTGATAGCTGTTGTTATAAGAGAACTCCGCATAAGGGAGAGATTCTTCCCACTTCTTACCGAAAGAAATAACACAAGCCCGAAGCATGTCTTCAAGAATTTGATTGACTCTCTCGATTTGGCCTTGGGATTGGGGATGATAAGCAGTGCTCCAGGTAATATGAGTTCCCATTGCCTCTTGGAAACTATCCCAGAACTTTGAAGTGAATAAACTGGCGCGATCTGAACTGATCTCCTTCGGAATGCCATGGAGTGACACAATTCTGGAGATATAAAAGTTTGCTAATTGACTAGAAGTGATTGCCTCCTTGACTGGCAGAAAGTGAGCAACCTTCGAGAATTGGTCGATGACGACAAAGATAGCATCGTTACCTTTCTGAGACTTGGGAAGGCCTGTGACGAAGTCCATTTGGATCTTATCCACTTCCATTCAGGAATCGGAAGTGGTTGTAGAAGTCCAGCCGGTTTCTGATGTTCTGCTTTGACGCAACGACAAACGTCGCATTCCTCGATATATCGAGCAATGTCTTGCTTCATCTAAGACCACCAGTACTTCTGACGGATGTCTAGATACATCTTGGTAGTTCCCGGATGAATAGAGAGAGGGGTGTCATGCGCTTCTTTCATCACCTTCTCTGTTATGAGCTCGAACCGGGGTACTACAATACGATCTCTGAAGTATAAGGTTCCATCTTCACCAAGTGAGAAATCTCTGGATTTCTCTAAGGCAAGATCCCTTTTCATCAAATTAACGCGAGCATCTTTGGCTTGTGCAGACTTAATAGCTTTGAGAAGAGTTGGTTCCAGAACAAGGTTATTCAGAGAACCCTGTGGAACTAGTTGAAGGTCCAGCTTGCATAGCTCTTCATAAAGGCGGGGTTGAGCTTTGAAGACCATGTGATTGTTGCAATAAGACTTACAGCTCAGGGCATCGGCCATTACATTAGCCTTGCCAGGTGTGTAAGATATACCACAGTTGTAGTCAGCAATAGCTTCCATCCATCGCTGCTGACGAAGGTTCAGATCTGGCTGAGTAAACAGGTACTTCAGACTCTGATGATCAGTGAAGATCTCGCAACGATTACCGAGAAGGTATTGTCGCCATAGCTTCAGTGCAAAGATAACCGCTACAAGCTCGAGGTCGTGAACTGGGTAGTTCTCTTCGTGAGGACGCACTTGACGGGAGGCATAAGCAATCACTCTGCGCTCTTGCATTAGGACACAACCTAATCCTTGTCATGAAGCGTCTCAATAGATGACAAAGTCCTTGCAAGAATCAGGGGGAGCAAGCACTGGGGCAGAAGTCAGCTTGTCCTTGAGTGCCTGGAAACTTTCCTGGCATTTGTCTGTCCAATCAAACTTAACGCCCTTGTGAAGCAGATTAGTCAGAGGCTTGGCGATCTTAGAGAAGTTCTTGACAAAGCGGTGACAATAGTTGGCTAGTCCGAGAAAGCTTGTGACTTGCTTGACAGTGTTCGGAGGGGTCCAGTCAAGAATAGCCTGAACCCGCTCTGGGTTGACGGCAATACCATCCTTGGAAATTACATGGCCAAGGCAGGTGACTTCGGGTAACCAGAATTCACACTTGGAATACTTGGCATAAAGTTGATGTTCTCGAAGCTTCTCCAGAACAAGACGAAGATGTTCAGCATGTTCTTCTTTATTCTTCGAATATACCAGAATATCATCCAGATAGACTACGACGAACTTATCGAGGTAATCCATGAATATGTAGTTCATCAGATGAGAGAAAGTAGCTGGAGCATTGGTTAAACCGAATGACATGACGGTGTACTCATATGAACCATATCGAGTAACGAATGCGGTCTTTGGAATATCCTCTTCACGAACACGGATCTGGTGGTAACCCAACCTCAAGTCGAGTTTAGAGAATATAGATGAATCAACCAGTTGATCATACAGATCATTGATCCGAGGAAGGGGATATTTTTTCTGAATTGTTTCTTGGTTGATAGGATGATAGTCTTGGACCAAACGGTTCGTTCCGTCCTTCTTCTTGACGAAGAGAGAAGGTGCTCCCCAAGCAGAGGAACTTGGATGAATGAAACCCTTGCGAAGAGATTTGTTGATTTCCTCCTTAAGTTCAAGGAGCTCATGAGGCGGCATCTTGTAGGGTCGTTTGGCGATAGGAACGGTGCCTGGTTTCAAGTCGATGACAAACTCGACAGCCCGGGCAGGGGGTATTCCTGGAAGTTCTTCTGGAAAGATGTCTTGGAAGTCGCGAACGACTGGAATCTTTTCAATTCCCTCAAGAGGTGCTGCGTTCAACGCATTCAAGACATAAAGTCGTGCTTCAGCGTTTTGAACAAGCTGAGCATGGTAGCTTACTATCTCATCGGAAGGATGTAGGAGGTGAACGACCTTGGTGGCGCAAACGATAGAGGCAGTATGCGCCTTCAACCATTCCATTCCCAGAATGAGGTCAATATTGGAAGAATCAAGAATAATGGGAAAAACACGAAATTCCAACCCTTCAATTTCAACGGGGACGTCGCGACCCATCATGGTAGTTCGACACTGACCCGCAGGGGTGTGTACCACTATCGGAGTGTTCAAGGGCTCGCATCGAATGTCATGTGCGTAAGCAAAATTTTCTGACATGAATGAATGTGATTCTCCTGAATCGAATAAAACAGAAGCCGGTACTGAATTAACAAGAAGAGTACCCATCACAGTGGCAGGCTGGTCTTGAGCTTCATTTAGATCAACATGATTAGCCTGACCATGACCATAAGGTCCGGCATTATTGTTATGGGGCTGATTGTTACAGCCAGTTGAAGGTAGAGCCTGCTGGCTCTTTTTCTGATTGCACTCTTTGGCATGGTGCCTTGGACGGCCACACCTGAAGCGCAATTCATCATTGGGGTTGGGAGCAGGAGCTTGGGGTGGCACAGCTCGAAGAGGCTGCCTCTCCGTTGGAGGAGGCAGACGAGGTGTAGCATAGGTTTGTCTTGGTGCAGGTGCAGTTGGACGATACATGCTGTGGGGAATCCATATCCGACGCTTCTACGCTGACGGGCCCGAAGATGGGCCAGCGTCATGTCTACGCCTGAGGGATCCCTGGTGTTCCTGAAGACCAGTCTCAACCTGAATAGCCTTGTTCACCAAGGTGGCAAAGTCGGCAAAGTCATGAACGAGCAGTGCTAGCTTGATATCAGGGTGAAGTCCGTCACGGAACTTTTCTTGCCTATGAGCATCAGTAGTAATGTCTTCTTCAGCGTAACGGGACAATTCCAAGAATTACCACTGATAAGCATCTACAGACTTGTTGCCTTGGGTGAGGTTACGGAACTCGCGCTTCTTCCTGTCCATGATTCCCTGAGGAATGAAGCGGGCACGGAAAGCGGCTTGGAAATCCGGCCAAGTGATGACTATTCCAGCAGGTAGGGTATGCCTATGGCTGTCCCACCATTGAGTAGCGGGACCCTTGACGAAGAAGGATGCGAAGGTGACATAGCTAGCAGGGGCAACACTAGCAGACTCCATTTCATACGTGATGTCTCGGAGCCAGTCATCAGCATCAAGGGGCTGAGTTGAGCTGCGGTAGATTGTCGTATTGAGGCCCATGAAGTCCTGCAGAGTAACTAGGGCTGGCTGCTGGTTCATATTCGGACAAGGAAACTGAACCATCATTCCTTCCATGAACTGGCGGTTCAGCTCAAACTGTTGCATCATTCCAGCAAAGAATTCGGGTGGTGGTGGATCGTTGCCACCACGGCCACGACCAGCAGGTCTAACCATCCTGCTAACATGTAACAGGGGTAGTTCAGTATCGGGCATTTGCAAAGACAAAGGTTCATTCATGATGAAACATGCATAATGAAAGAGGTACGATGGATACCACTTACTAGTCAACACGACAGTGTGTGCACTATTCAAGATGCTATTCTAAGGAGTAACTACGGCTTATCCAACTTTGGGGTGAATGTGGTCACGGGATCCTAATGTTAGAGTTAGTAAATTCGTTTAACCCGAGTAGAAGAGAGTTCAGAGTCCTAGAGTATAGACGAGGAGTAAAAGATCCTAATACCACCCAATGGCGACGTGGGCCCGTAAGACACACAACCAATGTTAGTAAAAGTTTTTCAGTGACTAGAGTCAACTTCGGCCAAGGAGTTGGAAAGGGGGCTACCTACAGGCAGTCGGCTCTGATACCAACTTGAGACGCCACCGATTCAATCGTACACTAATCATACATGCAAATGTGTACGATCAAGATCAAGGACTCACGGGAAGATATCACAACACAACTCTAGACACAAAATAAAATAATACAAGCTTTATATTACAAGCCAGGGACCTCGAGGGCTCGAATACATAAGCTCGAATATACAAGAGTCAGCGGAAGCAACAATATCTGAGTACATACATAAGTTAGACAAGTTGCCTTAAGAAAGCTAGCACAAAAGCAACATCGATCGAAAAGGCAAGGCCTCCTGCCTGGGAGCCTCCTAACTACTCCTGGTCATCGACGGTCTCCGCCACGTGGTAGTAGGCGCCCTCGGGGTAGTGGCAGTCGTCAAAGGTGGCATCTGGCTCCTGGACTCCGTCATTTGGTTGCGTCATCCGTGAAGAATGGAAAAGGGGAAAAGAGGGAGCAAAGCAACCGTGAGTACTCATCCAAAGCACTCGCAAGCAAGGATCTACACTACATATGCAACATTATCAATGAAATGGGATGTATCTGTGGACTGGGCTGCAGAAATGCCAGAATAGAGAGAAGGCCTAGTCCTATCGAAGACTAGCATCTTCTAGAAACCACCATCTTGCAGCAAACATGAGGGAGTAGAGTAGCATAAGGTAAAGTAGTAGTAGTTCAAGTATCCCAGAGCCATACTATCCAATTGTCATCACAATCCAATTCTCATCACAAGTATCCAGTTCTAGTTGTATCGATCGGGATACAACTCCAAGTGTCCGTTACCGTAGGACAGGCTATCGATAGATGTTTTCTTCCCTGCAGGGGTGCACCAACTTACCCACCACGCTCGATTAACTCCGGCCGGACACACTTTTATGGGTCATGCCCGGCCTCGGCCAAACAACACGCTGCAACCCGACCTAGGCTTAATAGAGAGGTCAGCACGCCGGACTAAACCTATGCCCCCCAGGGGTCATGGACCATCTCCCCGGGAACTCCTGCATGTTGCGTGGGCGGCCGGTGAGCAGACCTAGCTACCTCCTTAAAAAAGGTAGGAGCTTACCAGTCCAACCCGGCGCGCGCCGCTTAGTCGCTGATGTCTAATAAGCTTCGGCTGATGCATACGACACAGAACGCCCATACTATGCCCACATGATGGTTAGTGCTATCAGGCCAGAGGCCCCTCGGATCAAATATCCAAATCGTAGTGGATTAGGAACGCGCGGTAACAAGCAGAGACTCACTAAAGATGTGACCCCGTTGCCCCGTCTCGAGGACTTGCGGCAAGGGCTAGGAATGCCCGGCCACGCCTCGTAATTATCTCGCGGGCACCCTCCAGGTCAACCCGTCTCCACATCACTCGCGGGTACCCCTCAGGGTCGACCCGCCCTTCCAAGTAACAGTTGTAAAGTCCAAGTATCCGTGTGTCCAAACATCAAGAGGAAAACCCAAGGAATCACCCCCGGTGAATTCCACTCGATGTAATCATCAAGGTGAACGTAAGAGGAATCACCCCCGAGGTTCACACTTGAGGGGTTGCACGACAGAGTCATTTCGGAAGTGGTTAAAGAGGAAATCACCCTCGATGACCACGACCGAATAGCTACACTACAGGGTTAACATCAGAAGTGCTGTAGAGGTCTCACCCTCTGCACTCAATAGTATCCCAGTAGTGTCGAGCAACTAAGGGGAAAGTGAGGTGTGGTGTAGGGGCCTGGTCTTCGATCCCGTTGATCGGGTCTTCGATGATGCAGCAGGAGCAACAAGGACAAGGTGTGGGGGTCACTGATGGATACCTAACCAACCTATACTAAGAAGTTTAGAATAAGCAGGTAGGTATCAATAAGCAGGTACAAAAGCAGGCTATGCATCAGAATAGGAGCAAACAATAACAGTAGCAAAATTTAATGCAAGCATGAGAGTATAGAATGGGCGATATCGGGATGATCAAAGGGGGGGCTTGCCTGGTTGCTCTGGCAAGGAGGGGGCGTCGTCGACGTAGTCGATCATAGGGGCAGCATTGGTCTCGGGGTCTACCGGAGAGAAGAGGGGGAAGAAATAGTAAATATAAAGCAAACATAGCATAACAGAACAACAGGCAGAGCTAGACGTGTTCTAACGCGGTGCTACACGATACCGGCGAGGGGGGAAGTCAACCGGGAATGTTTTCCCGGTTCCGGACCTGTGTCAGACAGATGACCTGAGGGAGAATGTTCCATGTTCAGATAGTTAGAGGCTTCTGACAGGTAAACGGACCGCATATTCGGATTCGTCGCGTCGTTCTAAGCAACTTTCATGTATAAAGTTTTTCCATCCAAGCTACGGTTTATTATCTATGATTTTCTAAAGTTTTAAAGGTTTTCTGAAATTATTTAAATTAACAAAATTAACAGAATAGGAATATGACGTCAGCTTGACATGGAGATGACGTCAGTAGTCAACAGTCCGGTTGACTGGTCAAAACTGACACGAGGGACCCACCTGTAATAGACAGTGGGTTAAAAAGAGTTCAAACTAATCTAAATTAAGTTAGCAAAACTACGGGGCCCACCTGTTAGTGTCTAATTAACTAAACTAATTAGTTTACTTATCAAAATGTTTTAGTTAGAGGATTAAGCGATGGGATCCGCACGTTAGTGGCTGGGGCCTGCCCAGTTAGCACAGTTGACCAGGTCAACTGGTCAACAGGGGACCAGGGGCCTCACTTGCAGTGACCCAGGGGGTGGCCCCAGGTGTGCCACGTCGGGGGCCGGCGCCGGAGAGAGCTCCGGCGACCAAAACTGCGGCGGTGCGTCGCCGGAGTCGTCGGAAACGCGCTAGGGGGCACCATTTGGCGCGCGGTTAGGTTCTTTAGAACGGGCTCTTGGCCGCGCATCGATCTGTCGCGGCGGTTTGGCCGGAAACGGCCGGAGACGGCGATGGCTAGCGGCGAAGCAGACGCCGGATTTCGGCCGTTGGTGTCTACGATGACGCAGGGCAAGTTAGGCGATGCGGGGAGCGGCGTTGTGCTCCTACGAGCTCCAGGAGCCCGACTACGAGCTCGGGCGCGAGCTCGGGCCACGGTGGCCATGACGGTGAGTTGATCTGCGGCGGCGAGCTCACGGCAACGGCGACGAGCTAGCTAGGGAGAACCACGCGGTGCGAGGAGAAGAATGGAGGGAGGGAGGAGCTCACCGAGCGGCTACAAAAAGCCTGCGACAGCTTAGGAGCGCAGAGGTGGCCGGAGTGGAGGAAGATGGCAGCGACCGAACGGGGAAGGCGACGTCGATCCGGTCGGTGAGGTGGCACCGAGTTCCAGCTCGTGGTCGGAGAGGGAGTACCGGTCGTCGGCGGAGCTTCTGGTCACCAAGAGGAGACGCGGGGACGCCGGTGGCCGCGGGGACGACAAAGAACGGCGGCGACCACATCGGCCTCCTCTCCAGAACGAAGGAGAGGGAGAGGAAGAGGCGGAGAGGGCGAGGAGATTCTGGGAATGGGTGGAGGTAGGTGGGGGAGGACTCGAGGAGCCGAAGGGGGCACCCTTATCCTCTCGCTGGGGCGTCGCCGACGAGGTGGCTAGGAGGCGACGGGCGCGCGCTGTCCCGCCTGGTCGGAGGAACAGGAAGTGACCGGGGGAGAGGGAGTGGGCCGGCCTAGCTGGGCCAGTTGGCGTGGGTGGGCCGAAGCCCAAGTGGGGCAGGGGCTTTCTCTCCCCTCTGTTTTTCCTTTTTTTTGTTTTTCCTTTTTCCAGCAGCTTTTCCCTTTTCTTTTTAGCCAATAATGACTTTGCAAAATTATGCCACTAGCCAAAACAATTTCAGAGAATTAAAGTGCACTGCCACAAAAAAGGTTGGGAGGCTTTTGGAATAGTTGCCAATTTTATAAATTAAAAAGGGCATTTAATTTATTGCTTAGGTCACTGTTTTAAGTAGGTTAGGCCACTTAAACCTTTTGCAAAAATGTTTGTTCACCACGAATATTAGTTGTGGATTATTTGGCACATGATGAAAATTTTTGTTTTCATGTCTGAGCATTTTGAATTTCACACAGAATTTGAATTTGAATTCAACTGGAATGTGAAAGAACATGAGACAATAATGACCAGGCACATGTTTAGCAAAAAGATTAACTTAACCCCAGGGGTTACTGTAGCATCACTACACCGGGGTGTTACAGGCAATAAGCTTGATGGCCACAAGGCCTGAGCAACACCCCGCATCACTTGCCTTGCTCGCTCGTGCAGTTGCGAGAGGTCTTGCAGTAAATCACTTGCAGATGAGGGCATCTCCTCTTTAGGGCGACACGTTTACATTCCTGCAAGCAAAATTCTTTCAATATACTTCCTCGCCGAAGTATCATACACTTCGTCTGGGCACTCACCACAAATGCCGCATTGAAGCCTTTTATTTTCCTTCACGGAATCCGCCAGTTGAGCGCGGACGTCTTTTAGTTCCATGTCCAGCCGAATATTGGCATCTTGAAGATTGTTCTTCTCCTACTTAACTTGCGTAAGGATGCTCTCGCCAGCCTTCAGCTACCTTTTAAGATGCGAATTGTCATCTGTTACGCCCCCCGGATTCACCCCGGGATTGTCTGCAGAATTTTCTGTTAGACTAGTCATACTAGCCATTTACTAACTGGTGCATCTTCTTACAATTGAGACAAATGTTACCAGATGAGGCCTTCTGGGATTCCTCTAACTTGGCAGCCGTGTCCCTCAACTGGGCCTTGCATTCCTCCAGCTCCCGAGCCAATTGTTCATTCTTCTCTACAAGGACCTGTGCATAAATTGATCCTTCAAACAGTTGTTCCAACTATTTTAAGTCTCAGGGGCTACTGTTTTACATACTTATCAAAGCTTCTCACCCGTATATCTTTGGTATACTAGTTCGTCGCTCGGGCAAGCCCGCCTTGAGCATCTCGGATGTATGCGTCTGCCGAATTGAAGGCATTAAATGCCTCTTCGGAAAAGATGTTCCGAAGCACGGCCCTTCGGCGCCGGTGATTCATGGCGCTCTCCACTTCGGAGTTTGTGGCCGAAAACATATCCGCATCCTCTGTCGGAGAACTATGCAGAACTGGCCCCGTGTCCGCCTCCGCCCTCGAAGCTGGTTCTGGAACCTGGCTGGTAGAGGCGTGGTTGGCGGGATCCCTGGATATAGCCCGGCTGCTTCTCTTCCTGCCAGACATAAAGGGCGCTGTTATATTTCAAACACTATAATCACAGGACAGGTTATTACTTTACCTCTGCAGCAGTGTGTCGACCCTCACCGCCTTCCTCTTGAGCCTGCCCGATCTGGACGCCCGTGGTTGACGAGTCCCTAGGGGCTCGGCCCCGCGCTCCGACCGTCGTCTCTGCAAATAGCACGACGCCTTAAGGGTAAAGCATAATGCCTGAGGGGAGTCCTCTTCGGAGGATAGGTTTTTTTAGTTTGGCTTACACGCGACACAGGGAGCAGTCCATGATAGTTGGCCGTAATGGCCACTGAGGCACCATCCCAGCTCGCTTGATAAAATGCCCCGTTGACAAGCTCCATGGTAATATCCAGATCTTCTTTGAGTCCTGGATCTAGAGCAGTGACAGAGTCCGGACCCTTACAGTCGCAGTGGGTCGCGTCGTCTTCCCCGTTGAAATGCCACATGGGCTTCCCCCGATATTGAAGCAGTTGCACTCCCCGCATTATGCATATTGCCATGACCTCGACTATCGTCAGTCCAGATTTGGCCAGTAACTTTATTCTGCTCATCAAGAAGTGTATTTCCCTCGTATCCTCTTCTTGAGGGCCCCAGCGGCGCCAGCTTAGGCGTGCCCTCGGCGGGGCATTACTGAACCTGGGGAGGCCTGTCCGGACTGGATCCGGAAGGGGAACATCATCAATATAAAACCACTCTGAAGGCCAGTTTTCTGATGCCTTCTTAGGAGTGCCGGACAGGTATCCGGTCTCAACAATGCGCCATACTTCAGCCCCGACCACTTGACATATGGATTTTCCCTGGGTACGAGGGACAAGACAGAACAGCTTCCTCCATAATCCGAAGTGAGGTTCGCAGCCTAAAAACAGCTCACAAAGGGCGACGTACCCCGCTATATGCAGAATGGAGGCCGGGGTAAGATTGTGCAACTGGAGGCCATAGAACTCCAGGAGCCCGCGAAGAAACGGGTGGATGGGAACCCCGACGCCCATTAGTAGATGTGGGATGAGGCATATACACTCCTCTGGAGATGGATTTGGAGATCCCTCCGCTTGTTCCCCTCCTTCATAAGTAGCTATTCCGGCTCGGACAGGGACCATGAACGCCGGTGGGAGAAACCCTTGGGTTTGTAACTCTATCAAACGACTATGAGGGACTGAACACTCTCCCCAATCCCCCAACTTGGAATGAGGAGGGCGAGAAGAAGATCTGCGCGGCCAACCATGTTGGAATGGTTTTTCGCGGAGCGCTCTATTGGATGCTAGCTCAGGGAGGGAGAGTGAGATTTGGATCTGAGAATCCTTGTCCCTTCAAATAGGCGGTCAGCCCGGAGGATTGATGGTGTCAAATGCAAAAATGCCTCGGCTCCTCGTATTCGCTCTACATGTGGAGGTGGTCATTATTGAGGCACTGAAGCCGAGGAGCACAACGTTGATTGGAGGCCAGACGCTATTCGTCATAACAGTAACTTTCGAGTATTCGGAGATGGAACCCGCCTTGCAATGCCGAAGACAATACTGCGCGCCGGACTCATCGTCATTGAAGCTTGGTTCAGGGGCTACTGAGGGAGTCCTGGATTAGGGGGTATCCGGACAGCTGGACTGTGTACAACGTCTGGACTATTGAAGCGTGAAGATACAAGACTCAAGACTTTGGCCCGTGTCCGGATGGGACTCTCCTTTGCGTGGAAGGCAAGCTTGGTGATTCAGATATTGTGTTTCCTTCCTTGTAACTGACTGCATGTAAACCCTAGCCCTCTCCGGTGTTTATATAAACCGGAGAGGTTGGTCCTTAGAAGGCCGATCATAATTACAATCATACCATCATAGGCTAGCTCTTAGGCCTCTACGATCTCGTGGTAGATCTACTCTTGTACCACCCATATCTTCAATATTAATCAAGCAGGAAGTAGGGTTTTACCTCCATCGAGAGGGCCCGAACCTAGGTAAACATCTGTGTCCCTTGCTTCCTGTTACCATTAGCCTAGACGCACAGATTGGGACCCCCTACCCGAGATCCGCCGGTTTTGACACCGACACCAACCTTCTGGTACTCTCTATGACAAGAGAGTTCCACAAAAGCTAAAAGGCAAGTTCTACAGGACGGCGGTTCGACCCGCAATGTATTATGGCGCTGAGTGTTAGCCGACTAAAAGGCGACATGTTCAATAGTTAGATGTGGCGGAGATGCGTATGTTAGATGGATGTGTGGCCACACGAGAAGGGATTGAGTCTGGAATGATGATATACGAGATAGAGTTGGGGTAGCACCAATTGAAGAGAAGCTTGTCCAACATTGTTTTGAGATGGTTTGGGCATATTGAGCGCAGGCCTCCAGAAGCTCCAGTGCATAGCAGACGGCTAAAGCGTGCGGAGAATGTCAAGAGAGGGTGGGGTAGACCAAATTTTACATGGGAGGAGTCCGTTAAGAGAGACCTGAAGGATTGGAGTATCACCAAAGAGCTAGCTATGGAGAGGGGTGCATGGAAGCTTGCTATCCATGTTCCAGAGCCATGAGTTGTTTGCGAGATCTTATGGGTTTCACCTCTAGCCTACCCCAACTTGTTTGGGACTAAAGGCTTTGTTGTTGTTGTTGTTGTTGTTGTTGTTGTTGTTGTTGTTGTTGTTGTTGTTGTTGTTGTTGTTGTTGTTGTTGTTGTTGTTGTTATTGTTGTTGTTTTTGTTGTCCTTTGCGGCTGTATGTTTATTCTGAAAGATATCAGTCGTCGGCTTCAGCCCCCATGTGAATATCACGAGGGGTGCTTTGTCTCTGCACTATTACCGTTAGCCAACATCTTGGTACCTGGAGGCGGTAGTGTGCAAGCGAAACCAAGCAATCAGACTATTCGGTTTTATTGCTTTCACTTAGTCTTAGGAGCTTTATGGTGGGGGATAAGGACTAGCCCTGGTGTATTGAGATGTACTTGGGGGTCAACACCTACCCTTTTCGATCACAGGGTTTCTATTAAGACGAACCCTTCGCGTGACACGGTGAAATCGCCAATGATTTTCAGAGTCAAACCTCGTCGTCGGATCGCTGACCAGTTCACGCTTACTATGACGGTCAGTTTTCGGCTTTCTCCTCTTGAGGTACTTGACCGAGCAAGGAAGAAGTACAACCGCAGGGGTTCTCCCTTTGCCCTCTTAGTTGAACATGCAGAACATAAGGGGCAAGCACAGGAGCCGGGCAACCGAACTATTGACGCAAGACATAGTTTGGAACTGATGCATATAGTGCAATATCTGAGACGCCGAACACCCAGCGGAAGGCGGTGCCGGACTTTAAGATATGTAGTTGATGTGTAAATCGAACTCTTGGTTAGTTAAACGAATATATTTCCATGTCGTTCTTGTTCGAAGAGCGAGTGGGGGATTAGAAAGGAGATAGAAAATCGGAAGATGCAGATATCCGAACACCATATATCGCATTTTTATTATTTCTCGTGAGCTCAAGATGTCTAACCATACAATTTGAACTGCCAGGCATTATTAAAAATAAAAGAGTTTTACAGAGTAAAGGTTTACACAGGGCCTTGATGCGTGAGTCGAAGCCTTCACTGTGCCCTGCTGCACGTCTGTGCCTTTGCTTCTGAGAGCTGTGGGTTGGGACGTTCCATGAAACTTTGAGGGGTGAGGATCCTGCTGACGAAGCTTTATGCTCGGGGGGGGGGGGGGGCGGGAATTGATCCCCGGGTCGTCCGAAGACAAAGTAACTCAAAGGTTTGGGTTAGCCTAACATATGCTTCAGATGTATTGATAGAAGCACGGTTGCCCATGGTATTTTGAGTGCAAAATTGTATTGACAAGGCACGTGGAACGCGAAGAATGCGGGCATGCCGTGTGGCGCGTATCCCGATTTTCGGCGATCACATGTGGGTTCCCATGAAGGGGAGCGGGTTCGAGCCCGTTTACTGTTGTCGCCGGCCTTTACAGGGGTCGGCATCGGGACCTATATGGGCTGGATTGGTCTTCGGCCGCTAAGACCGCGGTGTGATCTTCCGTTTGAAGTGAGTTTTCTGTGTTGCGTTGATACTTATGATGCCCGAAGCACCAGGAATCTTCAACTTGAGGTACGCGTAATACATGACAACATTAAATTTAGCAAACGTTGTTCATCCGAGGAGGGTGTGATAGCCGCTGCAAAAAGGTGCAGTGTCGAAGATCAAGTCCTTGCTTTCGAAGTTATCCGGAGAAACAAAAACTACTTCAAGCGTCATAGTGCCTGTGCAGTAGGCCTCCACTCCCGAAATGACTCCCTTAAAAGTGGTGGTTACTGGGTTTGATCCTTGACAGATCGATCCCCCTCTTCCTCATCGTGTCTTCGTATATCAGATTGAGGCTACTACCCCCGTCCATTAGGACTCCGGTGAGGTGGAATCCATCGATGATGGGGTCGAGTACTAAGTCTTGGACCCTCCATGGCGTATGCTGGTTGGGTGATCACTGCAATCGAAAGTGATCGGGCAGGCTGACCATGGATTGAACTTCGGCGCTGCCGGCTCGACGGAATACACGTCTCACAGTGCTCACTTCCTCTCATTCTTCAGTATGTGGGCTGCATAGATCATGTTTACCATCTTGACTTTAGAAGGAAGGGTTTCTAGCCTCCACTGTTCGGCCTGCGGGGCTCGTCGTCGTCCTCGCTACGCAGGCTTTTGCCCGACTCTTCGGCTGTGAGCTTGTCGGTTTTCTTGATCACCCAATAGTTACGGTTGGAGTGGTTGGCGGGCTTCTCTTATGTGCCGTGGGTCTGGCAAGGCCTGTCAAGGATTGTGTCTAGTTTGGATGGGCCGCAACCGTTGCCTTTAGGGGCTTTCTTTCATTGTCTGGACTTTGGATTTCGAAATTTGGCATTTAATTACCGTCGTATCCTCACCTTCGCTGTCATTGTGGCGACCTTTACTCTTGCTACGTCGTGGCTTTCCATTTCCGTACCGAACCTCAGAGATACAGGGCTTGTCGGGGTTAGTGTTTTTACGAGCGAGCCAACTATCTTCGCCCGTGCAAAAGAGGGTCATGATAGAAGTAAGGGTTGCCATGGTTCTTGGTTTGTCCTGGCCGAGCTACCTTATGAGCCATTTGTCCCTGACGCTATGCTTAAAGGGGGCCAAGGCTTCAGTGTCCAGACAGTCGACAATCTGGTTCTTCTTGGTCAGGAATCGGTTCCAAAACTATCGGGCAGATTCTCTGGGCTATTGTGTGATGCGATTTAGGTCGTCAGCTTCCGAAGGCCAGACATAGGTGCCCTGAAAGTTCGCTCGAAAATCGTCCCCAAGCTCTTCCCAGCAGCTGATGGAGTCTTCAGGAAGGCTATTTGACCAGTGTCGAGCTAGACCTTTAATCTTTAGTGGCAAGTATTTAATGGCATGGAGGTCATCTCCCCGCGCCATGTGAATGTGGAGGAGGAAATCCTCTATCCATACGGCTGGGTCCGTGGTTCCGTCGTATGATTCAATGTTCACACGCTTGAAGCCTTCCGAGAATTGATGTTGCATTTCCCTCTCCGTGAAGCAGATGGGGTGTGCGGTGCCCCGAAGTCGGGCTACATCGCGTCGGAGGTCTTCCGCCCTTTGAATCTGCTGGTGCTCCCGGATTCCATCGTTTTGGTTTAGCCGATCGTAATGTCCTTCACAGTAAGTAGGCGGATCTTCTCTGGGTCCATAGATGGACCTCGTACGGCCTCCTGGAAGGTCTAGGTCATGGTGGAGGTCATATTCATAGGCCAGCCACATTTGATCCTTGCCGTGACGGCGAGGTGGTGCAGCAGGGTGTTCGGCCTTGTCAATTTCTCTGTCCTGCTCTCTGGGGCGGTCTGGCTATTCGGCACGTGTGTATGTCGGACGTATTGGCTTTGCGGCCTCGTCATCGAACTGCGGCATCAATTTTCCCTTGGGATAGCTTTTGATTGGCTGTTCATGGACGTACCCCTCTTCCATGGCTAGGACTTGGTCCATCAATCATTAAGGGTGTCTTGTTCGGCCTTGATTTTGCGCTTTTGTTTCGTCAGGCTGCGGGCCGTGGCTAGAAGCCTCCGCTCGTGTTGTTCCTACTCTAGTGGGTCTTCGGGGACGATGAAATAGTCCTCCCCGAGACTGGCCTACTCTTTAGAGAGTTTGAGGTAGTTGCTATCTTCGGAGTCATCGGGGTTTTCTGGGTTGAATAGGTCTTCTTGCCCCGCGAGATCATCCCGACGATGTTCGTTGGCTATGGCTGCGGCGAGGTCGTCTGTATTATTTGCCGTGCCGTTCTCCGTAGAGTCCATGTTGCTCGCGTGGCTTCGACATGGCTTTGATCGACAGTGTTGTCTTTGGCGCTTAGGAGGCTCATCTCCGGCCTTGTCTCATTCTTGATTGGGAGTGACACCGCCGTCTTTGGGGGTGTCCACCATGTAAATATCGTAGGTGGACGTGGTCGTTGAGGGAGTCCTGGATTAGGGGGTCCTCGAGTGTCTGGTCTAATTGATATGGGCCGGACTGATGGGCCATGAAGATAAAGCAGAAGACTGTCCCCAGTGTCCGGGTAGGACTCCTATATGCGTGAACGGAAAGATTGGTGTCCGGATGTACTATTTCCTTCCCTTGTAAACCGACTATGTACTACCCTAGGCCCCTCAAGTGTATATATAAACCGGTGGGTGTAGTCCGTAGAGGCTATCAGAATAATCATAGGGTAGACAGCTAGGGTTTAGCCATTACTATCTCGAGGTAGAAAATCTTGTAACCCCCATACTCATCGAATACAATCAAGCAAGACGTAGGGTTTGACCTCCTTTAACAGGGCTTGAACCTGGGTAAACATCATGTCCCCATTGTCCCTTGTTACCATTGATCCTTAGACTCACAGCTTGGGCCCCCCTACACGAGATCTGCTGGTTTTGACACCGACATTGGTGCTTTCATTGAGAGCTCCGTTGTGTTGTCAACAGAAGAATCGATGGCTCGCCTCATCATCAACGACGACACTGTTTTCGAGGAGACCTTTCTCCCTGGTCAACACTTTGTTTTTGGCAGCTTCGTGCTACGTGCCAACTCGACCGGTCACCTTGAGCAGGTTGATAGCTACGCCCCTGGTCACTAGATCAGGTTTGGAAGTTTGAACTACATTTCCGATATCCGAGGAGACCTGATCTTTGAGGGGTTCACAGCCTCCGCCGCCGCTCCCCACCCATACGAAGGAGGCCCTTCGAATCCACTATCAGATCTCTTCCAAGGGTCGACGCTCGTATATTCCTCGGCCTTAGATCCGGGGAGGATCACATCGTCCGAAGACGGGAGGATGAACCCTGCCCGACTCTCTCCTGTCACGGAGCATCCAGCCGGAAACCTAGATGCGACCACGTCGTCTGCGAACCCGAAGTCAAAAGGGACTCTCCCCGTTATTGGGAAGACAAACTCGCCTCTGGACGTTAATTCCGAACTATCGAGGTCTGTGTCCATCAGGCTCGATCAAGTGGTTATCACCGAGCCTCTCTCTGCAGATTCGGAGACTCCTATCCAGCTTTTGCTCTTAAACGAAACACTGTACTTAATACAATCTCTTGCCATCATGAAGTGTCACCTCCGAACTACACTCAGCTTGGGATGGGGGCTGAGAGCAAGGAATTTTCTATCCAACACACCACCCACTTAATAGCCACTGTCGAGGATTTAACCGACATGCTAGACTACGCCTCCGAAGACATCGATGGAATCGACGATGATGTCGACGCCGAACCAGGTCAAAACCCGCCTATCACTGGGCATTGGACGACCACTTCTACCTATGATTTATACATCGTGGATACACCTGAGAAGAAGGACGATGATGGCACTCAAGATCCAAACGAGGACAAGCCCATCGATGAACCACCAAAGCACCAATGTCGGCGGCACCGCTCACGATCGCGTCGAACAAGGGAAAGCAATACCGGCACCAGAGATAATGATACTCCAGACAACACCGAGGACCCCAACCACCCCGTCGTACCTTCCTTCGAGCAGGATGAAAGGGAAGAGGGTCAATACAGCCCCGAACATGCCGATCACGAGTATTCGGAAGATAATAACTACCTACCTAACTCTGAAGAGGATGTTAGACTTGGTGACGATGATTTTATCGTCCCAGAAGAACCCCTCGAACAAGAACGCTTAAAGCGACAGCTCATCGCCATCGCGTGGAGCCTGAAAAAGAAACAACAACAGCTTCGAGCCAAACAGGATATACTCAACGACAGATGGACCAAGGTCCTAGCCGCCAAAGAATACGACTTCGAGCGACCAACAAAGAGTTACCCGAAACGCAGGTTGCTCTCACAATTCGAGGATGAGGCCTTTGAGCCAATACCGTCAAAATACAATTATGTTGATCAACCGGACCGACCACCACGTGGACGGGACAAAGTTCGGATACAATTATGGTGATCAGGCCTGGCACGATGCATATAATAAAGTTCGGGGTCAGCACCGGACGCAAATGTCACTTGAACTCCGTCGCGATGTTGCCCGGTATAGAGGTGCCGCACACCCTATGTGCTTTACTGATGAAGTAATGCAGCACCAATTTCTGGAAGGGTTTAAACCCGTGAACATCGAGCAGTACGATGGAACGACAGATCTTGCCATATGGATTGAAGATTTTTTTTCTCCACATTCACATGGCACGCGGAGATGACCTGCACAACATTAAATACCTCCCTCTCAAGCTGAAAGGACCAGCACGACCCTGGTTGAATAGCCTCCCAGAGAACTCCATTGGAAGCTGGAAAGATTTAGAAGATGCTTTTCGGGCCAACTTTTAGGGCACTTATGTCTAACCACCGGATGATAATGACCTAAGCCACATAGTCCAGCAACCCGGAGAGTCAACTCGGGAACTTTGGAATCAGTTCCTAATTAAAAAGAACCAAATCATGGACTGTCCATACGCTGAAGCCTTAGCAGCATTCAAACACAGCGTCCGTGACAAATGGCTCGCCCGACACCTCGGGCAGGAAAAACCGAAGACCATGGCAACTCTTACTGCACTTATGACCCGCTTCTATGCGGGCGAAGATAGCTGGTTGGCTCGTAGAAGCAATAGTTCCACCGACCCTGGCACTTCTGAGGCTAGGCTGGCAATGGTAGACCATGACACAACAAAAACAAGCGTCGGAACAATAACAAAACAGATGATACGGTAGTAAATGCCGGATTCAGTGGTTCCAAACCAGGTCGGCAGAAGAAGTCGTTCAAGGGTAATAGAGACGGTCCATCCAACTTGGACAAATACTAGAGAGGCCTTGCCAGATTCATGGCACCCCTCACAAGCCTGCCAACCACAGCAATAGAAATTGCTGGGTTTTCAAGCAGGGCGGTAAATTAAATACCGAACAGAAGGGGAAAGGACCTCCAAGCAAGCACGATGATGAGCCCCGTCAGCCGAACACTGGGGGACAGAAGCAATCCCCCCCCCCCCGAGGTGAAAATGGTAAAAATGATTTATGTTACCCACGTCCCCAAGAGGGAGCGCAAATGCGCATTACAGGACATCTATGCCGTAGAGCCTGTCGCCCCAAAATTCAACCCATGGTCGGCTTGTCCGGTCACCTTTGATCACAGGGACCACCCAACCAGTATCTGTCAAGGAGGTTCGGCGGCCCTGGTACTCTATCCTATCTTCGACGGGTATCATCTCACTAGAGTCCTTATTGACGGCGACAGCAGCCTCAACTTCATCTCTCAAGATACTGTCCATAAAATGTGGTATCGACCCATCAAGAATTAGGCCTGGTAACACTACCTTTAAAGGAGTGATACCCGGCATGGATGTCACGCCCAAGATGCGACCCTATCCTAAAGGAACTCGAAGGTCCCACCAAGGATAGAAGTGCATCTTGAAGACGCTTTTGCAAGGTGGATATCATTACATCAACAATACATAATAGATGGGGATACATACAAGAGGCATACAATGCCACACGAATACAACATCATCATACATAAAAGCAACATCCGACTACGGATGAAACACAAACAGAAGCTCAAACGACATCCACCCTGCTAGCCCAAGCTGCCGACCTGGAACCTATCCCCTTATCGAAGAAGAAGCAAAAGAAGAACTCCAAAACAAGCAAACATCGCTCTCACGTCATGATCATCGCATAACCTGCACCTGCAACTATGGTTGTAGTAATCTGTGAGCCACGAGGACTCAGCAATCCCATTACCATGGGTATCAAGACTAGCAAAGTTTAATGGGAAAGGAAGGGGTAAAGTGGTGAGGTTGCAGCAGCGACTAAGCAAGTATAGTGGCTAACATACGCAAATAAGAGCGAGAAGAGAGCAAAGGGAACGATCGTGAAACTAGCAATGATCAAGAGGTGATCCTGAACTCCTACTTACGTCAAACATAACCCAAAACTGTGTTCACTTCCCGGACTCCGCCGAAAAGAGACCTTCACTGCTACACACACGGTTGATGCGTTTTAATTCGGATCTGGTGTCAAGTTATCTACAACCGGACATTATCAAATTCCCATCTGCCACATAACCGCGGGCACGGCTTTCGAAAGATAATACCGTGCAGGGGTGTCCCAACTTAGCCCATGATAAGCTCTCGCGATCAACAAAGGATATTCCTTCTCCCAGGAAGACCCGATCAGTCTCGGAATCCCGGTTTACAAGACATTTCGACAATGGTAAAACAAGACCAGCAAAGCCGCCCGATGTGCCGACAAATCCCGATAGGAGCTGCACATATCTCGTTCTCAGGTCACACCGGATGACCAAGACGTCGGGTTGGCATAGACCCTGGTTGCCCAGGGGGTGCCGGACATCGCTCGGTTGGACCAACACTTGGAGGAGCACTGGCCCGGGGTGGTAAAATAAAGATGACCCTCGGGCTCCGGAAACCCAAGGGAAAAAGGGCTAGGTGAGGAAAATGGTAAAACCAAGGTTGGGCCTTGTTGGAGGAGTTTTATTCAAAAAGAACTGTCAAGGGGGTCCCATAAATCACGCAACCGCGTTAGGGACGCAAAATACGGGAACATAACACCGGTATGACGAAAACTAGGGCGGCAAGAGTGGAACAAAACACCAGGCATAAGGCCGAGCCTTCCACCCTTTACCAAGTATATAGATGCATTAATTAAATAAGAGATATTGTGATATCCCAACATAATCCTGTCCACCATGGAGCAATCTTCAACTTCACCTGCAACTAACAATGCTATAAGAGGTGCTTGGCAAAGCGGTAACATAGCCAAGCAACTGTTCGCTAGGAACGGTGAAAAAGGTTAGAGGCTGACATGGCAAATTGGGAGGCTTGAAGAGCAAGCGATAGGTAGCGCAGCAAAGCGATAGAATGAAGCAACTAGCATAGCAATGATAGTAGTGAGATCCAGGATAGCGGTCATCTTGCCTGAAATCCCGCAAGGAAGAAGAACGATTCCATGAAGAAGACGAACGGATGAAGCCGAACCAAACGTAGTCGAACGAATCCTCACGATTGCAACGAAACGGGAACTATCGAGAAGAAGCACACAACATAGTAAACACACCACACATAGACAAGACATGATGCACAACAAGCATGATGCATGACAATACTACATGAAGCTACTCATGGCAAGAGATGATGTATACAAGAGCAACACATCAAAGCAAGTTTAAATGGGGCCGGAAACAACATATAACAATTCCGGTAAGTCCTCGTATGCAAATTTCGAACTTGGTCCAGATCTGAATAAACATTAAGTTGAAGTTGTTAAACAGCAAGCTAAAGAGCACCAAGAGGATCTACACGAAATTCTAGTCAAGTTATATATAAAGTTCATTTAGTTCGGAGCTACGGCCTAGAAGATATGAGCAAAACAAGTCAAACATGGCATTGATGCAAAATGCATACAAACATCAATCAAACACCTCAAAACAAGGATGCAACATGATAATATGAAACTACATGCAATTCTAAGCATGTTTCATATAGAGCACACTCAAAATGGAGCAACGGTTCAACACACACTCTATACAAGTTTAAAGGACAAGCTGTCCAAAACAGCAACTAGGCATCTAGCAAGCAGCAAAGCAATATGCTACAGCACCCCAACATAATTACAGAAGGCATGGGCATGAAGTACAGGTAAAGCACAATAAAACATGAACACTGAGCTAACTCCAGAGATCACTCGAACCTGCTCAAAAGGACATGGCAAGATTGCAAATAATAACAGTTTCAGACTTGGCAGAAATAACATCAGATTGCAATGTTTAGAGCTATCAAACAACATGTTACAGAACCTTATCATGGCAAAAAATGGCATGGCATAAATCTACTAATTGCATATAACAAAAGTCCCTTACTGACCATGAGCCAAAAGGGCACAGAAAATATGATGGCACCCATGTAAACATAGCAAGAGATGACAGATTCATACATGGCAGGAACAACAATAAGTAGACAGGTTGGTGAGCTTGAACCACTCACCACAGAGCAATACATGGCATGGCAAGGCAACCAACAGTAAGAAGACATGTTTATGAATCTAAGCATGGCAAGAGCAAGTTCATAGCATGCTTGGATCACTAACAACAATCATGGCAACATTGAACTTAATGTTAACAGGCTGACAACAACAATATTTAGCAAGTTTGGAGCAAGATAACAACAAGTTACATCAGGCTATAAATGAAACCAGGGGCATGAATCGATGGAGCATGACATGTATAACAAAACATCCTTAGTGAACATCTCCAGATTATGCATGGAATGACTTGTAGCAGCAGGTTTACATAGCATCACGAAATAACAGATTCAGCCTAGCAAAACAGTAACAGCAAGTACCCTACTCCACAAGCTCGATGCACTCACTAAAAGAATCACAAAAATACCTGGTATCCACCACTATGAAGATGGCATGATGTAGCACAAAGCACATGTAGAGCTCATGCTCATAGGATGCACACACAAAATGCAACAAAAAAGACAAATCATCAAGTTATAGCAGTTTCTGCAGATTAACATCATATAGCACTCTTGCAACGATGATTGAGGCATCAAGATGGACTCAAACAAGCACGACACAATGGAATGAAATGTAGAGCATCTCTCAATGAACATTTTGATATATTACACGCAGAAAACGGAATAACACACATCAATATATAGCAGGTCAAAGTATGCACCAGAATATGCAAATATCATGGACTTGGAAGAAATTTCGACCTCGGGGAAAAAGTCAACGGCGGCGGTTTCAGATCTGGATCGGGCGGCGCGGAGAACGAGGTTCGCTGGGGTTCGCCGGAGTTGATGACGAGGAGGTCCCCGGCGAGGTCGAGGACGGCGAGGGGAGGTGGCCCCGGACCGGATCCGGCCGGATCCGGCCGGCGGCGGGCGCGGTCGGCGGCAAGAGGACGGAGGCGAGGCGAGGAGTTGCGGCTCCGGCGAGGCGAGCTCGGGCCGGCGGGGTCGGGGCGGTTGCCCGCGGCAACGATGCGGGCCAGGGGTGCGACGGCGCACCGGGCGAGGCGGCGGCGAACAGGCGACGGGGCGGCGAGGAGGCCGATGCCGGCAAAGGCGGCGAGGCGCGCCGGCGAGGCGCCGGGAGGCGCGCGGGCTCATCCGGGCCCCGATGGGCTCGGGCGGGCCCCGATCTGGGCCGAGACAGCCGGCGCGGTGGAGGCGAAGGGCTGGCGGCGGAGTGGTGACATGGCGGCTTCTAGTTGGGCGAGGAGCGGCGGCGGACGTGTCTGGCTGCGGGATGGACATGTCCGGCGGCGAGAGGTGGAAGAAGACTAGGGTTTGGACAAAAATTTCGGGGGAGGGGACTATTTTATAGGTAGAGGGAGCTAGGAGAGTCCAAATGAGGTGCGGTTTTCGCCCACACGATCGTGATCGAACGACAGAGAGCATAGAGGGGGTTTGGATGGGCTAGTGGGCTGATTTGGAGGGGTGTTGGGCTGCACACAAAACAGGCCTTTGCAGACACCCGGTTAACCGTTGGAGTATCAAACGACCTCCAAATGGAACGAAACTTGACAGGCGGTCTACCGGTGGTGTACCAAGGCCGCTTGGCAAATCACGGTCCATTCCGAGAATGTTTAACACCCGCTCACGAAAAGAGACAAGAAGGGGACGCCGGATGGCATAGGAGTGTCGGATTGCAAAACGGACAACAGGAAAAATGCTCGGATGCATGAGATGAACGCGTATGCAAAATGAAATGCACATGATGACATGATAAAATGCAACACGCAAGCAAATGACATGGCAACTACGGCGAATAACTGATAGACACCTGGCGCATCGAATCCGGGATGTTACAACACTCCTCCACTGACAAGAGATCACGTCCCGAGATCTTAGGACCGAGACGGAAGGGGAAAAGGGATGAGTGAAACAAGAACTCAAGAGAAGAAGCAAAGAATCGAGAGCACTCGAGAAGAAGATATTAACAAAGAGAATGTCGAGAATCGAAAGCTCACGGAATCAGATAGACTAGGGAACCACTCCGGGTAGAACGAGGTAAGAAATGAATAAGACTGAAAGGATTTAGGCAGCACTCCGGCTAAAAATGGAAGGAATAGAACACGAGCTTGAGAGGATGGAAATGATACTTGATGAAGACGTGACACAAAACCTCCGGAAAGAATTGAAAGAGTTGAATGAAAAGAACGGAGAATAAAATGACAACTTGTGCCACGAATGGAATTGAAAGCGTCTTTAAAAGGAAGGTTTAAACGGAGTTGTTGAGAAAATCGACAACGGAAAGAATAAGCTTGTTGTGGTCTTATAGGTAACATCTCAAGATCATAAGGTGATAACCGGCCACAAACGGAAATGATTGGATAGGTTAAAAGAACGAAGAAATGCAAAACTCCACTTCAAAAGAATACGGATATTTAATTGCACTTCGAGACGCCAGAAGGAAAGATTCTTGAGCTCCTCCAAAAAAAATCTTGATGAACACTTGAAGAATGAATTAAACCTTGATGAACCACCGTGAGGAACTCCGATAACAAAAGATGATGATATAGGAATGAAGGATGAAAATAATAAGATGGGCCTTGTGGTGATTTAGATGAAGGTTCCGACGAGATGGCCGAGGAAATTTGAACTCCGGAAAAGAAAAGATGAAAACACTTGGAACTACAATTTATTCCTCAAGAACAAACTCTGAAGGAAGGGATTACTTACTTGGATGAAATAAGAATAAGATTTATTGTATGCTTATCCTTTATCAGATTTAATTGATGACAATCAATGGATTTTGCATACTACTTATTCTTATTGAAAAGGATTAAGGGGAATATAGCACAAAACTTGAGAAAGTCTTCATGCACCACCGGTAGGATTGGAAAGAACGAATGAATTAAATGATAATCAAGGAAAAAGAATCTTGAACAAACCACCGTAAGAATTCGAAAATTGAATGACGAGAGAGAATGAATCACCGAGAAGAATTAGAAAAGCATGAAGGCACTTGAGGCAATTTGATACCACGGAATGGAGAGGTCTCAAATTGATTAGCGATTACTTGAATAGAGCACCGGAAGAATATTGAGACGAACGAAGGGGCACGGATATAGAATAATTGGAGAACGAATCTGAAAACTTGGAACGAAGCAATATTCTGAAAAGATGGCCTCCAGATGATCGAGACGGCAAAACAACTCCTGAAATACTCCGGATGGATGAAAAGAATAACTGATAAATGGAATAATTCGAGAGGATAACATGAAGCTAGAACCACGAAACTTCGCGAGAACAGACAAGATTTAGAGCAAAACTCTTCTTCGGTCTTCAAACATTGAGAAGGACGAGGAGAAATACCTCCAAAATTGTTGAGAAACTCCGGAATAATGAAAAAGAGGAAAGGTAGAGCCCAAGATGAAAAGAATTCGAAAGCGATCTTGGAGATGGCATCTGACTGATGAAATCCATTCTTACATCACACTTAAAAGGAATTTGAGAATAACTCCGGGAGAATTAGAAGAGTCAGGTAAGATCCTGGTAAAAGACCTGTGGGTTAGGGCCCACTAAAAGAAAACACCGTTGGAAAGGATTGTTGAAGAGATGGATGATGCACCGGAACAATTGAAATATTTGAATGAGGTGATAACCTCGAATTAATTCGAACACAGACGAATCTCCTGAGATGTCTAGAACTCCGGAATGATTGAATGGCGAGAGCCAAACGAGTAAGGATAACACTTTAACCAAGGAAAAGAATACGATCAGCACCGAAAAACTTGAATTGAGTGCACCGGAAAAAGAAAAGGGATGAAGAATGACGAATGAAACGAGAATTCACTGGTTGAAATAATTGAGGGAAGACTGAAGAGGCTCCACACGAATGAAATTGATGCTCGAAAGATGTTTACGCTCCGGGAAGAAAAAGGGTGGGAGGGCGGGAAAAACATATGCAACTTGGAAGGGAAAAACCTATGAATAACTTGAAGAGAAAACACCAGTTGAAATCATTGAGGAAAAAAGCAAAGACTTCGCACGAGTAGGAAGGATACTCGATTTCGGACTCGGACTCCGAGATGAAAAAGGGGTGGGCGGGTGGGAAAAAGAAAACAACTCAGGTTTTAACGTGCAAAAACGGAGAGGGTCGAATCGACTTGACGAGAAATGCACCGGATGAAAAGAGCTGAGAACCAACGAACGAAAAACTAACCGCGTGATCCTAAAGAACATTTGAATGGGAAGAGAAGTAATTCAAAACACCTACGTCAAGATTCCTCACCAGAGCGAAGAAGGGGCAGAGGAGTAAAAAGAATTCCTACTCTCCGATATAACTAGACTTCGAAAATAGTTTTCTTCTAGACTCAACAACGGCCAAACTACACGATCATTCAAGGGGGCTCCTATGGTCGGTCGAGGCTCTGATACCAACTTGTCACGCCCAAGATGCGACCACATCCTAAAGGAACTCGAAGGTCCCACCAAGGATAGAAGCGCATCTTGAAGACGCTTTTGCAAGGTGGATATCATTACATCAACAATACATAATAGATGGGGATACATACAAGAGGCATACAATGCCACACGAATACAACATCATCATACATAAAAGCAACATCCGACTACGGATGAAACACAAACAAAAGCTCAAACCACATCCACCCTGCTAGCCCAAGCTGCCGACCTGGAACCTATCCCCTGATCGAAGAGGAGGAAAAGAAGAACTCCAAAACAAGCAAACATCGCTCTCACGTCATGATCATCGCATAACCTGCACCTACAACTGTGGTTGTAGTAATCTGTGAGCCACGAGGACTCAGCAATCCCATTACCATGGGTATCAAGACTAGCAAAGTTTAATGGGAAAGGAAGGGGTAAAGTGGTGAGGTTGCAGCAGCGACTAAGCAAGTATAGTGGCTAACATACGCAAATAAGAGCGAGAAGAGAGCAAACGGAATGGTCGTGAAACTAGCAATGATCAAGAGGTGATCCTGAACTCCTACTTACGTCAAACATAACCAAAACCGTGTTCACTTCCCGGACTCCGCCGAAAAGAGACCATCACTGCTACACACGCGGTTTATGCGTTTTAATTCGGATCTGGTGTCAAGTTATCTACAACCGTACATTAACAAATTCCCAACTTCCACATAACCGCGGGCACGGCTTTCAAAAGATAATACCCTGCAGGGGTGTCCCAACTTAGCCCATGATAAGCTCTCGCGATCAATGAAGGATATTCCTTCTCCCAGGAAGACCCGATCAGTCTCGGAATCCCGGTTTACAAGACATTTCGACAATGGTAAAACAAGACCAGCAAAGCCGCCCGATGTTCCGACAAATCCCGATAGGAGCTGCACATATTTCGTTCTCAGGGCACACTGGATGAGCCAGACGTCGGGTTGGCATAGACCCTGTTTGCCCGGGGGCGCCGGACATCGCTCGGTTGGACCAACACTCGGAGCAGCACTGGCCCAGGGGGGGGTAAAATAAAGATGACCCTCAGGCTCCGGAAACCCAAGGGAAAAAGGGCTAGGTCAGGCAAATGGTAAAACCAAGGTTGGGCCTTGCTGGAGGAGTTTTATTCAAAGCGAACTGCAAGGGGGTCCCATAAATCACCCAACCACGTTAGGGACGCAAAATCCGGGAACATAACACCGGTATGACGGAAACTAGGGCAGCAAGAGTGGAATAAAACACCAGGCATAAGGCCGAGCCTTCCAACCTTTACCAACTATATAGATGCATTAATTAAATAAGATATATTGTGATATCCCAACATAATCCTGTCCACCATGGAGCAATCTTCAACTTCACCTGCAACTAACAACGCTATAAGAGGGGCTGAGCAAAGCGGTAACATAGCCAAGCAACGGTTCGCTAGGAAGGGTGAAAAAGGTTAGAGGCTGACATGGCAAATTGGGAGGCTTGAAGAGCAAGCGATAGGTAGCGCAGCAAAGCGATAGAATGAAGCAACTAGCATAGCAATGATAGTAGTGAGATCCAGGGTAGCGTTCATCTTGCCTAAAATCCCGCAAGGAAGAAGAACGAGTCCATGAAGAAGACGAACGGATGAAGCCGAACCAAGCGTAGTCGAACGAATCCTCACGATCACAACGAAACGGGAACTATCGAGAAGAAGCACACAACATAGTAAACACACCACACATAGACAAGACATGATGCACAACAAGCATGATGCATCACAAGACTACATGAAGATACTCAGGACAAGAGATGATGCATACAAGAGCAACACATCAAAGCAAGTTTAAATGGGGCCGGAAACAACATATAACAATTCCGGTAAGTCCTTGTATGCAAATTTCGAACTTGGTCCAGATCTGAATAAACATTAAGTTGAAGTTGTTAAACAGCAAGTTAAAGAGCACCAAGAGGATCTACACGAAATTCTAGTCAAGTTATATATAAAGTTCATTTAATTCAGAGCTAGGGCCTAGAAGATATGAGCAAAACAAGTCAAACATGGCATTGATGCAAAATGCATACAAACATCAATCAAACACCTCAAAACAAGGATGCAACATGATAATATGAAACTACATGCAATCCTAAGCATGTTTCATATAGAGCACACTCAAAACGGAGCAACAGTTCAACACATACACTCTATACAAGTTTAAAGGACAAGCTGTCCAAAACAGCAACTAGGCATCTAGCAAGCATCAAAGCAATATGCTACAGCACCCCAACATAATTACAAAAGGCATGGGCATGAAGTATAGGTAAAGCACAATAAAACATAAACACTGAGCTAACTCCAGAAATCACACAAACATGCTCAAAAGGACATGGCAAGATTGCAAATAATAACAGTTTCAGACTTGGCAGAAATAACATCAGGTTGCAATGTTTAGAGCTATCAAACAACATGTTACGGAACCTTATCATGGAAAAAAATGGCATGTCATAAATCTACTAATTGCATATAACAAAAGTCCCTTACTGACAATGAGCCAAAAGGGCACAGAAAATATGATGGCACCCATGTAAACATAGCAAGAGATATGACAGATTCATACATGGCAGGAACAACAATAAGTAGACAGGTTGGTGAGCTTGAACCACTCACCGCAGAGCAATACATGGCATGGCAAGGCAACCAACAGTAAGAAGACATGTTTATGAATCTAATCATGGCAAGAGCAAGTTCATAACATGCTTGGATCACTAACAACAATCATGGCAACATTGAACTTAATGTTAACAGGCTGACAACAACAATATTTAGCAAGTTTGGAGCAAGATAACAACAAGTTATAGCAGGCTATAAATGCAACCAGGGGCATGAATCGATGGAGCATGACATGTATAACAAAACATCCTTAGTGAACATCTCCAGATTATGCATGGAATGACTTGTAGCAGCAGGTTTACATAGCATCACGAAATAATAGATTCAGCCTAGCAAAACAGTAACAGCAAGTACCCTACTTCACGAGCTCGATGCACTCACTAAAAGAATCACAAAAATACCTGGAATCCACCACTGTGAAGATGGCATGATGTAGTACAAAGCACATGTAGAGCTCATGCTCATAGGATGCACACACAAAATGCAACGAAAAAGACAAATCATCAAGTTATAACAGTTTCAGCAGATTAACATCATATAGCACTCTTGCAACGATGATTAAGGCATCAAGATGGACTCAAACAAGAACGACGCAATGGAACGAAATGTAGAGCATCGCTCAATGAACATTTTGATATATTACACGTGGAAAACGGAGCAACACACATCAATATATAGCAGGTCAAAGTATGCACCAGAATATGCAAATATCAGGGACTTGGAAGAAATTTCGACCTCGGGGAAAAAGTCAACGGCGGCGGTTTCAGATCTGGATCGGGCAGCACGGAGAACGAGGTTCGCCGGGGTTCGCCGGAGTTGAGGCTGAGGAGGTCTCCGGCGAGGTCGAGGACGGCGCGGGGAGGTGGCCCTAGACCGGATCCGGCCGGATCCGGCCGGCGGCGGGCGCGGTCGGTGGCGAGAGGACGGAGGTGAGGCGAGGCGAGGCGAGGAGCTGCGGCTCCGACGAGGCGAGCTCGGGCCGGCGGGGTCAGGGCGGTTTTCCGTGGTGACGATGCGGGCCGAGGGCGCGGCGGCGCACCGGGCGAGGCGGCGGCGAACAGGCGGCGGGGCGGCGAGGAGGCCGATGCTGGCGGAGGCGGCGAGGCGCGCCGGCGAGGTGGCGGGATGCGCGTGTGTCACGCCCAATATGCGACCCTATCCAAAAGGAACTCGAAGGTCCCACGAAGGATAGACCCGCATATTGAAACGCTTTTGCAAGGTGGATATCATTACATCAACATTACATAATAGATGGGGATACATACAAAAGGCATACATTGCCACACGAATACTACAATACATCATACATAAGATCAACATCCGAACTATGGATGAAACACAAACAGAAACTCAAACGACATCCACCCTGCTAGCCCAGGCTGCTGACCTGGAACCTATCCCCTGATCGAAGAAGAAGCAGAAGAAGAAACTCCAAAACAAGCAAGCATCACTCTCGCGTCATGATCATCGCATAACCTGTACCTGCAACTGTTGTTGTAGTAATCTGTGAGCCACGAGGACTCAGCAATCCCATTACCATGGGTATCAAGACTAGCAAAGCTTAATGGGAAAGGAAGGGGTAATGTGGTGAGGTTGCAGCAGCGACTAAGCATGATATGGTGGCTAACAAACGCAAATAAGAGCGAGAAGAGAGCAAACAGAATGGTCGTGAAGCTAGCAATGATCAAGAGGTGATCCTGAACTCCTACTTACGTCAAACATAACACAGAAACCGTGTTCACTTTCCGGACTCCGCCGAAAAGAGACCATCACGGCTACACACACGGTTGATGCGTTTTAATTCGGATCTGGTGTCAAGTTATCTACAACCGGACATTAACAAATTCCCATCTGCCACATAACCGCGGGCACGACTCTCGAAAGTTTATACCTTGCAGGGGTGTCCCAACTTAGCCCATGATAAGCTCTCGCGATCAACAAAGGATATTCCTTCTCCTAGGAAGACCCGATCAGTCTCGGAATCCCGGTTTACAAGACATTTCGACAATGGTAAAACAAGACCAGTAAAGTCGCCCGATGCGCCGACAATCCCGATAGGAGCTGCACATATCTCGCTCTCAGGACAACACCGGATGAGACATCCTACGAGTAAAACCAGACCTCGAGTTTCCCCGAGGGGGCCCCGCAGTCTACTCGGTTCGGAGGGGGTTAAAATAAAGATGACCCTCGGGCTCCAGAAACCCAAGGGAAAAAGGGCTAGGTGAGGCAAATGGTAAAACCAAGGATGGGCCTTGCTGGAGGAGTTTTATTCAAAGCGAACTGTCAAGGGGGTCCCATAAATCACCCGACCGCGTAAGGAACGCAAAATCCGGGAACATAGCACCGGTATCACGGAAACTAGGGCGGCAAGAGTGGAACAAAACACCAGGCATAAGGCCGAGTCTTCCACCCTTTACCAAGTATATAGATGCATTAATTAAATAAGAGATATTGTGATATCCCAACATAATCCTGTCCACCATGGAGCAATCTTCAACTTCACCTGCAACTAACAACGCTATAAGAGGGGCTGAGCAAAGCGGTAACATAGCTAAGCAACGGTTTGCTAGGAAGGGGTCAAAGGTTAGAGGTTCATGGCAATTTGGGGAGGCTTGAAGAACAAGTGATAGGAAGCGCAGCATAGCGATAGAACGAAGCAACTAGCATAGCAATGATAGTAATGAGATCTAAGGTGACGGTCATCTTGCCTGAAATCCTGCAAGGAAGAAGAACGAGCCCATGAAGAAGATGAAGCCACGAAGATGAACCAAGCGTGGAAGAACGAATCCTCACGATCGCAATGGAACGGGAACTATCGAGAAGAGCACACAACAAGGTAAACACACCACATATACACATGACATGATGCACAACCAAGCATGATGCATGACAAGGCTACATGAAGCTACTCATGGCAAGACATGATGCAAACAAGAGCAACACATCAAATCAAGTTTAAATGAGGCCGGAAACAACATATAACAATTCCGGTAAGCCCTCATATGCAAGTTTCAAAGTTGGTCCAGATCTGAACAAACATTAAGTTGAAGTTGTTAAACAGCAAGTTAAGATGCACCAAGATGATCTACATGAGATTCTTGTCAAGTTACATATAAAGTTCATTTAGTTCGGAGCTACGGCCTAGAAGATATGAGCAAAACAAGTCAAACATGGCATTGATGCAAAATGCATACAAACATCAAGCAAACACCTCAAACCAAGGATGCAACATGATAATATGAAACAACATGCAATTCTAAGCAAGTTTCATATAGATCACACTCAAAACGGAGCAACGGTTCAACACACACACATGAAGCAAGTTATAATAACAATCTGTCCAAAACAGCGACTAGGCATATTGCAAGCATCAAAACAACAAGCTACAGCACATCAACATAATAACAAAAGGCATGGGCATGAAGTACAGGTAAAGCATGACAAAACATGAACACTGAGCTATCTCCAGAAATCACTATAACATGCTCAAAAGGACATGGCAAGATTGCAAACAATAACAGTTTCAGGCTTAGCAAGAATAACATCAGGTTGTAATGTTTACAGCTATCAAATAACATGTTACAGAAGCTTATCATGGAAAACAAAGGCACGGCATGAATCTACTAATTGCATAGAACAAAAGTCCCTTACTGACCATGAGCCAAAAGGGCACAGAAAATATGATGGCTCCCATGTAAACATGGCAAATTATATGACAGATCATACATGGCAGGAACAACAATAAGTAGGCATGTTGGTGAGCTTGAACCACTCACCACAGAGAAATAAATGGTATAGCAAGGCAACCAACAGTAAGAATACATGTTTTAGAATCTAAGCATGGCAAGAACAAGTTCATAGGGTGCATGGATCACTAGCAAAACTCATGGCAAAACTGAACTTAATGTCAACAGGCTGACAGAAACATTATTTAGCAAGTTTGGAGCAAGATAACAACAAGTTACAGCAGGCTATAAATGCAACCAGGAGCATGAATGGATATAGAATGACATGTATAACAAAACATCGTTAGTGAACATCTCCAGATTATGCATAGAATGACTTGTAGCAGCAGGTTTACATGGCAACAAAATATAGCAGAAACAGTTTAGCAAAACAGTGACAGCAAGTACCCTAGTTCAGGAGCTCGATGCACTCACTACAAGAATGACAAAAATACATGGATGGAACCACTGTGAAGATGGCATGACATAGTCCAAAACATATGTAGAGCTCATGCTCATAGGATGCACACATCAAATGCAACAAAAATGACAAATCAACAAGTTATAACAGTTTCAACAGGTTAAGATCACATAGCACTCTTGCAACGATCATTTAGGCATCAAGATGGATCCAAACAAACATGGCACAATGGAATGAAATGAAGTACTCGTCGGGACGAACAATTTGACATATTACACGCACGAAACGGAGCAGTATGTAGCAAGTTATGGTAGATCAAAGTGGGCACCAGAATATGCAAAATTATGGGGACGGGGATATTTGGAGGTCAACCTTGCTGAGATCGGATCTGGATCGGGGCGCGGGAACCGAGGTGGATCCGGAGCTCGCCGGAGACGACGAGGGGGAAGGCGGCCGGAGCTTCACCGGAGGAGGGCCGGCGAGAGTTGAGGCGACGGACGGCGGGGCGGCGCGGCCCAGTGGCGAGGGGGCGACGGCGCGGGAGATGCGGGCCTCAGGCGGCGCGCGCGGGAGGGCGCCGGGCCGGTCGGCGGCGGCGTGCCGCGGCGGCGACGGGCGGCGGCCGTCGACGGGAGGCGGCGGGCGCGGCGAAGGGCGGCGGCGAAGGGCGCGGAGCGCGGGCGGTTGGAGGTGGGAGCGGGGCGGACGTGTCCGGCCGTCGCGGATGCGTCCGGCGGCGGTGGAGGGGAAATTTTTAGGGTTTCATCCGCGAATTTCGGGGGGAGGCACATATTTATAGATTCTGGGAGGTAGGAGAGTCCAAATGAGGTGCGGTTTTCGCCTACATGATCGTGATTGAATGACTGAGAGCATGAAGGGGGTTTGGATGGGTTTATGGGCCACTTTGGAGGGGTGTTGGGCTGCAAGACAAAAGAGCCTTTTGCGGCTACCCAGTTAACCGTTGGAGTATCAAACGACCTCCAAATGGCACGAAACTTGACAGGTAGTCTACCGGTGCTATACCAAGGCCGCTTGGCAAACCTCGGTCCATTCCGAGAACGTTTAACACCCACACACGAAAAGAGACAAAAGGGGGACGCCGGAGGACATAGGAGTGCCGGATAGCAAAACGGACAACGGGGAAAATTCTCGGATGCATGAGACGAACACGAATGCAAAATGAGATGCACATGATGACATGATAAAATGCAACACGCAAGCAAATGACATGGCAACAACGGCGAATAACTGGAGGAACACCTGGCGCATCGAAACCGAGGCATTACAGCGCGGGCTCGTCCAGGCCCCGATGGGCTCGGCCGGGCCCCGATCTGGGCCGAGAGGGCCGGCGCGGTGGAGGCAAAGGGCTAGCGGCGGAGTGGTGACGTGGCGGCTTCTGGTTGGGCGAGGAGCGGCGGTGGACATGTCTAGCTGCCGGATGACCATGTCCGGCGGCGAGAGGTGGAAGAAGACTAGGGTTTGGACGAAAATTTCAGGGGAGGGGACTATTTTATAGGTAGAGGGAGCTAGGAGAGTCCAAATAAAGTGCGGTTTTCGCCCACACGATCGTGATCGAACGACCGAGAGCATAGAGGGGGTTTGGATGGGCTAGTGGGCTGATTTGGAGGGGTGTTGGGCTGCACACAAAAGAGGCCTTTGCGGACACCCGGTTAACCGTTGGAGTATCAAACGACCTCCAAATGGAACGAAACTTGACAGGCGGTCTACCAGTGGTGTACCAAGGCCGCTTGGCAAATCACGGTCATTCCGAGAATGTTTAACACCTGCTCACGAAAAGAGACAAGAAGGGGACGCCGGATGGCATAGGAGTGTCAGATTGCAAAACGAACAACGGGAAAAATGCTCGGATGCATAAGATGAACGCGTATGAAAAATGAAATGCACATGATGACATGATAAAATGCAACACGCAAGCAAATGACATGGCAACTACGGCGAATAACTGACAGACACCTGGCGCATCGAATCCGGGGCGTTACAACGGAGGCCCGCTGCACGGGCTCCTTAACACTTGAAGTAGTATTTGGCTCTCCAGACAACTTCCGACGCGAAGAATTGATCTTCGACGTCGTCCCTTTTCGCAGTGGTTATCATGGACTGCTTGGACGATCGGCTTTCGCCCACTTTAATGCAGTCCTGCACTATGCTTATTTGAAGCTCAAAATGCCTGAACTGCGTGGCATCATCACAATAAATGGAAATATGGAGCACTCCCTCCATACTGAGGAGCACACCACGACCCTAGCAACTGAGGTACATGGCGGCCTCCTCAAGCCGAATAGCTCGGTCATCAAGGCCCATGACATTGCTAAGCGAGTCTGATCCGCATCACAGTGCGATAGCTCGATGGATCTGGAGCTTGAATAGCAGTTTAGCCTCCACCGACCGCCCCATAAGGTTGCTTCATACGTACCGCGCGTACATAACTAAGCACTTAAAATACCTTGGGCAACGCTGGAGGCACACTGCAGAAAAGGTCCATAGTATAGCTTGACCCAATTCGGACCTTAAATATTTTTTCCCACTAGAGGTTCGTTAAAAACCTACCCACCATATGGTTGTATGGGGGCTCCTCTCTAGGTCCCTCTTTCTTGCAGACAACCATCAACTCCTCCTCTCAAAGGATTCCCTACCAAGGAGAAATGAAGCAGATGTGTGGCAGGTAACCATTGGGATATTCAAACCATTACTTTTAGGCCTTGTGTAAACCTTTCCCTTGTGTAAACTTTTGCCATGTAACATGGCCTCGATATTCATGGCATTATCTGTAACAACACGTCTCGACATATTAATCAGGGTATAAAGGAAGCAGTTGATCACCACTTTTTTGGCACCCATTCATTTTATATTATCATATGTATTCCTCCTACTTCAGACTGCCACATGAACTTTAGCCCGGCCTTAACACCGGGGGTTGTATTTGGCCCTGCACATTTTAAGTCCGAACACCTATAGGGAACTCTTCGGCGTCCTGGATATTGCATTATATGCATGGACTCTGAACCATGTCTTTGGTCCATAGTTGGGTTGCCTTGCTCCTGTCCTTACCACGTTACGTTCCACTCGTTCGACTAAGGTAGTAAAGGGAGAACTACTATGATTGTATTTCTGGTTCGTCCGGTCAAGTACCTCAGTAGAGAAAGCAGAAAACTAACTGTCATGATAACCGAGACGTGGTCGCCGATCCAGCGACTGAGTATTATACTACAAATCATTACCATTTCACCCCGTGTTATACGAGGGGCTGGTATTCGTTCAACCACGTGGAAAAAGGCACCGTAGTCCGGATAGCCATACACGCACCAGGGGCTAGTACTTAGCTCCACATTTAAACTCCTATGGCTAAGTGAAGGTAATAAAGCCGCATAGTCCGATTGCCTGGTTCACCTCGCGTACACCTCCTTTATGGACCAAGACGTTGGATAAAGTGTGGTCACGCGTTATGTAGAACAACCGTATAGCATCTACAACGGGGCTGAAGCAGACGACTGGCAACTTTCAGAAATAAAACAATAACGACCAAACAGGAGAAAAAATCACTTGAAATAAAAGGCGCAAGCATATATATCTCATGACACAAGTTCATTACATGGTTTGTACAACCCGAGCACATTCAATAAAATATTGCGTCCTTAGAACATTGGCCCTAGAGACAGCAGGGAGAGGCGACTAGGAGAGTCCCACGCCGGTGGCCACTCCGGCCCCGGCGACCACCCTCCCTCACGCTGGTGGCCACTCCGGCCCCGGCATCGACCCCATCGCTTGTCCTCTAGCTGCTATTTCGGTGGTTCTTTTTCCCTCTCGGGGGGTGCTTGTCACCTTTGGTGGCCATGGCGCCGGTCGACCTCAACTTCAAATGGGGCAAGGATTTCTAGGCAAGTGTTTGATCCAAATTTGGTCATCACGTGGTGTTCTCACCGGGCTTTAGGCAAAAAGAGTTCATTCTAGTGGTTTCTTTTAGTCGGGCCTCTTTCAAGTTGGATATTCATGCAGTTAGTGTGGCTTTGCATGCAACTTTTGGAGGTTACACCCAATGTTTTAGAGTCTGTCATCTCAAAGATAGATCTTTTAAGTTCTCGGTTGCATCTAAATCTGTTGGCTTTCAAATTTACAATGCTCGTAGAGTGATTGAGAAGGATTTTCAGATGATTTTTAACCTTTGGGGTGATGGTGGTCCGCATTGGCTTAGAGAAGAACAATTGTTTTATAAACAGGAGGAGGCTGAATGGACCCTGGTTGGCCGTAATGGCAGAGCAGTGTCCCAAACTTCCGGCGATCGCCGGAGTAGATCTCCGGGAAGAGTTGCTCAGTCAGTTTTCCAACGCCTCTCTGGCCCCATTCCTGAAGAGTGTGATCCAAGCGTACCCTGCATTACTGGTGGTATTACTGGGCACGTTAATGTGCCTGAAACCACGTTGCATGTCCAGTCAGCAATATTCATGCACGCATTTATGACTCGTACGTGCTTCACATGTGGTGAAGTTCGGCATATTGCCAGGTTCTGCTCTCGGTCCAAGTTGTCTGGGCTCTGGCCTTTCATTTAGGTCAGCTGTTTCCCCTGCCCACCAGCTGAGGCACGGGCTCCAGGTGACATGGAGGCCTGGTTTTCTCAAAACGGGCCCATTATCCAAATGAGGCAAGCAACTTCATTCAAAGAGCTGGTCACGGGATTTTTTCCTAATTTCCAACCGAGACAAGTGCCGGACTCCTCGCATTCCTTTGCTCTCTCCTTCTGTGCCGCCCCGTCGACTTCCTCGCCACCTACCTTTGTTTCTCCTCCACCATGCAGTGAGCTCCGCTTGTGCTCTGCGCCTCCAATGGCGAACATCCCCATTGACCCGCAGCCATTCGTTCCCCATGGCTGCCAGATTCAGCACATCGAAGGCCGGACAGGGGTTTCTCGGGTGGTGCTTCCGCGCCGGGCTCGTCGACACGAGGAATGGGCCATAGCAACCATTCAGCCACTGCCAAATGAGGTACATTTCCCTAATGTTAGAGAAGTTCTTGAGGATTTCCTTCAGCATGATCCAATGGCTCCAGTAGGAGTTAGAGAGATATTACCTTGTCCGTTTGGGGAAGCATATGTGCAATTCAGACATGTGAGAGATAGAGACAGGCTAGTTCATGATATCCCGCATGTGTTTGGAGATGTGCTCATCTCATTCACTAGACTCAATGAAGGTCGTAACAGGAGGAGGGTTAATTTGAACAGGGTGTGCTGGCTGCTGATTGTGGGGATCCCATTTGACAACTGCAACACTGAAGACATAGCTGCAGTAATAGCCAGATTTGCTAAAATTATTAGTTGGGAAAAAGAGGATGGTCTTAAGGGAAAGGTTTTGGTCAAGGCTAGAGTTATAGATCTCCAGGAAATCCCTAAGAGTCTGAGATGGACTGATGATGAGATGTTTGAGAGGGAATCTCTCACAAGCTCAATTGAAGTTCTGTTAGAGGAAATGTTGGGAGGTGGGCCACCTGATGAGGATCCTCTTCCTCCTCCTGGTGTTGATCCACATCCTGTACCCCTCAATGCTAATGATTTTCCTGGTTTTCGTCATGCACAAATCAACAACATACAAGACAATGAGGAAGAATGGGATCACTGGGAGGAGCAGGGGCGCTGGGCTTTTCCTCAGCCTCCACAAATGCCACCAAATGTGCAACAGGAAGAAGTTTTAGTGCATGAGAATGAGGTTGTTCCTAACAGCAGCATTACTACTACTGTTTCTCTGTCAGATGGGATTCTATCACACAATGTGGTGGGAGGAAATAACCAAAATGAAGAGGTTAATCAGGCTGCTGTTGGTTAGCCTGCTGCCCCTATGGGTATTGGATTACTAAACCTTCTTCAAGCTTACCCACCTGAGCAGGAGGAGGATCTAGTTGTTGCTATTCCAGCCCAGGCTGATTTAGTCATGAATGATGCTGAACAAAATGTGGAACCAGTTCTTGCATTGGCCCCTCTGGTGCTTTCAGTTGCAGGACAACATGAGCCACCTACTGCTGCACTGCATGAAGTTGTGGAGTCAGTCCAGGCACAATTGGATTTGCCTGAACCTGTACTGCAGACTGTTCAAACTATTGTTGTTCAAAATGATGTCCAACTTCCTGTAGCTGGTCCAATAGTTCCTGAGTTGGGAAATGAGTTTAAGGTCAACACTATGTCACAAATTGCAGATAAGGAGAAAACCAAAAATTTGGTACAGGAGCAAGTCAATGAGTCTGTGGTGAACTTGGGCTCCTCTCAAGGTGCCACTTTTCTACAACCTGGTATTTCTAAAGGTAACATTCAGGAGGACAAGTCACATACATTCTCTGAATATTTCAATATAGCTCAGGCTCATGCTTTATCAATTATTGATGGGAATCATTTAATTTTTGAAGAAGGCTTAGAGCTGTGGGTCAAGCACCTTGCTCCCTCTACTCAGGAGGTTCCAAATTCTTCCCTGTAAGTTAGTTCAATTTCATTCTAAACCTACTTCTTACACCTCATAGATTTGGTTGGACTACAAAACTGTTAAAATCATCTCTATGGAAAATCTTGACTGACACTTGCAAAGAGGAAGATACTATGACTTTCATAATCCCTGATGTTTGTGCTTTCAACCAGACTCCTATGTGTCAACACATTATTGCTGCTAGTCAGGATAAAGAGAATGAGGGAGTCAGCCCTGCAGCTCACTCCTCTTCTGAGGCTAGCAGCCCTCTAAAGAGGATTTCTCCAAGTAACATCATTCTGCTGCCTGCTGGAGAGGCTGTATCTAGGAAGAGAAGAGGAAAAATTCCCCTAGTGGAAACCCAGGTTGCTGAGGAGGAGCTCCAGGAGAAGTTGGCAAAGGGGCCAAAGAACAAGGAGAAGGAGCATGAGCAGCTGGCCAAGGTTTCCAAGGCCATGAGTGACAGCAATAAAGATGGTTCTCCATGATTAGTTCCACTAGTCCTAGAAGTGGCTCTGGGAGGAAGGAAACTTTTTTTCTAGTTGTGTTGGAAGTCTGGTTATGTGAGACTATGGTTTATCATGGTTGTAACACTCTTATGCTGGGTGGAAACAATTGCCTCCTTATCATGCTATCTTATGTTCCTATTTGTGCTGTGATATTTTGTGTGATTGCAAAGTGTATGAATTATGTTCTGGTTCTGATTCTGTTATCTGGAACTTTGGAATGTTTCATGAATTCCCTGGGTCCTTGGAATCATGGCCTCAATATGGGGGCAAGACTGTAGCAACAAAACTTGGGGCAATCTCTCTTGTGCTCTCGCACTCACAGTAATTTTTGACTCAAGGGATGGACCCTGAGCAGTGGTTTGGTTTCTCCAAAATTTAATCATGAATAACAACAGGACTTGGAATATCTTGAACTGGAACATCAGGGGGATCAATTCTAAGAATAAATTGTTGGCCATTAAGTAGAAAGTGGAGGAAAGTGCAAGATTTAATATAGCTCAGGCTCAAGTTGTCCTCCTTGAACATCAAGAAGGAAACTTCTCTTCTGGGAGGAAGGAAACTTTTGACCTGGCTTACATTAAAAACTTCTGTCCCAGAAGATTTAATAAGTTTGAACTTTTGCCCTCAATTGGGGCCTCTGGAGGACTTCTTGTTGCATGGAATGAGGGATTATTCAAGGGAGAGCTCATGTCCTTTAACAGGTTCTCTTTATCTGTTAAATTCACATGCAATAGTTTTGCTCAGACCTGGATTTTAACTAACATTTATGGACCCTATGAGCAAGCTGATAAAGTGGAACTTCTCAATTGGTTTAATAACATTGAGATGCCTCCTGAGGAGGATTGTGTTATTATGGGAGATTTCAATTTCATCAGATCTCCATCAGGCAGAAATAAACCTGGTGGTGATATTAATCAAATGCTTATTTTCAATGAAGCCATCAGTAATTTGGGGCTAGTGGAGCTGCCTTTAAAAGGTAGACAGTTCAGCGGGAGCAATATGCAAGAAAATCCCTTGCTGGAAAAACTGGACTGGTTTTTTACTTCTGCTGCTTGGATGACCTCATATCCTGATACAACGGCTCTGCCACTTGCAAGGCCCATTTCAGACCACCTTCCATGCATGATCAAAGTGGGGACTTCCATTCCTAGATCAAAAGTATTCAGGTTTGAAAATTATTGGCTGAAGCACACATCTTTCAAGGAGATAGTTAAAAATGCTTGGGATATTATTGTTGGTTTTAATGAACCTGCTAAAATCATTAATGTCAAACTAAAACACCTAAGAAGGAGCATCAAATTATGGATCAAAGACATGCCATGTTTGAGGAAACAAATTGCTAAACTTAATGAATGCATTTACCTGCTGGACTTCTTTGAAGAATTCAGAATGCTCAGTACATTTGAGTGGAATTGTAGAATACTGTTGAAGGAACACTTGCTGACCATTCTCAACAATCAAAAGATTTATTGGAAGCAGAGAGGAAAGATAAAAGGAGTTAAGTTTGGGGATGAAAATACAAAATTCTTTCACACAAAAGCTTCCATCAACTTTAGACATAATAAAATTGCCATGCGAAGAAATGAGGATAATGTGGAGATTTCATATCATGCAGGTAAAGCTGGCATTCTTTGGGAAGCTTTCAAAAAGAGACTGGGACAATCAGAGGGGCACACCATGCATTTTGATCTGGAAAGTTTACTGGGACAGCACAACAACCCTGAGATTTTCCAAGACTTAGAAAAGCCATTCTTTGATGACGAGATCAACCAGATTGTGAAAGAGCTGCCAAATGTTAAATCACCTGGCCCAGATGGCTTCAACAATGAATTCATTAAATCTTCTTGGGACATTATTGCTCAGGATGTTAAGAATCTTATTCGTGCTTTTCGTGCTGGCAACATTTCACTAGAAAGTATTAATACCTCTTACATCACTCTGGTTCCAAAGAAAGAGGTACCCATGACTCCTAATGATTTCAGACCTATCTCCCTGCTAAATGCTGTTTTCAAGATTATTACTAAACTGTTGGCAAATAGGCTACAAAAAGTTATTTTGTAACTGATTCACATCAACCAGTATGGTTTTTTAAAAGACAGGGTGATTCAAGATTGCTTGGGGTGGTCCTATGAGTATTTGCACCAATGTTACAAATCAAGGAAGGAGCTGTTGGTCTTAAAATTAGATTTTTAAAAAGCATTTGACACTATTGAACATCAAGCAATAATTAACATTTTGAGAGCAAAAGATTTTGGGGAAAGATGGATATCTTGGATTCAGATTCTGTTCAACTCTGCTTCTTTTGTTGTGATGTTAAATGGAGTTCCAGGCAAGAGATTTTACTACAAAAGGGGGCTCAGACAGGGAGACCCCCTTTCTCCACTTCTATTTGTGCTAGTTGCTGATCTACTTCGGTCCATCCTAAGCAGAGCAAGACATCTAGGTCTTATCACTGCCCCTCTTCAAATAAACTCCTGCTCTGATTTTCCAATAGTCTAGTATGCAAATGATACATTGTTAATTATGAAAGTTCATGCCAGAGAACTTTTCTATCTTAAAGCTCTTTTAAACACATTTGCAACTGCCACAAGGCTCAAGGTCAATTATCAGAAATCTATAATGGTTCCTATTAACATACATGAGGAAAGAGTGGAGATCTTTACTAACACTTTAAATTGCCAAAGAGGAGAATTTGCATTCACTTATCTCAGGCTTCCTTTAGGATTAACTAAACCCAGTGTCGAGCAATGTTTGCCAATGGTGCAGAGAATAGCAAAAAGGCTTGCTGGTTTGGCCACATTTATGACAAGTGTTGGAAGTCTACTGGTCAAATCAGTTCTGGCATCCTTACCAAAAAAAATCATGGCTTGTCTGGATGTTCCTGTGACTATCAAGCACCAAGTGATCAAATACTTGAGACATTGTCTTTGGAGAGGCTCTGACATGGAGGATCATAGGCCAGCTTCTGCTAATTGGACCACAGTTTGTATGCCAAAGGTTCAGGGAGGACTTGGAGTTATGGACATCTTTGCTCAAAATAAAGCTTTATTAATGAAAAATCTCCATAAGTTTTACAACGGGCATGATATACCTTGGGTTAACCTCAATTGGGAGTCTTACTACGAGGACAATAAAATCCCAGGAGAAGAATTGGTACGATCTTTCTGGTGGAAATCTATCCTCCAATTAAAGGAACAAACAAAGCTATGGCCAGATGTAGCTTAGGGGATGGAAGAAGTGCCCTATTCTGGACTGATTTGTGGAGTAATACAATTTTACAGCAGGAATTTCCACACTTATTCTCATTTGTGCACAATACCTCTATGATAGTGCAGCAAGTTGTTCACACAGAATATCTAGAAGATCCCTTTCATTTGCCCCTTTCAATTCAAGCACATCAACAATTTCTTTAGCTGGAGGACAAATGTCATGCCTTATGGCAATCAGAATATCAAGACAGTATTGATACTTCGAGTTATATTTGGGGCAGCAGTGTCTTCACCTCCTCAAAAGCATATACGTTGCTCATAGGTGTCAACAAGTTCCACCTCATTTTTCATAGATTTGGAAATCCTCATGTCAACCTAAGCACAAAATGTGTTTCTGGATGCTTCTACATGATAGGCTGAATAGAAGAAACCTTCTGAGAAGAAAAACATTCACTCTGGAGGAGTACAACTGTGCAGTTTTGAACTGTCAACAAGAAGAAACCTTACATCATCTGTTTTGGGGTTGCCAATTTTCCATGAGATGATGTGATTTCATATGTCCATAGAGATCGCAAAACTTGTCTGTTCTTGAGGCTTTCCAAGATCTGAAAGATAAATTAAGGGTTCCTTTCTTCATGGAAATTATCATCTTGGGATCATGGGCCATTTGGATTACTAGAAAGGACAAGATTTTTGAGAACATACAGCCCTCCTTTCAAGGCTAGAAACACATTTATTTCACAGAGATAAAACTGCTCTCCCATAGGATCAAGAAGAAATATGAAGATGCATTCCATTCCTGGCTGGACATTGTGTTGTCCTCTTGAATTTCCTCCTTTATCTCTTTTTTCTCTAATTTTAGTTTCCCTTCTTAGGGGCTCACCTCAAGCCTCTTTGATGTACGTATTCTATTACTTCTTTCTTTCTTCTTCTTCTTTTTCTTTTTTTACTTTGTTAGCTTAGTTTAGTTCTTTTTGTTCTGTACCTGGATACTTTGTTCAATTATTATATAAATTGCAGTGGGGTTTTCACCCTACTGTTCATAATCAAAAAAGAACATTGGCCCTCTAGTACTCGGGCTCCTTCTAGGACATCGTCGAAGTACTTCTCCGGCTTCCGATGATCTTTGCCTTCGGGTGGACCTGTGATCGCCACTTCGATGGCCTTCATCTTTGCCCATTGCATCTTGACCTGGGCGAGGGCCATCCGGGTACCCTCTATGTAGACCGAGCGCTTCACAGCATCAATCTGTGGCTGTGCATCGACCAGCCGCTTCACCAGACCAAAGTAGCTGCTAGGAATCGGCTCGGCCGACCAGAGTTGGGCTAATAGGCCCTTCATTGCCAAGCCTGTCACCCTATGTAGTTCCATTAGCTGCTTTGGTTGGTCATTCAGAAGTGTCGGGTGTTCCGACGTGAGATATTGCGACCAGTACAGCTTCTTAGTTGAGTTCCCCTCCTAGGCTCGGAAAAATAATGCGGCATCGGAGACACTCTTCGGAAGATCCGCAAACGTGCCTGGAGAACTCAACACTCATGTGAGAAAAACGTACCTCTGACCCCCAAAGATACTTTGTAAAAGAAAGGCCTTACCAGCCGCTATCTACCGCACCTGGTGGATCTCTTTGCGAGCACTCCGGGACTCGCTTCATGCCTCTTTGGCATCACGGAGAGCCTTGGCAAGCTCGAAAGACTGGGCCGAAGTCTGCTGCTCCAATGTTTCGCATTTGCTGAGGGTATCCTTCAGCTCGTGTCGACTTCGGCCACCCGAGCTTCATGTTGGCGGCGGGCAATTTGTTCGGCCTCTAGTTTAGCAGCCGCTTTATCAAAGGCTGCCTTATTTGCTATAAGATCAGAATACGTGCTTCGTGTCATAATAGCACTGCTCCACCCATCAAGCTAAACAAGCTTAGTTGTTCAAATATCAATCTGATATTATTAAAACAAAGTCGTTTAATTGGTCAGCTAAATCTTCTTAATTTAGTTTCGAAAATGCATGTTCGCTGCTCGGGTGTGTATCTCTACACGGTGCCCACGATGGGCCGCGGCCCACCCTGGGATTTTGGGTCATCCTAGACCCCAATTCCTCTACGTTCTACTATGCGCTTCTGATCTCTACTCGCCCCCAGCCGCCTTCCTCGCCGGCGACTTGCTGTCCCCGGACGACATCACTCTAGGAGGAGACACCGGACTAACAGGAGGTCAGGAGCCACTCGCCCAACAGCGTCACCACTGCCCCGGCGCACCGCCATGCCAACCTTCCGAGTCTGTTCAGGGCTCAGGCGTGCAGCACCCACTAAGCCAACCCGATTTATCCTGAGATACGTCCTCAACACTCAGCAGCCACTCCTCATCACCCATTTTATAATTGATTCATTACTCATTAGGCAGGACTATCATTAGGGTTTGTTGTGTGCTGAGGGCTACCTACACTTGATGGTTCAGATGTATTTCAGTAATCTTTAGTACCTATAAAGTTCACAGGGTTTCAAAATTCCGGCCCAAGGAACAGAAACTAGTCATTTTGGATTGTTGGTCGTAGTGACATTGACTCGGATTGCTACTGCAAGCCAGGTTTGTTGACAATTTTACTTGTCTTTGTTACTCATTCGATATAATATCCAATTATTCACGTAGATTAGTTGCAAACAATAAGTGCTAGACAAACTTCTTGATTCAGATTTTGGATGGTCTCTTACTGCAGTTACAATTCTGCATACTTGTTGTAGTAAGCTCACAGGTAAATAATTGATTAACTACATCTATGCTTGCCTTGTCATATTTGTTGTTAATATTCTTTTAGGGTGTACCACCCTGTTTCAAAATACTGGAACCGTAGACATGAGTGAATAGTATTTCTCTATGTGATCTCTTCCATCATGTGTGGGCAACGAACACTGCATTGTATAGAAAGAAGTGTCATTTCTAGCTTTTACATAGGCTTCAATCTTTTCCATGGAATACAATCTTCCTACTTACTTTGTGTCGCACTACCAACACTCCACCCTTGAAGCTAAACATTATGCCACTCATAATTCCTTAGTTTATTTATTCAAATAAGAATTTGATATGACTGTAATGTTCCTACTTCAGTTTTGAACTATGTGTTTGCCTGTTATAGAGACATAAGGGGTTTGTATTTCTTTTTATGGTCTAGTCAGCACGATTGGGGGGTGAACTTTGCATATGCAGGGGTTTATAGGGAGACACTCTTCAAGTTGAATCCGCAATGCATTCCACAGATAATCTGACTACTTTTTATGTTTTCATGAATCTCAGATTCTGAACAGCATCATAATGATAATGAGCTTGCGCGCATGAAAAGAATAAAGCAAAACAATGCCATGGCTGTCAAACTTGGCATTAAGGGACTAAAATCAAGTCTGGATGCAATGCAATGCAAACGCTCTCCACCTACAGATTCATACTCAGAATATGATCCTAACAGTGATTCTGAGCTAGAGGGAGACCTAAGTCAATGTAGCTCCCTAGTGGAGGAGTCAAAGACAGATGCCCTATCTTATTCACACATCAACATGCTTGGTCTAACTTTCCAAGGTTATATTGGTTGCACATATCTTGCAACTGATGCTTTGCATTGCTTCTACTTTGTTGCACTGCCATTAGCTTAGTTTACACATCGTGTATGTGAATACGCCCTGCCTATCCATTTTCAATACATATTACATCTGTCATCATACCATATTTATCCATTCAAATGATGTTCTTGTGTATCAGACATTCAAAAAGAAGAGGGCGATTGCTGATCGCAGAGGAGAACAAGCAAAGTATTTGGAAAAGGTAGTGGCACCTGATAAATCAAATAGCCCATTAGGTGCAGTTGCAATATCACTTGACCCACAAAACATCCCAACTCTATCAAACTCTAGCCCTACTGCACTAGTAACTTCTGATGCCCCAACTCAGCAGACCCCAACTACAGCAAACAGAATGATGATGCAGTTGACATAGCACCAGCTCTACGATGCAAAACACCCATTCCAGCAAAGAGTACACCAAATCCAGTTGCCAAATCCCTTTTCAAACCAGAGAGAGCCCCAATTGCAGCAAATAGGACCCTGTTCCATTTCTTCCCAGTTTAGAAGACAAAGCTTATATTGTTGTCAGGAACTTTGTGTGCATCTTTGCTTCATGGAAAGATTATACCGCAGACACGGAACAATTTCCAGTCTTCCTCCGCAACTTACGCGTAAGTAATGTACTAATGTTATTCATGGTAATTACTGCATATGTTTCTGCTGACAGAAGACACAAGATTTCATTGTTTTAAATAGGCAAGGACCAAACTGGATTGTGAAGACGAGCAAGGGTTGGTTGCACTTTTCAAGCACTCATTGATGAAGTATCGGTCCTACCTGAGGCAAGCCCACTTCGATGGCAAGCTCTAAATGAAATTTCTGTAAAGTCTCCGGTGCTACATTTATCCGACGGTGACTAGAATAATCTTTTTACACATTGGTCTCGTTTGCAGTGTAAGGTACTCTCTATGATATCACATCACAATTTGAACTACATTCTGCATTTGCCTTAACGTCTCACTTGTACGAAACTGTTAGCAGAAGAACATTCATTCTCAAGGGACCACAGAATCTCGCAACTATACTGCACACTGCATTGCTCTTGTGAGTACCTCTTGCCCTATATGACCATACTTACTTTCATAGCTGTTTGATTATGTAGCATCACTACACATGTTAGCCTTGTTATCGTCCATTTGGTGGACATTATAAGATCCGTAAGGACTCTTACATAAATTTAGAATCAACCCAATGCTTTTGAAGAGGTTTAGCTCTGCAGTCCTCTTGTAAGGACTGAACGTTGTCTATCACTGTACTTACATTAACAGCTACTCCCTCCGTCCCATAATATAAGAACATTTTGTATAGTACACTAGTGTTCAAAACACTCTTGTATTATGGGAAGAGGGATTGGTTCATTGTTTAGCATTCTGCATCTTATCTCCCTCACCCAGCATTTACTAAAAAAGATCAGATCTATATTTAATCTTATCAAAAAGTAGAATACACAGACAATGCCAGTGCAGAAGTGTAGCCCATTGCTCTTGTCAGTACATTTTGTCCTGTAACGCTTGTACTTCCAGGGATTGGTAGTTGATTATGTAGTATCAATCTTCATCTTATCTTCATTATCCTCTATCCCTCCCAATATTATCATATCTATAATTACTCTCTACAAAATGTAGAGTACATGCAATGCTTATGAAGAAGATTTTGTGCTAAAATTATTGAGTTATCCTTCCCTTGACATGGAGAAGGGCATTATAAAGCCGGTGTTAACTATTAATGTAAGTCAGTCCTTCTAAAGCCTTTATCCTCAACTGATGTTTAATTTGCTCATACTCCCTATCGTTTACTACTGTTTAGTTTACTGTTTCTATCAAAATGCATGTTCGCAAGAACCATAAGTTCTAAGTTTTACTTGTAAAACCTAATTCCTTAATCATACCATGCACATTACTCAATATTCCCTATATGTATGATTGTTTTGTGGATCTATAATCCAGTGTGTGGTGAAGCAGCCCACGTTTGCAACTTCTCATCTCATGTTTTATCTTACTGATGTGGCTGATGATATGAACAACATGCGCATGCACATTAACCAAAATAGATAAAATGATTATCTTTGCCCTTCATCTATGCTTGTTATGTTGACATGGTAATCCAGTAGTGTGGTGAAGCTCCCCGCATTATGAACAATGCCAAATTATGCTATTGATATTTTGAACTTACTCTTTATTTTCTAATTTGAAATTGGATGGAATTGACAGCACAGTTATCATCTTTGTTTATACACGTGCAAAACCTGTCATCTCTCTGCTTATTTCAGGGTGATATGCTTGATGGCATGCACAAGTCTGCTGAAGGTTGTGATACAAACCCAACATATATTGCAGCAAAGAAGGCAAAACATCTTGAAGATAGCGAGACAACCCCAAAGTCATGTCTTGATGCTGTGTTCAAGTTACTTGAGACTAGCAGTCAGACAAGCTCACAGAATTTGATGTCTAAATCAGTTCAACTTCTTCAGTCCCAAGTTATACCAGAAAGGCATTCTGCAACGCAACTTCGGCTTGAAGTCCTATCTCTAAGAAAGATTGTGGAGAACACCAATGAGAACCTCATTGCTAAACAGCTACACCTGGAAGCTACGATCGACATGCTAGGTCGGTCTCACAGCCTTGCTCAGGAACTTGCGCAGCAGTTCCCACACAAGGTTAACCTTTCTTGGACTGTCTTGGAAGTGGTCTCAGTTCAGTATTATTTTGTTACACTGCAATGGTGCCCAGTTTTTGTAATTTGCTTCTTTGTTGCGCTTTATGATCACTGGCGGCGAACTTTGATGCCCAGTGGATGTAATATACAATAAATCCTTTAATGTATTGTGTAGGTTTATTCTTAGTTACTATGTCGTAATTTCTTTATTGTATAGAGTAGGTTTGTTCTTAATTCCTACTAGTTACTGCCATCATTCGCTATCTGAAAAAACACTGATGTAGTCGACCGGGCCGAAACATTCGCCTCTAACGGGCCTGGTTTTGAGTGGGCCACAATTGGGCCGGCCTACATCTTTCTTGGGCCCCAATGATTGGGGCCTTCACACTTTGCGCCAGGCCCACAACTTACTCCGACCTATATTCGGGCCCAATTTTAGTTGGGCCTTGTTGGACCCAGCGCTTAGTTTGGCCCAGGTAGCGTTGGGCCATTAACAGGCTGAATATTCTACTGGCGTATTACGGCCCAGATGAAACCATGGGCCTTTATCAGGCCGAAATACATGTTGGGCCTCAATTTTCACTAGTCGTCGACGGGCCTTCAGCAGGATGAAATGTAGACCGGGCCTTTTTGGGCCCAGTCATATGGCGGGCCGTTACCAGGCTGAAACATATCTCGGGCCTTAGTTGGCCCACTGATATCATAGGCCTCTAAGAGGCGGAAAGCTTAGTACACGCAACAACGGGCCGAATTATACGACAGACCTTTAACAGGCCCAAATTCACGTTCTGCTGAACTGTTGCCACCTTTATCACGGGCCGTTAGTGGGCCGGATGTCACGTCGGACCATATATGGCCCATGGGCAGCACGGGCCATTCCCAGGCCGAAAGACACACCGGGTTGAAATGGGCCCATGTCTACATCGGGCCCCTAACAGGCCGAAAGTCACTGGGCTATAATTGGGCCCAAATATTTGGCAAACAATTAACGGGCCAGATCTGGCTTCGGGCTGTAAATGGGCCTTTATTAAACAGGCCGTTATTGGGCTGTCCCACTAGTACCTGAGTAAGTACTACGGGCATTTGACTGGGCCAGCCTTTTTAACCTATATGGGCCTCTGTTGGGCCCTGCCACATGTTGACCTATCATAGGCATGTCTCCTCCAATGAACGGGCGACATCTGGCCCACTGACGAGCTGACACGTGTTTCCTTCGGCAAATCAGAATTTTACACGTGGAAATTTCCCATTGGTCCGGGCTGTTAATGGGTTATCGGATCCAAAACCGGACTCGATAGCTTCATGGCATTTTGTTACGATGGATGCCACGTGTCGGTCACCCTTGACGAAAGCACTTCTGTGACGCATGATTTATCGTCATGGAAGTGGACACTTCCGTGATGATAATTTTGGTAATGTCATGGAACACTTCTACGACAACACAGGTATGACTATCTTGATTCTGTCATAAAATTGTAATCGATGTACATGCATGACAGAAAACGCGACCTACTATGACAAACACGTATCATCATGGAAGTGTATTTTTTTGTAGTGGCATATGTGGTAGACCAAGCACACGTTATGTACGCAAACCTGGATCACGACGGGCTTCTTCTTCTCTGCCTCCTTTAGAATCTTCTCTCCTTCTAGGACTGTGGTGTACTCAACATCTAGCCCAGCGACCCACTCATCCTTTGAACTGTTGAACATGCGTAGGAAGCGAGCAAGGCATGCTTTCACCGTCGCGGATCCACGTGTGTAGATGACGATGAACTCATCGCCTGTGATGGCTCTAACCTAGTACACAGCAGCGACCATGGAAATTTGGGAGGCCATGGATTTTGGAGGAGGGTTAGGAGAAGTTGAACTGGTGTAATGTGAAAGGACGGGACGACTGGGAGCGAAGACGGGGACGAGTAGGGCGTGCGAATGGCATGGGGTTGTTGGCTTGCCCGGTGGATAAATGGCTGCAAGCCCCCAAAGAGTTCTTGAGTACTATGCGGGACCCACTAGATGGCATGTCTACTAGACCCATATCGTATGCCTGGCGGTATAGCTGCTGCCTATTCGCACGCCATGTCGGCGCATGGATGTAACTTCACTTAATTCTGTCAACCGTCGCGCCTCCCACGACCTTCGCCTCCCTCGCGCGGTCGTGCCCTTTGAGACTTCAACCGGCTATAAATGAGCAACTTTTTTTGCCTACTCTGCATGCATGATACTCCCTCTGGTCCTTTTTTACTCCCGTCAACAGTTTGCAAAGTGTTTGACCAAATTTATACTAAAAATATAAATATCTACAATACTGATTATAATGAGTATAAGAGCTACGTTTTATAATGAGTATAAACATATTGTTTTAACATTGTGAATATTGATACATTTTTCTATAAGTTTGGTCAAAGTAGAGGTACATTGACTTCACACAAAACTTAAATGCATAACGCAGGTTCCTCCGTCTAGGTGCATGCCATGTCCTATCTTGTCATCACAACAAGGTTAGCTATTAGAGTACTACTACCTCCCTTCTAGTTTAAAGGGCTCGATTCAAAAATTTCACCTACTCTTACCAATATAGAGGAGGTGGAATAGTTTTTGTAGTCTGCAAAAGTACTCAACTAATGTTGTCGTTCTTCACAAAAAAATGTGTTTACCAATGCATTATCGCATTGCATGCATGCATGAACACTAGTTACTCCAACTCCCATCTCTTCTTTAATTCTTTGCCACATCAGCATGTTTGCTATTCCCGTGTGCATGATACCAGCTAAGATACCACCATTATGGCCACCCTTAATAATCGCATGTAACAATTTAGTGCACCTTGAAATATGAACATGTGTGGGCCATGTAAGTTTTTGATGACTTGAGACTATACCTAGCCCTGCATGCAAGATGACTTATTATGCATCGTTCCCCATACCTACAAGAAGCCCGTTCGTCTCCAAATCTTTTCCTCTCCATGTGTGAAAACAATATGCCTGCTTGACTCTCCTTCTCCCTCCGGCGGTCCCACCACTCCACCCCGTGTGGAAAAAATCTGCATGCATGACTCTCCTCCCCCCGCGCTCGTCCAATCCATTGTGACCAAGAATATTTCCACCCCTTCCCTCCCCCGTAATTTACTCCAACAAATATGCCCACATAGCTGTTACATTAATCACACAACATATCTTACGGGATGCTGCTTCAGTTACTTAACTGCAGGTGCATTGGGTCACTGAGATATGGGCCCGATAGGGGTCTGGCCCACATGTTAGTGACGCAACTGGACCTGCAGTTAAGTCAGTGCAGATCAGTCCATACCTTACGTAGGTGTGCCATTGCTCGCTACAAATATTGCGCCTTTGACGGCATTCAGAAGAACGCTCATGTTCAGCGCTATCTCCGCCCCCTCCCTCTCACATCGACCACCATGGCATCGCCCGTCCCTAGCCCTAGGCGCCCCTCACTGCACCACGCGGACGGTCACGCGTTGTCGTTTTGTTCCTCGCCACCACTAGTTGATGAGGACGCATCGGCGTTCCACTCCTCGCTGCGACGCGTCGAGGTGGACGCGTCGGCGTTCCCAATCTCGCCAGCACGTGCGTCGGAGGATGCGTCGGCTCCCCGCTACGAGGAGAACACTGCGCCGCCTGCCGAGCCCCCTAGCCTTGAAGAGCTTTGGAAATAAATGGATGTCGCCTTGTGGGAGGCTTTCCCTCCGGCAGAGCACGCCAAAATAGAGGCGAAGAAGAAGGCTGATGAAGAGAAGCGCGCCGCGGGGCACGCTGCCTGGCAGGTCTATGTCGCGTCCAAGAGAGTCAGGCAATTGGCTCTTTGGCAGAAGCTCGTGCGAGGGCCGTGAGGGTGGCGAAGGATGCCCGTGCCAAAGCCCTGAGTGCAGTCGGGCTCAAGTGCCTCATCTATGCTTGGCGGTACGTGGATCAGGTGCACGCTTCCAGCGAGGAGGGGTACCTGTTGGCGCCGGATCACCACATCAATGAGATCACGCTCGCCCGCCGGTAGGCCTCCAATCAGCACCTCGCGAGTTGCGAGGCTGAGGAAGAGACGTTGTGTCGGCGCGCTGGGAAACGGCCGCACACCAGGGCACTCGTGGCGCGCCGCAAGTGCTCCTGTGAGCGTCATGGCTTTTAGTAGGAGTATAATTTAGTTTCGTAAGGCGATCTCATTAGTTTTGGGACACAAATGATAAATCCCGAATGTTCAGGAATTATTGGCATCCTTAATTAAGTATGTAAAAGGGAAAGTTTGGAAACCTTCTGTATCCGTACACATTTTGTAAGTACGTGCATATAGCACAAACTTTACTATATACTATCGAACTACACGTCTCTCTCTATATATGCTTGCAGACTATGCTACTCCCTCCATCCAGGTGAATAAGTCATCTTTGGTTGTGCACTGTGACCAAGAAGGAGGGAAGACTTATACACCTAGACGGAGGCAGTACTACTATTACTTATGTACGTGCAAATGCACGTTTTAACATTACAATGCGGTTTTTGTAAAAGTAGAAAAACAGCACTAGTCAAGCTTGTGAAATGATTCAATGCAAAACAAATGCAAAAATGCTCGTTTGATTGTTTACTTTTAGTTTCCTTCTCTGTGGTTATTTCTCTGTTGTACATTGTATGGAGTATCTCACTGGTCGAAAAGGCATGCAAATTCCCAAACCGCTTCCTACACCCTGTATCGAATTTTTTGCCTAACAAGTTGTGTCGTGCAATTAGAATTCCAACTTGAGTACTACTACTAGTAGAATTACTAGGGAGCAGTACTTTTAGGCTTCTAGATTAGTAATCCCATTACTACTACCTCCGTCCTGGTTTATTGGTCCCCATTGTAATCTGTGTCAAATTTTGACCATAAATTTAACTAATGAAATGTTTGTGCATGTCACATGCACTAACATTTTATCAGTTAAATCTTTAGTCATAATTTAGCACAAATTACAATGGTGATGAATACACCAGGACGGAGGTACTAGTAGTAGTTTAAAAGCCCAAATAAATGAGTGAGGCGCCTTAATGTTACTCTCCAATGCGACTAGTCTGATGGGAAAAGTTGGGGAAGAGACGGCTTATTTTTTAAGCCGCCAAAATAACTGGCCCTAGGAGTAGTTGCTAGGGATACTAGGAGTAGTAGCTAGGGATTGAGTGTGCGAGATGAACCAGAGAACGTAAATGCAGAGAGATGGAATGCAAAAAAGACAGAGGGATGTGATGGTTGCTTGTCCGTTTATTTTACCAAGCCACTTATTACTAGGAGTGGTTGGGTTTTGTGATATGATGGCTTTACTGCCGTGCCACGAGCGTGGTGAGACTCCCGTGCAGCACCGCCCTCTACACTAGTACTACATCGGTCGTGGTTTATTAGTCCCCCATTGAATTTACTAAAGATTTAACTGACAAAATGTTAGTGCATGTCAACAAAAACTATATCGTTGGATTCGTATTTGAACATAGTTTTCAATGATATAATTTTAGGTGACATGCATCAGCATTTATCGTCCTATGTATAATGTTAGTTCAATTTTTGGTCGTACTAATCTATAGTACGGTGCCCGTGCTTGCACGGAAGAGTGGAATGCATTGATCGGGGAGTTGCTTATTTTGACAAAGGATGTGCGGGTCATCTCATTTGTAACGGGTATCGATAGGTTCCTTTGGATATTATTTCATCTCTATAGCTCACAAACATCCGGGCTAAATAGATAAAAAAGTATCTTTTGCAAACAAAAGCGTTCAACTATTCAACCTGCATCCAAAACTTGTGAAGAAATAACACTTATTGTGCTTTGCAAGAAATGATATTTAAGAATTAGTTTTGAGTATCGATTGTTATACATGTTGGCTACAGATGACATGGCACTTTCTTATAGTCCATAGTTGGCTATACTATTAAGTATTAACCATGCCCTTATACACCTGGACGGATGGATTAAATCAGGATGACTTGGAAGGGGGCAGAGGAGATGTAAGAAATGGTTCATCGTAAGTCTTTCACCAGTAATGCAGTAAAAATTCATACATGGAAGATTCTAGACTAAACCATAAATGGATACACTTTTATTCATGCGCGATACTCCAATAGAGCAAGATCATGCATGGAAGTCTCCACATGCTTAGACAGCAGATTACATTGAGCGAAGACTAATGATCAACATTTAACTTGGTACTGCATATGTCTAGATGAACCTCCTTGGAGTCCCCGTGCACCGCGTTGGGGGGAAATCATACCATGCATCTTCCATGTCCACATCGACGGGAAGGTCCCAGCTCGGCACAGTCCTTGTCAGCATGATGGAGCCAGTGTCGCCGCCCACGTACGTCTAACGGGTAGTAACAGTGGGCACGCACCCGTACATCGGCCTCGTGTCAGTGTCAGCATCAGCAGCGTCGCCCCTGACGCACACTACAAAGACGGGGCGGCAGTCTACGTGGGCCTCGCCGGTGCCCATGATCAAGAGGAAGACGCTGTCGTCCTCCTCCAAGACTAGCAGGCCATTGTGATGCTCCAGTGACTCCGGCATGGTGAACGGGTAGCACGTCTCGTACTTGATGTTCTTCGCCAAGGGCGAGTAGTGATTGCTGCATGCCTGCGTGAGGTGATGCACGATGTCCATCGGCGAGCCCCAAAATGGCATCGGGCACTCATAGCAGTAGACGAACAGCTCTTTGGAGGCATCGACCAGGCCGTCCATGAAATGGGAGTGGTTGTAGGGGACGTTGCGCCAGTTGAATATATGAGAAAGTTACTACGAGATTTAGTCCGAATAAGCACAACATAAATCATGACAGCTATAACAGAGGTTAAACTAATCATGTGGACTAGCATAGTAGATGAACAGATAGAATTTAGGATACAGAGTAGAAACATGAATTCTACCACGATTTCAAACAGGAAGGACAGAAACACATATGGTGCAATGGGAGCAGCACCGTTGGCATTGAGCTTGTCGCACATGTCGTTGAGGAAGAGGTTGCCGAGGTCGGGGAAGAAGTCGTCGTCGGTGAAGTTGTTGCTACCAGCAGTCGCGAGAGTGCCCTCCCCAAATTTCAACAGCGTCCGTCGAATGGAGCGCAAGAGGGAGTGGCTGTAGGGGACGTTGCGGCTGCCGAATGGAGCGCGGGAGTAGCACACGAAGCAGTAGATGGTGCTCCTCCCTAATTCTATATCTCTACTCTTATCTCTATCTCTACTACTCTTCTTTGGTTTTTTATAACAAATCGAATAGTACTGCACCGTCCGCTGCACGCCCGGCTGAACACGCCTCCTTGCCTCCATCATCACCAACTAAGTCTTTTATAGGAGTAGGACTAGAGAAAAAACCGAGTTGGTGATGATGGTGTGCCTGCCATCTTATAATATAGACTGTCCGATCTATATCTGACGGATAGAAAGCAAACTATGACAATTTTAGAAAAGATACCCGCACCTCTCTCCACATTTACAGATAAGTCCTTGCCTTGTTCATCCTTATCTCCCACAACCTCATTGCCGAGCAATTAAAAAAGGAAGTCTCTGGAACAATCTGGCATGGTGGCCACTGCCGACGCCGTCCATCCCCATGCCTCCGCCCAGTCCGACCACCAGTCACCACCACGCCCCACTCGTCCTCACCTTATCTATCATCTTTCTCAAGATATCATTTTTTCGATGAAATGGTCGAGATACCATTTTCTGATAAAATTCTCGAGATATCATTAGTTTTTACACATGGTATTACTCCTACATGGGTCAATCACAACAGGTGTTTTGTAAAAAAATGCATCTTGATGTTCTGTCCAATGCACGGGCATCTTGCTAATTTTTTTGCATATAATTCCAAACACCATGTAGACACGGTCTTTGACCATTTTACAACTATGTTAGTATCATTGTTAGTGGTCAGCTGGTGCAAGTTATAGCCCTGGGTGTTTTAACCTTTTTTAGTAATGATATCTGGCGTTTGTTCGCCATGAGCTCAATCCTGGCGAATCCCACGTAATCGTCAGATTTCCATCCGACGGTGGCCTATTTTTAAGCCATAGTATTTGACAAAACCGCCACCCTTACGCACATACTGTAACTGCATCGCGGGTGTTTGCAACTGCCATGTCTCCCAGCGAACATTTGCTGGGGATTGGAGTTAGCACCGATGGCGATTCGTAGTCGTTCCACGCTCGGGCATTGAACTTTGTAACTATTTTAGATTAGAATATACTACTCCTCCGATGCTAGTAGTAGAGCAGAGTCCTACTCCACTACTACTCTACTCAAGCAAGTTAGGGCATAGTAGTAGGTATTGTAGGGAGTACCAGTATTGTGATCACTCAAGCAAGTTGCCTGGCATCGATATGACCCTACGCTACTGGTATGTGTCTCGTTAGTCAAGCGGCGTGTTGTATTCATCATCACTTGTCCACTTCCCGCAGCACATATTCGCTTCTCCATCTTTGTCCGCACATAATCTCATCCAATCTTCCATCCCCGCTAAGGCACCCCCCCTGTCCGAAACCCAAGCACTAACAATGGCAGAACCGAGCAGCGTCCACCGAAAGAGTGGCTGGAATTTGCTCCCCACTAAGGTAATCAAGATCATTGTTTCACGCGTGGACAATCTCAGTACCATGTCGCTCGCCGCATCTCGTCGAGGTTGTACCGTTTACTCAAAGCCCTCAGGCCGGAGCTTTTTAAGCCAGCTCCTTGCTTGCTGATGCCTCCTGATCTTCAAAAACGGCGTCACGTGGCACAACGATCGTAGGATGGTGAGCATCAGCCCCCTTGTCTGTGATCCGATCCCCATCACCCTCAACTACATTAACGGTATGTACTGGGTCGGCATGAACACGTCTTGGATGGTGCTCGTCGACGGTCACGGCAGCTGGATGCTCGTGGAGGTCTACACCCGGCGATTGATCCCCCTTCCTTCGATTAACACTGCACTGCTTTGGCACCGCGGCCCAGAATACTCGAAATCTTACAGTAGCCAACATGATACCAAGTTTGATTTGCTCAATGCTCAAGGTTGCAATCTGCCAAGTGCCCACAAGATCTGCGATTATAAAGACTTCAGGCTAATTGCGTTCTTCAACCACGGTCTCGCCTATCTGACAGGTCACTTCGGTAAGTGGATAAATCTGCACGTCCATCGCAGGATCATACATCCTCCATGCTTCTCAGATGCCATTGAACAAAAGGGCTTCATTTACGCTGTCGACTCCTTCTATGGCTGGACGTGTTGCTGGCCTACTCTAGTCATCGCTAAAAATGGTTGTTACAGCAATATATTACTTTCCTATGATATGATGATGGCTTGCTTATATTATTGTCAACATTTACTGAAAAAAATATTCATGCTCATAACAAGTTGTTCTTAAGATGGACTATATTAAGAGCCCTTTTTTATTTGAATCCAACTTGATATGATGTTCTAGGCCGCCTGGTCTCCCTACCCTTCGTAATCCCAGAACCTTTCAAAGAAAAGCGGCATGGTAGTTGCAGGTGGTTCCTGGCTCAATCAGACGACGGTGAAAGATTGGTGATCGTTCGCACGTACCGGACATGTTGTTTCACGGAATACAATCACAGTCACTGCAAGGTATTTGAGGAGGATCCCAGCTTCTCGGGGCCTTCAAGAATTTTTGACTGCAGGCTGGTAAGTAGCCTTGTACATCCTCTCTGTTTCTCGGATTGAATTATCCGATTAACTAGGAGATAACCGACAGCAAGGATCATGATGGCAGCGCAGTTTCGTTCATCAGGCCAAAATGTGTGTACATAGCGTACCATGCGTCTTTGCATGCACCATACCCTGATATATGCCACCACGCTCTGTAGCCCAAAGTAGGAGAGAGGGTCGCAAGTATTAGACTTGGACCTGCCCGCTGGAGTTCTCCCCGCCAGGCACCCATATGGTTCAAGCTGACAGCCAATAAATAGTAACGTCTAACTGAGCCAGTTACTTAGATGCATACACTTGGTGTAGTAGGATCTTTATTTAGTTTGATGCATACACTTGTTCTTTTTTAGTAGCCCATTTGTAATGATGGCTGATGTTTCATTTGGAAGAGAGAGCTGCGTTTTTACTCTTCTAGCTAGCTTACTGCTTCTGTTGCACCCCCAGCCCTGGTTGTCGTTGTTGCTGTTTTCCATGTACAATCAGTAGTATATTTCGCCTGTTGGTTGAATAAATGTGTTGTTAGAACGACAAACAAAATGTTTTGGAAGTCGTTGCACGGTCCGATCCTTTAGTGCCCCGTACCGTACATAGCGCATACTATTTTTTGTATGGAACGCATTTTCCACTTGTTGATAACATGCAGCCCACTGATGAAGGCCCAATAGAGGAGCCCATAATTAACTGGAAGGGAGGCTCTCACATGAATCCGGCCCGGGTACATGCTCATGATCCCCTAAACATAAATAAGTAAATAAATAAATAAAGCTAAATGCTCATGCACCAATTCTTTCAATTCATGATTTAACAGGAGGATATTCTTTCCTATGATAGTGTCGTTACATTCAGTCAATATTATTCCAATGCAAAGATAGCGACTAGACTTCTTTCTCCCAGCATTTTGTTCCTGCAATCAGCGGACCCATGCAAATCGTAGTCAATGTCGTAAATAGTTCCGGTCCATTTTTAGGTTTCAACAAGAATGTCCAACCCAGCCCAATACATTGGCGACAGCACTTGATCCTCTGCCTTGGTGCACTCGCCGCGGCACCGCCGTCCGGCCCTGTCAACATAGTGAATCGGGAGAGGACTATAGTTGTGAGTATGACAGTACGGACCCACCAGGTTCACTCCCGAACACAAGCAAGCGCCTCTTTTACTACTCAATGCACCCCTTGTTTTTTTACTCTAATCCACCCTGCTGATATCTGGGACCCACATCATTTTCAACGTATAGTCAATTAATGACATAATTGCACAACTTTTTTTGTGTAGTAATTTGGAGGAGCGGGCTATAAACTGGGTTGTGCGGTCTTTGTGGCTCGTCTAACAACATGACCAGCCCAGCAGTTTTTTCTTTGGGAAAATAGGTAGCCCAGTATTTATTTTTGAAGAATACCCAAGCTAGGCCTATTTGTTTTCTCTGACTTACTGGGCTGCAAATCTTTCAAGACGAGGAGGGATGCATTCCGGCCTGGCCAAAGAGTATGGTCAGTGTCTGTTAAAAGTAATATCAAAGGGGTTGAAACTTCCAAAACAATTATAGCAAATGGGAAATAAGTTTATTTTTTTGTTATTGTTCTTCAAAGATATTTTATACTCCCTCCGTCCCAAAATTCTTGTCTTAGATGAGTCTACATACGGATGTATCTAATACCAAAACGTGACTTGATACATCCGTATTTTGACAAATCTAAGACAAGAATTTTGGGACGGAGGGAGTATTTCATTGGATTTAACATGACATAGTACTAATTTATTTTTGAATTTGTTTTGTATGGCTACTAATTTTTAGATTAAGTATATTTTGTTCCCCAGCAAAAAATTTGCGAATTTTCAAAATTTCTCACATATTTAGTTCATTTTTTAACCCTGGTACTGACCAGAAAATGGGCAGCAATTCTAAAAATGGAAAATGGGCTGCAATAAATTCCATATGAATTAGAAAAAGAGTATAAATTATAAAAATAATAGCAAATGGGTTGTACACACTACTAGGGAAAAGCCTAGCAGCAGCGCGGGTTTTGGCCCTCTCAGTAGCGCGGGTACCGGTGCTACTAATAAGGCGCTACAGCTAACGTATAGCAGTAGCGCGTGTTGACCCACGCTACTGCTACACATGAATAGCTGCAGCGCTCTTTAGAAAAGGACGCTACTGATATTATCTGCAGCGCCGTTTACAGGTAAGCGCTACTGGTAAGTCGGCGCTAGTGCTAAATCCCCCCTCGCTACTACTAGTTTTATTAGTTTTTTTTCCTGCAGATTTGTTTTTTATTTGTTTTGCATTTGAATAGGCTTTATACAATAATCTTTAGCATATCATCCACATACAAATGTAATCATAGCATATACATACAATTAGTCATCATCATAATCATCATCCAACACAAAGTGGTCTCTCGTCATCAAATCATGTCATCATCATAATCATCATCCAACACAAAGTGGTCTCTCGTCATCAATCTCGAAAATAGCGATACAAGTCTCGATTACTTGCAAATACATCATCATCCATCTAAACAATGATATACACGAGAATAGCTATCACTTTGAGTACATGAGTTCGTATCCCTCTCTCGCATTAGCGTGAACCTAAACTAAGTACTGCGTGTCGCTCGGAAACCGAAAACCGGTACACCTGGGCCTGACACTCCAGCCACTTGTCGTATATATACTCCTGGCGTAGCACTTCTGCGTGTCGATGCCGGTCTCGATGCCGGTCTCGATGCCGGTCTGAATCTCAGTGCCGGTGTCAGTCTGCGTATCGGTCTCAGCACCGGTCTGCGTGTCAGTCTCAGTCCCCGATGCCACTGGTGGGCCCAGCAACAACATCTGTTGATCGTCGGTAAAGCTAAAAAATTCGTCTGCCGCCCGGTAGACGTCGTCGCAATCACCAGAACCCTGTCCTTCATCGTTGCTAGCCATGTTTCCTATGATTAAATCTAGTCAATTAATTCTAGACCTAATAAAATGAATAATGACATAAAAAAGGACTATTGTTTTGCAGGAATGTTGACTCCTTCCTGGTGCGGCAAATCCCGGGCACTCGATATGTCCTAGTTTGTAGCACAAGTCATGCCGAAATTCACGGGAAATTTCGGCATGACCTTTGCTAAAAAGTGGACAAATCGAGAACCTGAAATTTGCCGGAACAGAAATGAATCAACATTCCGGCAAAACATAGGCCACTCAGCATCATTCCCTGGAAACAACAAAGCCACCACTTGGGCACAATCGAACAACTTGAATGAAAAGATATAACATGACCACTTCAATGAAAAATAAAATTTGCGTAAATTCTTTTGCTTGAAAAATAGTGGTCTTTTGAAAAATCAAAAACCTTTGCCAATCTACTTAACCTAGCTTGTTAATCCAACGAACCTAATTAACCTACCTATTTAACCTAGTTAGTTAATCTAGTTTACCTAGATAATTAACCCTAATTAAACTAGTTAACGCAGCTAGTTCTCTGTCAAAGCCTAAAATAAATTTTTGCACTAATTAACATGGATAATTAACCTAATTAAACTAGTTAACCTGACTAGTTCTCTGTCAAATCCCTAACTAAGTTTTTGCACTAACCTAGATAATTAGCCTAATTAAACTAGTTAACCTAACTACTTCTCTGTCAATGCCCTAACTAAATTTTTGCCCTAACCTAGATAATTAACCTAATTAAACTGGCTAACCTATGCATGAGAGAGAGAGGAGGGGTGGGGGCTTACAGATGATGGCTCCGGTGGTGGCGACGGAGGCAGTGTGGTGGCGAGGGAGGCAGGGCGTCTCCGGTGACGGCGAGGGAGGCAGGGGCGTCTCCGGTGACGGCGAGGAAGGTGGTGTCGACGGCGGCTCCGGTGGCGTTGACGAGGCCGCGCGGCTCCGTGACGTTGGGGGCGGCTCCGGTGTGGTCGACGGCGCACGGCTCTGGTGGTGTCGGCGGCGGCGGCGAAGTGTGGGGCGACTGTGAATCAGGGAGACGGCGGTGCGCGCGCGGGGTGGGTTTGAGGGATTTGGGGGAAGTGGTGGCCGGGGGGAAACGGTTTTTTGGCTAAGTCAAACTTAGCGGTAGCGCGTTTCGCAAAACGCGCTATAGCTAAGTTAGCTATAGCGCTTTCCCCAAAACGCGCTGCTGCTATAGCTAATTTCCTATTCTGTTTCTATAGCGGGGGTCTAGGACACGCACTGCAGCTACGTTAGCTATAGCGCCTCTTACAAACAAACGCTGCTGCTATGCCTTCCTCCGATTTTTCGCTTTTTCGTTTATTTTGCTTTACATTTTATTTTTCCCTTTCTCCTTTTTCTGTTTCTTTCATTTTCATTTAAATTTCTATTTGTTTATCATCTTATTTAATTTCCGTTAGTAGTAGCGCTCTTCTTAGGAAACGCGCTGCTAACTGTGCTCTAGCAGTAGCGCGTTTCTGTTAAGCTCGCTACTGCTATGCGTAGCCTAGCATTCTGCCAATGGGAATATTAGTAGTAGCGCTTTCTTTACAACAGGCGCTACTGCTAAGTTTGTGTCTATAGCGCGGTTTTTATTTGGTCGCTACTGCTATATAGCACTAGCGCAGTTTTTTGACCCGCGCTGTTGCTATATTCTGTGTATAAGGTTTTCCCTAGTAGTGACATGCCACAGATTTTGAGGCTGACTTGTTTACGCAAGGCTTTGTCAGTCAACACACGATTCTAGCAGCAGGGATTGTTGGATGTCCATCCAACAGCCGACGTGCTTCTTCAGTCTCTGATCTTCCTACTCCAGCCGCCTAAACTAGCGCCAGCGGGACTGCCTGCTCCCTCCTCTTGTGGCCTGCTGTGATGCCACACAGGCTTCACCGGCCCAGCCTACTTCCTCTGCTGGCCTAGCCGCATGCAATCAACTGCCTCCTTATTACGCAAAAAAAATGATTCCTCCCACTAACATCTGGGGCGCACCATTTCGAAGGCTGACCCGTGGGCCTACTAAGTTGACGCGTACCATGGGCTTTGTCAACTTAGTCAATATAAACAATTCTAACTGCAGTGATCGTACGATGTCCATCCAACGGCCGTCGTGCCTCTTCAACCTCTGGTCTTCTTGCTCCAGCCGCCCAAAGTAGCGCCAGTCGTGCCGCCTGCTCCTACCTCCCATGGCCGGTTGTGTTGCCGTGGAGGCCTCACCGCCCCCTACTACTCCCACCGCTGGCCAGGCCATCCCTCCACTCACCCACACCCCCTGTTATTCTGTGGCGACGGCAGCCTCACATCAAAGCCGCACCAGTGAACCCTCGTACTCCTCTCCGCGTGGGCATCCACTGCCGCGTCTTCCCCAGCTCCGCGTCGTCCCCTTCATAGGCCTCGCCGTCGTTCACCGCCCTGGTGCTCTCAGTGCGGCGTGGTCAACGTGGTCAAGGAACAACTTCCATCGGACATGGACTATACGTGGAGAGGCTGACAACTAGGTTCACGGCCGCACACAAGGAAATGCCTCCTTATTAAGCGCAAAATAATGATTCCTCCACTTGACATCTGGGACCCACCGGAAGGGCCTCTGTATTTCATGAAAAAAAATTTCCCCTGCTGACAGGTCGGACCCACCAGCTATATCTTTGCACGCAAGGAAGTGCCTCCTTATTACGCACAAAAAAATGAATACTCCCCTTGCTAGCTGGGACCCAGCATAATGGGAGGTTGACTTGTGGGCCTACTAAGTTGACGGGGACGGAGGGCTTTGTCAACTTAGTCAATATGAACGATTCTAGCTCCAGTGACCGTACGATGTCCATCCAACGGCCGTAGTGCTTTTTCAACCTCTGGTCTTCTTGCTACAGCCGCCCAAAGCAGCGCCGGTCGTGCCGTGTGCTCCTGCCTCCCGTGGCGTCTGTGATACTGTGGAGGCCTCACCACCCCCTACTACTCCCACGCTAGCCAGGCCATCCCTCTACTCACCCACACCCCCTGTTATTCTGCGGAGACGGCAGCCTCACACCGCAGCCGAACCAGTGAACCCTCATACTCCTCTCCGTGCGGGCTTCCACTGCCGCGTCTTCCCCGGCTCCGCGTCGTCCCCTTCCTAGGCCTCGTCGTCCTCCACCACCCTGGTGCTCTCGGCGCGGCGTGGTCAACGTGGTCAAGGAACGACTTCCATCAGAAGAGTACTGTACATGAAGAGGCTGACAGCTGGGTCCACGGCAGCCACAAGGAAGTGCCTCCTTATTACATGCAAAATAATTATTCATCCACCTAACAGCAGGGACCCACCGGACGGGCCACCATATTTCGTTAAAAAACATTTCCCCCTGACTGCTGGGACCCACCAGCTACATCTTCGCATGCAAGGAAGTGCGTCCATATTACGGGCAAAAAATATATTTGCCCCCCTTACTACTGTGACCCACCAACTACATCTTCGCACGCAAGGATGTGCCTTACAGTCGGGACACACCTGGTTGAAGCGTACGTAGCGTTGCCATTCTGGTCGCGAACGTGTACGTACATACGATCAGTCTATCTGTAGGCTGAAGCGATGAACCGTGGCCGTGTAAGGAAAGGCACGTGTCGTAGTAGAGGCGTGCACGTGTCGTAATAGAGGTGTGCACGTAGCATGTACACGTACGTACAACGGCCAGGGTGCAAGAAAGAAAATACGTCCACGTATGTAAGTACGGGCAGGGTCTCGAGCGCGTACTCGCGCATAATATATACGGATGGCCGGGGCTTTTGTACATTGAGAGGCAACGGACGGCAGCAACGGCGTCCTGTTCATCGGGCAGCGAACCGGCTGGGTTAGAACGAAGAAACAACGTCCTGTTCATCGGGAGGCAACCGACTGGGTCGAAATATGTCATGTTCATCGGGATCCAACCTGCTTGGATGGAACAGCCGATGGAAACGAGGCCTGGCGTACCGCAGAACGGAGGAAACGGCCTTGTGTTCAACCAGCCACGGTCGAAACGGGATCCTGTTCATCGGGAGGGGTCTGGCGTATCACAAAATGGAGGAAACAGACTTCTGTTGGACCTCCTGCGGTCGAAACGGGGTCCAGTTGATCGGGAGGGGTGTGGCGTACCGCAAAATGGAGGAAACAAACTTCTGTTGGAGCGTTACGGTCAAAACGAGAGTCATGTTCATCGGGAGGGGTGTGGCGTACCGACGGGATTCCACGGGATATTGTTCATCTCCACCGCCAACCTCCTCCAGCCTCCACGGGCTACTGTTCATCCACCGTCGACCTCCTCGAGCCTCCACCTGCGACTGTTCATCTATGGGCTCCTGTTCATCCAGCCTCCATCGCGCGCTCCTCCACCGGCTACTGTTCAACCAGCTCTCTCCATGGGGTCCTGTTCAACCACCCCTCCACGGGCTACTGTTCATCCAGCCCTCCACCGGCTACTGTTCAACCAGCCCTCCATCGGCTATTGTTCAACGTTCCCTCCACGGGGTCATGTCCATCCAACCCCCACCGGGAACTGTTCATCCAAACCCCCCCAACAACACTCATTGTTCATCCAGAGGCAGCATCGATCGGCTTCAGTTAGTAGCAGTAGCAAAGGAATCGCTCGATCGGGTTCAGTTAACAGCCATTGATCGATCACTCGGGCTCAGTAACGTGTAGCCTGCAGTGCAATCGCTCAGGTTCAGCAGGCAAACACCTCGCTCGGGTTTAGTTAGATCCCAACGCCTTGCACCCACACACGTGCATGTGCGAGAGAAACGCACAAACCTTCGTGCATCTCTTGGCCCCGACCACCCACCGTAATTAGGAACACCCCGATATTTTCCTCGCCCTCGCTTCTACCACAATTTTTTCCGTCATGGACAACCCAAAGAATGTCATGCAGATGTGTCTCCGGCCCGCCCAGGACAAAAATCCCATTTTCTGTCATGATTTTTTGTCATAGAAGTAGGATCCCACCACATCTATGATGATACAGGGTTTTGTCACATTATCGTCATAGAAGTGTCATAAGTATGACAGAAAAAAATTGTTCGGCCCAACACGGATGTATCATTTTTTTGTCGTGTCGTGTTAACCACCGTATAGGAAGTATTAGACCCAGACACGACGCACAATTATCATGGCGCTCTGAAGTCGAATTCCACATTAATGTATTCACACTCAGACGGTAAGTCTTCATTGATTGAAGAAATACGTTACGTCGTGTGTTGCACATCTAATTCATCAACATGCATAAGCGTTATGACGTGTGTCCATTCACTGGACATTTGAGGATTCTAGGATATTTAGCTCACACCGCAGCTTGCAAAACCTCTTCTCATCCAAGGGCTTAGTGAAGATATCTGTCAGTTGCTCTTCAGTGTTGACGTGAATGATATCAATGTCTTCCTTGTTGATATGATCTCTGAGAAAGTGATGACGAATCTCAATGTGCTTTGTCTTCGAGTGTTGAACTGGATTCTTGGAAAGCCAAATGGTGATTTCATTCTCACAGAAGAGTGGCAGATTCTTCGTGTTGATGCCACAGCCCTTGAGAGTTCGCTTCATCTAGAGAAGCTGAGCACAGCAAGATCCAGCAGCAATGTATTCAGATTCAGCAGTGGAGAGTGATATGCAGTTCTGCTTCTTTGAAGACCAACAGACAAGAGATCGTCCAATAAAGTGACATGTGCCTGAGGTAGACTTGCGATCAACCTTTTCACCAACATAATCAATATAAGAATATCCAACTAGATCATATGATGAGCCCTTTGGATACCATAATCCTAGTGTTGGGGTGTGAGCCCAATATCGAAGAATTTGCTTCACCGCAAGGTGATGCGATTCCTTTCGTGCCGCTTGGAATCGGACACACATGCAAACGCTCAGCATTAAATGAGGCCTAAATGCACATAAATATAGCAAAGAACCAATCATGGAGCGGTATACCTTTTGATCAAACTGTTTACCATTGTCCTCAGGGCCCAGATGACTTTTGGTTGGCATTGGCGTCGTGTACCCTTTGCAGTCTTGCATTCCAAACTTTTTCAGGCAATCTTTGAGGTATTTTTCTTGTGATATGAAGATGCCATGGCACTGATGACGGATTTGAAGACCAAGGAAGAACTTCAACTCCCCCATCATGGACATCTGATATTGCTCTTGCATCATGTATCCAAACTCATCACTGTATCTCTTATCAGTGCAGCCGAAGATAATGTCATCCACATATATTTGACACACAAATGATAACCCACAAGTGTAGGGGATCGCAAAAGTTTTCGATAAGTAAGAGTGTCGAAGCCAACGAGGATCTAAAGGTAGAATAACTATTCCCTCAAGTTCTATCGACCACCGATACAACTCTACGCACGCTTGACGTTCGCTTTACCTAGAACAAGTATGAAACTAGAAGTACTTTGTAGGTGTTGTTGGATAGGTTTGCAAGATAATAAAGAGCACGTAAACATAAACTAGGGGCTGTTTAGATAAAGATGCAATAAAGTAAATATAGCGAGTGTGGAAAAGTGGTGGTAGGAGTTGTGAAATTGTCCCTAAGCAATTGACTATGTTACTAGACTGGTAATCACTATTGCAATTCTATTGGAGGGAGAGGCATAAGCTAACATACTTTCTCTACTTGGATCATATGCACTTATGATTGGAACTCTAGCAAGCATCCACAACTACCAAAGATTCATTAAGGAAAAACCCAACCATAGCATTAAAGTATCAAGTCCCCTTTTATCCCATACGCAACAATCCCCTTACTCGGGTTTGTGTTTCAGTCACTCACGCAACCCACTATAAGCGAATCATGAACGCATTGCAACACCCTATAGCAGGAATCCCTCACGCTTGCGCGACACGGAGGGCACAATAGGACAGCACCAATAATAAAACATGCAACTCAAACCAATCATAGCAATTCATCAATCACCGATAGGACAATGGAAATCTACTCAGACATCATAGGATGGCAACACATCATTGGATAATAATATGAAGCATAAATCACCATGTTCAAGTAGAGGGTACAGCGGGTTGCGGGGGAGTGTACCGCTGAATATAGATGGGGGAAGGTGATGGAGATGTTGGTGAAGATGATGGAGGTGTTGGTGAAGATTGCGGTGATGATGATGGCCCCCGGCGGCGTTCCGGCGCCACCGGAAGCAAGGGGGAGAGAGCCCCCTTCTTCTTCTTCTTCCTTGACCTTCTCCCTAGATGGGAGAAGGGTTTCCCCTCTGGTCGTTGGCTCCCATGGCGTGGGAGGGGCGAGAGCCCCTCCGAGATTGGATCTATCTCTCTGTTTCTGCGTTCTCAGATTCTACCCCTTCACCGTTTCTTAAATATCCGGAGATCCGTAACTCCGATTGGGGTGAATCTTTCGCCCAGATCTTTCTCATAAAATTAGCTTTCTTGCACCAAAAGAAGAGCGTCAACTGCCTTACGGGTGGCCCACGAGAGTCCAGGGCGTGCCCCCCTGTCTCGTGGCCACCCCGAACACCGTTTCGCGTTGATTTTACTTCCCAAAAATCATAAATATTCCAAAAAAATCTCCGTCCGTTTTTATCCCGTTTGGACTCCGTTTGATATTGGGTTTCTGCGAAACAAAAAACATGCAACAGACAGGAACTGGCACTAGGCACTGGATCAATATGTTAGTCCCAAAAAATAGTATAAAAAGTTGCCAAAAGTATATAAAAGTTGAATAATATTGGCATGGAACAATCAAAAATTATAGATACGACGGAGACGTATCAACAAACAGTTCACCATCATATGTCTACGTGAAGAGAGTGGGATCTAGTGAACCAGGTTTGAAGCCTTTGCTCTTCAGGAATTCTTTGAGTGTGTCATACCAAGCGCGAGGTGCTTGTTTGAGGCGATATAGTGCCTTGTTGAGCTTGTACACCATATCAGGATGCTTAGGATCTTCAAAACCAGGCGATTGAGCGACATACACTTCTTCTTCGATTTTTCCTTTGAGAAAGGCACTCTTCATATCCATTTGGTACAAAAGAATGTTGTGATGGTTAGCATAGGCCAGCAGTATGCGAATGTCTTCATGCCTTGCCACAGGAGCAAAGGTTTCATCGAAGTCAATTCCTTCCACTTGTGTGTAACCTTGAGCAATGAGGTGAACCTTGTTTCTGACAACTTGTCCAAGTTCATCTTGCTTGTTGCGATAGATCCATGCCAATAATGTTCTGCTTGCGAGGATCAGGACATTTGACAAGCTCCTGGACATTATTAAGCTCAAATTGTTGAAGCTCTTCTTGCATAGCTTGAATCCATTTAGGTTCCATGAAGGCTTCTTTCGACTTTCTTGGGTTCAGATATAGAGACAAAAGCAAAGTGACCGCAGAAGTTTGCTAGTTGTGTAGCTCTTGATCGAGTGAGAGGGCCAGGAGCATTGATGCTATCAATGATCTTCTCAATCTGGACTTCATTGGCGACTCGTGGATGAGCTGGACGAATATTTTGATCATACTAACTATTGTCTTCATCTTCAGCATTGGCTTCAGACTGAGCATTATCTTCAGGTTGATTAGGTGCAGAAATGACGATCTCATCCTCAGCCTATTCCTCGGTGGATATGATTTCTCCAGTACCCATCAGCTTGATAGCTTCACCTGGTGTAGCTTCATCTAGCACATTTGGCAGGTGCTCTCCTTGCGATCCATTAGTCTCATCGAACCGTACATCTACAGTTTCAACCACTTTGTAGTGAAAGAGGTTGAAGACTCTATAGGTGTGCGAGTCCTTTCCGTAAACAAGCATAAAACCTTCATGTGCTTTCGGTGCAAATCTGGACGTGTGATGTGGATCCTTGATCCAGCACCTAGCACCAAAGACTTTAAAGTAACTGACGTTTGGCTTCTTACCAGTCAGAAGTTCATAAGATGTCTTCTTGAAGAACTTGTGAAGATATACTTTGTTGATGATTTGGCATGCAGTGTCAATGGCTTCGGGCCAGAATTTTCTTGGAGTCTTGTATTCATCGAGCATCGTCTGTGCCATCTCAATGAGCATTCTGTTCTTGCGCTCCATGACGCATTCTGCTGTGGTGTGTAAGGAGCAGAGAACTCATGTGTGATGCCCAAAGTATCAAGATAAGTGTCGAGGCCAACGTTCTAGAACTTAGTGCCATTGTCACTCCGAATGTGCTTGATTTTGATGCCATAATTCATCATGGACCGATTTGTGAAGCGTCTGAAGACATCCTCCACTTCAGTCTTATAGAGAATTATGTGCACCCTGGTGTATCTTGAGTAATCATTGACAATAACGAAGCCATAGAGATGTGCAGTAGTCGTAAGGGTACATTAGTGAGTAGGGCCAAATAGGTCCATGTGAAGCAGCTCGAAGGGATGTGAGGTAGTCATGATTGTCTTCGAGGGATGCTTGGCTCTAGTCATCTTTCCAGCTTCACAGGCACCACACAGATGATCCTTCTTGAACTTGACGCCCTCGATGCCAATGATGTGCTTCTCCTTCGTGAGAGTGTACAGGTTCCTCATGCCCGCATGTCGCCATCGATGCCATAGCCAGCATTCTGAAGCCTTTGCTAGAAGACATACGGCAAGCTGTGGTCCTGCTGAGAAATGTACCATATACAGATCACCTCTTCGATAGCCTTCGAAAACTAGAGATTTGTCAGATTCCATTAGCACAAGACAACGATATTTTCCAAATATCACAATCATGTTCAGATCACAAAGCATTGACACAGACATTAAGTTGTATCCAAGGGATTCAACAAGCATCACTTTATCCATGTGCTGACCCTTTGAGAAAGCAACTCTACCAAGACCCAATTCCTTGCTTTTACCAGTGTCAACGAATGTGATGTGGCTCTTAGTAGATGGACATAATGTTGAATCTGTAAGAAGACCTCGATCACCAGTCATGTGGTTTTCGGAGTTAGTGCAGTCACTGTCCATGATCCATTCAGTGGCTTTTGGAGTTGTACCCTATAGTGCAGTTAGCGGGATAGGCTTCACCAAGAGTATTGTGAAGCAGAAACATGTAGCGAACAAGCATATTATCATAGTTTAGATTTAGGTTAGGCATGATAGGGTGCACATTAAGGAACCCTGGGACGAAATACATGATAAGACCATTGGAGAATTTTATCTTGCATCCCACAAGATGTTTTCGGTCTCTAGCAATGTCGTCAGAAGATTTAGCTTTCCGGCTGGAGACCTTTCCCTGCAAGAGAAGTTAATTCTTCTTAACTACCCACATCTTCAGGGGTGGCTTAGAAGCAATAAGTCTAAGTGCAACATCTGAGAACTTTGGCTTGGGAGCCCTAGCAAATAGTTTCGCAGGAGGAGAATAGTACTCATATGAATATGCAGAAAAGTTCTTAGTTTTGTGAACATAGAGGTTAGAAGAAACACCCTCATATTCATGAGTCTCATAACGGTTCTCCTGCAAAACATTGGCATTAGTGTGACCATGAGTGGTCCTCTGTTTGTATGAAGCCTTTGGTCCGGATGACACCTTTGGTCGGGGGTTTGTCTTCTTCCCAGGTGGTATCATGATGACATTCACGGGAAGCTTCTCAAGACAGCTTTGGGCACCCAGATCGTCTTCTGGGGTGACCCGTTCCTGCAGTTAGTACCAATGTACCTGGCAAACACTTCACCATTATGATTCTTAAATAGATTATAATTTGCATCAAAGGATTCATCGATGACAATTGGGTTAGCACAAGTGAAGCCAGATAAGGTGGATGGGTCTACTGAAGGATCCTTAGCAGCAACTCAGGTGGTTTTGGAATACTGCTCAGTTGTCCAGTATGTACCATCAACGTTCATTTTCCTCTCGAACATAACACCCTCTTCCCTAGGGTTTCGATTCAGAATCTGTTTCTTGAGAACATCGCACAAGGTCTGATGCCCTTTGAGGCTTTTGTACATGCCAGTCTCAAGCAATGTCTTCAACCTAGCATTCACATCAGCAATAGTAGTGGCATACTCAGTAGAGGGGTTAGTTACCACATCAGCGGATGAAGATATTGCAACATCATAAGTAGTAGAACATCCAGCAACAGAGACAACATTATCACGCTCGAGACACTTTAAGCATGGTGGAACAATTTCTACCTGAGCGGAAAAGATATGTTGGGCGAGTAGTCAATCATTCTCTTTTTGAAGACCTTCATGAGATGCTCTCGGTTTCTCAAGATCCTGCTTCCATTGAAGATAATCATAGGAAAGCTTCTCATGAGAAGCTGAGAGAGTTTCATGACGATGTAACATCCCAAATTTTCAATTTGGAATGTTATACATTAGATCATCATGCATTACATATTTTCTTGCATTTGTTGATCCTAGAAATTTTCACGCAACTCAAGGACCCACGGAGAGAGTTGGAGATTTCGAAATTTTCGTATTTGAGTTCTCTCAAATTATGAAAAGAGGATCATTTGATTTTATTTATTTTATCTTCAAATATTTTACCAATATCAAAAATAAGAGAGGGAATAATATGACTTTCCCAAAATTTAGGAAAAATGAAGATTTAATAAATAAATCAAATTTTGGATTTTCTCGGAGTTTATTTGCCTTAGAAAAAATGCGTATTTTCAAAAATTGCATTTTAGGCCCGAGTAAAAGTTCATTTTGTTCGACTCATTTTTAGGAGTCGGGGAAAATTTACTTTGTAATTTTTGGAGTCCGGTAGATTTTCTTTTCTGTGTTTTTTCGCGTGCGAAACCGATTTAAAAAAAAGGCTGCAGCGTGACTGGGCCAAAGGCCCAGCTGGCCGAGCCAGCCGCCAGGCCGCTGCGCCCCAGCCTCGCACGCGCCAGGAGCCAGCAAAGGGAGCCGGCCGCCGCCTCTTGCTCCTGTACCGAATCCTAAAAGGATTCTAGGGCGCCCCTTGCCCCTTTTTCCTTATTTCGTTATTCCTATTCCTAGTCTAATTCTTATCCCCTACTCCAAGCAAAACCCTCCCCTCCCCAATATAAATACCCAAGCACCCCCCCTCTAAACATCAAATCAAAACCTCACCTCTCCTCCGCAGCGCAGCGCGGCAGTAGCAGTAGCCAGCACCGCCGCCGCCCCTCACCCACACCACCGCCACCGCCCAACGCCGCCGCCTGCCAGCGCCGCCGCCGCCGCTTGCCACCGCCGCCGCCAAGTGCCACCGCCGCCGCCCAACGCCGCCGCCGCCGGAGCCCCTCGCCTCTTCGAGGTACTAGCCCCGCGCCGCGTCACTTCTTCCCCTCGGTTCGGTTTTTCTCGTAAACCGTTCCGGTTTTCTAGATCGGTTTTCGTTTCGGTTTTCTTTTCCGAAACCCTAGATCGGTTTTTCTCGCCGGTTTTTCTTTCCGGTTTTGTTTAGCGAGCATTCGCCGGACCGTTCGTCCTAACGAACGTGATCACTAGTTAGCCTCGGTTAACGAACGTCCGTTTGTTCAACCGTTCGTCGCTTTCTTTTAGTCGGATTTATTCCGCTATTTTTCTGATAGCGATTTCATATCCGATTTTCCTTTTAGTTTATCTTCTCGCTCGTTTATCGGAATCAGGTGATTCAAGCGCCAGGAGTTTCGTTTCGAAACCGTCGTTCCGACTAATCAACTTAAACCAAGTTTTGCCACTGTAAAATTTGACTTAGTTTCAAATTGCTAGAACCGAGTTGTTTTCTCTCGCCGTTTGACTTTCGTTGCTTTACTCGATTTGATTCTTTTTGCAACCAGGGTTCTTAAGTTGGACTTATTGGTTAGATCTTTCATTCGAGTTTTACCTGTGCATTAGATGAGTACTTATTGTATGCTTGTTGTTTGTCTGTGTTAGATCACCCGGAGTGCGCCGCTTGTTAGTTCGAATCTCTAGGTTTCGCAGATCATCAGCAAGGCAAGTAACACTTGATCATACCTTTTCTACTACCCAGTTTTTGTGCATTAGATCAATCCTCAAACATTGCATGATTAGGATCTAATTAGATTGTGGGATGGGAAGTAGATGAGGTAGTACCTATTACCTGTTTTACTTATGAAACCTTTGGGAGTTACTTCTACATTTGCTTATTATGCCATGCTATGCTAGTAGACGTGGATTGGGTGAGTGAATATCCATGACAGATGTGAGTTTGTTAATTAATGGTTTATCTAAGGTGGCAACTTAAATACACATCTGGGTGGATTGAGGCACCTGGGGTTACCAGGACTTGCCTGTTTTTTTGGAAATCCCAGGGGTACCGTGTGATTTTCCTATGGACCGTCACCCAGGCTCAAAGGGATCATAAGATAATTCATACTAGTAACTTACGTGTGCAGCCACAAGCCATTATGGGCTCTGGCATAGTTGACTAAGTCGTGCGAACTCTTATAGTGGTGGACTAGCAGATGTAGGGGATGTAGGTGTACCGGTCTACCCATCGTAAGGTGCTAGCGCTTCTGAAAGACTATGTCTCGGTCATCCGTTTCCCAAACACCATGTAGTGCGAGAAACCAAACGGAGGCGATCGAGTCTTGTGGGGAAAAGTGCGCAAACCTCTGCAGAGTGTACAAACTAATCATGATTAGCCGTGTCCCCGGTTATGGACATCTTGAGTATCTAGTACTTGAATATTCTGTGAATCTCAACATGTTACTCTAATTTAATATTGATGGGTTTGTTAATGAGTACTTTTTAATTGGGATTGAGGATGTTTTCAACCATTCTCAATGTTTAACAACCACCATGCTAGTTAAATAAATTTATTCCTTTGCAGTAGGGAAAAACTGGCTTTACGCAAAAACTGTAACCATAGAGCTTTTCCACCAGCCATATATGCATGTAGTATAGGCTTGTCATACATTATTCTCTATGTGTTACTTTGCCAGCATATTCCATGTGCTGACCCGTTTCGGGCTGCAACTTTCATGTTGCAGACTTTTCAGACGACGAGTAAGGTGCTTTTAGGTCATGGTTCTATACTCAGTGATGCCGTTGGAGTTGATGGACTCACTTATCTTCCAAGTCTTCCGCTGTTATCGTTATTAGATGGCCTTAAGCCATGATTATTGTAATAAGTCCTCTTTTGGACAAACGATGTAATAAGTGTGTGATTGCTACTCTGTTATAAATCCTTCGAAGTACTGTGTGGTGTCAGCATTACTGATCCAGGGATGACACCGGAGCACAGAGACTTGACCGTCTGAGGTCGGGTCGCTACAGACAACTTTCAAGTTCTTCTACTTAAAGCAAAGACATTTAATGTCTTCGATTAAGGACTAAGTTCGATTTATTTCCGCGTCCAACAGGTCATCGCTTTTGTCTAGCAGCTTTTGAATGTGTTCCATAGTAGTTTGTTGCTCAGTTGCAATTTTAGCAAGTGTCTTATAGCTAGGTTTGGATTCATATGAGGTTACCTTGGCACCACGTGCCATGAAGCAATAGGTTGGATCAGATGGCTCGGGTTCAAAATTCATCATTTTAAGAGACTCCTTGAATTCGCAGAACCACGGGTCTTGACGGATTCGATGACCCTCATAGACATCAGAAATCCGGTCCCAGATAAGCTTTGCATGCAGAGATGCATGATGCGCCTAAACTCATCATTTGACAGACAGGGCCATATGATATCCTTAGCCATGATATCCAGTTGAGTGTACTTTCGAATGTCGTCAGCATTCGCCATCTTGCATAAATCAGTGAGACCAGTCACCGTGACGGTCGACAGCTTAATGTTCATTGCAAGGAGGCGCTTCCTCATCATTGCCTTCCATTTGGAATAATCATGACCATCAAAAATAGGACACGCAGCAGAGACTTTGATTATCCCTGCAGTCTACATAGCTAAAACTCCAGGTGGTTAAACCGAATCACACAGAACAAGGGAGTACCTTGCTCTGATACCAATTGAAAGTGCTAGTTATGGACTAGAGGGGGTGAATAGGCGATTTTTATCAAAGTTTTCAAAACACGGCAGCTTTGAAGACAAACAATAAAACTAAGCCTATATAGTAAGCAGCGGAATGAAGGCTACACTAGGAAAGCATTAGTCAATCATACAATAAAGTGAAAGCACGAAGACTAATTGCAACTAGGTAGACTGGATCAGAATGGAAGATAGTAAGAAGCTAAACACACATAATTTTTCACACAATGAAGTCAAATGAATCAGGCAGGCAAACAATTACTTCATGAAGACAAACTGTAAAGTAAGGAGAATAGAGGATAGAACCTGTTGCTTGGTGAAGACAAGGATTTGGTAGACCAGTTCCAGTTGTTGTGACAACTGTATGTCTGGTTAGGGAGGCTGAGATTGAACTCAGAAGACTGTGTCTCCACCTTATTCCCCTTGAGCTAAGGACACCCAGTCCTCGCCCAATCACTCTGGTAAGCCTTCGAGGTAGACTTCCAAACCTTCACAGACTTTGTTCACCAGCAATCCACAATGACTCTTGGGTGCTTAGAATGCGACGCCTAACTGGCTGGAGGATTCACAGCCCTCAAGTGTAACAAGTCTTTAGATCACACAGAAAGAAAGACTTCAGTGATGCCTAACACTCTTTGGCTTTGGGTGTTTGGGGCTTTGTCCTTGCAAGGATCTCTCTCTCAAATGCTTTGGAGGTGGGTTGCTCTCAAACGACAAAAGTCGTGCACTAACTCTGAGCAGCCACCAATTTATGGTGTAGGGGTGGGCTATTTATAGCCAGGAGGCAACCCGACCTGATATGTCCGAAATGACGCTGGGTCACTAGGGAACTGACACGTGTCCAACAGTCAGATTTCAAACACACGCGGCAGCTTGGCTTGGGCTACAACAAAAGCTGACTCATGCAGCTCTGGATAAGGTTTGCTCTCATTATCTTTGCTCGAAGACATAGTATTTTGTTGAGCATCACTTCAGGCACTCTGACTTTGTTCACTTGGACCCCACTTAACAGTACGGTGGTTCCTATGACTCAATAAAGAAGAAAGGAAACTACGAAACAGCTATGTCTTTGCACTACATAGTCTTTAAGTGAATATCTTCACATGTCATAATCTTCGTCGTGAATGTCTTCACGAACCACCATTGTCTTCAGTGTCTTCACACATTTTTAGGGGTCATCTCTGGTAGGTAAACCGAATCAATGAGGGACTACTACCTGTGTTATCCTGCAATTCTCACAAACACATTAGTCCCTCAACAACGTTTGTCGTCAATACTCCAAAACCAACTAGGGGTGTCACTAGATGCACTTACACTACCATCGCACAACAGCCAAGGAATCATTAGAATTTGTGTAAGCAAGAAGGTGAGCTGAGTGTTTCCACATATATACTTTTACTTTCTCCACTCTCTTCCCAAGGATTAACATGCCAGGCTCCAACTCAAGTGTACATGGAGGAAATATTATGGAAGAAGAGTTCCCAAAGACTCGAGTTGCACTTGGTGATATGATTGAAGAAAGTCTAGCTGCAACTTTGCAAAGGGTGTTTGGAGGTTGTCTTCCTATTGCGGGCAATGGGGATCAACACCAACACAGCCCTGCTGCCTCACTGGTTGTCGATAATCAATGATGTCATGGCAATGAAGATCGCCACAATGGTCGTGGCAGAGGTGTAGGTGGCCATGTTGATGGTGCCTCTACTGTTGGTGAAGAATTGAGGCTTGGCGACTTTACTTCCCCCCATGAGGGTGGGCTGCATGGAGAACAAGCTCGCAGGCGAGGCCATGACCCCTGTAGGTTTGTAGCTAGTGATGCGCGATGAGCTGCACATGATGGTGATGACATCTTCCATGAAGAGAGCATGGTGACGAAGATGAAACTGATACATCCATTTTGCATCATGTTTTCCTACTGTTATTTATAATGTTTTTATGCATAATAATGCTTTTTGGAGTAATTCTAATGCATTTTCTCTTACAATATGCTAGGTTCACACAAAGAGGGAGAATACCGGCAGCTGGAATTCTGGACCTTAAAAAGCTACGTCGGGCCACCTATTTTGCACAACTCCAAATGATCTAAAACTTCACGGGGATTTTTTTATGGAATAAATAAGAATTATTGGAGCAAACAACCACCACATGGGGCCCACCAAGTGGGCACAACCCACCTCGGTGCGCCACTGGTGGGTTGTGCCCTCCTCGACCCACCTTCGGTGCCCATATTCTGGTATATAAGTCATTTTGACCTAGAAAAAATGAGGATAGGACTTTCGGGATGAAGCGCCACCATCTCGAGGCGGAACTTGGGCAGGAACACTTTTGCCCTCCGGCGGAGCGATTCCAGGGGAACTTCCCTCTCAGGGGGGGGGGGGTCATCATCATCATCATCACCAACAACTCTCCCATCTTGGGGACGGCAGTTTCCATCAACATCTTTAGCAGCACCATCTCCTCTCAAACCCTAGTTCATCTCATGTATTCAATCTCTGTACCAGAACTATAGATTGGTGATTGTGGGTGACTAGTAGTGTTGATTACATCTTGTAGTTGATTACTATATGGTTTATTTGGTGGAAGATTATATGTTCAGATCCATTATGTTATTTAGTACCCCTCTGATCATGAGCATGATTATCATTTCTGAGTAGTTACTTTTGTTCTTGAGGTGACGGGAGAAATCTTGTTGCAAGTAATCATGTGAACTTGATATGTGTTTGATATTTTGATGGTATGTATGTTGTGATTCCCTTAGTGGTGTCATGTGAACGTCGACTACATGACACTTCACCATACTTGGACCTAATGGAATGCATTGTGGATTAGTTATTATATGATGGGTTGCGAGAGTGACAGAAGCTTAAACCCTAGTTTATGCGCTATCCCGTAAGGGGCTGATTTGGATCCAAAAGTTTAATGCTATGGTTAGATTTATTCTTAATACTTTTCTCGTAGTTGCGGATGCTTGCGAGGGGGTTAATCATAAGTAGGAGTTTTGTTCGAGTAAGAACAACACCTAAGCATCGGTCCACCCACATATCAAATTATCAAAGTAGCGAACACAAATCAAACCAACATGATGAAAGTGACTAGATGAAATTCCCGTGTACCCTCAAGAACACTTTGCTTATCATAAGATATCGTTGTGTCCTGTCCTTTGCCTCAAAAGGATTGGGCTACCTTTATGTACTTCTGTTACTGTTACCTTTACTTGCTTGTTACAAACTATCTTGCTATCAAACTACTTGTTACTTATAATTTAAGTGCTTGCAGAGAATACCTTACTGAAAACTACTTGTCATTTCCTTCTGCTCCTCGTTGGGTTCAACACTCTTACTTATCAAAAGGACTATGATTGATCCCCTATACTTATGGGTCATCAAGTCTCTTTTCTGGCGCCATTGGCGGGGAGTGAAGCACCCTTGGTAAGTGGAAATTGGTAAGGAAAAATTATTACTACATGCTGAAATTTATTGTCACTTATTACTATGGAGAACAATCCCTTGAGGGGTTTGTTTGGGGTATCTTCACCTCGACCAGAACCACAATTACTTACCCCTCAACCTACTGCACCTATTGAAAATATTGGTTATGAAATTCCTTTGGGTATGATCGAACAACTGCTAGCTAATCCTTATGCAGGAGATGGAATCGAACATCCTGATATGCACTTGATATATGTGGATGAAATTTGTGGATTATTTAAGCTTGCAGGTTTGCCCCGAGATGAAGCTAATAAGTAGGTTTTCCCTTTATCTTTGAAGGTAAAAGCATTGGCATGGTATAAGCTATGCGATGATATTGGATCTTGGAATTGGAATCGATTGAAATTGAAATTTCACCAAAAAAATTATCATATGCATCTAGTTCATCTTGATTGGAATTATATATATAATTTTTGGCCTCGTGAAGGAGAAAGTATCGCTCTAGCTTGGGGGAGGCTTAAGTCAATGTTATATTCATGCCCCAATCATGAGCTCTCAAGAGAAATTATCATTCAGAATTTTTATGCTCGGCTTTCTCGTGATGATCAATCCATGCTTGATACTTCTTATAATGGTTCCTTTATGAAGAAGACTATTTAATTCAGGTGGGGTCTTTTAGAAAGAATTAAATGCAACTCTAAAGTTTGGGAACTCGAGGAAGTTAAGGAGCCAGGTATTAAGTTTAAATATGATTGGGTTAAATCTTTTATGAATACCGATGCTTTAAAAAGTTTAGAACTAAGTATGGACTTGACTCTGAGATAGTAGCCTCCTTTTGTGAATCATTTGCTACTCATGTTGAACTCCCTAGGAGAAGTGGTTTAAATATCACCCACCTATTAAATAAGAAATTAAAGAACCGGTAATAGCTAAAGATGAAACTATTATCTATAATGTTGATCCAGTTGTTCCTCTACTTATATTGAAAAACCACATTTCCCTGTTAGGATTAAGGAACATGCTAGAGTTTCAATTGTGGTCAATAAAAGCTATATTAAAACACCCAAGCCTGCTGAACAAATCAAGGTAGAACCTAGTGTTGCTATGGTTAAAGATCTCCTAGTAGAAAATATAGATGGGCATGCTATTTACTTCTGTGATGAAGCTGCTAGAATTGCCAAACCCGATGAAAAAGATAAACATAGACCCGTTGTTGGCATGCCTGTTGTTTCGTTCAAAATAGGATATCACTATTATCGTGGTTTATGTGATTTAGGTGCTAGTGTGGGTGTTATTCCTTTTACCTTATATCAAGAAATTATGAATGATATAGCACCCGCTGAAATAGAAATCATATATGTTACTATTAAACTTGCTAATAGAGACACCATCACACCACTTGGGATTGTTAGAGATTTGAAGTCTTGTGTGGGAAAATAAAATATCCTACTGATTTTCTTGTTCTTGGTTCCCCACAAGATGACTTTTGTCCCATTATCTTTGGTAGCCCTTTCTTGAACACCGTTAATGCTAAAATAGATTGTGAGGAACAAACTGTCGGTGTAAGTTTTGGTGACGAGTCTCATGAGCTTAATTTTTCCAAGTTTAGTAGAAAGCATCATAAGAAAGAGTTGCCTAGTAAGGATGAAATAATTGGTCTTGCTTCTATTGCCATGCCCCCTACTGATCTACTAGAACAATATTTGCTAGACCATAAAAATGATATGCATCTACATGAAAGAAATGAAATAGATAAAAATTTCTTGAACAATGACCTCTGCTTAAACACAATTTGTCTATTGAAACTCTAGGAGGTTCTCCTCCACCTAAAGGTGATCCTGTGTTTGAATTAAAACAATTGCCAAACACTTTGAAATATGCTTATCTTGATGAGAAAAAGATATATCCTATTATTATTAGTGCTAACCTTTCGGAACATGAAGAAGAAAGATTATTAAAGGTTCCGAAGAAGCACCAAACTGCCCTTGGATATACTCTTGATGATTTAAAGGGCATTAGTCCCACTCTCTGTCTGCACAAAATTAATATGGAACCTGATGCTAGACCCGTTGTTGATCACCAATGACGTTTAAATCATAAAATGAAAGAAGTGGTAAGAACAGAAATACTAAAGTTTCTGGAAGCAGGTATAATCTATCCCAGAGCTGATAGTAGATGGGTAAGTCCCGTTAATTGTGTCCCTAAAAAGGGAGGTATTGCCGTTGTTCCCAATGATAAGAATGAACTTATTCCACAAAGAATGGCCACTGGTTATAGAATGGTAATCGATTTTAGAAAATTAAATAAAGCTACAACAAAACATCATTACTCTCTGCCTTTTATTGATCAATGTTAGAATGATTGTCAAAGCACACACTTTTTTGTTTCCTTGATGGATATTCTGGTTTTTCTCAAATACCTGTCTCACAGCCTGATTAAGAAAAAACCACCTTTACTTGTCCTTTTAGAACTTATGCTTATAGATGTATGCCTTTTGGTTTATGCCATACACATGCTACCTTTCAAAGATGTATTGCTGCTATATTCTCAGATTTTTGTGAAAAGATTGTTGAGGTTTTCATGGATGATTTTTCCATTTACGAAACTTGTTTTGATGATTGCTTAAGCAAGCTTGATCGAGTTTTGCAGATATGTGAGCAAACTAATCTTGTATTGAATTGGGAGAAGTGCCACTTTATGGTTAATGAAGGTATTGTCTTGGGGCATAAAATTTCTGAACGAGGTATTGAGGTGGATAAAGCTAAAGTTGATGCAATTGAGAAAATCCCATGTCCTAAAGATATCAAATGTATTGTTAGTTTCCTCTGTCATGCTGGTTTCTATAGGAGGTTTATTAAAGAATTCTTTAAAATTTCTAGGCCTCTTACAAATCTTTTACAAAAGGATGTTCCATTTGTTTTTGATGATGACTGTGTAGAAGCCTTTGAAACAATTAAGAAAGCCTTAATTTCTGCACCTGTTGTTCAACCACCTGATTGGAACTTGCCTTTTGAAATTATGTGTGATGCTAGTGATTATGTTGTTGGTACTGTTCTAGGACAAAGAGTTTATAAGAAACCAAATGTTATTCATTATGCTAATAAGACTCTAGAAAGTGCCCAACGCAATTATGCTACTACCGAAAAAGAATTTTTAGAAGTGGTGTTTGCTTGTGATAAATTTAGATCTTACATTGTTGATTCTAAAGTTACTTTTCACACCGATCATGCTGATATAAAATATCTTATGAAAAGAAAGATGCTAAACCTAGACTCATTAGGTGGGTTCTCTTGCTACAAGAATTTGACTTACATATCACTGATATGAAGGGAGCTGAGAACCCTGTGGCTGATAACTTGTCTAGGCTAGAAAATAATCTTGATGACCCACAACCTATTAATGATAGTTTTCTTGATGAACAATTAGCTGCAATAAATTTTTCTCATAATACTCCTTGGTATGCTGACTATGCTAATTATATTGCTGCTAAATATATACCACCTAGCTTCACATATCAACAAAAGAAAAAAATTCTTCTATGATTTAAGACATTACTTTTGGGATGATCCACATCTTTATAAAGAAGCAGCAGATGGTATTATTAGACATTGTGTACCTGAGCATGAACAGGGGCAAATCCTACAAAAATGTCACTCCGAAGCTTATGGAGGGAATCATGCGGGAGATAGAACACTCACAAGGTATTGCAATCTGGTTTTTATTGGCCTACTCCCTTCAAGGATGCCCGTAAGTTTGTTTTATCTTGTGATGAATGTCAAAGAATTGGAAATATAGGTAAGCTTCAGGAAATTCCTATGAATTATTCTCTTGCTGTTGAACCATTTGATGTTTGGGGTTTCGATTACATGGGACCTTTTCCTTCCTCTAATGGGTATACACATATTTTGGTTGTTGTTGATTATGTTACTAAGTGGGTAGAAGTTATTCCAACCAGTACTGTTGATCACAACACCACTATTAAAATGCTTAAGAAAGTCATTTTCCCAAGGTTTGGAGTCCCTAGATATTTAATTATTGATGGTGGTTCACATTTCATTCATGGTGCTTTCCGTAAAATGCTTGCTAAATATGATGTCAACCATAGAATTGCATCACCCTATCATCCTCGGTCTAGTGGTCAAGTTTAACTTAGCAATAGAAAAATAAAGTTAAGACTACAAGAAAATGTCAATAGGTCCCAAAAAAATTGGTCTAAGAAATTAGATGATGCACTTTGGGCTTATGGAACAACATATAAAATCCTATGGGTATGTCTCCTTATAAAATGGTTTATGGAAAATCTTGTCATTTGCCACTTGAGTTAGAACATAAAGCATATTGGGCAATTAAAGAACTCAACTATGATTTCAAACTTGCTAATGAGAAGAGGTTATTTGATATTAGCTCACTGGATGAATGGAGAACCCAAGCCTCTGAAAATGCCAAGTTATTAAAGACAAACTTAAAAGATGGCATGATAAGAGAATCCAAAAGCATGAGTTTAAAGTTGGAGAATATGTTCTTTTGTACAACTCTCATTTCAGATTCTTTGCAAGCAAACTTCTCTCCAAATGGGAAGGACCATATGTTATCGAGGAGGTTTATTCATATAGAGCCATCAAAATAAATAATGTCGAAGGTACTAACCCGAAGATTGTCAACGGACAAAGAATAAAACATTATATCTCAGGTACGCCCATTAATGTTGAAAGTAATATTATCCAAACTATGATACTGGAAGAACACATAAAGGAAACCTTTCGGAATACTCCAGAAACATGGAAAAAGATGAGGTACGTGATTCGGTAAGTAAATGGACACCGAAAAATCCGCAAAAATATTTTCTGATAGTTTTGGAATATAATAAAAATTATGAAAATAAGAAACAACCAGGAAGTCACCCCTGGTGGGCAAAAGACACCAGGGCGCCCCTGGCTTGCCAAGCGCGCCCAAGTTGGTTGTTCCCACCTCGGGTACCTTCAGGACTCCGTTTTTCTTCCGTTTGCTTGTTTCCCAAGATAAAAAATTCTTTATATACCCCCCGAACGTATTGACCTCCGTACCGCGGAGAAATCTTCTATTTTATTTTCTTGATGTTTTCTGTCAGATCTGTTAAGCCAGGCATCATGTCTACTTCCTCCTCTAACAGTGTAGAATAGGATGCTTGATTGATGCAGGCCGAATTGAAGAGAGAAGAACCCAAAGAAGCCTTAAAGGGGGACAAGAGCAAGGAAGCTACTAGAGATCAAGCGTCGGGGGGGGGGGGGGCACCCACCATTTTCTTGCCTGCTGAGGAGGAAGAAGAAGATATCCTTAAACCCTACTATGATCATCTTACCCCCACTGAGGTTGAAGCTTTCCGAATCATCGAAATGGTTCGTGTGCAAAATAAATATCTTACTCGTGAAAATATTTTATTGCAAGAGCACATCATCGCCCTCTGGAGTGTCATCCGTAGATTGGAGTATCTTCTGAGCCTGAAGGATAGGATTGATACCACTTCACCACCACCACCTCCTTCTTCATCACCAAAGGAGACTTGAGTATCGGGTATGGGCACTCCCCTTGGCTTGTGCCAAGCTTGGGGGAGTTGCCGCCGTATCGTATCACCTCCACTATCTTTTTCCTTTACTTATCTTAGTTCGATCCATAGATATATTTTGCTTTAGATGAATAAAAGTTTAGTTTGATCCTTTCTTTTCTTTGCTTAGTGATCTATCGTTTTAATTGTATCCGAGATATATAATAAAGTTTAGTGTGAGTTTTATTTTCTTTACATCCATGTTCAATAAAAAGAAAGGAAATAAATGAAAAAGATCATATGATAATCTTATGGTAAGTAATGACATCACATAAGGAAGAGTACAAGTAGAAAATTTTATTGGAGATTGACAAACATAGCATTGGTCAATGATTCAGCTCATGAAAGAATTAATAAGGTAAGAGAAGATTCACATGCAAATATACTATCTTGGACATCTTTTGTGATTGTGAGCCCCCATCAAAATATTATATGCCAAAATGGTTGACGTTGGACAAGGAAGACAACGTAATGATTTATGTTTGTTCACATTCACATTGAAGTTATATTGTCATAGATCATTTAACATGTGGTGCTTGCCCCCCATCTTTGCCAGCCAAAATTCCACACTAAGTAGAGATACTACTTGTGCATTAAAAAACCCTTAAACCCACATCTTGTTTTGAGAGTCCACCATACCTACTTATGGATTGAGTAAGATCCTTCAAGTAAGTTGTCATCGGTGCAATAAGGCAATAAAAATTGCTTCTAAAGTGTTGGATCATTTAGTGTAAGAGAAAATTGAGCGTTGTACGAACTTGTGATGGCAAAGAATAAAAGCGACAGACTGCATAATAAAGGTTTCTATCATAATGGGAAATATAACGTGATGTTCTTTTGCACTAGGAGAATAAGCATACAAACGAAAAGTGCATGGCGACCTCTGCTTTCATCTGTGAAGTGCCTATCTTTTACTTTTATGTACTTACTCTTATGCAAGAGTCGAAGTATTTCCCTCTATTCGTTTTTATTTTCTCTTTTGGCAAGCATCATGTGGTGAGGAAAGATATAGGCACATATATCCAGTTGGATATTTGTGTTATGAGTTATTATTGTTGAGATCACCCTTGAGGTGAATACGTTGGGAGGTGAAATTATAAGCCCCTATCTTTCTATTTGTCTGGTTGAAACTTTTTGCTCATGTGTATGCGGTGAGTGTTAGCAATCGTAGAAGACTATACGATGGTTGAGTATGTGGACTTGCCAAAAGGATCCGATGCGTGACCCTTCCCTGACAAGACGATGAATTGTAGTTGCAAAGTTGACTGAGAACATAGTTTGTTAGTTTTCAATAGAGTTTATGCTTTATACTTTGATGTTGTGATGAATTGTTACTTATCCATGAGGAGTTATATGATAGAAGTTATATGATAAAAGTTCTATGATAAAGTTTTATGTTAAAGTTTGTTGTGTTATAATAATATACATGATGCTTCGATGTCCGTATTTTTTTTTATCGCACCTCTCTCTCTAAGCATGTGGACGTGTTTCCCGATTTCGGTTTTCGCTTGAGGACAAGCGAGGTCTAAGCTTGGGGGAGTTGATACGTCCATTTTGCATCATGTTTTCCTACTGTTATTTATAATGTTTTTATGCATAATAATGCTTTTTGGAGTGATTCTAATGCCTTCTCTTTCATAATATGCAAGGTTCGCACAAAGAGGGAGAATACTGCAGCTGGAATTGTAGACCTGAAAAACCTACGTCAGGCCACCTATTCTGCACAACTCCAAATGAGTTGAAACTTCACAGGGATTTTTCATGGAATAAATAAGAGTTATTGGAGCAAATAGCCACCAAAGGGGGCCCACCAGGTGGCAAACCCACCTGGGCACGCTAGGGAGCCCAGGCGCGCCCTGGTGGGTTGTGCCCTCCTCGGCCCACCTTCGGTGCCCATCTTCTGGTATATAAATCATTTTGACCTAGAAACAATGAGGAGACGACTTTTGGGATGAAGCGCCACCATCTCGGGGCGGAACTTGGGCAGGTGCACTTTTGCCCTCCGGCGGAGCGATTCCGCCAGGGGGACTTCCCTCCAGGAGGGGGAAATCATTGTCATCATCATCACCAACAACTCTCCAATCTTGGGGAGGGCAATATCCATGAGCATCTTCAACAGCACCATCTCCTCTCAAACCCTAGTTCATCTCTTGTGTTCAGTCTTTGTACCGGAACTATAGATTGGTGCTTGTGGGTGACTAGTAGTGTTGATTACATCTTGTAGTTGATTACTATATGGTTTATTTGGTGGAAGATTATTTGTTTGGATCCATTATGCTATTTAGTACCCCTCTGATCATGAGCATGATTATCATTTCTGAGTAGTTACTTTTGTTCTTGAGGTCACGGGAGAAATGTTGTTGCAAGTAATCATGTGAACTTTATATATGTTCGATATTTTTATGGTATGTATGTTGTGATTCCCTTAGTGGTGTCATGTGAATGTCGACTACATGACACTTCACCATACTTGGGCCTAAGGGAATGCATTGTGGAGTACTTATTAGATGATGGGTTGCGAGAGTGACAGAATCTTAAACCCTAGTTTATGCGCTATTCCGTAAGGGGCTGATTTGGATCCAAAAGTTTAATGCTATGGTTAGATTTATTCTTAATACTTTTCTCGTAGTTGAGGATGCTTGCGAGGGGGTTAATCATAAGTAGGAAGTTTGTTCAAGTAAGAACAGCACCTAAGCACTGGTCCACCCACATATCAAATTATCAAAGTAGCGAACACATATCAAACCAACATGATGAAAGTGACTAGATGAAATTCCCGTGTACCCTCAAGAACACTTTGCTTATCATAACAGACCATTTTGGCTTGTCCTTTGCCTCAAAAGGATTGGGCTACCTTGCTGCACTTTTTTTACAGTTACCATTACTTGCTCATTACAAATTAACTTGCTATCAAACTACTCATTACTTATAATTTCAGTGCTTGCAGAGAATACCTTACTGAAAACTATTTGTCATTTCCTTCTACTCCTTGTTGGGTTCGACACTCTTACTTATCAAAAGGACTACGATTGACCCCTATACTTGTGGGTCATCAAAAACCATGGGGGAGTATGAATCCTACTCCCCGCCTCGCCGTGGTGCTGTTTTTTTGTCGCAATGGTCATCATTATGATCATCGTGATCAAGATGACCGTGACAACCAAGCGAGAGTGAAGCTACATGTGCCATCATTCACGGGAAAAGAGGATCCGGACACATATATTGAGTGGGAGGAGAAGTGCGATCAAATCTTTTGCATCCATGGCTTTTCTGAAGATAAGAGAGTTGATCTTGTTGTTATGGAGTTCTCTGGTTATGCTCTTATATGGTGGAATTAGCTGCAAGACGATCGATTGATGTCGGCCAACAATCATATCTGCGGCTGGACTTTGGTGAAGCAAGTCATGAGGTGTCGTTTTGTTCCATCATACTATGAGAGGCAACTATGCAAGCAATTCCAGGAGCTCAGTCAAGGTTCCCGCACCGTTGAGGAGTACTATAAAGAGATGGAGGTGTTGCCAAGGTTGTCAGAATCGTGATTCTTTATACCATTCTATGATTTTACGATCCAAACAAACCACTCTGGTTCTACGATTTTAGTTCATCGAATCTACGTTCTTATGATCCTGGTAGTGAAGATTCAATGATTTGCGATCCTACCATCGGAGCTCCAATCCAATTCAAAATTGTGATTTTGAGAACCTTGGGTGCTGCTATTTCAAACAAGAACCCGTGAAAGTGATGAGGAGAAGATGGCAAGATTTTTACATGGCTGAATGATGAAATATTAGATTTTGTAATACAAGGTAGTGGGCACATCACTATTTAAAGTATTGACCTTTCCAAACCCACTTTTATCATTTTTATCACTAGGATCATGCCCTCCGAACAATTGGGACACCTTCTAGCTATAGTTGACACATCTCTAATCCCTTTTGTTGGAGATATGCCCTAGAGGCAATCATGTATGATGATATTTCCCATGTGTTTATGAATAAAGATAGTCCTTGGACATTATCAATGATGTGTATCAGCAAGTACGTGACTTGTTTGTGGGACTATGCATTGTATGATGACTGTCCTAAAAGGTCCCTAGTCGAAAGGGCTGTGTCGACGCGCAGCCGACTAGACTAGCATATGACACGGTCGATGGCTTGGTCTCACTAGCCATGGAGCATTGGATGCTAACCGGATAGTATGGACTTGGAAAGGTCAAACAGACCCAACTATGAGACGCAGCGATATGTCATCTGTGAGTCTCTAGTACAACATACGTCCTATGTCCTAAGACCTGAACTGACGCATCTACTCGGGATGGTGACAGGCCTGCTTTAGGGTGACCAAATGCTACTCCGTGACTGGGTAGTTACAAAGGTAGGTTTCGGGTTTGTCCAGTCCCATGCTGCGAGACATGGTCGAGCAAGATGGGATTTGCCCCTCCGATCAGGAGAGATATACTCTGGGGCCCTCATGTGATCCGACCAGGATAAGCATGGCCATGCGACAGGGATTATGAGATAATCCATTTTGTGGTCGGTATCACTGGAACGAGACAGAGGTCGGGCTAGCACAAGGATGACAGTCTCGCCTTGAGCCCGAATACATATATCGTGTGGCAAAGGGAACAGAAGTGTGACATGATGTACAGGTTCGCCTAACCAGCTTCATGGTCTGCTTGGTGTTCGGCATGCCTTACTAGAGGCCGCTACCAACCGTGCAGTTCGGAGGTGATCCGAACTGCGACCAAGCCGACTTGAACCTAAGGGGTCACACGCTTAAGGGAAGGAACCTACAAGGTCGGATCCGAGGACACTGGTCGGATGTGATCCGAGCTGTATTTGGATTGTGGCCGAGTAGACTTGTGGGCTTTAGGGTCCATGCAAGGCCCAAGTGTTGAGCCAGCGACAGACGCCTATATAAAGTGGAGGTGCAGCACACTCATGCGGTTGATCGCTTCGGCGCTATCACTAGGGTTTGCATGTGTTGCGAATAGCCACCTCCACTCGCCGCCGACTGTGTGATCGGACCTAGCAGTCCACCGCACGGTGTTCCTCTTGCACGCGCGGATACCGCTAGAGGCGATGCACTTGGGCCGCTCGGACGACCGGAAGTTTGAGGGAGATCGGACGAGGAGGAGACGATCCATGCGGACGCGTCTAGTGGTAACAAATTGTGATCCATCTCCTGTAGCATGTTCTTGGTTGTTCTGCGTGTAGGATTTTTAATTTGCAGTCGACGCACCCTACCGTAGATCCCAACAGTGGTATCAGAGCCTCTGTTATAGGATTTGGATCCAGATCGTATGCATATTAGATATGTGGAGGCAGCAGATGAGATCTGTTGTCCTCGATAAGATCGGCTATGTGCACAGTTGATGTGATCAACTGCACATGGGGGTCGTTGAGGCTATGTTTTCTGTCAATCAGGAACGATGAGGTTGTGACACGATCTACCCCTACCAGTCGGTGATCCGCCATCGGGGTTAACATTGAAACGTAAACCCGAATCAGATTCGCCATGATCGGGACCGCCATGTGCATAGCGCCATGTATTTCGTACCCGACACACAAACCGGTAGAATGCGATTCTATGCATAACTTTGTTTTTCAGGTTTGATGTGAATAGTATGGCTCATGTGTATGTGATGCATATGTGTAAATTATACATGGCCTGTGTGTCATGTTTGTCAGCTGGCAGGGGCCAAAGTGCTGTCATTATATTGTATAACGACCTGCGTGCCGACTTGTGACTCTATGTAAAATTCATTACTAGTTGTAATAGTTGGATAATAGAGATCAAGTAGTGGCTTGGCGTCCCGCTATGACAAACAAGATGGAGTTCCTAGATTGTCATCGGAGTCGGAGCCGACCTGGAAGAATATCCATGAAGGAGCCATACTATTTCACAATATGTGTTTATTTGTGATTGTTATGCTTCTTTGTTTCTATGCATGTTAGAATGGTAGAATGATCCCTCATGAATATCAAGCAAATTGCCATCCCCGATGTTGCACCTTCGCACGTCAAGTACGTCTAGTAGTAGGCTCATAAAATTGGGGTGCTGCTGGGTGTCCTTGAACTGAAGGGTTCGTGTCGGACACGGACGTGCACTGTGTCAGGTTAACTTGACAAGGCTACCAAAACGGTTTTGGGCCTTGTGGCAAATAAGGTTGGGAGCCGGGGTATGAGATACCTTCCCGACCGACAGGAGTCTTATAGAGATACGATTAGCAAGGAGTTGCTTACCGGATAGGCATGTTATCTAGCAGTGATGCTAAAGCTCACTAGTCGCATGTGCTAGTCAGATCCTGAATCACTGAGAGTTTGCGAAGGGATGCCAACTTCAGTGGGAGTATTTCTGTTTAGGCTAGAATTACTCTACATAAACACATTGCTTAGTGATTGCATATTTTTTGTTGTAGATCAATGGCACCACCTGCTCAACCCAACTTTGCATTGAAATCAATTCTGGAAAAGGATAAACTGAATGGAATAAACTTTACCACCTGGTATATAAATATGAGAATTGTTCTCAAGCATGATAAAAAGGAACAAGTTCTAGAGGATCCACTTCTAGAGGAACCTGCCGATGATGCTAATGCCAAAACTAAGAATGCCCACCAGAAACTCGTTGATGAATTAACGGAGATCAGTTGTCTGATGCTGGCTTGTATGGAGCACGATTTGCAACAGCATTTCGAAAATGTTGAGGCTTACGATATGATTGAGAGTCTCAAGAGCATGTTTCAGACACAGGCTAGGACCGAAAGGTTCAACGTCTGGCGATCCTTGATGGATTGCAAGTTGAAGGAAGGTGATCCACTGAGCCCACATGTGATCAAGATGATTGGATATGTGCAAGCTTTGGATCGGTTGGGCATCTTGCTCTTGGATGAGTTGGCTACTGATGTTGTTCTAGGTTCTCTTCCACCCAGCTATGGGACGTTCATCTCGAACTATCATATGCATGGCATGGATAAGAAGCTCAGTGAAATGCATGGGATGCTCAAGGTGGCAGAGCAAGATATTAAGAAAGGCACGCATCAAGTGTTGATGGTGCAAAAATCGGCTAAATTCAAGAAGAGTTGGTCCAAGAAAAAGGCTAAGGCACAGGGCGCGGAGACGGTAACCTCCGCCGCTGCGCCAAAGTCTGGACCGGACTCGAAGACCGTTTGCTATCACTGCAAGGAGACCGGTCACTGGAAGAGGAACTGTAGCAAGTGGCTTGCAGAGCATGGCAAGAAGGCCGGAAATGCTTCTTCAGGCAAAGGTACACTTGTTGCATATGTTATAGACATTTACCTTGCTGACATACAGTAGCTCTTGGGTATTTGATACCGGATCGGTTGTTCATATTTGCAACTCGATGCAGGGGCTGGTAAGAACTAGGCGTGTGGCACAAGGGGAGATTGACATCAGGGTCGGCAACAAAGCAAGAGTTGTTGCGTTGGAGGTCGGCATGATGCCGCTCCAGCTTCCTTCTGGATTCATTATGGAATTGAATAATTGTTATTACATTCCTGCACTTAGTCGGAACATTATTTCTGCCTCATGTTTGATGAGTCAAGGTTATGAATTCAATTTAAAGGACAATGGTTGTTCGATATTTTTGAATGGTATGTTCCACGGCTATGCACGCATTATTGATGGGCTATTTATATTGAATCTAGAATAGGAACCGGTCTATAACGTGAATGTCAAGAGGCATAAGCCTAATGAGATAAATCCGACATACTTCTGGCATTGCCAGCTTGGACACATTAGTCTGAAACGCATGAAGAAGCTCCATGATGATGGGCTCCTAACTTCATCTGACTTTGAGTCGTTCGAGACATGCGAATCATGCTTGCTCGGCAAGATGACTAAGTCTCCTTTCGTAAAGAGTTGCGAGAGGGCATCCAAGCTGTTGGAACTTATACATAGTGATGTGTGTGGTCCAATGAGCACAACTACCAGAGGTGGCTATCAGTACTTCATGACTTTTATCGAGGACTTGAGTAGATATGGATATATCTATTTGACGAGGCACAAGTCGGAGACTTTTGAAAAGTTCAAAGAGTTTCAGAACGAGGTTAAGAATCAGCTCGGCAAGACTATAAAAGCTTCTGCGATCTGATCGTGGAGGTGAGTACATGAGCCAGGAGTTTGATGATCATCTGAAAAGTCGAGGTATAGTACCTCAGCTCACACCTTCGGGTACGCCACAGAGAAACGACGTGTCGGAACGGAGGAATAGGACCTTGTTGGACATGGTCCGGTCTATGATGAGCAAATCGGATTTACCCTTGTCATTCTGGGGATACGCTCTAGAAACTGCAGCTTTCACACTTAACAGGGTACCATCAAAATCCGTAGACAAGACACCACATGAGATGTGGACTGGGAAGAGTCCCAGTTTGTCTTTTCTAAAGATTTGGGGTTGTGAAGCATTTGTCAAGCGACTTATGTTAGACAAGCTTACACACAAATCAGATAAATGCATATTTATGGGATATCCGAGGGAAACCTTGGGATATAGCTTCTACAACTGGGAAGAGAACAAAGTGTTTGTTTCTCGGAACGGGGTTTTCCTTGAGAAAGAGTTTCTCAGTCGGGAGGCCAGTGGGAGGACAGTTCAACTTGAAGAAATTAGAGGACCACTCGGGGACGGCTCAGCTGGTGATGAGATCATACCGGAGTCCATCAGGGAACCCGTAGTGGAAGCGGCACCGGAACCACGGAGGTCGGAAAGATTGCGCATAGTGCGCAATGTATTGTTGCTAGAAAGCGACGAGCCGGCCACGTATGCGGAAGTGATGGTGAGCCCAGATTCCGAGGCATGGCTGGAGGCCATGAGATCCGAGTTAAAGTCCATGGATGAGAATGAAGTCTGGGACTTGGTTGATCCGCCGCCTGGCGTAACAGCCATTGTTGCAAATGGGTCTTTAAGAAGAAAACCGATGTGGATGGAAATGTTCAGATCCACAAAGCTCGACTTGTCGCTAAGGGTTATGGACAAGTTCAAGGAATTGACTACGACAAGACTTACTCGCCGGTAGCGATGCTGAAGTCGGTGAGGATCATACTAGCTATAGCTGCATATTTTGATTACGAGATATGGCAGATGGATGTCAAAACGGCTTTCCTTCACGGAAATTTAACCGAGGACGTGTATATGATACAGCCTGAGGTTTTGTCGATCCGACTAGCACTAGTAAGGTATGCAAGCTCAAGAGATCCATTTATGGGTTGAAGCAAGCATCTCGGAGTTGGAGCATTCGTTTTGATGAGGTCGTCACTAGTCTCGGTTTCATCAAAAGCGAAGAGGACTCTTGTTTATACAAGAAGCTAAGTGGGAGCTCGATAGTATTTTTGATCTTGTATGTGGACGACATACTACTGATCGGAAATGATCTTTCGATGTTGAACTCGGTCAAGGGATCATTGAATGACAAGTTTTTGATGAAAGACCTTTGTGAGGCAGTGTATATCTTAGGCATTAAGATCTATAGAGATAGATCGAGGAGGTTGCTCGGCTTAAGCCAGAGCACGTACATAGATAAAGTGTTGAAGCGGTTCAACATGAGTGAGCCTAAGAAAGGGTTCTTGCCACTCTCACATGGTATAAGGCTAAGCGAGACTCAGAGTCCTTGGACATCTGATGAGCGAAGCAGGATGAGTAGGATTCTGTATGCCTCGGCAATTGGATCCATCATGTATGCCATGATATGTACAAGGCCTGATGTTGCTTTTGCAATAAGCCTAACAAGCAGATACCAGGCCAACCCAGGTGAGAGTCACTAGGCAGCGGTAAAGACTATTTTGAAGTACCTGAAAAGTACTAAAGAGATGTTCCTAGTTTATGGAGGTGAGGAAGAGCTCGTCGTAAGGGGTTACGCCGATGCCAGTTTCCAAACCGACAGAGATGTCGATCACAGTCTGGATTCGTGTACATCCTAGACGGAGGGGCAGTGCATTGATGAGTTCCAAGCAGGATACGGTGGCCGATTGTACCACAGAAGCCGAATATATTGCGGCTTGTGAAGCTGCAAAGGAAGGTGTTTGGATCCGGAATTTTCTGGATGATCTTGGTATTTTCCCAGCCTCGGTGAAATGGACCTTTATTGTGATAATTCTGGTGCCAACGCACAAGCCAAGGAGCCGAGGAATCACCACAAGGTCAGACACATAGATCGGAAATATCACTTGATACGAAAGATCGTAAAGAATGGTGATGTAGAGTTATGCAAGATTCACACGGATGCAAATGTTGTAGATCCGTTGACTAAGCCGCTTCCACAACCCAAGCATGAGGGGCACGTTAGAGCTATGGGCATTCGATGTTTATTTGATTGACTCTAGTGCAAGTGGGAGACTGTTGGAGATATGCCCTAGAGGCAATCATGTATGATCATATTTCCCATGTGTTTATGAATAAAGATAGTCCTTGGACATTATCAATGATGTGTATCAGCAAGTACGTGACTTGTTTGTGGGACTATGCATTATATGATGACTGTCCTAAAAGTTCCCTAGTCGAAAGGGCTGTGTGGACGCACAGACGACTAGACTAGCATATGACACGGTCGATGGCTCGGTCTCACTAGCCATGGAGCATTGGATGCTAACCGGATAGTATGGACTTGGAAAGGTCTGGTCGGATTTGATGTAGTCGAACACGAGTCGAGATAAGATCCGAGTCAGACATACCCAACTATGAGACGCAGCGATATGTCATCTGTGAGTCTCTAGTACAACATACGTTCTATGTCCTATGACCTGAGATGACGCATGTACTCGGGATGGTGACAGACCTTCTTTGGGCCGACCAAACGCTACTCCATGACTGGGTAGTTACAAAGGTAGGTTTCGGGTTTGTCCAGTCCCATGCTGCGAGACATGGTCGACCAAGATGGGATTTGCCCCTCTGATTAGGAGAGATATACTCTGGGCCCCTCTTGTGATCCGACCAGGATAAGCATGGCCATGCGACATGGATTATGAGATAATCTGTTTTGTGGTCGGTATCACTGGAACGAGAAAGAGGTCGGGCTAGCACAGGGATGACAGTCTCGCCTTGAGCCCGACAACATATATCATGTGGCAAAGGGAACAGAAGTGTGACATGATGTACAGGTTTGCCTAACCAGCTTCATGGTCTGCTTGGTGTTCGGCATGCCTTGCTAGAGGCCGATACCAACCGTGCAGTTTGGAGATGATCCGAACTGCGACCAAGCCGACTTGAACCTCAGGGGTCGCGCGCTTAAGGGAAGGAACCTACGAGGTCGGATCCGAGGACACTGGTCGGATGTGATCTGAGTTGTATTCGGATTGTGGCCGAGTAGACTTGTAGGCTTTGGGCTCCGTGCGAGGCCCAAGTGTTGAGCCCGCGATGGACGCCTATATAAAGTTGAGGTGCGGCACACTCATGCGGTTGATCGTTTCGGCATTGTCACTAGGGTTTGCATGTGTTGCGAATAGCCACCTCCACTCGCCACCGACTATTTGATCGGACCTTGCAGTCCGCCGCATGGTGTTTGAGGGAGTCCTGGACTAGGGGGTGTCCGGAAAGCCGAACTATCATCATTGGCCGGACTCCAAGACTATGAAGATACAAGATTGAAGACTTCGTCCCGTGTCCGGATGGGACTTTCCTTGGCGTGGAAGGCAAGCTTGGCAATACGGATATGTAGATCTCCTACCATTGTAACCGACTCTATGTAACCCTAGCCCTCTCCGGTGTCTATATAAACCGGAGGGTTTTAGTCCATAGGACGAACACCAATCATACCATAGGCTAGCTTCTAGGGTTTAGCCTCCTTGATCTCGTGGTAGATCTACTCTTGTACTACCCATATCATCAATATCAATCAAGTTGGAGTAGGGTTTTACCTCCATCGAGAGGGCCCGAACCTGGGTAAAAACATCGTGTCCCTTGTCTCCTGTTACCATCCGCCTAGACGCACAGTTCGGGACCCCCTACCCGAGATCCGCCGGTTTTGACACCGACATTGGTGCTTTCATTGAGAGTTCCTCTATGTCGTCACCTATAGGCCCGATGGCTCCTTCGATCATCAACAACAACGCGGTCCAGGGTGAGACTTTTCTCCCCGGATAGATCTTCGTATTCGGCGGCTTTGCACTGCAAGCCAATTCGCTTGGCCATCCGGAGCAGATTGAAAGCTACGCCCCTGGCCATCAGGTCAGATTTGGAAGTTTGAACTTCACGGCCGACATCCGCGGAGACTTGATCTTCGATGGATTTGAGCCACAGCCGTGCGCGCCGCACTGTCATGATGGGCATGATCTAGCTCTGCTGCCGGACAGTGCCCTGGAGGCCGCACGAGAGTCCGCTCCGACCCTTAACTCGGAGCCGACGGCGTCGATCGAGGATGGGTGGCTAGACACCGCCTCGGGGGCTGCTACCTCTATGGCAATGGAGCCGAATACCGACCCAGTCCCTTGTGAAGCTCGTGACTCGGAGGTGTCGTACTCCTCGCCGGACTCCGAACCTCCCGCGCCCCTACCAATCGAATCCGATTGGGCGCCGATCATGGAGTTCACCACTGCGGACAGCTTTCAGCACTCGCCTTTTGGCGACATCCTGAATTCGCTAAAGTGTCTCTCTTCATCAGGAGAGCCTTGGCCGGATTATGGCCAGGACGATTGGGATGCGGACGACGAAGAAATTAAAAACCCACCCACCACCCACTTCGTAGCCACTGTCGACGACTTAACCGACATGCTAGACTTCGACTCCGAAGATATCGACGGTATGGACGACGATGCCGGAGACAACCAAGAACCAGCGCCCACAGGGCACTAGAATGCCACCTCTACTCATGATGTATACATGGTGGATACACCGAAAGGAAGCGATAACGAGGAACAACGGGACGCGGCGAAGGATAATTCCACCGAAAAACAGCCAAAACGGCGACGCAAGCGCCGCTCGAAGTCCCGCCTCGACAACAACAGCACCCATACAGACCCAGCCGTAGAGCAGGGCGAACCAGTGGACGACGAACATGCCACCAAGCAACCGTCCGAACAGGATGAATTGGATGAGCAACCCATCCCCGGTGAAAACAACAGTCCAGACGATCTCACGCCGGACACATCACCGGAGCATAAGAACCTCCACAAAAGGCTCGTCGCCACTGCAAGAAGTTTGAAGAAGCAGAAGCGGAAGCTCAAAACAGCGGAAGACGTACTCAGAATGAGATGGAGCAAAGTACTCAAGACCGCAGACAAATACAGCGATAGTCACCAAGTAAAGAGCTACCCGAAGCGCAAGCTTTTGCCCGAATTTGACGAGGAGGCCATAGAGCCCCCACAATCAAAAAACAAAGAGGCCGCCTGGTCGGATAGACGACCGCATGACAAGCAAAGAGCGGCAAGCGGCGCCACACACAAGCCGGCACACGATCCACATGAGTATCCTCGTAAAAAGGATGGCCCGGTCAGGTCCATCTATGGGCCAAGAAAGAAGGCTCCAGGGAGCAACACAACACGTCGAGTGTTCGAAAATAACGGTACACCTAAATACAGGGGCGCCGCACACCCCCTATGTTTCATCGATGAGGTACTAGATCACGGATTTCCAGCGGGATTCAAGCCCGTAAACATAGAGGCATACGACGGAACAACAGACCCCGAAGTCTGGATTGAGGATTACATCCTACACATACATATGGCTAGAGGAGATGATCTCCATGCCATGAAATACCTACCCCTCAAGCTCAAAGGCCCAGCCCGGCATTGGCTCAAAAGCCTCCCAGAAAAAACTATTGGAAGTTGGGAATAGCTCGAGGATGCATTTCGGGCAAATTTTCAGGGGACTTATGTCCGCCCTCCGGATGCAGACGATTTAAGTCACATAACTCAATAGCCCAGAGAGTCAGCCTGCAAATTTTGGAACAGGTTCCTCACCAAAAAGAACCAAATAGTCGACTGTCCGGACGCCGAAGCCTTAGCAGCCTTTAAACATAACGTCCGAGACTAATGGCTCGCCAAACACCTCGGCCAGGAAAAGCCAAGGACAATGGCCGCGCTAACAAGCCTCATGACCCGCTTTTGCACGGGAGAAGATAGCTGGCTGGCAAGATGCAGCACCAGTGACCCGAGTACATCCGAGGTCAGGGATGGAAATGGGAAATCACGACGCAGAAAAGATCAGCGCCGGACTAAGGAAAATGGCCCAAAGAGCACGGCAGTCAACGCCGGGTTCAAAAGCTCTTGGCCGAACAGCAAAACACTGCCTCTTACACACAACAGTGACGAGCTATCCAACTTAAACAAAATCTTGGACAGGATATGTCAAATCCACAGTACCCCCGGGAAGCCTGCAAACCATACCCACAGAGATTGTTGGGTCTTCAAGCAGTCCGGCCGACTTAACGCCGAACACAAGGGGCTCGACACACAAAGCAAGGACAATGATGAACCCCACAAGCAGAGCGCCGGAAAACAAAAGAATTTCCCACAAGAAGTCAAAACAGTAAATTCACTTCAAGTGATAACAAGGAAAAATAGGGTGGCACCTACTAAAGTGCGCGCCGCACGGTCCACCCCAGCGGAGTCCCGAAACTGGATGTCAAAACCAATTACTTTCGACCATCAGGATTACTCCAGAAGTATTCGAAATGCAGGATCGACTGCTTTGATATTGGATCCTATAATCGACGGACTACAATTTACACAAGTCCTAATGGATGGCGGCAGTGATATAAACCTGCTATACCAAGACACCATCCGCAGAATGGGGATAGACCCTACCAAAATTCACCATAGCAGCACTTCCTTTAAAGGAGTGACGCCAGGCCCTTATGCCAATTGTACGGGCTCCTTACTACTAGAGGTTGTGTTCGGTTCATCCGACAACTTCCGTCGCGAAAAGCTAATCTTCCATATCGCCCCATTTAAAAGTAGCCATCAAGCACTATTGGGACGCGAAGCTTTCGCCCGCTTTAATGCAATACCGCATTACGCGTCTCTCACACTTAAAATGCCCGGTCCACGCGGCATCATCTCATTAAAGGGTAATTTCGAGTGTTCCTCGACCACGGAACAACGTGAGACTGCCTTGACAGCCACACACTAATCCGGCCTTGCTAATCAAAGCCCCTAGAACAGGTCATTCAGACCCCGGACACGGTTAGGCGAGTCCGGTATAAGTAAACAAGGGGCTTCCTAGCCGCGTACCCCTTTACAAGGGGCTGCACGAACGAAGAATGAAAGCCAATAAAGCTCAATTTTATTCATTTTTTAAATCATACTCTCTTTTTTTCTCGCACGATCTTTTTTCAAACTAAGTTCTTCTCTTTTACAGATGAACAACGTGCTACACCCATCTAGGATACAGCACAACGGAGACACAGGCACAGACATGCAGCAGGGACCCATTGCAAGGATTCTTTTTAGATTAAGACCCTGCATAAACCTTTTTTACTGTCTCTTGTTGATACACATCCCCCGGTTTCTTACCATAACTGAGGAGGAGGCTGGCGTTTTGGCATCGGCCACGTCAGAAGATTTCGCGCTTACCTGGACACTAGGGGCTTAGGGCATCGTTCTGCCTGTTTTCATAAAGACCGAACACCTTAGGGAGTGTTCGGCGTCTCGAGTTAGGCCTTATATGCATCAGCTCCGAATCATGTCTTTGGTCAAATGTTGGGTTTCCCCGGCTCCTGTGTTTTGCTGCCTTACGTTCCGTTTTATCGGCTAACGCGGCACCAAGAGAACTACTGCGATTGTGCCCCAGTTCGGTCTGGCGAGCACCTTAGTAGAGAAAACCGAAAACTGACTGTCATGATACAGCGAGAGACTGGTCAACCACTCGATCGACTACCGGAATGTCTAGAATTCCTCCGCTTTGACGACGGACCGTTTCCCGGTCAGGCACACACGCGCCCCGAATTCGGAGAGCGCGGTGCCCCTAGGGGCTATATCGTAGCCCTACCTTCGAACTCCTATGGCTAAGTGAAAGTGATAAAGCATTATAGTCCGGTTGCCTAGTTTGCTACGCTACCACCTCCTTCACAGGACCAAGACATTGGATTAAGTGTGAAAATGCGCTTTTTTGCAAACACCCCCGCACCATGTGCGTGGGGGCTGAAGCCGAAGACTGCCATCTTTCAGGTTATATATACATATACATTAACGGTCGCACAGGAGATATTTCAATACTTGAATGCACAAGTATAAAAAACCCTTATATTATAAATATGGTTTTACAAATCATACATGTCATTTGAACATAACGTTTTTCGAGCACTGCGTCTCTATTAAACGAGCGCCCTGCAGGACTTCCTCAAAATAGTGCTCGGCGGGTAATCGGCTTCTGTCCGAATCCCGGGATGCAACGTCGGTGGCATCCATCTCTGCCCAGTATGTTTTGACACGGGCGAGAGCCATCCGTGCACCCTCTATGCATGCCGACCGCTTCATCGCCTTGATATGCGGCACCGCATCAAGGAATTGCTGCACTAAGCCAAAATAACTCTTCGGCTTGGGTCTTTCTGGCCACAGATGAGCCACGATATCCTTCATGGCAAGTCCGGACAACCTATTCAGCTCAGCCCACTCAGCCAACCGATCGGTTAACGGAAGTGGACGCTCCGGACTATGGAATTGAGACCAAAAAAGCTCTTCCATTTCGTGATCCTTTTGGCTTCGGAAGTGCACGACTGCATCCGCCGCACTCGCTGCCAAATTCAGATAAGCATCCTCTACACCCCACAACTGGCCCAAATGAGCATACGTCGGATCCGTGAACTTCCTACGCAGCAGAAAGGGCTTTCCAGCCGCAATGTCTCCGGCCTGACGTAGCTCCTCCTTTATAGCCCTCATCGCAGAGCGGGCATCCTTGGCTTCGGCGGTGGCCTTCTTCAGGTCCTCTTGCAACGCTCGGCGTTCTCTTTCAAGAACCTCATAGCGGTCGGTAGCATCCTTCAGCTTCACGGCCATTCCGGCCATCTCCTCCCTGCTTCGGGAGTGAGCAGCCTTTTCGGCTTTTAGCTCTTCGGCTGCCTTCGAGGCAGCCGCATCACTCTTTCTGGCTTGCCCCTTGGCTCGAGCAAGCTCTGCCCGAAGGTCCTCCATAGCAGCGGCGCCATCTGCATCAAGCATACATGTTGTAAGGCATGGGCATCAGCTCCCTTACCAGGTGACCACGGAGAAACCACCTACCTTGTGACTCGTCAAGTCGTTTATTGACCAGCGCGATGTACGCATCCGCAACGTCGAGTTGCCGCTTCAGTTCGGCAACTCTATCAGTCCGGCTGGCCACCGAACGTTCCGCCACCTGAATAGGAAGGGCGACATCTTAACACTGAGATTATGATCCTCGGCACGCCGTCACTTCTGACAACGTACCGAGTCTCAGGGGCTACTATCTATACAGGGCGCACTCTATGTGCAAAACTGTCAAAAGGTATGTCATTTTTACGTACCTCAAACCCCGTCAGTAAACTTCTGACGGCCTCATGCAACCCGCTCTCAGCGGATGAAATCCTTTCAATCATCATACTCATTAATGTACGGTGATCTTCTGAGATAGACGCCCTCTCGAGCAGATCCTTCAGCTCCTCCGGCCGTACACCAGTTGGTGCCGAACTCTCCGGCCCCGCCGGACTCGGGGAGACCCTCCGCGACGACACCTCAGGGTCGTCCTCCCCGCCTGACGGTGCGGCAGATGGAGGCATCTCGCTCTCCATTATCTCCGGACGAAGATCCCCCGAAGATGAGCTCTGCTGAGAAGGGCTGAGATCCGAACTACAAGGTAAGAACTTCGGTTATCCTCAAAAATAAAAACAGGAATGTCCCTTATTACAAAACTCCCCTTTTTCTACTTACGGCTCGCTGGAGGGCTGATTCCCTTGGGGAAATAGTGCGGCCGAGCTTCTCCTGGCGCAGGACCCTCCGGTGAAGATTTCTTCCCCCGCTTTGAGGCCTTGGCCTCCGGATCTTCGGAAGCGGTCCTCTTCTCCCCCTGGAGGGAGAGATTCTCGATCCTCCCTTTCTTGAGAGCCTCCTTAGCAGAGGTGGTAGTTTTCCTGTTTTCCCCTTCGCCCTCTTCTGAAGGCGCAACCTCCAGCATCTTGACTAGCACGGGATCCGGCGTGGTCTCAGGGAGGGGGGCGGACACCGTATCAGTTTTGCTTTCGTTATCCACTCCTGTACAAGGGATAGCTGGTTAAAAGGCAAATCTATGATAAATAAACGGACGGTATGTTTGGACACAGGACTTTTTACTTGAGTATCCGGGCGATTGCAGCTTAGGCCGGCGTCCTAAGTCAAGTCCGGACACATCTCTTGTGATCCGAAGAGTAGTTTATACATCTCCACGGGTGTCGAACCCATGAAGTGTTGAAGAGCTCGCGGTCCCTCCGGATTGAATTCCCACAGGCGGAGGGGGCGACGTTTGCAGGGCAGAAGGCGCCGAATCAGCATAACCTGCACCACTACGATCAGATTGATCTCCCTTTCTTGGAGGTCTCAAATGCGGCCCTGCAAAAGAGGCACGTCCTTGGACGGCCCCCAGTCAAGCTCTTTGTTGACCCATGACGCCAGCCGTTGTGGAGGGCCCGAGCGAAAGGCGGGTGGCGCCACCTGCCTGGTGCCCCTGGGAGCGGTGATGTAGAACCACTCCTGCTGCCACAAACCAAGCTCTTCTTGAAAAGAGCCCTCGGGCCATGGAGCATCGGCCCTCTTGCTTATAACTGCCCCTCCGCACTCTGCCTGTCGCCCCTCGATCATCTTCGGCTCCACGTCAAAGGTCTTGAGCCACAATCCGAAGTGAGGGGTAGTGCGAAGGAAGGCTTCGCAGACAACAATGAATGATGAGATGTGGAGGATGGACTCTGGAGCCAAGTCATGGAATTCCAGCCCATAGTAAAACGTGAGCCCTCTCACAAAGGGATCCATCGGGAATCCTAAACCCCGACGGAAGTGAGACATCAACACCACGCTCTCGCCAGGCTCGGGGGTGGGAATGACTTGCCCTTGGGCGGGCAGCCTATGCGAAATCTCGCAGGTTAGATACATGGCGTCTCTCAGCTTCAGCACGTCCTCTTCTGTGATGGAGGAGGGCATCCACCGGCCTTGTAGGTCGGAGCCGGACATTGTCGAAGGTCCGAAGCGCCCGAATCTGGAGCCTTAGGTGTTGGAACTTGGGGCGAGGGGCGGATTCGATTAAGGATCGAAGGAAAGGGACAGGCCTTGGTCTCAGTATAAAGAGGGAGAATACCAAGAGTCGTCCCCATGACTGTTTGGAACTCGCCTTCGATGGAGGGGGCATGGCAACGGGCGTGGTTGGGTTACCCATGTCCGTATTGATGAGAATCCCAGAATAAGGGGACACGATCTCTGCTTCGACAAGACGTGCCAAGGAAACCGCTTCGCTAAACGCGCTGAGGTGGAATAATAAAAATGATTCGAGTAAAGGCTTGGCCGTGGTGTGACGTCACGCCACAAAATACGTCAGCAGATTGAACTTGTGTAAATATTATTCTCTCTACGGAGGTATGTGGAATTTATTTTGCAGAGCCGGACACTATCCTGGTGTTCACAATCTTCTATGAATTATTTGGAGGAGGAACCCGCCTTGCAATGCCGAAGACAATATGTGCGCCGGACTCGTCGTCATTGAAGCCTGGTTCAGGGGCTACTGAGGGAGTCCTGGACTAGGGGGTGTCCGGATAGCCGAACTATCATCATTGGCCGGACTCCAAGACTATGAAGATACAAGATTGAAGACTTCGTCCCGTGTCCGGATGGGACTTTCCTTGGCGTGGAAGGCAAGCTTGGCAATACGGATATGTAGATCTCCTACCATTGTAACCGACTCTGTGTAACCCTAGCCCTCTCCGGTGTCTATATAAACCGGAGGGTTTTAGTCCATAGGACGAACAACAATCATACCATAGGCTAGCTTCTAGGGTTTAGCCTCCTTGATCTCGTGGTAGATCTACTATTGTACTACCCATATCATCAATATCAATCAAGCAGGAGTAGGGTTTTACCTCCATCGAGAGGGCCCGAACCTGGGTAAAAACATCGTGTCCCATGTCTCCTGTTACCATCCGCCTAGACGCACAGTTCGGGACCCCCTACCCGAGATCCGCCGGTTTTGACACCGACAGTGTTCCTCCTGCACGCGCGGAAACCGTTAGAGGCGGTACACTTGCGCCGCTCCGGCGAACTTGCACGTGGGATCGGACGAGGAGGAGACGATCCACGCGGATGCGCTGCCTCAACTCTACTTTCGCTGCACGGCACTGCGCGAATAGTGGTAACGAACTGTGATCCATCTCCCTAGCATGTTCTTGGTTGATCTACGTGTAGGATTTCTAATTTGCAGTCGACGCACCCTACCATAGATCCCAACACCTTTTTCATCAAGTTTTATATTACTAAACAAGGATTCAATAGGTGTCACACAAATATTTTTAATATCCTCATCATCACTCGCAAGAGGGTGTGAATCTAGTTTAGCGGCCATTTTATTTACTAGCGTAGTTTGCTTATCGGAAATCTTTCCAAACAAATTTTCAATACGAGCAAGATGAGATTGAATGTTTTCAACTTCTTGATTAACATCATCAAGTTGTTTACTAATATCATCTAAGAAGGTAGAGTGTTCTTTAAGTTCCTCAACAAAGAATTTATTGTGCTCATACTACGTAAACATGAATTTCTTAGTACTGTTCTCAGTTTCAGCCAACCTTTTATGGTAAGAACTATCAGAGAATTTATCTTGAGACATAGTGACCAAGCAAGCAAACAAGCAAACTAACAAAGTAAAATATTTTTGTATTTTTCGTTTTTTAGAGAAGTTGAGGGAGATGAAAAAGAGATGAAAATAAAAAGGTAAATAAAAAGTAGAGCAAGTAGATGATAGCTTGAGTGAAGGTACTTGTAGTGATTTGATGATAGCTCCCCGACAACGGCGCCAGAAGTTCTTTCCGCTACTTGTGAGCTGCGTTGGGATTTTCTCCAAAGAGGAAGGGTGAAACAATATAGTAGCGATAAGTATTTCCGTCAGCTGAGAACCAAGGTTAATCAAACCAGAAGAAGTACCAACCAAATCCTAGTGAACGGCACCTGCACATACAAAAGCAAATACTTGCACCCAACACGGGCAAGAGGGTTGTCAATCCGCTTGAACTCGTACTTGCAAGGATCAAATCTTTTATAGGTAGATGGGTAAACTTCAAAAAAAATAAAAGTAAATAAATTGCATCAAGGTATTTTTTAGTTTTTATAATATGATTGAAGTAGACTCGGGGGGGCATAGTTTTCACTAGAGGCTTCTCTCTCGAAACAATAGCATACGATGGGTAAACAAATTACTATTGGGCAATTGGTAGAAAAGTGCATAGTTATGACATATCATGGCAATGATCATGTATATAGGCATCACGTCCGTGGCAAGTAGACCGACTCCTGCCTGCATATATTACTATTACTCCACCAGTCGACCACTATCCATCATGCATATATGGTACTAAGTTCATGACAAATAGAGTAACGCCTTAAGCAAGATGACATGATGTAGACAATGTAAACTCAAGCAATATGATTAAACCCGTCGTTTACCATTAATGGAAACAATACATTACGTGCCTCGCTACCCCTTTTGTCACTGTGTGAGGACACCGCAAGATTGAACCAATTACAAGCACCTCTCCCACTGAAGATAAATGAATCTAGGTGGCCAAACCAAACGGATAGATCAGAGAGAAATACAAAGCTATAACAATCATGCATAATAAAGTCCAGAAAAGAATCAATTACTTTCAATGAATAATCTGATCATAAACCCACAATTCATCAAATCAAAACAAACACACAGCAAAAGAAGATTTCATTGGATAGAACTCCAAAAAGATCGAGGAGAACATTGTATTGAAGATCAAAGAGAGAGAAGTGGCCATCTAGCTACTCTATGGACCCATAGGTCTGTGGTGAACTACTCACATAACATCGGAAGGCAGTAAGGATGATGTAGAAGCCCTCCGTGACCGATCCCCCCTCCGACAGAGTACCGGAAAAGGCATCCAGATGGGATCGCGGAAGGACAAAAGCTTGCGGTGGCGGAAAAAGTGTTACGGGTGGCTCTTTGTTGGTTTGGGAATATTAGTGAATTTATACAGGTGGAATTAGGTCAAACAAAGCTGTGTGGGGCCCACGAGCTCAAGGGACACGCCCTATGAGCTAGTGGCTCTCCCATAGGTCTTCTAGCCTCCCCCCGAACCTTCTAGGGTCCCATCTGGTCCAGAAAAAATCATTAAAAGTTTCATCATGTTTGGACTTTGTTTGATACTGATTTTTTGAAAAGCCAAAAACAAGCAAAAAACGGGAATTGGCACTGGGCAATGGGTTAATAGGTTAGTCCCAAAAAATAATATAAAATAGCATAAAAATGCATATAAAGCATCCAAGATTGATAATATAATAGCATGAAATAATCAAAAATTATATATACGTTGGAGATGTACCAGTGCACACGTTGTTGCTCGTGCACACACCGCTGTGAGGTCGACGCCGCAACAATCGCCATAGACGTGCCCATACAGAGCTTCGCTTTTTTCTCAACGCGAGCTACAACCGATGCCCGAGAGAGCTGCCATAATTGACGGCGAGCATGGCGGCCGCAAACTGTTGCTCGGTGGCACCACATTCCAGTGAACCTGCAGGCGCTGATGTGCTGCACGGGATGCTTCAACCGGCTATAGTGAACCTGTTAACGGCACTTTACAAAGTTGCAACCAACGACGTAAATTGCTACATGCGCCACTTTTTTGCACTTACAAGAGAAAGCAGGTGTTACAACCGGTGCACATCGGAGCTATAACCATCAACGCCAAATCCTACGACTGGTGGCATTTTTTGCTGGAACCATGGAAAGAAGGGGCTTTGACGGACGTGTGTTAGAGTTGCAACCAGCACTGAAAAATGCTACGTCTGACAACCAAAAAAGCTACAGCCGGCTTTGAAAAAAGCTTCAACTGGATACGGCGTAGCTGGAAGTCGGGCACTGCGCAGTCATAAAAAGCTGCAACCGGCGGCGAGAAAGCTACAACCGGCTTAAAAATGTTTCAAATAGAGAACATGTAGTTGGAGGTCGGCCACCGCATAGCTGCAAAAACCTGCAACCGGCTTCGAGAAAAGCTGCATCCCGCTTCTAAAAAAGCTTCAAACAGAGAACGGTTGGCTACAATGGCGAGCGATGACGACGGAACTGCGTGGCGGTGCTGCGACGGGCGCGTGGCGAGCTATGACGGCGGCTGGTGGCGATCCTGGAACCCTCACCCAGCGGTCCTGCAACCAGGGGGTGGGGAGATAAGTCGAGATGCAAAGGCATGCGGCGCTAGGGACGACTTTCCTTCGACCGGTCCTGCAGAGCTGCATCCGGCAACAACCCCGGCGAGCAGCGGCGGCGAGCGGCCCCAACGAGCTGCAATGGGGCGGCCAAGGGCGGGCACAAGGAGGCTAGCCTACGTTGAAGGAGGAAGGAGGATGACGACCTGGGGCACGGTTATCTTACCAGTTGATGCATGCAAATCCATGCTTCGCAGCCGAGAGCGCCCGACATGAGGAGATGGGGTTCGATTGGGAGGAGCTCCCGATCGCTAGGATTAAGTAAGGAGCGATTCGGCTGGGCCTTGGGCCTGATTAGGAGCGCGGCCTACTGGCTGGCTGGAGGAAGGCCAGGGAGAGAGAAAGAGAGGGGCCGGCCTGGAAGGGAAGGCAACGAAGAAAAACAAAGAAAGGTTTTGAATTTATTTGAAAAGTCAAATAAATTCGAGCCGAGGTGAAATTTGGCAAGCGGCTACTTTGACGTACATCAAAGGAATTAAATTGCAAGTGGGTTGTGGTTAATTCCAAATTAATGAAATATTTTATTATAGCTCCCTAACAATATGAGGAGACTTATATATATTTTAAAGAGAAATCACCATGTGCATTTCCCTCGGACTAAATGTTTGTGTTGCAAAATTTAATGACATGATGCAATGCAAAAATAACATAGAACAAACAATAAAATAATAAACATGGAAATAATCGGTCTCGGGCTGTTATAACTCTCCCCCACTTACAAGGAATGAAAAGTGAGAGGGCGAGGATAAGATACGCAGAGAAACAAGCCGGGGCGGCCAAGAGCAGGTTTGTGCAAGGAAAGAAGGGAGCTGACGAGAAGATAATCCCGACCAAGGGGAGGTGTGTGTGTGCGTGGAAAGAAGGGAGCTGGCGAGTTACACACTTCACTAACTAAAAGTCTACATTTTCCAGATGTACCGTGAAATACATATCTAAAATATAGAATGAACTCTTTATAGGTCTCTATTGTGCCTTATGCCCATTTGGAATTTTATGCTGGCTCCACTTATTTTAGCCAAAGGGTGATATGACCACACATTTATTTACACAAGACATTCGTGCATAATGAAAACAAATAAAATCTTACAAACCAAACGAACAACTATCTCTAAAAAAAATTCAACATAGTAAAAATCTGTTTGCATTCAAATGTTTTCAAAATTCTAATAAAAACTTTAGAATTAGTTATTTAACTCTCGAATAGTGTAGAACATTCCATCATCGGGTATGTCCCACTAAAACTAAATACACCACTATTTTTCCATCCGGTAATAGTGCTATGCTAAAGGAGGTGTCATCGAAGTACACCACTATGACTTTTTTTTAACTCTATACTCCACGGTGCCGGCACCAACAATCATTTTTTTAATTACCGGCACCGAGCGTGTGTTTTTTAAGATAAATGAACGTTTCTAATTTTTATAGGTTTGAAAATATTTATATTTTATATATGTTCACACTTTCTAAGAAATGCTGAAAATTCCCAAAAATGTTCCGATTTAAAAACATTCAAAATTGTTCACAAAACCAATAAATGAAATAAGAAAATCATGTATTCGTAAAATGTTCGGTTTCGAAACATGTTCCCATTCTAATAAAAAGATGCCCAGTTTCTTAAAAAATAAAGAAATATTTGTGTTTTCCGAAAAGCAGAACATAAAACCAAAAGACAAACTATAATGCACCACTTCTATTCCAATAGACAAAGGAAGTTAAGCTAGCTTATTCACGTCCAAACTTCATGCTCCGAACAACAATAAGAGTGTAACCTTATTACCAATGTTTATCATAACTGGCTATAAGAAATGGCTCGTGATGGCACATGAAGCAGGCTTTGCATTTATTTTTGCCAGTTAACAATGCACGGGCATTTGTATACTAGTAGTCTATTCATCACAACTGCAGTCGACACGTTTTGTATAAATCCCGAAAGAGTTTGCAGTTTGCACGGATGCGCTGAACTGAAAAACCCCCATGTGGCACACTCCAAGACACGGCCTCGTGATGCGCCAGCCGAACCGAGAGGTGCGAGTCGAGCCTGCCATCCTCCCTTGTTGTTCGGCCCACTTGCAAGTTTGGTGGGGAGAAGGCCAGAAAGTGGGCGCGCTTGCCGCCGGGGGTCCACACCTCTACCGCGCACAGCTGCACATCATGGCGTTCTCTGCCAATCCAAACCCGCCCACATATAGTGTGGGCTGTAGGACGAGGACACCGATTGACACAGTGCGGGCGGGAGGGAAATGGTAGTACACCATACGCACCATCTGCAACACCGTGTACGTACGGCAGCCACGAGGAACGACCACCACGTCCACACTTGGCGGTGCGTGCGCTATGCCCGGGCACACAACACCGCCATGATTTTTTTCATGATAATATGCGTCTCATTCACATCATAAAGATCAAATTACAAATCACGTAAAGACCGGTATGACAAAACTGAAAAGATAATAGAACATCATTGAGTGTGACACCAACGTCCGTCACCTACCTCTGGCACCATCACAGCAGCCATCCAAAAAAAAGATAGATCACCTCCTCATCCGAGCTCGACGCGGCTCCATATGCAGCTTTGCGGACGTGGTTTGATTTGATCCCTGTTGAACATAGGTTGTCTATCCTACATGTATAGGACTAGGGCTTTTGTATTTAGACCGTTGTACCTCCTCTCTCTTCCCTATATATTTGTATGTCTTGGGAGACAAGTAGAGTTTGGTCCATCCCGTACCTACATATGCGCGTCATGCACACGATCAATGAATTATCGATGCATGCAATCTTTTCCTTTCAATCAACATGGTATCAGTTTAGCACGTTGATCCTCTCCTCGCTTCTGCCCAATCCCGCCGCCACCGCATCATACAGCCGCATCCGCCCCTAGCCGTCGCCGCCCCTCCCCCTCCTCCCGCAGCCACCCGCACCTCCGCCTTGCTGCCTCCTCCCCTTCTCTCCCTCCCACTAAACCCTAACCCTAAACGTTGCTGCCTTCTACTGCCGCCGCACCACCCAAACCCTACCATCCGCCGCCGCCATGAACTCTCCAGCCTCCTCCATCTCCGATGCATCCAACCCCTTCGCCGGACCGGATGCTCCCTCCGCCGCCGACATCCGCGACGTCTGCATCCATGAGCGTGTTCCCATTAAGCTAGATCAATCTAGCTCCTCCTACTACGCGTGGAAGACCTACTTCAACCTCGGCTTTCACGAGTACTACATCACCGAGCACATCGATGGCTCCGTCGACAGTGAGGTCATGGCGGCCGACCCCGAGTGGTCTGCCATCGAGGCCACGCTCATTCGGTGGTTCTACCTCACCATCTCGAGTGACATCTTCCACATGGTTGTCTCCGAGGATGATGATGTGTGCATCGTGTGGAACAACATCAACGTGCTCTTCACGAAAAACAGGCTCAAGCGTCTTGTTTTCTTGCAGCAGAATTTTTTTGGGTGCCACCAGGATGACTCCTACATTGACGACTACTGCATGCGCCTCAAGATGCTTGCTGATGAGCTTCGCGACATCGGCGCCAAGGTGTCCGACGACCTCATGTTGAGCACCCTCACCGCCAGCCTCAACGGGAACTTCGGCAACGCAGCATCCAACCTCACCCTCCTGCCGAAACCAGCCTTCAACACCGTCGCCGCCTACCTATGTTTGGAGGAACGCAGGATGAAGAAGGTGAATTAGTGGGTGCAGCACACCGCTCTCGCCGCCGGCACGTCCCGCGGTGCGGCCAACCCGCCTCCATCGGCCCCGCCCCAGCCTCGGTCGCCGGCCCCGCCGGGCTACTACCCCTTACCACCCGCGCCTCCTGTGCCTCCACAGCAGACCGGCAGTGGCCGGCGCAACAAGCGCGGCGGCTGCTGCCGCCCTCGACAGCAGCAGCAAGGGTACTGGTGGGTGCCTCGTCAGCCTCAGCCCTCCCCACCCTAGACCCTCGGCACCAACCCCTGGACGGGTGTGGTGCATGCGTACCACATGCATGTGCCACGGCCTCCCAACGCCGGCCTTCTCGGTCTGCGTCCCGCGGGCTACCAGGCGCTCCTCGCGACGCCCTACCAGCCGGCTGGCTCCCCGGCGCCCCAGATAGTCGGCGGCTACCCGCCACTGCCCGCTCCCTACGGCGGCCTCGCTCCGTCCCAGGCACCATGGGACCCGACCCTCTTGGTCGCCCTGCACTCGGCCCCCTCGTCAAGCAACTACGATGGAGGTGGTGATTGGTACATGGACTCGGGGGGCCACGGCCCATAAGACAGCTCATCCCGATAACCTTGTTTCTTCCTCTCCGGTTCACACTTCTATTCGCATCAACGTCGTTGACGGTTCCTCCTTACCCATCACTCATGTCGGTCATTATCATTTTCCCTTTACATCCATGCCTATAACCATGTCCAATGTTCTTGTGTCACCTGACCTAGTTAAAAATCTTGTGTCTGTTCATCGTCTTGCTCGTGAAAATCCTATTACTGTTGAATTTGATGATGTCGGTTTTTTTGTGAAGGACGCCCATACCCGGATGGTTCTTCATCGATGTGACAGCCCTGACGAGCTCTATCCGGTGCACTCCTCTACCACCACCACCGTTTCTCCGACCGCCCTCTTCGCCGGTGTTGATTTATGGCACGCTCGTTTGGGTCATCCCAACTCCGCCATCCTTCGTCAGATCCTTAGGAGTTTTTCCTTTTCATGTAATAAGATAGACGATCATACTTTTCATGCTTGTCGTCTCAGGAAGCACGTTCGCCTTCCATTTAGTGCATCCACATCTATTTCTATTTTTTCATTTCAATTACTTCATAGTGATGTGTGGACGTCTCCAGTTGCGAGTAATACGGATTATCTATATTATCTTGTGCTTTTACATGGCTTCTCTCATATTGTGTGGACATTTTCTCTTCGTCGTAAATCGCACGTCCTAGCTACTCTCATAGATTTTATTCTTATGTCACCACACAATTCGATCGCCCTATACTCGCACTCCAAACAGACAACGGAAAAGAATTCCATAATGTTGTCGTTCGTAACCTCCTTGCCTCCCACGACACTATCTTTCGCCTAACCTGTCCTTGCACCTCTAAACAAAATGGTCGTGTTGAACGCATCATTCACACTCTTAATGATTGTGCCCGTACATTGCTCTTTCACTCTAATGTACCCCCTCGTTTTTGGCTGGATGACCTCGCCACCGCCAGCTTACTCCTTAACATTCGCACGTCTCGTCCCCGTTGGAACTTATGCTCCCCATCAGCTTATCTTCGGCTCTCCCCCGTCCTATGACGGTCTTCGCACATTCGGGTGTCTCTGCTATCCTAGTATCGCGTCTACCACGCCACACAAACTCGCACCTCGTTCCCTCGCTTGCGTCTTCCTAGGCTATCCTCCCAAGACCAAAGGTTACCGGTGCAATGATCCTGTCTCCCATCGTGTCTACGCCTCATGGCACGTGTACTTCGATGAGCTAGTTTTTCCTTTTCACCAGGTACCACCTCTTGCAGTGGACTCGGCGATGATCCTCGATATGTCTGTCGTAGCATGGCGACCGGCCCAGGCGTGGCTTGTTCCCCTGGGAAGGCCACTCGCTCCTCCACCCCTGGCCGCGTCCGCTCCTTCAGGCGCTGCACCAGGCACTGCACTCGGTCAGGGTCCTGACGCGGCCGCCCCTGCGGCCTCCGACATGGCCCCCTCAGGTGGCCCCCTTCAGGGGCTTCTCCTGCTGCTTCCTCGGCCGCGTAGACCTCTAGTGCGGTGACCGAGGCCGCCCTGTCCACTTTGGCCTCCGGCGCCGCAATGGCCGCCGGATCCTCCCCGACGGGTTCGCCTCCGTCCTTGCCTGGTCCATCGTCTCCACCAGCCGCTCCAGCACCACCACCCGACATGATGACTCGGGCACGGTGATGTCCATCGTCCCAGTACGCGGTACACTTCTGACGAGTATGTGTGCTCCGCGTCAACGACCTCGCCATCACCCATTCCCTCCTCTGCTCGTGCAGCCCTTTGTGATCCACAATGGCTCGCTGCGATGTGTGAGGATTTCGACGCGTTGCAGCATAACCGCACATGGCAGCTTGTTCCGCGGCCTCCCCACGCCAACGTCATCAGTGGAAAATGGGTGTTCCGCCACAAGACACGTCCGGATGGTTCTCTCGAGCGCTACAAGGCTCGTTGGGTGGTTCGTGGCTTCCGACAGCGTGCCGGCGTGGACTTCATCGACACCTTTGCTTCGGTTGTCAAACCAGACACGACTCGTACTGTGCTGCAGTTGGCGGTCTCCCGTGGGTGTCCCGTTCATCAGTTGGATGTCTCCAATGCATTCATGCATGGTCATCTTGCCGAGAAGGTGTTCTGTGAGTAGCCCACTGGCTTTGCCGACGTCGAGCACCCGACATGTGTGCTTTCCTGTTCTCACTACGGGTTGAAGCAGGCGCCCCGAGCGTGGTACCAGCATATTGTGGCCTTCTTTCAGCAGCTTGGTTTTCTCACCACTCAGTCCGACGCCTCTCCTTTTGTCTATCATCAGGGTGCCTCTATCTCATATTTGCTGCTTTATGTCGATGACATCATCTTGACGGCATCCTCTCCCGAGCTTCTTCAGCAGCTCACTGGTCGTCTTCGTGATGAGTTTGCTCTCAAGGACTTGGGGGCCCTGCATTACTTCCTTGGCATTGAGGTGGTCCGTCGTACTGATGGATTCTTTCTGCATCAGCAGAAGTATGCTCACAAGTTGCTCGAGCGAGTCGGCATGCTTAATTGCAAGCCTGCCTCCACGCATGTTGACACCAAGGCGAAGGTCTCTGCTTTGGAGGGCTCTACCACACCTGACGTTGTGTTCTATCACTCCATCGTCGATGCTTTGCAGTACTTGACGCTCACCCGTCCTGATCTGCAGTACGCTGTTCAGCAGGTGTGCCTTCATATGCATGCTCCTCATGATTCCCACCGGACTCTGGTGAAGCGTATCCTCCTATACATACGCGGCCCTATGACCTTGGGGCTCACCCTGGCTGCCTCCGCCTCCACCGACATCGTTGCCTACTCCGACGCTGACTGGGTTGGCTGCCCGAACACGCGCCGCTCCACGTCAGGCTACTGTGTTTATCTCGGGCCCTCGCTGATTTCGTGGTCGTCCAAGCGACAACCTATGGTCTCTCGCTCGAGTGCTGAGGCGGAGTATCACGTTGTGGCTAATGCTGTTGCGGAGTGCTCTTGGCTCCATCAGTTGCTTCAGGAGCTGCTTTGTGAGGTTCACAAGGCCACGACCGTCTACTGTGACAACGTCTCTGCCGTTTACCTCTCCGCTAATCCTGTTCATCATCGCCGAACGAAGCACATTGAGCTTGCCATTCACTTCGTTCCAGAATAGGTGGCGCTTGGGCGTATTCGGGTTCTACATGTGCCTACCGCTCAACAGTTCGTCGATGTTATGACAAAGGGGATACCGACTTCCGTCTTTGAGGAATTTCGGTCCGGTCTCTGCGTCTCCGGTGACGCTTCGACTGTAGGGGGGTATTGAACATACGTTGTCTATCGTACATGTATAGGACTAGGGATTTGCTTTTAGACCATTGTATCTCCTCTCTCCCCCGTATATTTGTATGTCTTGGAAGACAAGTAGAGGTCGGTCCACCCTATACCTGTATATGTGCGTCATGCCCACGATCAATGAATTCTCGATGCATGCAATGTTTTCCTTCCAATCAACAATCCCTCCGTTCTCTCCCCCCCTTTCATGGGATTCTGGGCTTGTCCGGCGCTGCAACATGTTGGATTGGATGGAACGGCCAACAGCAACAGGCTTGGGGGGCGAAGATGGCGATGATGGGCACGCACCGGGTTGGCAGCAGCCAAAATATTGGGCACCGCAGCACGCGAACGGGCATGGGAGCGAAATGAAATTTCTTTCTCGCAAGTCGCAAGCGTGGGCGTTGCTCTCCGTGCGCCGCGCAGGCCAGGGGACCCCGGGGGCTGGCTGGCTTTTGGCAAAAGAGGCCGCCTTTGCTTTCTTTCTGCCTTTGGATGGACGTTCCAAAAGATGGCAAGATCAAATCTTGTGGGGGAAAAGCGGGGGAGCGGGAGACGGTTGCATCAACTCACACGACGTGATCCGATTTGATCATCATTTCCGCGAGGCCCACCTCTTCTCTTCTCTTCTCTTTTCGTCCGGACGCAGCTTCAAAGTAATCTCATCATCAGAACAAAACGTGTAGCGGTTGCTTTCCCTGGATTGTGAGCAGCGTAGTACTGTAGCAGAAACCTCCAAACGAGAGCAAGGCCACGAAAAAAGCGCGCGAGAATTTTTCCCTTGTGTTCGTAGGGAGGTGCTAATCGCATGCCCTCGCGTTGACGCGCCGTCTGTCCCGGAAGAGATCTTTGCGTCACGCACAAATGTTTCGGGTCAATCAGTTGGTAGAGAAGCAGTTGGGCTCTTCCTACGACTAATGAGCGTTGACCAATGACCAGCTGGCACCAGCCTCTTCTTCTTCGGCCGTGCAACGACAGGACTTGCACAGTCGCGGGCCGTGTAGTGTAGCTCATTAATGCGCATGTCAGGTAGGGGAGGGAATGAAGAGGCGGCCAAATCGCATCGACGGCGACGCATGGTCGCAACGCAAATGGACATCGGCCGCGAGCTCATAAATGGCGACCTGTACTGCTGTCTACTGCCGCCTCCACCCACCAGTTCTCACGTTTACCATGGAACAGAAGCCTCAAGTTCCTTTCTGGAGTATAGCTGTTTACTGTCACCGCACGTACTGTGGGTGCGCTGCCTACTGGTGATTGATCTTGTTGGCTGGTAGTAGGACGTGTAGCATGTGCGTGGTGTGCGTACTGTACTGTACTGGTGTTTGGGCAGAAATGTTATTCACAGCTGTAGAATGATGAGGAGGGCGCCAAAAACTCTGTACCGACTGTATCCGAGTCTTGCCAACGGCGGTGTATACAGCCATACAGGTCCATTCGTCCGTGCGTACCGTCAGCCATTAGTTTGTGGCCCCTTGCACGTGACATGTTGGAATTTATATGCAGGCCAGATTTTGTCCAAGTAAACACTGGCATCAACTCATCCCCGGATTGAGGCCATGGCGCCCTAAGAAGACAGTTGAGGAGGCGGGCGCTCAAAGGGTGGGTCTCTAGGTGAGAAAAGATAGGCCGGCCTGCTCGGACACCTTCTCTCGGCTAAATATGCAAGTCAGAAGATGATGTCGCCGTCGCGGCGTTGGACATCTGACAGATAGGCACCAAAATATGAAGGCATGAGAATGACATTAGACTAGTCCTAGTGGGAGTAACTACAGCGGTAATATCGAGTCCAACTCAGCAAATTTGCTTATGTGACAATGAGTTGATGAAGAGAGAGGTAGTTACAGTAACTTAGTTAGTTACTGTAACATCACACGTCCCAATGCAATATGAGTCTATAACCTAATAAATGAAGCTTTGCATGTTACCAATACTTATGTTACTACTCATTATGAAGCTAGTAACATAGTCTAGGGATATGTGTATGTTACTCATCATTGTGGCTAGTCTTAATGACCTGGTGTCTCTCCGTGGTGGTGCATGAGAGACCGCGCGGTTTTAAAATCTAGGCGTGGCGCGAAGAAGAAAGAACTAAAACTTTGACTCGTATTGACGGGTGGGTATAAAGTGAGCTCCATACTAAACATCCTCATGCTCCATATCTGGAGGCTGCGACGTTGTTTATGGAACGGGTTACTCCCATCGATCCATATTACTCCCTCCGTCCGGAAATATTTGTCGGAGGAATGGATGTATGTAGACGCATTTTAGTTCTAGATACATCCATTTTTATGCATTTCTTCGACAAGTATTTCTGAACGGAGGGAGTACTTGTCTTAGATTTTTTAAGTTAGCAGGAGAGCTGCTAAGATTCCATTCAGAAGAAGAACATCGACGGCGAGAACTGCTCGGTATATTAGAGGAAAACCGGGCAAAACCTGTACAAAGGCAACAACACCCAGCTATACTAGGTCAGCCCACAAGGCATACAAAGATGCCGGAAAAACTAAACATGACAGAGCAGGGCACCCGCCACCCTAGTGCGGTGTCATTGCACATCACCCATCGCACATGCGGTACGGTGACTTCGACTTCGCTCCAACAACACATAAGGGTACCCACACCAAGCATGTCCGCTACAAGCGTGTTCCTCAACCTCATCGACATAGGAGAAGACATATCCTTAGAGTCGGACATGTATCGTTTCCCATCCCAAGAGGAGGACAAACAAGACTTGCCCGATGCTCCCTACATGTCAAGCAAGCTACTGCTGCCCACCGCCACCGTGCAACGGCAAGCTCCGGATCGATGCGCCATCATAAACTCCACACGCCACCGCAAACTTGGTGCGCCCACCATGAACATCTTCAAGACAATGCTTCCATTAGAGTAAGGCATTGAGAACGCCATTACCAATCCAATGAAGCGGATCTAGGTTTTCACCCGGAGAAAGGATCCTGGTAGTAGGTTGAAAGATTTCCACGATGATGCCTCCAAGAAGAAAAACAACATGTTGCCATCACCGACATCGAGCAAGACTTTCCTCCGAAGAATCCGCAACCTTCGCTAAGATAAACGTGTTGGGGAACGTAGTAATTCAAAAAAAATCCTACGATCACGCAAGATCTATCTAGGAGATGCATAGCAACGAGAGGGGAGAGTGTGTCCACGTACCCTCGTAGACCGAAAGCGGAAGCGTTTAATTAACGCGGTTGATGTGGTCGAACATCTTCACGATCCAACCGATCCAAGTACCGAAAGTACGGCACCTCCGCGTTCAGCACACGTTCAGCCCGATGACGTCCCTCGAGCTCTTGATCCAGTTGAGGACGAGGGAGAGTTCCGTCAGCACGACGGCGTGGCGGCGCTGTTGATAATGTTACCGGCGCAGGGATTCGCCTAAGCACTACGACGATATGACCGAGGTGTGTAACTGTGGAGGGGGCCACTACACACGGTTAAGAGAACTTGATGTGACTTGGGGTTCCCCTCTGCCCCCGTATATAAAGGAGGAGAGGGGGAGGCCGGCCGGCCCTTGCAAGGCGCGCCAGGAGAAAGGGAGTCCTACTAGGACTCCAAGTCCTAGTAGGATTCCACCTGGTGGAAGAGGCAAAGGAAGAGAGAGGGAGAGGGAGAGGGAAGGGGGGGGCGCCCCCTTCCCTTGTCCTATGTGGGCTGTCCTATCTCTCTCCTATGGCCCATCTTGGCCCATTGCTTCCCCGGGGGGTTCCGGTAACCCCTTTCGGCACTCCTTTTTTACCCGAAACCACTCGGAACTCTTCCGGTGTCCGAATAACATAGTACAATATATCAATCTTTATGTCTCGACCATTTCGAGACTCCTCGTCATGTCCGTGATCTCATCCGGAACTCCGAACAAACTTCGGTCATCAAAAACACATAACTCATAACACAAATCGTCATCGAACGTTAAGCGTGCGGACCCTATGGGTTCGAGAACTATGTAGACATGATCGAGACACATCTCCGATCAATAACCAATAGCGAAACCTGGATGCTCATATTGGCTCCTACATATTCTACGAAGATCTTTATCGGTAAAACCGCATAACAACATACGTTGTTCCCTTTGTCATCGGTATGTTACTTGACCGAGATTTGATCGTCGGTAATATCATACCTAGTTCAATCTCGTTACCGGCAAGTCTCTTTACTCGTTCTGTAATGATTCATCCCGCAACTAACTCATTCGTCACATTGCTTGCAAGGCTTATAGTGATGAGCATTACCGAGAGGGCACAGAGATACCTCTCTGATACACGGAGTGACAAATCCTATTCTTGATCTATGCCAACCCAGCAAACACCTTCGGAGACACCTGTAGAGCATCTTTATAATCACCCAGTTATGCCGTGACGTTTGATAGCACACTTGATGCTCCTTCTTGATTTCTACCTCCGCAGCCTTTAGCATTGCGAAGAGCTCGGGAATCATTTTCGTCATCCCTTGCATGTTATAGTAAATCACGAAGCCTTTATAGCTTGGTGGCAGTGATTGAAGAACTCTGTCAATGACACTATCATCAGGAAGATTAACTTCCAGCTGAGTCAAGTGGTTATGGTACCCAGACATTCTGATTATGTGTTCACTGACAGAACTATTCTCCTCCATTTTGCAGCTATAGAACTTGTTGGAGACTTCATATCTCTCAATTCGGGCATTTGCTTGAAATATTAAATTCAATTCTTGGAACATCTCATATGCTCCATGACGTTCAAAACGTCTTTGAAGTCCCGATTCTAAGTCGTAGAGCATGGCACACTGAATTATCGAGTAGTCATCAACACGCGTCTGCTAGGCACTCACAATGTGTGCAGTTGCTGGTGCAGGTGGTACACCTAGCGGTGCTTCTAGGACGTAATTCTTCTGTGCAGCAATGAGGATAATCCTTAAGTTATGGACCCAGTCCGTGTAATTTCTACCATCATCTTTCAACTTACCTTTCTCCAGGAACACATTAAAATTCATAGTAACGATAGCACGAGCCATTGATCTACAACAACATAGACATGCAAAAACTATCAGGACTAAGTTCATGATAAATTAAAGTTCAATTAATCATATTACTTAAGAACTCCCACTTAGATAGACATCCCTCTAGTCATCTAAATGATCAGTGATTCAAATCAACTAAACCATGTCTGATCATCACGTGAGATGGAGTAGTTTTCAATGGTGAACATCACTATGTTGATCATATCTACTATATGATTCACGCTCGACCTTTCGGTCTCCAGTGTTCCGAGGCCATATTTGCATATGCTAGGCTCGTCAAGTTTAACCCGAGTATTCTGCATGTGCAAAACTGGCTTGCACCCGTTGTATGTGAACGTAGAGCTTATCACACCCGATCATCACGTGGTGTCTCGGCACGACGAACTGTAGCAACGTTGAATACTCAGGGAGAACACTTATACCTTGAAATTTAGTAAGGGATCATCTTATAATGCTACCGCTGTACAAAGCAAAATAAGATGCATAAAAGATAAACATCACATGCAATCAAAATATGTGACATGATATGGCCATCATCATCTTGTGCTCATGATCTCCATCACTGAAGCACCGTCATGATCTCCATTGCCACCGGCTTGACACCTTGATCTCCATCGAAGCATCGTTGTCGTCTCACCAACTATTGCTACTACGACTATCACTACTGCTTAGTGATAAAGTAAAGCAATTACATGGCGATTGCATTTCATACAATAAAGCGACAACCATATGGCTCCTGCCAGTTGCCGATAACTTTGTTACAAAACATGATCATCTATTTATATCACATCA